>CAVLGL010000002.1:8787500-10040000 GCA_963668995.1 Parnassius mnemosyne | reverse complement strand
TCTATAGCGTGGCCTTCCCTCATATATCTATCTATAATATCCAGACCGAATTTTCAATGTACTTTAGCCATCTGCGCAGAATAGGATTATAGTGTCCGACAATATGCGCAAACATTCTCTATTACCTCACTCTCGTAGTCCGGTAATCCGATACGTCCGTCAGGAAGGCATGGTGGAGAAACATCGCCAAATACCTGACACCAGGCTGCAGAGAATTTCTTGACAGAACAACCCGATAACTGATTTTTGCTTTGAATTGGGGTTCGAACCCAGGACCTAATGATCATCAATCGCGGTTACTGCCACTTGATTTTGTACTACACTGCCGTCAATTTAAATGATACAGAAGTTTTAGTTTAGAAGTAATATGTTTTTAATTTTAAAAATTTAAATTGTCAGATTATTAACATGTTACACGTATTGAATATTTAACATGCGCTTGTAGTAGCTGTTTAAAAACGAGTTACATGCGAAGCACAACAACTGTTGTTATATTCAAAGAATTTTCGTTTCATTTAAAAAAAAATATTTTCAAAGGGTAGGTCTTTAATCACTGCGTTTTATTATTATTATTATTTATTATGTTAAATTCCGCTGCTGAACATAGGCCTCACCCATAGGCTGCTTCGTAGGGAGGATATTTGCCGTAGTTGCCACGCTTGGCAAGAGGGTTGGCAACCGCAATTTTTATTTTAAGTCGTTATTAGGAAGACGCTGCTGCCCATCTCCTGATTTGTTTCCCACTGTCGCCTCTTAAGACACCCATTAATATAAACTCTATTCTACATTGACGGACCGAGGCTTCGATTCCCGCACGGAAAAAGTATTTGTATGGCCTGTAGTGACGAGGAACGGAAACATTGTTGATTCTTAATTGAGGATGGAAGTAGCTGTTTATGGATAACAGTGTCCACTCACCGCTACATGAATTGTGTTTATTTGTCATCCTTAGCCACTTGTCCCACCGCCGACGATGAAGCGATTAGCTATCGATTATTTTCTCACTTAAGAAATCCCGTGTCAATAAAAGAGATACATCTATAGTTGATGGCTGGCTGTTCACACTACCGGCGAGAACTCTCTCTGCAATAGTTTGTCGCAGTGACAAGAGCTAACAAAGATAAAATTCACTCAGCAATGCTCGCTTGGCGGTCGAAACTGACGTCGAGACACCAACGAGCGGTCATTTCACTCTACAGTTCGGATCTGAGTTCACTCGCTTATAGCCCAGCGCCAAAAATATCTGAACTACACACTCGCTTCTCGTTCCTCGCAAACTCTTATCTGGTTTCAAGGTCTACTCGCTTCTCGTTCCTAGTTGGCGGTGAGACAAGTGCATTACTTCTTTAAGAAAAATACTAAACAATTCTAATATATTATAGAAATAGTTAGATTAAAATGTTATCCTCTAATTTTACATCTTTAGGGGAATTTTGAAGTATTATAAGTATTTAATCTTGTGGTGCCACTTAAATTAAAAAAAATCATTAGAATCTAGTCGCAATCGGAGAATAATTAAACACATACAAAAATACAGTCTTAACGAGAACCTCCGTTTTTAGGTCGGTTAAAAATAAAGGCAAGTCAGTATTGACCTCAATCTATACAAATAAATATAATTGAAGTGTCTGTTTGTAATGTCAAAATTACAGTTTTTTTTACTAAATGCATACGAAAGTAAATACGGTACCTATAACTAAAATACAATTTTTAAAATTTTTGTCTGTCTGTCTGTCTGTCTGTTTGTTCCGGGTAATCTCCGAAACGGCTGGAGCGATTTTGACGGGACTTTCACTGGCAGATAGCTGTTTTCACAAGGAGTAACTTAGGCTTCTTTAATTTTAGAAAAAGAATTAGTGTTCGGCGCAAAAACATAAAAAAATTAACACGCGAGCGAAGTCGCGGGGAACAGCTAGTTTTTAATATAAGAAGGCTGACGAACGTGCAGACAGTCCACCTAATCATGGTCAAATGCGCTTGTGCACGGTTCATAACGTAAATTATTATGAAACTGAATTCATCGGTTTTCAACGCCTAATATATTAAAGGCTAAGTAGAATTTTATTTATATACATAGCATAATATAATGTTAAATATATAATATACTATTAAAAAACTTTTTCTCATATTTATATTTATGATCAGAGCTTTGAGTCAGAAAAGAATCAGCTCTCTTGTCACCAGCGGCAACAACAAGTCGCAGATACAGTTACTTTAGAAAGTGCACCACGCGCGCAGCTCACGGACCTAGAATAATTACAGCAAATATCACAAACATAATATTAATTAATTAAATTAATCTTGATTGAAGTAGGATCAAAAGGCAAACTTAATGCTAAAAGCATTCTCTGCCAGTCAACTTTAGCGCAGTGATAACACTACAAAGGCAACTGCCTTTGTAGTGTTATCACTGCGCTATAAGGAACATATAAAAATATGTATATAAAAAGAAAACATATAAACATATCTAAATAAAACACAAGTGAATGAAACAATGTTATTATATGTACAAACATAGAATAATAATGTATGTCCATATCATCATCATCATCATTACAGCCCTTCGCAAGTCCACTGCTGAACATAGGTCTCACCAAAGGAAAAAGCACGGTCCTGAGCCACCTGCATCCATCGACTTCCTGCATATCTTACCAGTTCGTCACTCCATCTAGTGGGGGGACGCCCTACATTTCGCCTGCCGGTACGCGGCTGCCACTCGAGAACCTTTTTTCCCCATAGGTTGTCGTTTCTTCGAGCTATATGGCCGGTCCATTGCCACTTCAGCTTACTAATCAGTTTGGCTATGTCGGTCACTCTGGTTCTACTGCGGATATCCTCATTTCTAAGTTTATCACGCAGAGAAACTCCGAGCATAGGCATTTCCATAGCTCGCTGTGCGACCTTGAGCTTCCTCATCCGGCCAGCAGTGAAGGACCACGTCTCAGTTCCAAAGGTCATCACTGGCAACACGCACTGGTTGTACAGTCTCGCTTTCAAATTTTGAGGCATACCTGACGAGAAGATGTGCCGTAATATCCCGAACGCTGCCCAACCGAGTTGAATCCGTCGATTGAGCTCTCGGTCTGTTGGATTTACCTAGTCGGACTATTTGTCCCAGGTAAACATACTCGTCAACAACTTCGAGTTTAGTGCTGCCAACAACTACCGGCATAGGTGTGACATGGACATTAAACATGATCTTTGTTTTGTCCATGTTAATCTTAAGACCTATCCGTTGGTAAACACTATTGAGGTCATTGAACATAGTGCTTAGGTCCTCCAGCGATTCTACCATAAGGACGCTATACGTCGGCAAATCGAAGGTGAGTGATGTACTCGCCATTGATGTTGATACCGTATCCTTTCCAGTCCAGAAGCTTGAAAACGTCTTCCAATGCAGCGGTGAAGAGTTTCGGGGATATGACGTCACCCTGTCTTACACCTCTCTGCAATTTGATAGGTTTCGTACTCTGGTTCTGTACTCGGATAGCCATCGTAGTCCTACTGTACAAGCATTTCAAAACTTCGATATACCGACAGTCAACTTGGCACCGCTGAAGGGACTGCAGCACCGCCCAAATTTCGACGGAATCAAAGTCTTTCTCATAGTTCACATACGCCAGTCATAGTGGCAAATTGTATTCCTCGGACTTCTTTACAATTCGCCGAAGGGTATGTATGTGGTCTATGGTGCTAAAGCCTTTTCGGAAACCGGCTTGTTCGGGAGGCTGGAACTCGTCAATACTGCGCGCAAGGCGATTCGTAATGACTCTCGAAAACAGCACGTAGACGCGGCTCAGAAAGGAAATCGGTCTGTAGTTCTTTAAGAGAGCGTAGTCACCTTTCTCAAAGAACAAGACTACTGCACTTTTGCTCCACGCCTCCAGTGTAATGCCACCATGGAGGACGGAATTAAAGAGCTTCTGACGGACGTCAAGTACCGGTTTTCCACCCGCTTTTAGAAGCTCCGCTGTAATTCCATCCTCGCCTGGGGCCTTGCCGTTTTTAAGATGCTGGAGAGCCATTCTAATATCATTCAGACTGACGTCTGGGATATCATCGGAATAATGTCGGATAAGACTCGCTCTTGGATCGTTACTCACACTTGCGTGTGGCTCCAACGATGATGTGTACAGCTGCCCAATCAAAATCTCAATCTCACTCAAAATCTCAGGTGTCCCGAAAATGACGCTACCACATTCGGTCTTCAGCTTCGACAGTTGGCTCTTTCTAGCAGACAGATCTCTAGCAAAGACTTTGAAGCCCTGGTTCCGCTCGATCGCTTCTTCAATACGAGCAGTATTAAAGTTGCGTAAGTGCCGCCGCATGCATTTGGAGATCTGTCTGTTCAGTTGCCTGTATGCTGTCAAATCTACTGAAGACTGCAGCTTCATATCCCGTCTGACAGCCATGAGATTTAGAGTGTGATCGGAGAGTTTTTGTATTCTTCTGCGGCGGGTCTTGCAAAACTTAGCTCCGACCGCATGGACAGTTTCCACGAGCTTGTCATTCATATCGTCCACTGCATTGCAATCTTCTAGGCACGGTTTTGTAGCTCGAGTTGAAAGGTTTCGGGACTTTGGATTAGAGCACGAGGGGGACGGAGCGTTGACTTCATTAGACGAGAGCTCTCCAACTTAACGTTTAGGTTCAGTGTGCCTCTCACCATTCGGTGATCGCTGCCGGTTTCACCCTCGCGATCACTGAGACATCACTAAACAGTTTTCATCTGGTCGTCTTAATGAAGTCAATCTCATATTTTGTCGAAGCGTCGGGGCTCGACCAGGTCCACTTCCTGTGGGGCCGCTTCTGGAAGTAAGAGTTCATCATAAAGAGTCCCTCTTTCTCCACGAAGTCGGCCAGCTGCTGGCCCCTTGGGTTGTGCTACTTTCAGCTCACCGTTCTCTCTTGTGCCTAGTTTTGCGTGGAAATCTCCCATTAACACCGTATAGTAGATTTTGGAGGAATGCATGGCTCTAGAGATATCCTCATTTTTTTATAGGATAAACGTGACAATCGAGCACACAGTCCACCTGATGGTAAGTAGTTGCTGTGGCCTATAGACATCTACATCTATCCTCGTTTGCGAATCAAAATGCAGATGTCACCCGTGAGGACTAAGATGGAATGCCTCTTTTCTAGTAAAAGGGATCTCCGGTTCTCTACACTCACCAAACGAAATACAGCAGCGTTAAGCTGCTATTTTACGTTGGTATTCTGTGAGAGCGTGGTCCTTCCCCGGTCGAGCCGACCCATTCGTGCTACAACCATAATATAGCTGCAGCATGGCTCTACCACGTATATCCTCATACATTTCCTCCACCTCCTCATCAGGGTGTACCGAGGTTGGTGCGTAAACCTGTATGATTCAGCGAATACCGTTTGGAGATTCTGAGTATAAGGTACGCAACCCTCGACGACACACTCCCAATCTTAACAACGTTGTTAGCGAGATACTTGTGGACGATAAATCCGACACCTCCTTGGGACAGATGGTCGCCCTCCCGGTGATAGAACAAGTTGCCGGATTCGAGGATTACCGTTTCCTCCCCCTCTCTTCGGACTTCGGATAATCCTATAATATGCCAGCGTAACTTGTCTATCTCTTCTTCCAGCTCCACAATCTTCTCGTCAGTCCTCAGGGTGCGTGCGTTGTATGTTGCCAGGTCGAGTCGTTGTAGGTGGCAACCGAACCTCCACCGGAGATTCTTAGCACCCCCTGCCCCGCCGTTACCATGGTCGCCACCGTAGCCAGGAATAGCGGGGCCGCCGGGGACTGGGGGCCGTCTTTTCGTTACTCTCATGGGGGGTATATTGCCATAGTTGCCACGCTTGGCGAGCGGGTTGGCAACAGCAGTTTTTTTATTGCTGTTTTGCTATTATCAGAAAGATGCTGCTGCCCATCCTCTGCCTCAGTTTCCCTCTGTCGCTTCTTACGACACCCACGGGACGGAATGGAAGACATGGGTTAGTGAGTATTCTTTCCCGCTACTACACGGGTTCATATAAATATATACAAATATATATGTTATAAGAAAATATAATAACAAGATAAATAATATCCTGATTAAACTAAAAAAGAGGTAACTATTATGATGACGGAGCTTAGGAATTTTGAACCAATTTTAGGAAATGACCACGAAAATTCTTCTTAAATGTTTTTGCAGATAGGTTGTCTTAATTTTTCAGGCAGGTCATTCTATAGCCGCGCGGCTTGGACAGTAAACGATGAATATATGAAACCCGAACGATGAATGTGTATAGAGAGAGCATGATTCTTCGATGGACGAAGCTGTCTATCATGAGTCTCACGCATTAACTGAAACTTATGTTAATACTTTCAAATTCATATTTGTAAAGTTCAGTTTACGCTGTCTCGGCTCTAAATTGGGTATCGCCGAGACTTGAACGCGTTAACGCGTAACGAACGTCGTTAGTCAAGTTGTCGTAAACGGGTGGTTTTCTTAAAATTTGTACATGTCAATTTTTCTATGTCCCAAAACTTCAAATATATTTTATAAACAGTTTTTCTACTTTATAGTAATCTACTGATGTTTTTTAGATTCGATGATTATTGTTTTGTAAGTTTTTAGTCTAGAAAGTTATTAAAAATAAGAAAATATTAAAATATACAGAATAGTTAAACGCAAAGGAGCAATTTTTTCCATGTCCCACAGCCTCAACGTAATTTACAATTCGCAACCTTACGTGAAATGAATTTGGACTTTATAAAATTCTTAGCTGTAATGAAAAATAAGTCTTATAGCTTGCTAATGCAAGAATCACTTTACTAATAGTTGATCAAAATAAGAGGAAATAAATTAAAAATTTTTGGATCGGAAACTCAGTTTAGGTGGAAAATTCCATTCCGATACCGGGATTACGCCTGTTCCCGATCCAAAAGTTTACCAATTAATATATTTTTCCGAGAAATGACAACATCTTTATAAGCCACGTCACATGCCCGCCATGTTATATTCGTGCATTTTGTCAAACGGCGCAGTTTAAGCAACACGTTTTCTGTGGTATAATTTTGGATTGCGCTCTTGCGAAACTAAAAACCTCGGTAAGAAGTCCACAATTGTTACTATTATCTTTATTTATGTGCTGTATACATATTTATGAATCCGATTTATACATTCAATACTCTTAGATTATAAAATTGTAGAAGAGTTTAACATATTTTTGCTCTAAGGAATGTATACGTTACTTCCATTCCGAAGCCAAAATGCCGGTAACGTATACATGGAACCGAAAAAGTTTCGGAATGGAATTATAAAACCAAATGCACATTGCACTGCTATATGGTTTTGTAATATATTACTTATGTATATTTATATTTTATAATATCATAGCACATAAAGACTTACAAAAAGATAGGTGCCTCCATGAATATTTAATTAACATAAAGTCCTTTTGAATTTTAAGAAAAGCTATGATATTTGGTTTCAGAGTGTATACATGCACAAAAAATGGTGGTTTTTCTTGATGTCGACGATCTGGTAACAAAAGATCATTTTTATTCAATAAATAATCACAACTTACAATGGCCATGGCTTGTTACTCATTTTTGCCTAATTCAAAAATGTTATGGATGTGGATATTCAATATCTTTCGACTGTGGAAAACCTCTAGATTTTGTTATAAATTACTGTGTAAATGTAAAACATTTACTAAACAACGTTTTCTTTTGGTGTCCATTTTGCCAGACATATGCAATATATAATCATTTTACTGCAGACGAATGTGAATTTTGCGTATAAAATATGTACCTTAAATAAAAAAAGAAAAAAAAAAAGAATTATATTAATTATATTAAAATAAAATATTTTTTGAGTACACTTCAAGTATGTAACATCGATATTTTATCATTAAGTACATACATACCTATGGGTACTACAGATATAGGTATTATTGCAATAGAAGTAAATTATGAAGGGTGTTTTCATTATTAAATATTTCGTTTTGTAACACCATCGGAAAAAATGAAAAGATACAGAGAAAAAATTAAAGAAAGATCCTGTAAGATACGAAGAATATAAGAAAAAAGATTTACAACGAATGAAAGTTAAGAATAAAAAGATATCTATAGATAGATAATATAAAGAATAAGTGGAGAGATAAAAAGAGAAACAAAAAAATTAAAAACTCTGAAACAAACAAACGAGTAACTAGATCTGCACAAAAGGAAAACAGTGACTCACTGTGCAAAAAACATGCTATTGTTTTAAAAAGATGGAAAAGAGCGTACAATAACGTAGCTATAAATAATGAAAAATTACAAAGAAACATAGAAGCTTTACGGAAAATTGTGGGGTTTAAAGGGCCGTGTTAGAATAATAACTAGACAGAAAAAACAAAATGGAACGATAAAAGCAGAAATCGAATCTTTTTTTCTTACGAGACGATATAAGTCGAATAACAAGCGGAAAAAAAGAGTGCAAAACTTCAACTATGGATCCCAAATCAATAGCAACATCTGCAGTTATTACAGATTCTGAAAAATCATCTTCTGCTTTGAGTACAGAGAATAGTATACCAATCATTGTTCTCATTTTTTAAAAGATAAAATTCATTACTTGTAGACTTCTAATATAGTTATTGACAATAATGTACCTGTTAAAATAGATCTCACAAAATTAACTTTAAGTAATTCTAGTAATAGCAAACAATATTTAAAGCGAAAATCAAAAACAACATCAAATAATGAAACTGGGATAAAAAGGCACACATTTCAGGCACACTAAAATCATTAGGGGTGATAAAAAATAACGTTATATATATATATTGTGTACGAGGTTTAATAATTTCATACCGTTACCGATTTCAATTTTTCCGTGACTGTCCCAAATATATTTTGTCGTTGAATGTTATTTTAGAAGATTAAGCTACGATTAAGTTGTTTTTGTTGATTAAAAATTATTTTTGTTATAATTCTGTTAACGACACACGGAAAAAGATCTCACCTATGTGCCATATTTCAGAAAATAAACAAATTTGTAACGGAATGGAGTTAAGACACGAAATAAATATTAGATTACTATTAATAATATAATAAATACTGTATTTTAAGGTAAAAGTGTGATTATTGATACAATTAAAAACATTTTGAGTACTTATTATTCGAGTTTTGCTTTCAAATTGCGTTAAAATATTTGATCATGGAATGGAAAAGTTTTGAGACTGCCCGTGAAGAAAACGTTAAAATAATAAAAAATAGCGATCAAATGAATATTAATCTAACATTATTAAAAAAAGATATATTTTTGCTACACATTAAAATTATAAAATAGTAATTTTACTAACATTCAGTATTTCCATCATAATTTTACTACCGGACAATTTTTAAGAAAACCACCCAAACGCGATTGCAGATTATGAGGTCCTGGGTTCGAGTCCCCGGTCGAACCAAAATCATTTATTAAGTATTTATATCAAGTTATTCTCAATAGCAGGTAGTAGCTCGCAATCAGGAATTTGGCGGTGTTTTACGGTCGTGCCTCAGAAAGCACGTAAAGTCGTTGGTCCTGCGCCTGAACTCTCTCCGGAAAAAGACTCGACCGGTCGTGTCAGATTACATCCCGTTGGACTATGACAGTGAGAGAATAGAGAGTGCACCTGCGTTGGCGAGAACACATAATACGTGTCATATAATCCTGCCATGTGCAGATGGCTAGGCTCCATTGAGACTGACCGCCGAGATCTAAATTCGGTCTGGAAGACATTATTTAAACCCCTGAAATATGTAGGCGTAAAAAAATTACTTGTCGGTACTTACAAAAACTTAACTTTTTACCTATTTGCATGCACAAAAAAATCGTTGTTTTTACAGGTAACTTATCCCGCATCCTGCGTCCGTACATACATACATACTACGAGTACACCTACTTACGACTAACGTAGTACAAGTTTATAACACGAGCTGCTTCAATGTGGTAGTAGAGCTTTAACAAGCATAGATTAATGATAAGTCATCGCGCGCTCTGACTAGATACCGCCGGCGCTCATGTAAAATGCAGCAACAAATACTACGCCGAAATCGGCGTACCCGAGCCAGTCGCGTTGCAGGCAACGTGTGAGGTGAAAGTACCTAATGTTTTATTAAATTTTGATCATAATCCGAAGTAAAATACCAGTTTACGTATTGAAACTGTGTAAAAATAATACTACAAGAAATAAGAAAAACACTAGAATCACATACTATCATTAAGTATCATACAATTTCGAAATTTTAACATAAAATAACACGAGCCATAAATAAGTCACAAAATATCAATGACGCTATTCAGTGTTGCCGCGAATGCAAAAATAAGTTCCCCGTGGCTGAGATTTTTATATGTGAATTTATTGTTACTATATTTTATAATATAATATATTTAACTTATTATAATTTAACCTAACTCTATATTATTTAATGTTTATTTCTGTAGTATTGATCAAATGATATAATTGCCGTTTATTAGGGTTCCGTACCCAAAGAGTATCAACGGGACCCAAGTCTCCACTATCGTTCCGTCTGTCTGTCAGTAGGCTATATCTTATGAACCGTAATATGTAGAATTTTCACAGAATGTGTATTTATATTGCTGCTATAACAACATAAAATAAAAAAGAAAACAAGTAAAATATTAGTTGACCCAAAAAATCACGTTTCTTGTATGAAGACCATACAAGAAACGTGATTTTTTTCTGTATCGATATAGTCATTATTTTCTTTTGTTGCTTGTGTCCTTTAAAAGAAAGCTTTCTGGAGGTTTTAATAGTTAAGTTTATAATTTTTTTTCCATTATAATTCATCATCATCATCATTACAGCCCTTCACAAGTCCACTGCTGAACATAGGCCTCCCCCAAAGAATGCCACAAAGCACGGTCCTGAGCCACCTGCATCCATCGACTTCCTGCATGTCTTACCAGGTCGTCACTCCATCTCGTGGGGGGACGCCCTACACTTCGCCTACCGGTACGAGGCTGCCACTCGAGAACCTTTCTTCCCCATCGGTTGTCGGTTCTTCGAGTTATATGGCCGGCCCACTGCCACTTCAGCTTACTAATCCGTTGGGCTATGTCGGTCACTCTGGTTCTACTGCGGATATCCTCATTCCTAAGTTTATCACGCAGAGAAACTCCGAGCATAGCCCTCTCCATAGCTCGCTGAGCGACCTTGAGCTTCCTCATACGGCCAGCAGTGAAGGACCACGTCTCAGTTCCGTAAGTCATCACTGGCAACACGCACTGGTTGTACAATTTCGTTTTAAGGTTTTGAGGTATGTCTGACGAGAAGATGTGTCGTAGCTTCCCGAACGCTGCCCAGCCGAGTTGAATCCGTCGATTGACCTCTCGGTCGAAGTTGGACTTACCTAGTCGGACTATTTGTCCCAGGTAAACATACTCGTCAACAACTTCGAGCTTAGTGCTCCCAACAACTACCGGCATAGGTGTGACATGGACATTAAACATGATCTTTGTTTTGTCCATGTTCATCTTAAGACCTATCCGTTGGGAAACACTATTGAGGTCATTGAGCATAGTGCTTAGGTCCTCCAGCGATTCTGCCATAAGGACTATATCGTCGGCAAATCGAAGGTGAGTGATGTACTCGCCATTGATGTTGATACCGTATCCTTTCCAGTCCAGAAGCTTGAAAACGTCTTCCAATGCAGCGGTAAAGAGTTTCGGGGATATGACGTCACCCTGTCTTACACCTCTCTGCAATTGGATAGGTTTCGTATTCTGGTTCTGTACTCGGATAGCCATCGTAGCTCTACTGTACAAGCACTTCAACACTTCGATATACCGACAGTCAACTTGGCACCGCTGAAGGGACTGCAGCACCGCCCAAATTTCGACGGAATCAAAGGCTTTCTCATAGTCCACATACGCCAGACATAGTGGCAAATTGTACTCTTCCGACTTCTGTACAACTTGCCGAAGGGTATGTATGTGGTCTATGGTGCTAAAGCTCTTTCGGAAACCAGCTTGTTCGGGAGGCTGGAAGTCGTCAAGTCTGCGCGCGAGACGATTCGTAATGACTCTCGAAAACAGCACGTAGACGCGGCTCAGAAGGGAAATCGGTCTGTAGTTCTTCAAGAGAGCGATGTCACCTTTCTTGAAGAACAAGACCACCGCACTTCTGCTCCACGCCTCCGGTGTAATGCCACCATGGAGGACAGAATTAAAGAGCTTTTGAAGGACTTCAAGTACCGGTCTTCCACCCGCTTTCAGAAGCTCCGCTGTAATTCCATCCTCGCCTGGGGCCTTACCGTTTTTAAGGTGCTGGAGAGCCATCCTAATCTCGCTCAGACTGACATCCGGGATATCTTCGGAATAGTGTCGGATGAGACTCGCTCTTGGATCGTTACTCACACTTGCGTGTGGCTCCAACGATGATGTGTACAGCTGCCCATAGAACCTCTCAATCTCACTCAAAATCTCAGGTGTCCCGGAAACGATGCTGCCACATTCTGTCTTCAGCTTTGACAGTTGGCTCTTTCTGGCAGACAGATCTCTGGCAAAGACTTTGGAGCCTTGGTTCCGCTCGATCGCTTCTTCAATACGAGCTGTATTGAAGTTGCGTAAGTCCCGCCGCATGCATTTGGAGATCTGTCTGTTCAGATGCCTGTATGCTGTCAAGTCTGTTGAAGAATGTAGCTTCATCTCCCGTCTAACAGCCATGAGATTAAGAGTGTGATCGGAGAGTTTTTGTGTTCTTCTGCGGCGGGTCTTGCAGAACTTAGCTCCGACCGCATGGACAGTTTCCACGAGCTTGTCATTCATATCGTCCACTTCATTGCAGTCTTCCAGGCACTGAAAACGGTTTTGTAACTCGAGCTGAAAGGTTTCGGGACTTTGGATTAGAGCACGAGAGGGACGGAGCGTTGACTTCATTAGACGAGACCTCTCCAACTTAACGTTTAGGTTCAGTGTGCCTCTAACCATTCGGTGATCGCTACCAGTTTTCACCCTCGCGATCACGGAGACATCACTGAACAGTTGTCGTCTGGTCGTCATAATGAAGTCAATCTCATTTTTTGTGGAACCGTCGGGGCTCGACCAGGTCCACTTCCTGTGGGGCCGCTTCTGGAAGAAAGAGTTCATCATAAAGAGTCCCTCTTTCTCCATGAAGTCGGCCAGCTGCTGGCCCCTTGGGTTCCGTTGCCCTATTCCAAATTTCCCTACTTTCAGCTCACCGTTCTCTCTTGTGCCTAGTTTTGCATTGAAGTCTCCCATTAACACCGTATATTGGGTTTTGGAGGAATGCATGGCTCTAGAGATATCCTCATACATTTCCTCTACCTCCTCATCGGGGTGTGCCGAGGTTGGTGCGTAAACCTGTATGACCTTCAGCGAATACCGTTTGGTGATTCTGAGTATAAGGTACGCAACCCTCGTCGACATACTCTCAATCTTTACAACGTTGTTAACGAGAGACTTGTGGACGATAAATCCGACACCTCCTTGGGACAGATGGTCGCCCTCCCGGTAATAGAGCAAGTTGCCGGATTCGAGGATTACCGTGTCCTCCCCCTCTCTTCGGACTTCGGATAATCCTATAATATGCCAGCGTAACTTGTCTATCTCTTCTTCCAGCTCCACAATTTTCTCGTCAGTCCTCAGGGTGCGTGCGTTGTATGTTGCCAGGTCGAGTCGTTGTAGGTGGCAACCGAACCTCCACCGGAGATTCTTAGCACCCCCTGCCCCGCCGTTACCATGGTCGCCACCGTAGCCAGGAATAGCGGGGCCGCCGGGGACTGGGGGCCGTTTCTTTGTTACTGTCATTCATAGGGGGGTATTTGCCATAGTTGCCACGCTTGGCGAGCGGGTTGGCAACCGCAGTTTTTTTATTGTAATTTGGCTATTATCAGGAAGATGCTGCTGCCCATCTCCTGCCTGTTTCCCTTTGTCGCCTTTTACGACACCCACGGGAGGATATGGGGTAGTGGATATTCTTGACCGCCACTACACGGCATGACCGCCACTACACGGCATTATAATTGGGATGACTAAATCCATATTCCTTTAAATCTCTGGTATTGAATTGAATATATCAAATAAAACTACTTGTCGCATTTTTTTAATCAAAATCCCAAGATTTCTACAGCAACGTTTATTGTTTATTATTTCACTACCTACAAGATGGTAACAAATTATCGAACAGAATGGACCCATATATATTATAATTAAATGTAATAAAACTTTAAAACAAAAACGTCTTGAATTTGTATACAATATACGAAGAAACTTTTTCCCCGGTCTTATATACTAACTAAAGGTGTAACAAAATAGTACTTAATAACTTAGGGAATGATTCTGCCCGTCAACATGAATATTTTTTACTATGGGATCATCTTCGAAATTTTCAATTTATACGTGATAGACCCATACTGCAGCTATATTACTGGTATAGTTGTAGCACGAATGGGTCAGCTCGACCGGGGAAGGACCACGCTCTCACAGAATACCAGTGTAAAATAGGAGCTTAACGCTGCTGTGTTTCCTATGGTGAGTGTATAGAACCGGATACCCTTTTTACTGGAAACGAGGCATTCCATCTTAGTCCCTGCAACTTGATTCTCTGCATTTTGATTCTTAACCGAGGATAGATGTATATGTCTATGGGCCACAGCAACCACTTACCATCAGGTGGACTGAGTACTCGTTTGTCACCCTGATCCTATAAAAATATCTCAAAGTCAGTTATTCCATACAAAATTTCGTACAAACTTGCTCAAAATGTAAGACCTGATCTTTCTTGCGATTTGGAAGATAGATCTATAGTAAAAGTTGTTCATATTGACGCGTAGAAAAGAAAGCACTATTTTGATTACACCATACATATAACTATTTTTTTAAATAATTTGTGAATATTAGTTAGACATGTAAATAAAAAAATTAAACTGATAAAAAGGAGGCCTTATCATTTATGTGTCATTTATTCAGATGAAAAACCTATACTTACATAATATACACAAATATGTTGATACATTCGTTATTAATACACTATTCATTTTTAAGTATTTCTGGAATACATTCATAACTTTGAACTTAACTACTAAGCCATAGCATAAAATAAATTTTCCCGTTAATCGCGTAATAGTTAGGCTGCTGGCATATACAATTTTTCACGCACACTAGCATCATGCAAATTGTCTTATACTCACTACAATATTATGATGCCGCAGTCGTGGAGCTGTTACTTGCAGGGAGCGCGGTATCTAGTCAGAGCGCGGTATCTAGTCAGAGCGCGCGATGACTTATCATTAATCTATCTTAACAAGTTTAAACGTGGAGATAAGTTTACGCAGTTTAAATACCTTCTACATGATTTTCCTGTAAAATAATTGTTGAGGAGATAAATGGATCCTCAGAGAACACTTTTGCTTAAAAAAATGTTAAATTAGTGGGCAAGTGTAAGTGAGAACTGATTGCTGATGACCTTTAAACTTAAGCAATGAATTGTGATATGAATGGCGTTCCATCCATTCTGTTTTAAACAAAGAACGGATTTTAAATTAAATTCAGTCAGATTTTATGATACAAAAGTAAAATCTTTGTTTTGTATTCCAATACACAGATTAACGGTCGTACTTATAATCATTGATTATCGTTTAATGTTTAAAACTAATCTCACCAGTCTCGAATACAGGCGTAAAGTAGTCAGCATTTTGGTTTGCTACAGGATGCATTTCGGAGAGTGTGCGCAGGAATTGCGTAACTTGGTTCCTCCCCCTCCCTTCCACCGTCGGACAAACAGACGCTCGACTAGTTTTCACTCTTGCTACGTCGACTTACTACGCATTTGAATTAAACTATTTGTTTTATCGTTCGTCATGCGTACAACAAAGGAGTGGAATAAGTTCTTTCCAGCATCTGCATTTCCATCCGATTACAAAGTGAAAAGCAAGAGAGAATATGCATTTGTTAAGTCAATGCGCTTCACAATCTTCGGCTGCATCACCACTTACTATTAGGTAGGATAGTATCGCTGGCTTAGAATACTAAAGTTAAGTTAAATATTAAATGTTTGTATACCCGTCTCTCTCTATTGTTTTAGTGAAAAGTTTTTCAAGCAGTTAAAAAGTATTATGTCTCTCTACAATTATTTTCCACGCTTCGTAAGCTATACGCATTTCAACTACTCGAAAATGTCTAACGTTAACACTTTATTGATCGTATCGGTCCGTCTGCTCATTCATTTACAATTCAAATGTCTCCTTCCTAATTACAATTAGTGACTTCTGCTGAAATTTTAATGTAGGCGTACAACAGTTTGTAATTTTTCTGGCAATAGCGTTAATAAGCATGGCTATATATGAAAAACATTTTTATATAAGTAGCAGTGACATACGAGCACACACGTTTTATAAGTAGATACTGTAGCCTAAGGATACCTACCTACATTTATCTTCAGTTAAGTATTAAAATGGAGATCCGTTGTCACACCTTAGGACAGAGATGCCTCACCAATAAATAGCGTATCGTTACTCATTAGCACGCTGTTAATTTGTGAGACCAGGGTAGCTCTATCACATTACTTAAATCCTTGGTCGGCGCTATCTTTTACTTCCATCTTTCAGAATTTGGTAACTATAAATATAAAAAAAAATTGTTGCAATTTAAAAAAAAATTCAAAATTCATTTTCGCTGCATCCATCGACTTCCAGCATCTCTTACCAGGTTGTCAATCCAACTAATGAAGGGCTACCCTAAACTTCGCTTACTGGTAGCAGGCTGCCACTCGAGAATCTTTCATCCCCATCAGTTGTTGGTTCTTCGAGTTAAATGGCCGGCCAATTGCCTTTTCAGCTTAATGAATCAGATGGCTCAGTCACATTTTGTGGCATTCATTCGTGAGGCCTATCTCGAACCGTGGACCTGTGATGTATTTCATTATTCACCAATTATTTTATTGCACATCAGCCTTTAATACAGAAAGAAACAGAAAATAATAATTTGTTTCTTCTTTTAAAGCTTTTGAGTACTGCTAGACGTAGGTGGCCATCTTCTATGTACTGCGCGTGTTCCTGGTGCGCCTTGAGGAGAAGTTTCCTGAGGAAGAGTTGTCATGGGGCAGCCGGCACTGATGAGACCGTGGATGTGTGCGACAGCCTTCTTGCAGCTCTACCAATATGTGGCGAAGGCGAAACACGATTGGGTTTAGCCGGTGCGAGTCTGACCGAACCCGGCTTGACCCCGCGAGGTGGGTATGCGTAGAAATTTCCCCATTTATAAATAAAGAAGTAAGCTGGTAGATGTTTTGCGGCAATAAGTCCATCTTTATGTAATTATTGCGCAAATAAAGTTGAAAAAAGTACTGTGTAATGGTGAATGTAAGAATATTTATTATTATCCATATCGTCTCGTGGGTGTTGTATGAGGTGACAAAGTGAAATCAACCAGGAGGAGGGCAGCAGCATCTTTCTAATAACAAGAAGAAAAAAAAAACTGAGGTTGCCCATCCGTCTGCCAGGTATCTCTCTTACGAGGAAAGTTTTGGCGAAACACAGGCGTTTTTAGCAGTGGACTTCGATGGGCTGTAATGATGTAGATGATGAAATAAATAAATGTATTTTGAAAAATATTTCGAAAGCCCATACATTTTTTGGCATTTAGCTGCCTTACGAAACCAAATAATGTAAGAGTATAAGTTGATGATATAATGTCGATTTCATCGAATCCATCACTCCATTTAGGTCCAAAGATGACGCAACAGAGGGAAACTAAAGCAGGTGATGTGCAACAGCATCTTCTTGATAACATCTGAATAAAAAAAATGCGGATGCCAAACTATAGCAAATATCAAGGAAATCTATGCTATCATAGCCAGTGTTCAGCAGTGGGGCTTTATTTGAACTGGTGATCAAAAAAAAAAACTACAAGGCGCAATTAACTCTTACCCTTTCATTTTCCTTGATGGAATTCTTCTTCGCCGTCACATTTTAGATTTACGGAGTTTTTCTTTTTTTACAAAATTAAACTGAAAAACGACGAGTCTGCCTTACGGTAAGCGATTACTCCAACCTCTTGACATCTCCATCTATCCTCAATTAAGAATCAAAATGTTGATGCGTTGTCAGACCTGAGGACTAAGATGGAATGCCTCACAGCCTGTAATTATACTGGCTCTCTAAATCCCTTTAGATTGGAATTCAGACATTGCTATTTGGCAGCAATAATATATGTAAAAGTATTTTTTATACTTACTGCCCTACCCTTGGTAAGTGCAAATTTTCTGTATTTTTATAAATTTCAACGCTACAGAGTACGTTATTTTTTTGCATTCAGTCGTTCTTTATTTAAAAAAATTTTTATCTCCTCTTCTTATTTTTATAGGTTAAAGCGGAGCCCTGACTCTTGTTTCCCAAAATGCCACCCGTTGTCATGGTCCCCTGGAACCCTTCCCGCTACTTCACTGCTACTATACTCTCGACTACCGTTTCGATAGGTCTGAAAATCTTAGCGTGAGACAACATTTATGCAAAAATAACATCTTGCCATTTTTTTAAATATAGTTCTTCTTTATTTTTTTAAACACGCTACCCCCACACTAGGATTTTCTCCTGTATCGTGGGGGCAGATTACATACGTAAATTTTACAAGGACAAACATCCAGACCCGAAACAGTTATTTGTAAGTCATACAAATTCTTGTTCCGTGCGGGATTCTAACCCGCAACCTTGAGCGTTGCAACTTATTGCTAAGCCACTGCGCCACGAAGTTCTAAAATGCATCAGCTCATCGCGAGTACATAGCTAAGCCATAATACACGGTCCTAAGCCATCTGCAGCCATTGACTTTTTGCATCTTTTACCACATTGTTCACCATCTGGTGGAGGGACGGACGGCCTATACTTTGCTTACCAGGCTACCACTCGAGGACCTTTTTTGCCTCATCACTTGTCGGTTCTTCGAGGTTATATGACCGACCCATTGTCACTTTAGCTTACCGATCCGTTGTGCTATGTCGGTTACTCTGGTACTAGTGATAACATATAGATCTGAGACGTGTTCCTTCACTGGTGGCATATGCGGAGGCTCTAGGTCGATCGGCGAGCTGTGAGTGCTGTTCTTGAAAATTCTCTGCGTGATAGACTTCGTAAAGGGGATATTCCAATAAAAACAGAGTCAACACATTTTCTGCCGACTTCCAAAAAGCAGACGGTACTCAATTCGACGCGTATGTTTTTTTATGTGTGTTACCTCATAACTTTTTACTGGGGGGACCGATTTCGATGATTCTTTTTTTATATGAAAGCTGATACTTCTCGTCTGGTCCCGTATGAATTTAATCAAAGTCAGATCAATGGATTTTGAGTTATTTGAGTTATTCTTAATAACTTATATTGAAGTCGGCTGTATAAAATTTTTAATTTTAAATTATATTACTAACCTATATAAATGACATGAGTAAGACAATTTTTACACTTTCTAAGTGGCCAAGTCATAGGTTTAGCTCAATTTGAATCTTATTAAGAAGTTTACGCAACTAAGAAGTTTTACCATTACTGTTTAAATAATCTTTGAAAACCACATCCTACTGATGATATATACTTAAGAATATACTTGTAATTTATACCTTAATATTTCTTGAAACTTTGATTCATTGAATGTAGAATCAACTCCTGGTCACCTAGTGATCGAAATTCGACCGTCAATTATAAATATTTTAGGTCTGCAACATTCATCTGCACATTTACATATATATATGTATGAAATTACTCTAAGATGTATATATAAAACATAGATACGTGGTAGAGACAAGCGGCAGATATTTTAGTTGTAGCACAAATGGGTCGGCTCGATCTAGGTGGAACCACGATCTCACAAATCACCAGAGTAAAATAGCAGCTCAATGTATGTAGAGAACCGGAGACCCTTTATACTGGAAACGAAGCATTCCATCTTAGTCCTCAGGAGTGACAACGCACCTGTATTTTGATTCTTAATCGAGGATAAATGTAGATGTCCATGGGCCACAGCGTGGACTGTGTGCTCGTTTGTCAGCGTTATTCTGTAAATAAAAAATATATCTTTACTCTGGGAAAATATACTCTTCATTTGACGATCATGTCAACAAACGACATAGATTGTCCAAGTTATATCTTTGACATTGGCAGTATGAACGTATGCAATGTATATTTTATTTTAACTTTAATTTCTTTTTTAAATAAAATGAATACATTACTCAACTTCGATTTGCCGAGGATGCAGCCCTTATGGCAGAATCGCTTGATTACCTAAGCACTATACTCAATGACCTCAATAGTGTCTCCCAACGGATACGTTTTAAGATGAACATAGACATGTGTAATGTACATGTCACACCTATGCCGGTAGCTGTTGGGAGCACTAAGCTCGAACGTGTTAACGAGTATGTTTACTTGGGACAAATAGTTCGACTAGGTAAGTTCAACTTCGACCGAGAGGTTCGCATGTAAAGGCTGCAGTTAGCGTGGCAACTATGGCCAATATGCCCTCTATAAGGCAATATATGAGGGAGGCCTATTGTCGGATTGTTATGAAAATAATATAAATATTACATTTTTTGGGGCAGCATGCGTGACCAACGAGCATACGTTTGATAGTAACTGGATAATAGAATACCAATATCTAAATTTGATTAAGAACCAACTTGATACGTATTGTTACATTTAATAATAATAAAGGAATGCTTCGTTACCGGTTCAAAGGAAATCCGGTTCACGTCGCTCATCCATACGAACCATAGGAAATCATTATGCTTTATGCAGTTTCATAAAGCTGCTATTTCACGGTGGTATTGTGTGCAAGCGTGGTAGTGCCCAGGTCATGCCGACCCATTTATGTTGCATTCATAATATGGTTCAGCGTGGATCTACCAAGTAGACACATACGGTTTAATGAAACCGTATGTGTTTACTTGGTAGAGCCATTTTAGTTAGTTTCATATTTTCAGTAAGAACAATGGTTCTTACTGAAAACATGAAACTGATTTCTCATTGGTGGTTTGCAGGCACAACCAGTTTGTTTAGTTTTGCGAGTTTAAATTGAAAAACCTAGATCAAACATGCATACGGGATTCCTTCACGACTCCAGTTGAAGTTTACTCATACATATCAGCAACAATATGACTTCGCCGTGTAATTACAAAGTTGTCAGTACAGATTCTCGTTCTCTCCGCAATGTCGTGCAAAACTTTACTGTACTCTGATGAAATAAGTTTCAGTTTTTTGTTGTTTTAAACATAATATATGGTACGTTGGTAATAAAGGTCTAGTCACGTACCTTTTATATTTCTCCTGACATACATACAGACGGATATGCATTTAGCTTTTTTTTCTTAGATTAAAGTGAAAACGAAGTAACATTCCACCTGTTGGTAAGTGACATGCAGGAGTTCCTGGCGAGACATGCAGGAAGATTCCTTGGAAATAGGCCTATGGCCGCAGTGAACCTGCGAAGGGCTGTAAAATGATAACGATGATGATGAAATGCGAAATATGTAACATTCGGACATGTGAAATTCAGCAACACGACCTGAACACGTCAGACGCTTTCGTACTTCAAAACTCTCAAAGGTGAGAGGAGGTCTAAAATAGTGGAAGAATATAATATGTATAATTCAATATAATAGCTTGGAAGGGTTTTATATTAAAAATGTCTTCCAGTTACAAAAACCAATGTCCCCGACGTAAATTGACACCGCCTCTACGACACAGTATAATTCAAGTTGATAAATAGAATTCCATTTGAATTCTCAGAGTTTTTCAGTTGGTCCCTTGGTACCTGAGTTAGAAAAAAATGTAATTTTCTGCGGGATTCACCTCTATATTAAACTTCTTTAATAAACTCTTATCTTAGTTCATTTCATTCAAATTATTAGAGTTCATTCCGAGAAACCAGCTTATAAAATATACAATAATACAGTTTTCATTTTTATTTAATTTATATTAAAAGTAATTGTTATAACGAGAAAACTATGATTTTTCGTTAAAATACAATAATTAAACATTTTTCAACCTAAGCTCACTGTAAAATAGTAGTTACGCATGGCGCCATAATAATCTGTTTTATTAGTCTGAAATAATTTACCTTTGCCCAGCGGTGGGCTAACATACTAAAAGCAAGAAATTTAGACTACATGTTTCTCTTTTTGTAATAAATTTTTTTTAGTGCATATAATTTAAAAAAAAAACCAGGTCTCGTTGAAGGATTCTGACACTTATGCTTCGGTATGGTAGACCCTCGCTATAGCCATTGGTCTGAATAGACCAATGTGATGATTTTAGTGATGAAATTACCAATATTTTTGTTGGCAAGTCAAGTTTGTTGCTTTAGGAGTGAAAACACGCAGAAAACGAATATTCACTGAAATGAGACCTAACTAGATCGATTTTTCGCCGGCGTATTAATGTAAATTATATCCAAATTGTAAAAGCTGTCAATAACGCGATTACAAAGAAATACGGTTCCGTGGCGCTGCGACTCAGCGATTAGTAACGACGCTGAAGGCCGCGGGATTGAATCCCGCACGGAACTAGTATTTGTATGGCCTACAAGTAATTGTTCCGAGTCTGGATGTTTGTCCTTGTGCAATTTATGTATGTAAACTGCAATGTGGAGTACTACTGTTGGAGGTGTGGAGGTAACGTTTCTAAAAAAAGAAATATTATATAAAATTCCTCGTATATTAGTGTAGAATATAGTGGTAAGATCATACTATTTATTTATTTATTTGTTACTACATATTACTAATAATTCAATACATCTTACGATAGTTGTAATAATTCTTATAGGTTAATCAACATAAAAAAATATTATTTGCCGTGATCATCTAGGGCAGGGGTCACCAAATAGCGGCCCGCGGTCCGGATCTGGACCCCCGACCTATTTTTTGCGGACCCAGAAGAATCTAATTACATCAATATTAAAAATTTGTGTAAATTCAATTTTTGATAACATTAGTGTGTGGTATAAATAACCAGAATTAAAAAGCCTTTGAAACTTTGTACAATGTTTGGATCATAAACATAATATTATATTTGTGAAACAGCGTTTTCCAAGATGAACTTCATTAATAATATATTTCGGCCTCGTCACCGATGACCATCTCCAAGATTTAATGACAAAAGCTTGCACCAATTACAGATAATTCAAATTAAAAAAATGCCATTTTTCGCCTTAATATTGGGTACTTAATTTGTTATTTTGAGTTAGATGTATCCTTAATAAAAAGTATTCTGATTTCTTTTCGTTTTATTTGTTATGTTTTAAATCTCAGTTGCTGAACCGCGACAGATTTATATTTTTTTAAACGGACCCACAATTGAACTAATTGGTGATCCATAATCTAGGGGAATTAACTTTAATCATAATAATACTTTAATATTAATAGTTTTAAAAATAATAATTGTTTCAGGGCTATACTGAGTTTAGATTTCATCTATATATATCGTAGGAAACAGATTTTATAATTTTGATATTGAAACTAAACCAACATACTGCAGATTTCTGCGTTATGACTTATTAATTATAAATATTAGTACGTCAATAAAATGAAATATTCGTTGGATCGGGTCACTTGTCCATAAATACATTTATTTTTTATCAAGGGTAAAAAAACCTTGACTTTAATAAATAAGAGGGAGCAAATGAGTATGCAGCTCATCTGATGATAATATGTGACTCTCGATATCCATGAACAACTGCAACACCATAAATTTGAATTAATTTTTAATTAAATTTCATAGAGAAAATTTAGACTATGTATGAATGTTGTGTTCGTACTTCGTATAGCAAATAGAATAAGATTTACATTTTACAAAACATAACAATTTATAAAAATGTTTTAGAATTACTTTAATGCTAAAAAAAAAGAGTTTAAGCGAACGATAGACATCTTGGTGACTAAAAATAATTGTTAATTTGGTTTTTTTTTTATTAAAAATACTTCAAAATCGTTTTGAATATAAGCGAAATAATTTAGGGAAGAATGGTAGATATTTTGATTTTATAAATATGATTTTAATTAGCTATTGTGTGGTGTAGGTACTATGATAAAGCAATATAACAGGAATATTAAATGATATCATCACTCAACGTGGACTCCATATAAGGAGTAGAAATAATATCTATTTAGTTCAGTAATATCATATTATATTTATAGAAGAAGATACCATTCATGTGGCTCTACCTGGAACCACGTAATACAAACTCTACCCCCTACCTATGTACCTACGTCACAATCACTACGTATAAGTCTCCTCCAAACCAATAAAGAGAGTTATTACACTCCATCATTGAGTCTTAATTTATTGCATTGTCCAAACATTACAATTGTTTTTATTTTTGGATATCAAGTTTTTGTATTTCTTTGAATAAATAATTATGATTTTATGTACTACGTACAAGTACAATACACTTTAATGGAGAAAACATTTCAAGAATACATTATACGAAAATCTCCTTTTTCTCGTGTAAAATAATATAAATAATTCATGAGAACCCTTTGAATGTCAAGAGCTTCGTTGTTTTCAAAGTAGTTGGTTAACGTCATTGGTGACATATAGCTTTGAGCGTGGTAGAGCCACGATTCAGTGTATTATGGGTCGATTAGACCGCTATATAATATTTGTTTCTAATCACGTTTCTGAAAACGGCTTTTACAATTTGGATACAATTTACAGTATTACGGATGCGAAAAATCGATATAACCAGTCTAATTCCTTACAAAATTCGTTTTCTCCGTGTTTTCACTCCTAAAGCAACAAACTTGACTTGCCAACAGAAATATTGGTAATTTCATCACTAAAATCATCTTCTCAATAGACTAATGGCTATAGCGAGGGTCTACCATACCGAAGCATGAGTGTCAGAATACTGCAATGTGCCAGGTTTTTGAATTTTAAATATAATTTCTTTTTAGTTATAAAAAGTAAAAGATCTGGTCTAAATTACATTCTTCTCCAAATTTTATTCTTTTCGTATTTAAGCCCACACGGCCCCACAGCTGGACAAAAATAAATTATTGCAGACTAATAAAATTTTTTGTATGCGCATATACTTGTGGCGTTATATGTTACTACTTTATGAAAGTAAGCTTGGGTCAAAAATGCTTGATTATAGTATTTTCTACGGCTCCGTGACGCAGTGGCTTAGCAATGAGTTGCAGTGCCAAGGGCCGCAGGTTCGAATCCCGCACGGAACAAGTATGTTTATGGCTTTAAAATAATTGTTCCAAGTCTGAATATTTGTCCGTGTAAAATTTATGTATGTAATCTGCCCCCACGTTACAGGAAAAAATCCTAGTGTGGAGGTAACGTTAAATTTTTTTTTACAGAAAATCATAACTTTCTCGATTTACTCGTAACCATCAAAGTTATATGATACTTTTAATATTTTAATAATGCTATTTAATTTACATTTATATTTATAAGCAATTGGTTTCTCTCAATGAACTGTAACAATTTGAATTAAATGTTGTACTTAGGTAATGGTTTATTAAACAAGTATTTTTAGAGAGGTGAGTTCGTGAGAAAATTATATATTTTTCTAACGCCCAGTGAAGCTCATATACTAAATGATAAACTGAGAAACTCAGAGAATTCAAATGGAATTCTATATACGTATCAGCTTGAATTATAATGTCTCGTACGTGTCAATTTACGTTGGCGACATTGGTATTCGTAACTCGAAAACATTTTTAATATAAAAGTAAAACCTTCAAGCTACATATGTTGAATTATATTGACCCATTATTTTAGACCTCTTCTTACTTTAGAGGGTTTAAGAGTTCGAAAGCGTCTACCGTGTTCAGCTCGTGTTCGTGTGCAGGTCGTCTTGCCGAATCTCACATGTCTGTGAAATATTATTTCGCATTTCATCATCAGCGTTATCATCATTTTACAGCCCTTCACAGGTTCACTGCGCCCATAGACTTTTTTCTAAGGAATCTTCCTGCATGTTTCGCCAGGAACTGCATTAGACACCAACAGGTGGCCTGTTACTTTGTTTTCACTTTAATCTAAGAAAAAAGCTAAAAGCATATCTGTCTGTATATATGTATATATGTCGGAATAAATATAAAAAGTACGTGACTATATATCTTTATTACCGACATATTACTAACATCTCATATTATGTTTGAATAAAAAAAATGACCTTCGATTTTAAATGTGTCCGAATAAATTTTAAATCTATCTAATCTTGAACATGTTCACAAACTGCAGACTTCCCGGAACGTCGGTGCTTCAAGTTCCGGGAAGTCTGCAGTGTGTGAACATGTTCAAGTTCGTCCCCGCCATTACATTAGATTTGATAGTTCACAAATCCTCTCAAAATAACACCGATTCCTACCAAAGATTATTCGCGTGGCTATTGAAATTAAAAAAAAAACATACTAATTTCAATAGAGGAGATGGATGGATGCTGCCATCTGCTTGGGATCCTATAATTGATAAAATTAAATCCAAACCCACTGCAAGACTTCAAGATACTGTAAGCTCATTGCTCAGATCGGACCAAAAATTAATATTCAAAAACTGAAGGTGACCGGGCTAACTATGACATCGGGACGCCAAACACCTCAGTCACCCCGTGACCATGGGTGCTGTAAAGCACCCGAAATGGCGGGAATTGAAAAGTTAAATTAAACACCATAGAATCCGTAAAAAATAGTTTCATTTAATGTGTAGTGTTCCTGTAAATATAAGAAATCATCACATAATATCTGAAAACTAAATACGTTATCTTGAAAATGCATGTCAATCTATTAAAAAAATGGTTCCGGCCAGGATCGAACTGACGGCCTTTCACTTAACCACAGAACCGCTAAAGATGTGCAATAAATTATAGCTTCATTAATAAAATATATTTATATTCAACAAAAGATATGATTAAATACTTGTTACTTACATTGAAGTTAACGAGCCTTTACGGAGTAAGAACGTGGAGGAGGGAGGGAGTTTTAACAACTTTTTCCTGCGAGAGACGTGTGTTACAGTTGTTGCAATTAGTGTTGGGGAAGTCGCGACAGTCTCAAAGTCCAAGACGGGACGCCCCGGGAATTCTAAACTTCTCAGAATTAGAATCGAGTTCATTTTTGCCGAGATGTATCAATAAAATAGCAATTTCAGTAAAAATTGACATTTATTGAGCATAAAATTAAATCCTAACATTGATAATGTTAATTCGTTCGATAAAGCAGTGGTGTAAGAGACATATTGCTTCACTATAAGACGTTTATCGCATTTTGATAGATAGTGCTACTAACTGAAATAAAACCGCTTGACATAGACACAATAACAAAGTCACAAATATCATGATCTCACCTACAAGCATCACAAAATAACAGTATAACGGTAAACGCATTTATTGTGTACTTAGTAAGTTATGAACGAGTATCAAGTAATTATTCGTTAAGGCAACAGATGGTGCTCACAATGACAGAATGAGGGAAGCTAATGAAGCTTAATAAGACGTTTGGGAATAAATTTATTGCAATACGATTTCGACAAGCATGTCTCGAATGTTATACTCAAAGTCCCGGGACGCCAGACAATTTAATTTATAATAAGCCCCGGGACTTATATACACGAGATGTTCCGTTATAGTACGTAAAACACATTAAATTGCATCAGTGCCGCAATTTACGATACTCTCTAGCCCATAGTTCTTATTCTATTAGTCTGGACATGTCCCTCCGCCATTGAAAAGAGCATTTGCTTTGTTACGCTTGGCAAGTTACGTTAATTTGATCGATTATTATATATTTATTTTATATATATTTATATTTATTTTATATAATTTAAAGGACCATATTGAATACACTTCAAAATAAAGTAACCAAGGGTGGTCTTAATGCCAGTGGACATTTTATGCCAGTCAACCCATTGCGTGGCGAAACTAAAGTGGCAAGCGTCTTGATTAATATAATATGTATAACAAAAATATCTACCAAGCCAATTTAAAATTGTCATCTTTGAAGCCCAAAATGGGAATGGTCGTGTCCAATGAATCCCGAATAAGGAATTACGTGCTCCTGAAGAAGTTCCTCCATGTATCGAGTAGCTGTAAGCCGATTATCGACGATGACCAACTATGTACGTGCGTCGGAACTTACACCTCCCCATACCATTATTGAGCCTCCATGGAAACTCACAGTTTGGGTGGTGGTAATGGGTAGAAACCACTCTCCACTTTTTCTCCACACTCGTTCTCGACCGTCTGGAGCACGTAAAGCTATTCGACACTCATCTGTGAACAACACTCTAGCCCATTGCTCGTGGGTCCAATTGACATGTTCTCTTGCGAACTGAAGTCGAGCTACTCGGTGCTGTCTGAGAAGTTCTGGACCTCGTGCTGGTCTACGAGCTTTTAAATTCACTTCCTCCATTCGTCTTCTCACCGTACGCTCACTAACATTAACGCCTCTTGCGATTTGGAGCCGCTGGCGTATCTCAACAGCGGTCAGGTAGCGGTTTCTCAAAATCTCCATAACAATAAAACGATCGTCCCGGGCCGATGTGCACCTTACGCGGGTGTAGCGTCCTGTCTCCTGGTATCGTTTCAGTGAATACTGCATTGAGGACCGTGGTACGTTAAGCACAATAGCAACTTCACGCTGTGTCAGCCCTTGGTCAATTAATGCTACTGCTTGTGCAACTTGTGCTGGTGTTAATGGCATTTTTATTGGCTTTAAAGCACCTTTAGTTATTGAATTAAGACACAAGATCACAATAATTGAATAACCTTACAGTAAACTTTTCACAACACACAAATTTAAAATGTGAACTTAGTCGCTCAAATGACCCGATTCAACTAAAAATTAAAGAATTCGTCATGGTGCACTTAAACATAATGAATTACCCTCTTGAACTTGAGAGCAAACATTTTTTGACATACCTGCATAACAAACATTCATCAGAAACACTTAAAGCTTTTGCTATCGCGAGATAACCGCTTGGCCAAGATTCCGTGCCGCTGAGGTATTATGTGTATGTATGTTACTTTAGAACGTTTTTCTAGGAGAACCGATTTTAATGATTTTTTTTTCAAACTTTTCATGTGATCCCATATCAATTTGATCAATAATTAATAAGTTTTTAAGTTATCCTTAACAATGCGTATTTAATTCACTCCGACAACATTGATGATGTTCTTATTTTTTATATTGAATTCGGTTGTACAAAATTTTTAATTTTACCACTAGTGTTCTTTTTACTTCGATTTATTTTTAATTTAAATTTAAAATCTGCTTGTTAATAAAGTTTTAAGTTAATCTTTATTATAAGTCAAATATATATATATATATATATATACACACGAAAAGAACATACAGCTAAATTGACTCCTTTATATTTGAAGCGAAAAAGGGTGTTATGGTTATGTTACACTTTATACGAAACACATCAGCATTATCCTGATTTCGGAAACCTCTATTCACAGTAATCGACTTTTATGATCAAATTTTATATTAAAGTAGCGGACATGTAGGACATGATGTACGTGAGTTTCGACACGAAATTTGGTCGAACGTGCATCGCTAGCAAATTCATCCGATGAAACTTATCGCTACCGACATATATCGATAGAGCAAGGTGCGAGGAAGAAAACTACTACATTTGTTAAATACAGAAAAATGGAATTATCTCTCGCTACTAAGTTTGTTAATGACAGAGAAAGGGCATTTTTGCAATGATTCTTCCTTCAGTCAGTTAAAAATTCTATTAAGTACATGACATTATCTTCACGCACAATCCCTGACGGGGTAGCCAGAGAGAACAGATCGCCAAGTGTCACGATCCTTACATACCTCTTTCGCTTCTTTCAGATTCATTATCTTCTTCATACATGCACGTCTAGGTATCCGAGTAGTCTTGACCCTACCCTCTTCGAGCAATTTGCTCACATGGTCTTCGAAAGTTAGTCTCGGTCTACCTCGACACCTTTTAATATTAACTTTCGCGCTATATATTTTCTTCACCATTCGGTCTTCACTCATTCGCTCAACGTGCCCAAACCACCGAAGCACGCCCTTATCAATTTTTGTGATAAGGTCATCTTTCAAACCTGCCATATTGCGAATCTCTTCGTTTCGCTTTCGGTCGGCCATGGTAACGCCGCACATTTTACGAAGAGATCGCATCTCCACTGCATTCAACTTGCTTTTATGCTTCTTCTGGCATACCCAGGTTTCGCTGCCATATAATAAAGTCGGTACCAACACTGCGTTATGTATTGCAAGGCGTGCACTCTTCACTACGCCTTGCCTTTTGACTAACGCAGTCAGGGCACCATTGACTTTGTTCCCGGCAGCGACACGCCTGTCCACATCTAAATCACATCTTCCATCCCGGCTAAAAGCACTCCCCAAGTATACAATTTCATTTACTTGTTCTAGACATTCCTGATTTACCCATATTTCACACTTCGTTCTCTCTTCGTCCCTTTCAAATACCAGAACCTTAGTTTTATTAGCTTTCAAACGGAGACCTTTAATTTCACATTCCTCTTTCATACACGTGACTAATGCCTGCAGTTCTGCCTCTGATGGTGCAATAAGCACTGCATCATCAGCATACAGCAGACAATTTACTTTTATGTCACCCAATTTCACACCCAAACAGCTATCCTTCAGCTTTTGTAAACAGCTGTCGAGATACAGTATGAACAGCCAGGAAGACATGACACAACCCTGTTTTACGCCCGTTTGGACGCTAAACATGGGTGACAGGTCATGCCCTACCCGCACACAGGATTTACAGTCACAGTAAAGAGACTGCACAGCCCTTAGCAATCGACCATCCACACCATACCCCGGCAACAGTTCCCACATTTTCTTCCTTACAACCTTATCAAATGCTTTCTCAAGATCCACAAAAGCACAGAAAATCTTCTGGTTAGCAGCCAGAAGCTTTTCCGTGATCATGCGGAGAGAAAACATTTGATCCGTGCATCCTCTTCCAGGTCTAAATCCGCATTGTGCCTCCCATAGAAATCTTTCCGATTTCTCTTGCATCCTACGTGTCAAAACCTTCGAGTAAACTTTACTTGCTAAACTGGTCAAGCTGATCGCCCGATAGCACCCGCAGTCAAAATGTGAACCTTTACCTTTATATAAAGGCACAATGACTGCGGATCGCCAATCATCCGGGACATCCCCCGTCCGCCAGCACAAAGTGCACAGCAGATGAAAGCTGTCCCAGACGCGAGGCCCACCATACTTGACCATTTCAGCAGTAACTCTGTCTAGTCCCGCAGCCTTACCACATTTCAAACTTCGAATCGCACGTTCAATCTCTTTCATACTGATGACCTCAGTGTCATCGAGGTCCGGGTCTGGCGTACCAGTCACGGCGTCATCCCCGGATCCCTCATTAAGATCATCACACGCATACATTTATCTATAAAATTCGCTCCATCGCTGCATGACGTCCGATTTTTCTGAGAGGACGTCATTAGTTCTCGAAAGCACTTTGTTCATTCTTAAGGCCGTCGCACCACTTCGGGTCCTTCCAACCTCTTTCCAGAAGAGTTTGGAGTTCTCCTTAAAGTTGTGCGACAACCTTTCGTCCGCTTCCATTCTACACCTTTCACGCACTTCCTCAATCAATGCTTTCGTGTGAACTTTCTGCAGCCTATATCTTTCTTTCATCTTCTCTCTCATATCCTTATCATTACTAGAGGCCAAGTAGTCTAACCATGCTTTCTTCTTCTTCTTTACAGCTTCTTTCACATCATCATTCCACCATGCATCTCTTCTTTTACTACTGCCTCTTTTTATTGTTCCACACACTTCTTCCGCTGCACTTACCATTCCATCCCTAAGGTTCTGCCATGTTCTTTCTACACATTCGTTTCTGCCATCGATGGTGTCAAGCTTTTCGGCTACCCTCGCATGATATTTGTCCCTAGTATCCGCTTCCTGAAGCTTCCAGCTTCGGATGCGACAGACCGACTGTGGTTCTGTCACTGCCGTCCGGTAGCACCAACCCGCGAACAGACCCCTAAATCTAGTAATCACTAGATAGTGATCCGTTCCCAGGTCAGCACCCCGGAAAACTCGCGTATCCATAACCTGTTTTCGCAGTCGGTCATCCACCAGGAACAAATCGATCATACTTCTCTCATTCTTTCTTTCTCTAGTATACATATGGATCTTCTTGTGATTAAATATAGTGTTTGTCACAAGAAGACCCTTTTCCTTGCATAACGCCAGTATAAGCTTGCCAGCATCATTAACCCTTTTATCGCCAAACTTTCCAAGTACCGACTCGTACCCTGGTCGAGCGGTACCAACCCATCCATTCAAATCACCACATACAACAATTCTTTCGTTTCCCCTAGCCAAATCTAGAACTTCTCTTACATTCTCCCAAAACTCCTCCAGCTCAGCCCTGGACGACGAAGCTACCGGCGCATAAACAGCCAAAAGGAATAACTTCGTCAGTCCCAATTTAAAGCGAACCCAGAGAAGTCTTGAGTTCACAAACTTATATTCAGTCATAACATCGACCAACCGAGAAGACAGCAGCACCCCCACTCCCTGGCAGGCGTTCTCGCTCTCCGGGACTCCGGACCATAGAGCAAACGCCCCGCCAGGGAGCTCTTCAGTACCACTGCCCTTCTGCTTGGTCTCCGACATACACACGACATCTAATTCTCTCTCTTTCATTATTTCGATCAACTCATTCGTCTTATCTCTCATGCCTCCTCTAACATTCCACGTGCCAACTCTGCACTCTGTCCTCCACCTTCCGCCGTGTCGGGCTGTGCGTGACGGGTGGCGGTCCCCATCGCCGCTTTGTACCTTTAGTAAAATGCTGTAATTTTGACATTACAAACAAACACTTCAATTTTATTTATTTGTATAGATTGAATATCCCAGACAATAGCAAGCCCTTAAAAAACGTTTTAATTGAAAAAAAGAAGTTTTTTTTTAATTAACAAAAATATACAGTTACAAAGAGCTATATGTTTTAACTTGTGTGATTAGTGAAACGCCTTCACCCCTCAGACCTTACATCATTGAAACTATGTCACGTCGCAGCCGCAAGCAAACGCTGTGGTGGTTAATAGCGCGTGCACCAATCAACTGGTGTTGTACGATCATGCAAGTAGCACGCGTGATCTAACCGGTCAGCCACCATAACATGAATCTTGTCGCAAACCCCTTACGATGAACTGGCAAACCCTACAGGTACGTCACGTCACGTACTCCACTTTGAGAAACCCTGATTTAAGGTATACCATTTCGTTTAAATTGTTATTACACACGTAAACTTTTTCAAATTATATCGCATCTCTCTTCACAAACTTTGGAATGACATTTTTATGATGAAAAATATAATGAGATGAAATATATATTTTTAACAGATTTTATCATTTGGTATCATTTTTACAAGAGAAAATGTTAAACTTTGAGCAGAGATAGGTTAGGAGATGAACGCTCGTCTTAGATTTCATAATAATATCCAAGCAACCAGAGTCGGATTTGGATTTGATCCAGGCAGCATATATTGCATTTCGTATTCAGTACGTTCCCCAAGGAGAGTCGAATAAGGTACGCTTTTCTAAAGGTCTAAAGACTGACATATCAGACATATTGTGTCCTCTCGAATCGAATCTAGTTAGAAACGCGTTTTCAGCTATTGCAAATGATAAATATAAGAAGAAGATTCAGTACTTTTTAATTTATTTTAACCACTGTAATTCTACTCAAATGTAATTATTGCTTAAAAATAATAAATCCATTATAATAAAAATATAATAAAACTTAAGGAGTATAAATACGTAATAAATACTTTAATAACACGTAAGGCGTTTTCGCAACTGTCAAGTTCGGCAAAATGAATAACTAAACTGTTATACGAGATACTATTTAGGTACACAAAATTGTGATTAGGAGAGAAGTTATTTAGCTGAGTATATTCAGTGTCTATCAGCATAGAAATAATATCACAAACTTCTTATGGTATCACGTTATCTGATGTAGCTGATAGAAAATTATGTGTTCAGTGAGATGAAGATTTTTATCTTCATTTACTGGAAAAACTCACGGCATCGTTGGATGACTAATTAGAAAGAAAGAGAAAGAAAGAAAGAAAGACATTTATTCACTGGAACTGTACATATCACAAAAATAAAAATAAACAGTTAAAAGTATGGTAGATTAAAATTACAAGAGATAGGGTGTGTATCGAGCCAGTAAAAAGGTATGGCTCAGCATAATGCTGTAGGGTAACCTACAGATACACGCACGATCCGCCTGGATGTATATATAAAATATATTTCAATAATTATTTTATAAATGGTAATATTTCGTTGCTTATAAATATACCTAAATATATATATATATACATATATATATATATATATATATATATATATATATATATATATATATATATATATATATATTTATATATTTAGGGATATACACACATACGTTACAAGACATATTATACATAAATATATTCATATCATATTATATTCTGTATAAAAATAAAAAGGTTTCAAAAATATATAAACGTAACGATAAGCTTTGTAAATACACACTAAAAATAAACATAATGCTCAACGATGCTGGAAGAAACATCTGCTGTAGGCTCAAGGTTGAGCTTTTTGTGAATGTAATAAATGATTTTTATAGTAAGATTTAAAATTGTACTTTGAATTACACTCACGAATAGGTGGAGGAATGTCATTCCAGCACCACGTAGCTATATATTTAAAACTACCTCTGAAAGCTGCAGAACAGTAAGTGGTATTGGCAAGCGGGTTCGTACAAGACCTAATGATGTTTTGTCGATATAAGTTTATTATATAAATATAGGGATGACTTAGTTTTGACAACATCAAATAGTACATTAATGAGGTATAGTTTCTGTCGCGCTTTCATTTTAAAAATACCTGCTTCATTGTAAAAAAGATGTTACATGGGACCGTTTTGGTATTGAGAAGCAGTCGATACTGAATTAGCAGTAGTATTGAATTAGACGTGACTTTTCAAAAATACAGGGTCCATACACTGTAATGCAGTGGTTTAATTTTGAAAGAACAGAGATTGACACAGACAAATTTTTAAGTCCAACTGAATGTTTTTGCGGATTCTGTATAACACCTTTAGCCTATAAAAGCAGTTGTGAACAAGCTCGAGTACGCGTTTTTCAAAACGCAATCTGCCATCCATAAATAAACCGAGGTTACGAGCTTCACTTACACGCTCCAGAGGGACGTTTAACAACATGATTTTGGGGTTTTGATTTTCTAAAAATTTCATTTGGTTTTTGATACTAAAAGCATATATGTGGTATTTGGAAAAATGCATGCAATTAGATATATCAGCAGTGTAAATTATAAATAACATAATATGGTCATAATATGGTCCTAAGATAACCCTGTGGAACACCTCTATTAAGTGGTCGTTTTTCAGTCACAATGGTAATTGTAAGACCCATTTGGTTGATTTAATATTACTCGTTGTGAACGGCTTCACAAATAACTTTGAACCCATTTTATGGAAGACGTTACAAAACCATAAAAAGATAGATTAGAGAGCAGCAATTCTATGTTAATAGAATCAAATGCTCTTGAAAAATTAAGTAAGGTAAGGATCGTACCTCTACCAGAGTCTTGAGATGTAAGAATATTGTCAACCACGTCAAGTAAAGCAGTAGACGTCCTTCTACCTTATCTAAAACCCAATTGTAAGTCAGGTAAAATATTGTTAGCATCACAAAACTTGATGACTTGATTATATATAGCTTTTTCTAAAATTTTAGAAAGAAAGGGTAGTATACTTATTGGCCTTAAGTCTCTGAGATCCTTAGGATCATTGTTTTTAGGTAAAGGACGTACGAGAGCTATTTTCCAAGAAGAAGGAAAAGTAGATGTTTCAACTGACTTATTTATGATTGCTGTATTCACTTTTAACGTAGCCGGAAGTATTTAGATTATCATATTCCTTCTCAACTTATCAATACCGTGAGCATTTGATTTTATTGATAATATAATCTTTGCAACATATTTTTCACTTACATTATAAAATGTAAATTCATTACACCCATATCGATGAAACACATATTGAGTTAAATCGAGATTAAATCGATCGAGATTTAATCGAAATTACTAGATATAATGCAGTCCACAATCATGGAATACCTTCTTTTCAGTTTTTATGAATTCATTTCAAGAAATACGGGAACCGTGTAGCGCTCCGTAAGATTTCATGACACATGAGCAGCCCTGTGCACAGTCATGAGACGTATGTAGGCTGATTCTTTATTTTTTTTAACTTTTAATGAGTAAATAAAACAGTTTGTCGTTTATTCAGATAGCTTTCATATTTCAGACTTATGAAGATTTTTATAAGAGACCCAGTTTTATAAATCACATGAGTAGTGTAAATATATTGATAAATCCAATTAGGCATGCCCTAAGCGCATAAAAAAAAATTATGTATAACATGATTATACGAAATTTTTAAAAGTAGTTTATATACATTTCGACAGCATTATCGGCTTCTACGCCCGCACTATCGGCTTCTACGCCCTCGAAATCCATGAAAATGACACCCATGATGAAAAAATTGATACCTATTGCAGCCGCCACCTTGGATTGACATTTTGACAGCATTGTTGGCTTCAACACCCGCGAAAACCATGAGAATGACACCTATGATGAAAAAATTGATACTATTAATAATTGATACCTATTGCAGCCGCCATCTTGGATTTACATTTCGACAGCACTATCGGCTTCAACACTCTCGAAAACCATAAAAATGACACCCATGATGAAAAAATTTATACCTATTGCAGCCGCGACCTTGGATTTGCATTTCGACAGCACCATCGGCTTCAGCACCCTCGAAAATCATGAAAATGACACTAATGATGAAAAAATTGATACCTATTTCAGCCGCCATCTTGGATTTACATTTCGACAACCCTATCGGCTTCAACACCCTTAAAAACCATGAAAATGACACCCATGATGAAATATTGATACTACTTACTTTTAGTACGTACTACTATTATTTATTCTGTGCTTTTAAAATATTGTAATAAAAAAATCTCTCATTATTATTATAATCTAGTATTTAAGAAATTCGGTTATTCGAATATTGTAAATTTGTACAGCGATCTTTTTGAGCCGCTGCAAACAACCGAAACAATGTCCACTCAGGACGGTGACTGACGCCGAACTGAGTGACGCAGTCTCTATTCCATTTAGTAATATTCTTTCATACAAGGCTGCTGAATACACCGAAACTTTTGCCATTTCGCAGCCGAAAAAATTTTATAATAACTAAAATAAACAAAATTAAACTGCCACTTACATTCATTGGCTTCCCACATGATAGATGAAGAGTTTTAAAAATATATTGAGCTGAACAATTGATATTTTCAAAAGTGATCGTGTTTACAAGCCTTGCGAACTTGATAAATCCACACCATAAGCCACTAAAACCCCTTTTTTCATTTAAAAATGGCAATTAATCGATTTAAAAAAATATTAATAAGTTTAAAAACCATTTATATTTCTGACAATGTGCTTTTTATATCACTTATATGTACAATACGATTGCTAGATACGATTTCATGCGACAAAACGTTGGAATCTTAATTTTTAGGCGATAGTAGAACATACCTTGCGCTTTCGCTTAAGGCATGCAATATAAAAGAAAGAAAATTTTACAGATTTATTTAAATTTTACATAAAACATAAACGTGTGTTCATTGAACAATTGGCCCCAAACCGTGGGTGTCGCAAGGGGCGACAGAGGGAAAATAAAACAAGAGAAGGGCAGCAGTATCTTCCTTATAACAACTTTAAATAATAAAAAGCTTTTAAAAAACTACGGTTGCCAACCCGCCTGCCAAGCGTGGCAACTATGATGCATCCCCTCTATGATGCAGTCTACAGGGGAGGCTTATGGTCAGGATTGGAATTTTATAGGCTGTAATGGATGGATGAATCATGATTCAATTCATTAATTTCATTATTTTAATTCAATTCATTAACATAAATTGCTTATCGCCAAGAAATATTATTTCCCTATCTATCATATATATAGTTCTTTGAACGATGTCATCCGAAGGGCTCTTGTTTCTATAAATGTTCATTCGGTTTTAGAGCCATGTGGAATATTTAGAAACGATGGCAAGAGACCCGACGGTATGACATTGGTCCCTTGGGAGAGAGGTAAAGCCGCCTCTCATCTCAGAGGCACCTCATTTAGAGCCGGGGCGGCATCAGATGCAGCTGAACTGAGTGGCGCAAATATGAGTTTCTGAGAGATGACTACACATTTGTGCCATTTGTGGTAGGGACTATCAGTCCATGGGGTATGGTATAATGGTAATAAGAGGGCTGGTTCTTTTCTCGCTCAAAGGCTAAGTATAGCCATTCAGCGGAGAAACGCAGCCAGTGTTCTTGGTACGATACCGCGGGGAGTAGGAATGTATGATAATTGAGTTAGTTTACTAGTTTTAGTTTTTTTATTATAGTTTTTAATATTGAAATAAATTAAATATTGTTTAATCCAAATATATATAAATATACTAAAGTTGAAGTGTCAGTTTGTAATATCTAAATAACTATCGATCGAGTTATTTGATCAGTGGGTTATTTGCATGCCATTAAGACATTATTATATTAAGTTATTTATTTAACCATTTTGCAGTATTCTCGTCTGTCTGTCCGGATTACTCTTCCGAATGGCTGAACCGATTGTGACGAAACTTCATGAACAGATAAAGAGCAAAGTCAGGAGTGATATAACCTATATTTTATCCGAGAAACTTGGATAGTCTTTTGTGAAATGGAAAAGTTGATATAATAAATGGTCATTATTAGATATCATTATTTAGATCTCATTAATAGATGCCATCCAAGCGAAGCCGGGCGTGTTGCTAGTTTATAATAAGACAATATATATGAGAGAATTCGGTTACGTCCTTTTTAGTGAATATTTTTACATCTGGCTCAAGTCACTTAATAGCAGGTGTTACCAACATTTTACTGGCGCTTATTCAAATGAAACATTTCCATTTACACTTTCGTTATACCTTATATTAAAAATGTAGTATATATTTATAAAAATGAATATAAAACAATTTTAATCGTTTACCTTACCTTATTTTGCGTCTTTAAAAGAAAATAGTATGATAACGATAGGGGTTGAGTAAAAAATAATTCAATAACAGAAAGAAATAACAAAAAAATACAAGTTGTCAACCGGTCTGCAATCCGTAGCGACTATTTCAAAAACCTATGAGTGATATATTATTGTGGAGGGAAGAAATGAAAGAATAAATTAACGATCTATGGTTCTTATAATTAGTTTGTGCCGAGTTCGAACTTCGTGGCTTGCCCATTTAAAGCACTACATTTTAATTACTGCTAATGTATTCCTCGGAAATATCTCTAGACCTCACCGTACCAGATTTATAACCAGATTTGGAAAGAATACATATATATATATATATATATATATATATATATATATATATATATATATATATATATACATATACAGTGCAACCTGGACCTTAACTGTGACCTTAAGGGACTTGCAAATTTGTCTCACTTAAAGTGGTATTCCACTTATCCAGCGTCTCCAGGTAGGTATAAATAAATATTTTTCTCATTTACATAGGGTTCTATTAATAGAGGGTTCCATTAATAAAGGTGAGAATAGAGGCTATTTCAGTTATAGGTATTGTTCGCGCCAAACGCTAATTTCAGGAACTAACGCGAGAGGGCGCGCGGCTCGGTGCCATACCGGTTTTGACGTCGGCCGAGCGGTGGGTTGAGAACGCGTAAAAGCGAAAGAGTCGTCTGTCAGCGGTGCTAACGTCAGCACACTGTCAATTTTGTTAGGGAACTCGGAATAATTAAGCGCGGATAGTAAATATTCTGTCTAGGATTTGTGACGCGCATTCCTTGCTGGAGAGCTTCCCAGGGACTCATTGTGTCCGACTCAGAATCTGTATAAGTGCATTCGACAATATTAGCTAGTGCGGCCTTTGATATTCTAAAAATAACTGTTGTTACGCGAAACGGTAGTGACCTTTGATCCGGACACTCCCTGTTCATTTTGTGTGTTAGGCTTTATAACAAACGAGGAAAGTGACTGTGGACAACGCCGCGGAAGGTTCCCTCAATTTGGAGCGGTGTCGACGCCCGGGCTGATGCCGACGGTCAAGGTCTACTCGGGTCAATCACCATTAGTCACACCCAGATACACATCACATCACCTTATTTCCCTTGCACTACACAACCACATGCGACCTGACCGACTCCGGAGGGACCAGTCGCCTTGGATGTAGGTAAGTAAGCTCCGTCTAATATTCTCCCGGTCGAATGGCCGTAGCATAGAACGCTCCCCCATATAGTTTAGTGTAATTAGAGATTTTCCACTTTGGTCTGGAGGAGGCCCGACCTACGTCTGTTCGTCGAAACTCAGCTGAATGGGCCCCTGAGGATTTGAACTTTAAGGGAGCAGCCGTAGGCCGTAACAAACTGGTAGCAGAGCGTGGTTCTGGGTTAAATTCCCCGGTCGATCCCGACCATAGTGTTTGATAAAAATTAAATAATTCTGGTGGCAGGGAGCGTTGGTTTGATTGGTTTAATTTGTATCTACAATCACGCCCGTCCGTAATACGTAAAAATATTTTTTTTACGTAATAATAAAATTATTTTCCTTTGTTGCTTTGTTGCTTGCCTTTTTTTGGTTAGTGGGTAGATTGAAAAGCCGCGCCCTAGGTTGCGCAAGCAGGAGTTTTTATAGAGGTATACGTCATGTAGGTAGATGGTTACTTTTACATAATCGGTTAATTATCGTTGTCGGATAGTTGTAGTGGATTACTTATCGAAGGGTTGATTTCCGAGCTAGGCATTTTTTGTTGATCGACCGTGATGTGTATCTTCGTTTGTATTGTAATTTGTATTTGAACTAAAGAGTAGTAATTTGTATTTGCGCCATTTGAATTTAACTTGATTTGATCGCACTAGTATTTGTTTTTTGTTAATTTGATTTGTGTCTTTTCTTTTATGCTAACTTGTATTTGGTTGATACGTAGTAATTCGTATTTGTGTAATTTCTATTCAACTCGATTTGATAGGAACTGCATTTAATAACTGTTAATTTTTGTTGTATTTTTTATTTGTTATCTTTGTAATTTGTGCTCGAGCCGCGTCGTAATTAGTATTTAGTAGTGATGTCATCGCCCAAGCTACTAATCCGTTGCCTGCGGACTGAGTTACGCTGGGCCACAAGCGCCCATGCTTTGATAGGTCGACCGGATAGGGTCCATAACTCGATGAAGCAGTTCGAGCAGGTGGATGCTCGAAGGGCCGCAGTGGAGGAGGCTTAAGCTGAGCTCGAGGATTCGGATGTGGAGAAGGGAGTCCTGGACTCCTGCTTCGCAGACTATGAGCAGTTATTTTCGCTCACGGACGAGTTGATCGAGGCTGAAGGCAGGTATGCCGAGGAGGCGCGTGCAGCTCGGATGAGTGGCCTGCCCGAGTCCACTCGGGAGCAGCTTCAGCTTGTGCAGCAACAGTTAAGGTCCAGGTTGCACTGTATATGATATATATATATATATATATATATATATATATATATATATATATATATATATATATCAATTCATTGGAGTTACGCAACTCAAAAGTTGTTATCGCAATATCTACAGGCGTCATCATGTTCATATTCTGAAATTATTTTAAATTTGACTTAGTGCAGTGTGCAGAAGAAAAGAGAAATGGTATAAAAGTGTACATACACAAATCTATTAGTTTAGTGTCATGACCGTAGGTAGGGAAGGTTTCGGGACAGCACAGCCTCCCTACTAGAAAATCTGATGATACTCTTTCGGTGTTTTTTTAATTTGGTGTTTCCCACAAAACAAACAGTGTTCCAAGCTGTATAGTAGTAATTCAACAAGATAGGATTCAAGCTCCCTTAGCCCCGCCTCGAAAAAGTTGCTTACGCCCATATAGTTATGAGAACTATCAGAGTTTCTGTTCTGCGCGTAGTTTGATTAGTTTTGTGCCGAGTAATGGAAAAAGAAAACTCTTAACTTTTACTAATGTTCACATTTTTAATCAAAATAGCAAACACACTTTTACACACTCACTTGTATTAGACCAATAACCATGTCATTCTAAGATGAATTGTATCCTCTTTGCCGTAAATTAATGTGCGTAAATTATACGTAATTTGAAACGTACATTAAATCATAGTAGTAGTACTGTAGCTATCTAATATAATTTAATTTACGTCTTTTGCGATCTGCTAGTAATAATAAATAGAAGTTGGAAATGATTTGTTAGATAGGCTGTTTTATATTTAGGTCAGAGGTTTCTTTTATAAAACCTGTCGATTTAAGTTTATATATCTTCTATCTTCTATCTATTTATCACTGTCTGTCTGAACACGCATCTTGCAAAAACCCGTGAAACCATTTAGCTGGGACTTTCACTTACCACAAATAATGTATTTTAATTGCTTGTAAATATATCATGTGATATATAGAGAGTTTATCTTAAAGTTGAATTTGCGTAATTTTTTGCTGTAATGTATGTAACTTTTTGATTATTTTAATTTGCTAGCGCCACGCTGCAACTATATTATGGTTGTAGCACGTATAGGTCAGCTCGACAGAGGAAGGACCACACTCTTACAGAATAACCAGCGTAAAATCGCTGCGTAATGCTGCTGTGTTTATGTAATACGAATTCGGATTCTTAATTAAGGATAGATGTAAATAGGTATCTATGAGCCATAGCATCCGCTTACCGTATACGTATGGTCATTTGTAACAAAGTCATACGTTTGTTAGCGGCAGAGACTCGATTACCGCATAAAGTCCCGTGGTTGTCGTAAGAGGCGAAAATGGATAAGATCAGAAAGATCTTAAGTCTTGCATCAGATGGCAGTATAACCATCTCAAATGCGCCAGACTTAAAATTACCAGGCCGGTGACAGTGAAGAATAGCAGCGTCAAAGATTGCGTCAACCAATCCGCCTGTCATGTCTGATAAATATGAGAAATTCCTTAATAAACAGGTGAGATTCATGTCCAGCAGTGGACCTTGATGAACTGTAAGAAAGATATAAAGTTGTGTACAAAGAAAATAAGGCGACGTAGATCTTGTGTTAGTAACGAGTCTGAGTTGGCAAATAGTGGCAATAAAACTTGAACACTCACCGAGAAACTATTGTCTAAGTAATTTTTCTCATCATTGTTTTTACAGCTAAGTCTGAAGTCTGAAACTTTGTTGTCTAGTGCTATTATATACTGTAGATATTCCAAATGTTTTTTGAAATTGAATCAAAAGCTTATATATAAAATATGAATACCTGGCAGACTCTGCCCTCTTTCAACGCTCTTAAAAAAAAGAAAGAAGTACAGTAACCCAACTGTGGGACGTATTAAAACTTACGACATAAGACTGTTGCATGTCTTAAGCGCGAAGAGCGTAGGATGTTTTCATAGGGCCCAAAAATCAAGATTCCAACGTTTTGTCGCATGAAGTCATATCTAGCAATCATATTTTACATATAAATTATATAAAAAGCTCATTGTCAGAAAGTTAAATTATTATTGAACTTATAAATTTTTTTTATCAATCAATTGCTATTTTTACATAAAAATGTGGTTTTAGTGCCTTATGGTATGGATTTGTCAAGTGTGCATGGAGGGGTAAATACGATAACTTTTGAATATATCAATTTTTTCAACTCAGTCTATGTTTTGATCTCTTCATCTGTCATGTGGGAAGCCATGGAATGTAAATGGCAGTTTAATTTTGTTTTGTTTAGTTCCATTTCATCCCGTGGTATTAGACGTCAAGTACTGCGGTCGTCAATTCATCTCTCAAGCATGGTGATTAAAGAAAACCTAGGGAGGATTTGTCTAAGGGAGACGTCCTATGAATTTGTCCACTGATGTAGATGATGAAGATTTTTTACAAGGGTGACAAACAACCACACAGTTCCTCAGATTATAAGCTGGATGTCATAGACACACAGATGCGTTATTACCCGTGAGAACTGAGATGGAATGCCTCGTTTTTCGAATTTCCCTGTTCACTACACTCACCATACGAAGCTCAGTAGCATTAAGCTTCTATTTAACGCTGGTGTTCTGTGAGATCGTAGACTGTGGTGTTAGTTCGGGAGTCGACCCATTTGTTAATACTAATAGAAGCGGTTTTCGTAACTTATTATATTATGACAATTATGAGGGTAGCAGTGGAATATTTGAATTTTTGAATCTAACGAAATGTAAAACAACTCCGGAGCGGGCATAAATATCTGATAATAATATGATCTCATTTACTCGAAACGAATCACAATGACATATACTAGCTCATTCACCATCTCTATCACCCGCGACACGCGACACGCGACACGTAAATAATGACGATTTGATGAATGGGACCAGTGAGCGAGATCGCGATGTGTCTAACACAGGTATGAAAAAGGCTTTTCGATTATGCACTACGTCTATTATCCCCCCACTTATGACTCAGGCAGCATGTTTGCAGTTCCGTATAGAAAGGATATTATGCGAAAGTGGCAGAAAAAAAAAGAAACATGAATATTTATTTTGCGCAGCGGATTAACAAATGCTTTTCTTCAAAGTGTATTAATGATGTGATTAATAATAGTAGTAACATAGTCTAAAATTAAGATGATCATAACTCTATTCACATCATCGAAGCCGACTGCTGTTTAACTATTATTAGAACTATGAGCAAAAATTTTAAGCGGTGTGGGCAAAACTATTCAAAATTGAAGTAACCTCTAATGATATGATAAATGTTCTGAAGCAATAGACAAATAATAATTTTTATATCATTTAAATGTTATATTATTAATTTTTTTTATAGGATAGGGGGCAAACGAGCATGCGGCTCACCTGATGGCAAATGGATGCTGTCAAGGCAATTGTTTTATTTTTTATAGAATACCTAAGGGTGACACACGAGCACACAGTCAACTTGATGGTAACTGGATACTGTAGATGCATAGACATCTATATTGACCGTGGATTAAGAATCGAAATGCAGCTACGTTGTCACCTCTGAGGACTAAGATGGAATGCCCTATTTCCATTAAAAGGGGTATCCAGTTCTTTACACCCACCATACGAAACAGACGAATATTAAGCTGATATTTTACGCCGGTATTCTGTAAGATCATAGTCCCCAGTGAAGCCGACCCATTCATTTTTTTTATAGAATAAGGGTGACAAACGAGCACACAGTCCACCTGATGGTAAGTGGTTTCTGCGGCCCATAGACATCTACATCTATCCTCTATTACAAATCAAAATGTAGATGCGTTGTCACCCGTGAGGAATAAGATGGAATGCCTCATTTCCAGTAAAAAGGGCCTCCGGCCACTTGCACTTACCAAGCGAAACGCAGAGGTAAATCTCTACTTCACGCTGGTTTTCTGTGAGGTCGTGGTACTACCCCGGTTCGAGCCGGCCCATCCGTGCGACAGCAAAAGCTGCCGCGTGCCTCTACCACTGTTCCTCATGCTACAATGCTACAATCATAACAGCATGGCTCTACCATGGTAAAATGTAACATTATGTAATATTCTGATGAAGAACTAGAGGTATTCTAGTCTAGTGATTTCAATTGGCCGCAATACAGTCCAATTTGTTCCGGATATACGTAACTAATGAAGCTTACAGCACTTTATCCGCAGGCTCTTTTACAACGTCATGAATTTATTACACTTCTCTGCGAGTACTTTAGATGTGAGACAAGATTTCGCTCCATTAAGAGCATACAGAGTAATAATAATAAATAATAAAAAATCCTTTATTTTCAAAATTCTTATAACAAAGATTTGTCGAGTTTTCCCTTTAAGTAGTCATAGACACTTGTGTTGGGAATAACTCGCTACTTCCCTTACGGTTTGCTCAATAAGACTATTAAACTATATTATATCTAGAAGCTTAGAATTATAAAAAATGTGGGTTAGTTAGCGTGTATATATTTTAGTGTATGTGTGAGTGTGTGTGTGTGTGTGTGTGTGTGTGTGTGTGTGTGTGTGTGTGTGTGTGTGTGTGTGTGTATGTATGTGTGTGAATGTATGTGTGAGTGTGCGTGTGTATGTCGGTCACCTATAAGCCCTGCGGATGAGGTTCCTTCGGATCGGTATGGGTATTCCGCATACAGGTACCGACATTAAGTTTAACCGGAGTTTTAATTAATTCTTATGAAAAGTTTTTCAACATCTTCATAAATGAGTCCAAGCGTTCTATTAAAGTTGTTTTGCAAGTGTAAGATAACATGGGGTTATATTTTAAGTATTTTATTTACTTTGTTGTATATATGGGCGGACTGACCACTATATTGTCTTCTGGCGAAAGCAGTACGTACAGCAGTGACAGGGGCAACATCCTTCTTTCTTTTATGACTTAGTTCGACATAAGGCAAAGATTTGTGGCACGTTAAGATGAGACTCAGAACTTAGAGCTTTCGTACTGTGAGTAGACCACTCATTCTATATAGTGTATCAGTGGGTAAACGATAAGGTTTGGAGTAGACTATATATAGACTTTGATAAGCGATCTCTGAGCTCTTTCGAGTGCAAGGAAGAGAGGTTTGTCAGCTCCTCCCCAAATCGAGATATAGTAGGTGAGCACCGATTGGGCCAGGGCTACATAGAATCGGTTTTTAAGTTTGTTGCACATGGCCTGCCGTAGTGATTTGAATACCCATTTGAGTTCACTAGTGCGGTTTGTTAAAAGTTCCAAATGTGAGTGCCAGCTAAGTCCCTGGTCCAACATTATACCTAGGTATTTAGTTTGGCTGACTTTTTCAATAGTAGGGCAGTTGCAAATTAGGTTACCAGGGTTAGAGCAAGTGTGGATTTTTATGGCAAAGTTATGGTCAGGTTGGGATTTGTTAGAAGGAGTAAAGCAGATGTAGTTTGTTTTTCAGGTGTTCAAGGTAAGAAGGTTGTCTCTGAGCCAATTAGATATATTGATTAAACCCCTTTCAGTACCTGCTTGGACAGTATTCCAGGTGCTACCAGTAAAAACAAGAGCAGTGCCGTCCACGTAGGAGTATATCCTGCCCCCGACATCCCGTTGATTACATAGATCATTTATGTATATTAAAAAGAGAGTCGGGCCCAGGACGCTGCCCTGTGGGACTCCAAAACTAGGCGTGGCTTTGTCACTGTGTAAATTATTTATTTTTACTTGCTGAGTTCTATCCTGTAGGTAACTTTTAAAACGCCTGAGTTGAGTATCCCTAACACCTATGCATTCTAGCCTGTGTAAAAGAATAGGCACAGAGACGGTGTCAAAGGCCTTTTTAAGTCCAAAAAGACTAAGACATTTGCTGCCATTCTCTACTTCACCAACTATAGTAGAAGTGAGATCAAGAATCGCATCTTGAAAGCCCCTTTCTAAAACATTCTTTTGAATAACGATTGCCTTGATATAAGTGTTTTATTGATGGGAAAATTGATTACCTCCTTGAGATTACTTCCAACGGCGTTAGACCATAATATGACTTTTTTATATTATCATATACATCATCTCCACATATTCCATGTGGAGATGATGTAACAGAATCCATCGCCTCATTACGTTCCGTGGGTGTAGCGTCAGAAAATCTAATAGTTTCCTCTAGATGGTGGTTTAACCATCTCATTTACCCTAGATGGAGAATACTCAGACTGGCTACTGGCAGCAGCGTCTAAAGCCCAGACTCTATTATCTTTACATATAAAATTACGTGTCACGTTGTTTGTCCGCGATGTACTCCTGAACTACTGAACTGATTTTAATGAAATTTTGCACACTGTGTGCAGTTTGGTTCATTTTGAGAGATGGGATAGTTTATATCCCCATAAGTGACCCTCAATTTTTTGATTGCTAATCTCAGGAGCTTTCTTTTGGAAAGCAAATGGACGTCGGAAAGGACAGAACAACGTCTGCCTGGTCAGCTTATATATATATATATATATATATATATATATATATATATATATTATAGATCCCGACACTTTAGTACTGAATTACCTCTGTTAGTGGGACAAAATATATCTGGGAATAGTTCTTTCGATTTCATCGTAATAATTACCTCTATAATTGAGACAGCGAGTGTATTTTACCTCTTTTACTGAGACTATATTTTAGAGATTATTTCTTTTGATTTTATCCTCATAATTACCTCTATAATAGAGACAGCGAGTGTATTTTACCTCAATTACTGAGACTATATTTAAGAGATTAGTTCTTTCGATTTTATTCGTCTTAATTACCTCTATAATTGAGGTAGCGAGTATATTTTACCTCTTTTACTGAGACTTCTATTTTGTGCATCGATTTGTTTACAAATTTTTATTCTACCCGCAAGTTCCCTATGCTACAATAAAAAAATCCAAGAAATTGGCTAATTGTGTAAAAGTGACCTCTAGTTTTAGTTTGGTTTTGCTATCGTCCGGATGTTTATGTATTATGTTTGCAAAATCCGTTAGTTTATTTATACCTGTTATGGCCTACGGCTGCTCCCTTAAAGGTCAAATCCTCAGGGGCCCATTTAGCTGAGTTTCGACGAGCAGACATAGGTAGGGCCTCATCCAGGCCAAAGTGGAAAATCTCTAATTACACTAAGCTATATGGGGGAGTGTTCTATGCTACGGCCATTCGACCGGCAGAATATTAGACGGAGCTTACTTACCTATATCCAAGGCGACTGGTCCCTCCGGAGTCGGTCAGGTCGCATGTGGTTGTGTAGTGCAAGGGAAATAAGGTGATGTGATGTGTATCTGGGTGTGACTGATGGTGATTGCCCTGAGTAGACCTTGGCCGTCGGCATCAGCCCGGGCGTCGACACCGCTCCAATTTGAGGGAACCTTCCGCGACGTTGTCCACAGTCACTTTTCTCGTTTGTTATAAAGCCTAACACACAAAATGAACAGGGAGTGTCCGGATCAAACGTCACTACCGTTTCGCGTAGCAACATTTATTTCTAGAATATCAAAGGCTGCACTAGCTAATATTGTCGAATGCACTTATACAGATTCTGAGTCGGACACAATGAGTCCCTGGGAAGCTCTCCAGCAAAGAATGCGCGTCACAAATCCTAGACAGAACATTTACTATCCGCGCTTAATTATTCCGAGTTCCCTAACAAAATTGACAGTGTGCTGACGTTAGCACCGCTGACAGACGTCTCTTTCGCTTTTACGCGTTTTCAACCCACCGCTCGGCCGACGTCAAAACCAGTATGGTACCGAGCCGCGCGCCCTCTCGCGTTAGTTCCTCAAATTAGCGTTTGGCGCGAACAAACCCCCGTCCCGGACATAAGGACCTATGTCCGCGAGCAAACCGGCAAGCGGGACAGGGTCGCACCGGCACGTTGCAAGACCGAATCTACACCAAAACTAGGCCACCTTAGGCACCCCATCAGATCTTGCAACCCTAACCAACGCCTCAAAATTACAGCCCCAACGTGGGCAAGCCGGAGGGTTGAACTGGATGCCCTTCCTGGACATTGCAGCCCATAAATAAGTCCTATTCCTGTTTCTGGTGTATATTAATGACTTACCTCACCTTGTAGGGGATAGTCATGATTAGTATTATTTGCTGATGATACTTCTTTGATTTTTAAACTTAAACGTCAATCATTTAAATGTGACGAAGTGAATAATGCTATATCAAAATTAGTGCATTGGTTTAACGTTAATAATCTGCATTTGAACGGAAATAAAACTAATTGTGTTAAATTTACAACAGACCTGATCCGGTCGGATTGCGGAACTAATCATAGGAGCACAGATAGGTGTTTGAAGGAGGTCGTCGGACTTCTGTCTATAAAAAGGTATTTGAGGTGTTAAAAAGTTACACCTCTCAATACATTTTTTTTCACTCTACAAACATGAATCTACCTCTTTATATGTGGCAAAAAAAACCAGGTAAAAACAACCGAAATTTGTATGCAGTGCTTATGACGCCACATTACCGCCTTGTCTTTAATCTATGTTGTTCAAAGATTAGAATTAGAACCAGCAGCATTTACTTTTTAATTTTATAGCAAGTTGTAATTACTTGCCAAATGGGCAAATGGCGTCAGCTGACAGGAGGTTATGCATTAGTTATTAACAATTGAGAGCATAAGAAATCCATATTTTAAAGTTCTCAACACTAGATATAAACATAGAAAATAAAATTAGTAAAATATATAAACAACATAACCCGGTCAAAGGCAGTAGTAAATTATTTAGCAAGACTTGAGTTTGGAAGCACTGTGTCCTAAGCTTCAATATAAGAAAGTAAGGTTATTTAATATGGCAGCTCTTTAATATACTCAGCAGCTCTTGACAGTCAATATGAAGTATTGACTATTTTCAAAAGATATATCATAGAAAATAGAATAGAATAACTTTTTATTCAATATACATTACATGTGTAATTCTTATTGAAAGTCATTTTTTACTTTACCACTGCTTCGAAAAAAAACTCTCTATCCTGGGAAGAACCAACAAGAAACCCAGCGAGACTTTTTTATTTAAATAAATTTTACAATATAAATGATTACGAACTATTTACAAAATTTATTTTAGAAACGGCTTGGAAGCGACCACCTCATTCCCAGGGGTTATTATCAACCATGTTGTGGCGGATTGGGATTATTTTATTAGATATAGTGGACTGTATTGATATTCTAAATCCCCTGAAACGTTCAGTTACCGCAGTCACAAAATCACACCAAAAACAGCAATAAACTACTCACGGTCTTACTAGCCAGCCTCCCAAGATCAGCAAACGTTGACAGCTCCTGGTAGCTTCTTCTACACGGTAGAATACACTAGCAATTAGATTGTACACGGTACACTCTGGAGTAGTCCCTTTTTAAAGTTTTTGGAGAGATGTTCACATCACGAACACAAAGAGAATGTGTATGGCTTGTCTCGCCTCCTACCCTCCTCTTCTTTTTTTTTAACTCCACAGATTATTACAACGCATATTACGTCGCAATGTTGCCACTAGGTGTAACCGGCGCTCCGATCGCAGCAGATCATTGTGCCTCGGTATAAATTTTGTGAGTTGCGGTTTATTACTGAACACACCCCCCACCGAAACCATCTTGATGGTTTCTCCTAACTATATGAAAAAGATATTAGAGAAAATATTATAACTTAAGCTACGGAACATGCAAAATAACGCTGAGACACAGAATGTCCTCAACGAGAAAAAAAAATATTAATACACGTAAAAACTAATTTGAATAAGGTAGAGGACTCAGTTTATTAACTGGTCTCTGTAGAGTACTCTTTTGAGTGCGAAGCGTAACACAACGAACAATCCCATCTGGACCGGGGTGAAGAGCCTCAATTCTACCCAAAGGCCAATTGCACGGCGGTACATTATCAGTTTTTATGATTACGAGATCACCTATTTTTATATTAGATCTATCCGAATGCCACTTTGCTTTCTGTTGCAGCGTATTTAGATATTCGTGTCTCCATCTACGCCAAAACATTTGTGAACATTTTTGAATATATTGCCAACGTGATAATCGATTTATTGTTATATCCTCTACATTATACTCAGGTACTGCTGTTAACCCTTTTCCAATTAGAAAGTGTCCCGCAGTTAAAACGTTGAACTCATCAGGATTATCACTAGCTGGTAACGGACAAAGCGGCCGCGAGTTGAGAATCGCTTCTACTTTACAAAACACTGTTGTGAGTTCCTCAAACGTCAAACTTTTTTCTCCTACGGCTCGCGTTAATAGATACTTGGCAGATTTAATTCCAGCTTCCCAGAGCCCACCCATATGTGGTGCACTAGGTGGATTAAATCTCCATATAATTTGTCGTTTTGAGCAACCCTCTAATATATTGTTTTTTTGTTCGAGCATAAACCTTTGTACTTCGGTTAAATGCTTACTAGCAGCTATGAAATTAGTTCCGCAATCCGAATAAAGGAAGGAGCACAAACCGCGTCGCGCTACAAATCTGTCTAAACACGCGAGGAAACAGTCCGATGACAACGACGATAAGACTTCAAGGTGTACAGCTTTTGTCGAATAACAAATAAATAATGCTAAATATGACCGTTCAACCCTAGCATTTCGTCGTAAACTTTCTTTTGTAAAGAACGGACCATCGAGGTCCACCCCTACATGCTCAAAAACATTACAAGGTATCAATCGGGCTGCTGGCAAAGGTGCCATCTCAGGCTGAAAGAGCACTGGGTTGTGTTTAAAACAAATTTTGCATTTGGACAAAACTGACCGAATAATGCGACGGGATGCTAAAATCCAAAAATTTTGATTAATAATGTTTTGTAAGGTGCGTGGACCTACGTGTAAATATTTTTTATGTAAATATTCAATAAGTAAAAAGGTAAATCTACTATTTTTAGGTAATAAACGAGGATGCTTCGCGTTATAAGGTAACGCTGAATAATTTATTCGACCCCCCACCCTGAGGTATCCGCGTTCGTCAATAAATGGAGATAATTTTCTCAACGACGGAACGTACTTTGTGCCCTTTGACAATCTATTTATTTCATTTGCGAAGTATGCACTTTGTACTAATTTAATTAAAACATCTTGGGCAGTATTTAATTCGTTAGTCATCAGTATTGAGTGCTTCGAGTGACCGGATTTGAGTCGGAACCATCTCAATATTCGAGCAAACGTACGTTGCAATTTATAATAAGAAGAGAAATTGGAAAAGATTCGTTCACAGAACTCTAACTTAGTCTCCTCTATCGAATTATTTTCATTTGTGATTAAATTGAAGGAGCCTAATGTATGATTTGATTTCATTTCGGGTGTATTACTTTCATGTTGGTTGATAAATGTTCTCACTGGCCACTGCGAATAGTCGTCGTACAACCAAGATGGGCCCTTCAACCACTGCTCACTGCATTCCACGAGCTGTGACGGAGACGCTCCGCGCGAGCATATGTCTGCCATATTGCACTCACTACTCACGTGACGCCAACAGTGTGGAGGTAACACTTCACATACCTGAGTAACACGGTTACTAACAAAAGGCTTTAATTTGTAAGCTTCTGTCTGAAGCCACGTCAACACGATAGTCGAATCGGTTAATGCAGTAATACGAGTAATTTTTACACGAGTTAAAATGTCACGGACATATTTAATTAATTTGCTTAACAAAACTGACGCCATTAATTCCAACCTCGGGATAGTTAATGGTTTGACGGGGGCTACTTTAGATTTTGCTGTCACCAGGCGTACTTTAGTTTGACCTCTATCGTTACGACTGATCACATACACACAACTAGCATAACCGCGAGAGCTTGCATCGCAAAAGGCGATCAATTCACATTCGGTCTGTTCTGGTAGCAGCATATGTCTATCTATCTTGATTGCCGTTAGTGGCGGGAGGTCATCAACGTAATTAAGCCAGCGCTTAGTTACGTCGGTTGGCAGCTGCTCATCCCATCCTATGCCCAGCTTCCATAAATCTTGCATAATTTCTTTCGCGATGAAAATGCTCGGTGAAATAAAACCCACGGGGTCGTAAATAGAAGCTAATAATTTTAAAACAGAACGTTTAGTTGTTACTTTATCAGTCTTATCTACTGTGAAATAAAAACAGTCAGTCAAAGGGAACCATTTCAGACCTAGCACTTTGACTGAATATTCGTTACCATCTTTCATAAATGTAACAGGACACTCTCGGTTTTCTAACGGAACGCGTTGTAAAACTTTTGCACTATTACTCGCCCACCTTTTGAGTATAAAGCTACCGGAATTAAACATCTCTAAAAGTTCATCTTGTAACCGAGATATCTGTGACCATGAACTGCAAGAATATAGGATGTCATCCATGTACACGCCCTCGCGCACAACCTTTGCAGTGAGTGGGAAACGTTCTTCCTCGTCATAGGCTAACTGTAAGAGGGTGCGGATAGCTAAGAACGGTGAGCAACTTAAGCCGTAAGTGACAGTTTTTAATTCATAAACGTCAATGGCATCGTTAGGCGAATGACGATACAAAATATGTTGATAACATCTATCTGACTGATTCAGTTTAGTTGCCCGATACATTTTGCATACGTCACAAATCAAACAATATTCAAACAACCTAAAATTCAATATTATAGCCCCAATATCTCGATACAGATTAGGCCCGGTCAATAGAATATCATTAAGCGAAACGTTCGTGGACGTTTTAGCCGAGGCATCGAATACCACACGCAAAGGAGTAGTGGAACTACTGGGCTTAAGTATACTGTGATGAGGTATCACATATTTGCTCGGGGTGTCCCCCGAATAAAGCTCCATGTGCCCTAGATTTTCATATTCGCACATGAACTCTGAATAGGCTTGTCGTAATACAGGTGAACGATTCAACTTGCGCTCGGTGAACAAGAGTCGCCGCTCGGCTGCCGCTCGTGACGCGCCCAACGGAGGCGGGTCTGGTATGAATGGTAACGGCACTAAATAGGCACCATCCTCAGTACGACTATAACGAGCCACGAAAATGTCTTCCGCTAATTGTTCCAAAGGATTAATCGAGGGTTTGCTTGGCAATTCTTCGATTTCCCAAAACTTACGCAACGTTTGATCTAAAGACTCTTGTTCATCAAATGAGACTGATCAATTATAATTTTTTAAATTGTCCTTATCATTGCTATAAAGTTTACCACTTACAACAAACCCGAAAGCGGTATCGATCACGCTTGGTATATCCGATGAAATAATATAAGGTTTATCCTTAATAAGTTCCGAAACTATATCATTGCCCAATAGTATATCGATACGCGAACGCTTATAAAATAATGGATCAGCTAAATTAAAATTCTTATATTTATTAATAACGTCCGAGTGGAATCGAACGTTAGGCATATCAGCAGATACCTTAGTCACTACGACCATGTTCAGTGTAAAACTAGGTAGGTTAGTGTGTAGGGACCTTAATGTGCATGTAATCATGCCGTGATTTTTTACAGCCTCTCCACCGAGACCATAAATATTAAACGAACACTTCTTTCGAGGTAAGCCCAAACGTTGAGCACACTCAGATGTAATAAATGAGCTCTGAGCTCCAGAGTCAATAACTGCACGGCAGTATTGAAGCTGGCCGTTACTATCAATTACTAACACGCGCGCCGTTCCCAATACAACACCGTAACCCGAGTGAACGTTATTGGAATGAAGCGTATCTAACGTATAACGCTCTGAGTCACTCATAGCCTGAGACGAGACGAGTGCTTGTTGCACTTGCGAGTCAGAGCACAATGGACGGGTGGATGTTGGCACGAGCGTGTCGCTCACTGGCTCCCTATGCAATAGATAATGATGTAGTGATGCACATACACCACAAGACATCTCACTTTTACAAGTTGAGGTATCAAGATTTCCTTTTAGGCAATTATGACACAATTTTAAGGTATTGACACGGTCAATCCTTTTATATACGGTCAATTTACGAAATTGATCGCACCTATAAATCATGTGATTTTGGTTGCAATGCGCGCAAATTATTTTTTTTTTTTATTATAATTCGACACATTAGTATTTAAAACTGTCTTTGAATAACTTTTGTAGTGGTTATTATTGTTGCCTTTGTAATTGTTACATATAGACTTATTTCTTGATTGTAACGACATCGTACTATTCGATGAATGTTCGAGTACTTTAACTTGTTTATTTACAAAACTAATTAATTGCGAAAAAGATGGAAGTGAATTTTGATCCCGATTTTCTTCAAAAAGCCTCCTAGTATGCGCATCCAACCCACGTAAGGCTAAATGACAAAATAAATAGTCATGTAAATTTTTCATTTTTAATCCCTCGATGGCTTTAAAAGAGTGATCGAATGTTTCGATAAATAAAGTAAGATTTGCGGTAGTATCTTTATTTAACGGCGTAAAGTTTATCATTTTGTCGATGTACCTACCCACGAGTATTCGATCATCTTGATATTTATTACATAAACTTTGCCATACGACAGTATAATTAGCGGCTGTTATGGGCAATTTTTTAACAATGTTTAATGCCGAACCTTTAACACATGAAAGCAAATAGTGAAACTTATCTATTTCGTCGAAATCTCGATTGTGGACAAGTGATACAAATGTATCGTAGAATGTGGTCCACTTCTCAATATTATCACCATCGAATTCAAATAAACATAATTTAGGTAATGACGGCCTTACATCACTCCTATCTTTCCTACTGAGGGATGCCTGCTCGTCCGGTTTTAATCTTAAATATTGCAACCTACATGCCTTATAAAGTTCATCAAATGTATCTAATTCTCGCGTTGACAATCTTGTCTCCGGTTTTAATGATATATCTATTTCAAAAATATTTAACACTGTTTCTTCAAACTTTGAGCGGACACTTTCCAATTCGGAATAATCGGCTAAGAAATTCTGAATTTGTGCGGGATCATTTATTTGGGATCTCGGGATATCGAAAACCTTTTGTAATTTAGCAAATAGGTATTCCTTTTTAAAAATAAGTGTTTGCCTTTTTATTTGTAATTTATCCGACATTATGAACAAATTACAAAATTAATAATTTATAAACGCACCGCGAGCAATGGAAATCCAGGCTAAAAAAGAGGCAAATTAAATAAGGGATATTAAATTAATTAAATGCGTAGTTTTACTCAAATATATGACGTCCACGTGACGCGAATTAAGGGTAGAAAATTATTATTCGAAGATCACTAATTCGAATATATGCGGCTCGAAGGCCAGAAATGTGGCGGATTGGGATTATTTTATTAGATATAGTGGACTGTATTGATATTCTAAATCCCCTGAAACGTTTAGTTACCGCAGTCACAAAATCACACCAAAAACAGCAATAAACTACTCACGGTCTTACTAGCCAGCCTCCCAAGATCAGCAAACGTTGACAGCTCCTGGTAGCTTCTTCTACACGGTAGAATACACTAGCAATTAGATTGTACACGGTACACTCTGGAGTAGTCCCTTTTTAAAGTTTTTGGAGAGATGTTCACATCACGAACACAAAGAGAATGTGTATGGCTTGTCTCGCCTCCTACCCTCCTCTTCTTTTTTTTTAACTCCACAGATTATTACAACGCATATTACGTCGCAATGTTGCCACTAGGTGTAACCGGCGCTCCGATCGCAGCAGATCATTGTGCCTCGGTATAAATTTTGTGAGTTGCGGTTTATTACTGAACACATGTATTCATTTATACTATAATAACCCTTTTTATACAGTTTCAGTTTAATAAAACATTTAAACTTGGCAATAGAGAGAACCTGTACACTTTCCGGGACCTTGATGTAATAGCGTATACATTGCCCTAAGAATGAATTACTGACTCTGTGGAGTCGAGAAACTGGTATCCTAAGCTTGTGTTTGTTCCTAGTGTATACAGAATGTATATCACTTTTTTTTACTAAAACTATCTTTGTTTTTGAGAACATACATTAAATTTTCGTAAATATACTGAGAGGACAAAGTTAATATATTTATTTCTTTAAATTTATCTCTAAGAGACTTTCTCGGTTTTAGGTTGTAACTAGCTCTAATGGCCCTCTTTTGTAAAACAAAAATAGTTTCTGAATCAGCCGCATTTCCCCATAGCAAAATCCCATAAGACATTATGCTATGGAAATAACTGAAATAAACTAATCTAGCTGTCTCGTCACTAGAGAGATCTTTTTCACAGCATAGGCTGCAGAACTTAGTCTGCTTGCTAATTTGGATATATGGGGGCCCCACTGAAGCTTTGCGTCAAGAGTGATGCCAAGAAAAATAGTGGATACAACAGGGCTCAATTCCTCCCCATTTAAAAACACATTGGTATTCAGATTTTTAACATTCGTTGTTGTAAATTTAACACAATTAGTTTTATTTCCGTTCAAATGCAGATTATTAACGTTAAACCAATGCACTAATTTTGATATAGCATTATTCACTTCGTCACATTTAAATGATTGACGTTTAACTTTAACAATCAAAGAAGTATCATCAGCAAATAATACTATATCATGACTATCCCCTACAAGGCAAGGTAAGTCATTAATATACACCAGACTAGGACAGGAACAGGAATAGGACTTATTTATGGGCTGCAATGTCCAGGAAGGGCATCTAGTTCAACCCTCCGGCTTGCCCACGTTGGGGCTGTAATTTTGAGGCGTTGGTTAGGGTTGCAAGATCTGATGGGGTGCCTAAGGTGGCCTAGTTTTGGTGTAGATTCGGTCTTGCAACGTGCCGGTGCGACCCTGTCCCGCTTGCCGGTTTGCTCGCGGACATAGGTCCTTATGTCCGGGACGGGGGTTTGTTCGCGCCAAACGCTAATTTGAGGAACTAACGCGAGAGGGCGCGCGGCTCGGTGCCATACCGGTTTTGACGTCGGCCGAGCGGTGGGTTGAGAACGCGTAAAAGCGAAAGAGACGTCTGTCAGCGGTGCTAACGTCAGCACACTGTCAATTTTGTAAGGGAACTCGGAATAATTAAGCGCGGATAGTAAATGTTCTGTCTATGATTTGTGACGCGCATTCTTTGCTGGAGTGCTTCCCAGGGACTCATTGTGTCCGACTCAGAATCTGTATAAGTGCATTCGACAATATTAGCTTGATTTGTAATAGAGGATAGATGTAGATGTCTATGGGCCGCAGCAACCACTTACCATCAGGTGGACTGTGTGCTCGTTTGTCACCCTTATTCTATAAAAAAAATGAATGGGTCGGCTTCACTGGGGACTATGCTCTTACAGAATACCGGCGTAAAATATCAGCTAAATGCTCCTCTGTTTCGTATGGTGGGTGTAAAGAACTGGATACCCCTTTTAATGGAAATAGGGCATTCCATCTTAGTCCTCAGAGGTGACAACGTAGCTGCATTTCGATTCTTAATCCACGGTCAATATAGATGTCTATGCATCTACAGTATCCAGTTACCATCAAGTTGACTGTGTGCTCGTGTGTCACCCTTAGGTATTCTATAAAAAATAAAACAATTGCCTTGACAGCATCCATTTGCCATGAGGTGAGCCGAATGCTCGTTTGCCCCCTATCCTATAAAAAATTTATTAACATTACATTTAAATGACATAAAAATTATTATTTGCCTATTGCTTCAGAACATTTATCATATCATTAGAGGTTACTTCAATTTTGAATAGTTTTGCCCACACCGCTTAAAATTTTTGCTCATAGTTCTAATAATAGTTAAACAGCAGTCGGCTTCGATGATGTGAATAGAGTTATGATCATCTTAATTTTAGACTATGTTACTACTATTATTAATCACATCATTAATCATTCGCTATTGACTGGAGATTTTCCTACACTTTGAAGGAAAGCATTTGTTATTCCGCTGCGCAAAATAAATATTCATGTTTCTTTTTTTTTCTTCCACTTTCGCACAATATCCTTTCTATACGGAACTGCAAACATGCTTCCTGAGTCATAAGTGGGGGGATAATAGACGTAGTGGATAATCGAAAAGCCTTTTTCATACCTGTGTTAGACACATCGCGATCTCGCTCACTGGCCCCATTCATCAAATCGTCATTATTTACGTGTCGCGTGTCGCGGGTGACAGAGATGGTGAATGAGCTAGTATATGTCATTGTGATTCGTTTCGAGTAAATGAGATCATATTATTATCAGATATTTTAAAAACTCCAGACTCTGCCCGCTCCGGAGTTGTTTTACATTTCGTTAGATTCAAAAAGTCAAATAGTCCACTGCTACCCTCATAACTGTCATAATGTAATAAGTTACGAAAACCGCTTCTATTAGTATTAACAAATGGGTCAACACCACAGTCTACGATCTCACACAACACCAGCGTTAAATAGAAGCTTAGCATTAAGCTTCTATTTAACGCTGGTGTTGGTAACGTTAAATAGAAGCTTAATGCTACTGTGCTTCGTATGGCGAGTGTAGTGAACAGGGGAACTTTTTTACTGGAAACGAGGCATTCCATCTCAGTTCTCACGGGTAATAACGCATCTGTGTGTATATGACACCCAGCTTATAATCTGGGGAACCGTGTGGTTGTTTGTCACCCTTGTAAAAAATCTTCATCATCTACATCAGTGGACAAATTCACAGGACGTCTCCCTTAGACAAATCCTCCCTAGGTTTTCTTTAATCACCATGCTTGAGAATTGAATTGACGACCGCAGTACTACACGTCTAACACCACGGGATGAAATGGAACTAAACAAAACAAAATTAAACTGCCATTTACATTCCATGGATTCCCACATGACAGATGATTAAAACAGACTGAGTTGAAAAAATTGATATTTTCAAAAGTTATCGTATTTACACCTCCATGCGCACTTGACAAATTCAAACCATAAGGCACTAAAGCCACATTTTTATGTAAAAATAGCAATTAATTGATAAAAAAAATTTATAAGTTCAATAATAATTTAACTTTCTGACAACGTGCTTTTTATATAATTTATATGTAAAATATGATTGCTAGATATGACTTCATGCGGAAAAACGTTGGAATCTTGATTTTTGGGCCCTATGAAAACATCCTACGCACATCGCGCTTAAGAAGACATGCAACAGTGTTACGTCGTAAGTTCTAATACGTCCCACAGTTGGGTTACTATACTTCTTTCCTTTTTTTAAGAGGGTTGAAAGAGGGCAGAGTCTGCCAGGTATTCATATTTTATATATAAAGCTTTTGATTCAATTTCAAAAAAACATCCGTAATATCTATAGTATATATAATAACACTAGACAACAAAGTTTCAGACTTCAGACTTAGCTGTAAAAACGATGATGAGAAAAATTATTTAGACAATAGTTTCTCGGTGAGTGTTCAAGTTTTATTGCCACTATTTGCCAACTCAGACTCGTTACTAACACAAGATCTACGTCGCCTTATATTCTTTGTACACAACTTTATATCTTTCTTACAGTTCATCAAAGTCCACTGCTGGACATGATTCTCACCTGTTTATTAAGGAATTTCTTATATTTATCAAACACGACAGGCGGATTGGTTGACGCAATCTTTGACGCTGCTATTCTTCACTGTCACCGGCCTGGTAATTTTAAGTCTGGCGTATTTGAGATGGTTATACTGCCATCTGATGCAAGACTTAAGATCTTTCTGATCTTATCCATTTTCGCCTTTTACGAAAAACACGGGACTATATGCGGTAATCGAGTCTCTGCCGCTAACAAACGTATGACTTTGTTACAAATGACCACACGTATACGGTAAGTGGATGCTATGGCTAATAGATACCTATCTACATCTATCCTTAATTAAGAATCCGAATTCGTATAACATAAACACAGCAGCATTAAGCAGCGATTTTACGCTGGTTATTCTGTAAAAGTGTGGTCCTTCCCCTGTCGAGCTGACCTATACGTTGCGCTACCATATTAAAATAATCAAAAAGTTACATACATTACAGCAAAAAATTACGCAAATTTAACTTTAAGATAAACTCTTTATACATCACATGATATATTTACAAGCAATTAAAATACATTATTTCTGGTAAGTGAAAGTCCCAGCTAAATGGGTTCTCGGGTTTTTGCATGATGCTGTTCAGACAGACAGTGATAAATAGATAGAAGATAGAAGATATATAAACTTAAATTGACAGTTTTTATAAAAGAAACCTCTGACCTAAATATAAAACAGCCTATCTGACAAATTATTTCCAGCTTCTATTTATTATTACTAGCAGATCGCAAAAGACGTAAATTAAATTATATTAGATAGCTACAGTACTACTACTATGATTTAATGTACGTTTCAAATTACGTATAATTTACGCACATTAATTTACGGCAAAGAGGATACAATTCATCTTAGAATGACATGGTTATTGGTCTAATACAAGTGAGTGTGTAAAAGTGTGTTTGCTATTTTGATTAAAAATGTGAACATTAGTAAAAGTCACGAGTTTTCTTTTTCCATTACTCGGCACAAAACTAATCAAACTACGCGCAGAACGGAAACTCTGATAGTTCTCATAACTATATGGGCGTAAGCAACTTTTTTCGAGGCGGGGCTAAGGGAGCTTGAATCCTATCTTGTTGAATTACTACTATACAGCTTGGAACGCTGTTTGTTTTGTGGGAAACACCAAATTATACAAGAGGATCATCAGATTTTCTAGTAGGGAGGCTGTGCTGTCCCGAAACCATCCCTACCTACGGCCATGACACTAAACTAATAGATTTGTGTATGGACACTTTTATGCCATTTCTCTTTTCTTCTGCACACTGCACCAAGTTAAATTTAAAATAATTTCAGAACATGAACATGATGACGCCCGTAGATATTGCGGTAACAACTTTTGAGTTGCGTAACTCCAATGAATTCTCAAAGCTGTCAAGACTAATAAGTTAAGCGAAGGGATAAGTTTGAGTATTTAAATACCTCTTTGATGTGCTGTATTTAAAAATAGTACATATATTAAAATATAGCACATGAAAAGTGAATGAGTGTCAATTATTATTATTATGTGCATTTAAGACTCAACTTCTTATAGTTGCAATAATTTTAACTCTCTGAGTATACAATATTACATTTCCATTGCGGAATTTTTTGTTTTAATTTTTTTTGCTTTCCTCTCTTTCTTCTTCATTATGTATTCTATGAACTCCTTACTATAATAGTTTTAACTTAGTTATCGAGTTATGTCAGGCTTAAATTTTATACATTCGTGTATTTATTTTGGTAACAGGTAAACATATAAATAAATTCATAAAATCTATTTTAAAGTAAACCCTTATTATATTGTTACATAATAATATGTAGTTGAGAATACAATTTTGTAACACATAAAGGTAGAACCTCGTTAAAACAAACGAGTAGTAAACTGGGATGCTTACGCTAGAACTGCTACCAAGTTTTATTTTTTCAATTTTCTGCAGGAGTTACGACCCCCTTTTTTATGTTGTATTGTGTTAGCAATTACTTATAAATAATAATTATGTATATATTGATGACGCTAATTTTAAGGTGATTGTTTTTTGAAATATACATCTAACTTTAGTGAATGTAAATCGGACGTCCACTTTTGTATCATTGAATTTCCGGTAAGAGTTTTACTGTGGTAGTTTTGGATTTGACTCTTAAAGCCCGCTTTTCACTATGGGATATAATATAATAATATGTATAACATCTCGAGATATAAATTAATATCGCTCACCATACTTTTAAATGGAACCGTTTACACTGAGCTATAATATATATTACATCTCAAACTATAAATATATTTTCGATCGATCGAGCGATATTTGCATATTATATTTCGCCCCCTGTACCCCGTACACCGTTCCGCACCGCCGCAAAACCATGTGCGGGTTAGAGGGGGTAATTCAATGACGAACGCACACTGGTTAAAAGATATATCTCACAGTGTGAAAGCCAGCCGCGGGATATAATTTATATTTCGGGATATAATATATCCCATAGTGAAAAGCCAGCCTAAAGGAAATATAATAACCGCCGAAATGCGAGTCGGACTCGCACATTAAGGTTTTCGTACTATCGTAATACAGGTTTCTAGTAGGGGAGCCCCTTTTAATTTTTAATTAATTAAAATTTTTATTATTTGCTTTTATAGCGTCAACAGAAATACACATTCTATAAAAATTTCAACTGTCTACCTATTACACACGAGATACAGCCCGCTGACAGACAGACGGATGAACAGCAGACGCTTAGTAATAGGGTCCCATTGGATACCCTTTCGGTACGGAACCCTAAAAACGACTGTCACGACCCAAGTGCATCATTCGGTTATAAGATGTTAAGAGTAAAAGAGACTTTAGTGTTTGTGTGAAGTGTAGTGAAGTACTAAGTAAAAATGATTATTTATACGACTATTAGTTGTAAGTTATGAACAGATTAAAATAAAAGTGAAATGATGTAATCCAAATCGTATTATTTGCTAACAATTGTAAGTTTTCTCAAGCAATGTAAAGATATTTGTTGTGAAACCTTTGCATATTAGGATATTATTTTTTGAAACGAATTTAGCAGTGACAGCAGGCGTCCGCTTATGTAGGTACCACCCACTTAGCCGCATCCAGCACTTGAGAAGTTTACCAAATTCTATTAAAAAGGACATTATTTAGCATAATTTTCATAAAAATATATTTGTAGTTATCGTAACGATGACAAAATTTTATTAATTCTTTTTTCTCTATAGAATAAGGCTGTCAAACGAGCGCATAGTCCACCTGACGGTAAGTACCCTCGATTAAGAAAAAAAATGCAGATGAGTTGTCACTACTGAGGACTTAGATGGAACGTCTCATTTCCAGTAAAAAGGGTGTCCAGTTTCCTACACTCACCATACGAAATACAGAAGCAACAAGCTGCTACTTTACGCTGGTATACCTATTCTGTGAGAGCGTGGTTCTACCCCGGTCGAGCTGACCCATTCGTGCTACAACCATAACTTAGCTGCAGCGTGGCTCTACCACGTATAAAATTCACAGGACGTCTTCCTTATAGGAACGATTTGCCTTAGTCGCCATGGTTGAGAGATGAATAGACCATCGCAGTTCTAGACGTTTTACGCCATGGGATGAAATGGAATGATGGATTTACTTAAGCCATCACCACGCGGCCAATTCACAGTATAAATACTGTGATTTATCAAGGTAATAAAAGCGTTTGCGTAAATTTACCTCCGATAATGTTTGAACGTAAACGTTCTCTATTATTCTCAAGGGTACAATTTATTATTTCGCTAAACTCTTCGAGTTGGCATTTATTATTGTTCTACAATTTATTATATTTACCTTGTTTTGACCCAGTATTTGTATTAAACCATATGTTTTATATGCCGCCCTTTTTTTATTTACATTCACAAAAACCTACTTTACATAAGAATATTATGGAAAAATTACTGACAAACACTTCATCTAAATCTAAAATACTATATCTCTTGCAACTGCTTTAGGTTATAGTCCTGTGTAATAGCTACTAAACCCTCCTTCTTTATTTATTATTAGATTCATGCTTACGAGCTAACGTATGATAGCGTCCAACACGCTTGTAACATTAGATACATTAAATTAAAATTAAATAAATTTTAAGTCATAATCTTAATTAAATAAAACACATAACATTAAATTACAAAATAAATTTCATTTAATTAAAGAAATATATATCCAATATTAATAATTAAAATAATTGCCTCTAATTAACTTACTTACTTACTTACTTATCTTCACGCACAATCCCTGACGGGGTAGCCAGAGAGAACAGATCGCCAAGTGTCACGATCCTTACATATCTCTTTCGCTTCTTTCAGATTCATTATCTTCTTCATACATGCACGTCTAGGTATCCGAGTACTCTTGACCCTACCCTCTTCGAGCAATTTGCTCACATGGTCTTCGAAAGTTAGTCTCGGTCTACCTCTAATTAAACAAATTAAAAAATAAAATAAAATAAAACTAGTCAAATTAATATTACACATCATTAAAATAGTAAATACAGTCAATGTCAGGGGGCGGCGCGAGGCTAGCTGCAGCCCTGACTCCTGCCGTATATTACGGGGAACTAAGATGCATACACTCTCTTGTATCTGCGGACTATTGATTTTGTGATACAGTACAGAGAGATAGTGTGTCAGCATAAGCATAACCCAACGGGCAACCATGCCCGATACGAACGAAGAAGGATACAGGTGAGGATAGTACCCGTATCGCATACTTACCAAAATAAACAGATAATCAACCTTGTTTTAATTTTTAACCGGTGGTGAGGACGTCCTTCCGCGGATGCCGCTTTGCCGGATGTATTATGATAAAAATTAAGAAATATAAAATTATATAAACTGTTAACTGAAATCACTTTATTTTTGTTAAATTTATTCTATGTTGAGGGTGTTTTGTTCTTCAAAAAGACAATAAAACGTAAAACAGTCAATATACGTCCTACAGTTGGGTCACAGTTGTGTCACAGTACTTCTTTCTTTTCTAACTCATCTGCATTTTTTGAGTTGAGACTGCCACGTATTCGTATTTTGTACAAAGTTTTGCTCTAATTTCGAAAAAAATTCAAAATATCTAAAGTTTATATAATAGTACTAGACAACAAAGGTTAACAAACAACAAAACAAGAAAAACAACGATGAGAAAAAATACTTTGGCAACAGTTCCTCGGCGAGCATTCAAGTTATATTGCTACTGTTTGCCAACTCAAACTCGTCAATAACAAAAGATCTACGTCGCCTTGTTTACTTTTTACACAACCTTATGTCTTCTTACAGTTCATCAAAATCCACTGCTGGACATGAATCTCACCCGTTGAAGAAGGAATTTGAAATATTTATCACACAAAACAGGCGGATTGGCTGACGCAATCTTTGACCCTGCTACTCGTGACTGTCAACAGCCTGGAAATTTTATGTCTGGCGCAACTGAAATGGTTATACTGCCATTTGATACAAGACTTAAGATCTTTCGAACCTTGGCCATTGTTGATGGAACACAGGAATATGAATTTGTGGTGATCGATTCTCTGCCGCTACCAAACGAATGACTTCGCTAGAAATGTGTGAGTCACAGTCCACCTGATGGTAAGTCAGGCCCTTAGAAAACACATCTATCCTTCATCAGTAATCAAAATGTGATGCTCTATACACCGGCCGTGCCAATATTTCTCGGGAAAACGTCGCTGAGTACCGGAACAAACTTGTGTCTGAAGTCGAGTCTTTGCTGAACAAAGTCTCGGATTGGGGGCGACTAAATCTAGTCCAATTTAATCCTCAGAAGACACAAGTTTGCGCGTTTACCGCTAAAAAGAACCCCTTTGTCGTATCTCCTCAGTTTCAAGGCACTCCCCTTCTTGCCTCAGCCAGTATCGGTATCCTCGGAGTCGACATATCGAGTGACGTGCAGTTTCGTGGTCACTTGGAAGGGAAGGCCAAATTGGCCTCTAAAAAGCTTGGCGTGCTCAGCAGAGCGGGACAGTATTTCATGCCGGCACACCGCCTGCTACTTTACAAGGCGTAAGTTCGGCCTCACATGGAATACTGTTCCCATCTCTGGGCAGGGGCTCCCCAGTGCCAGCTCCTTCCACTTGACCGCATCCAACGCAGAGTGGCTCGAATTGTCGACGACCGAGCCCTTTCCGATCGGCTCGATTCATTGGCACTGCGAAGAGATGTTGCATCCCTTTGCATTTTCTTTCGCATCTACCATGGGGAGTGCTCTGAGGAATTGTTCGGATTAATCCCAGCCGCCAAATTTCACGAACGCACATCGTGGCAGAACTCCCGATACCATCCACACCATCTGGATGATTGGCGGTCCACCACTGTGCGATTTAGAAGATGTTTTCTTCCTCGCACGACCTCCTTGTGGAATCGATTACCATCAGCGATTTTTCCGGACCGATACGACTTAGGGACCTTCAAGAAAAGAGCGTACTCCTTCTTAAAAGGCCGGCAACGCATCTGCGATTCCCCTGGTGTTGCAGTTGTTCATGGGCGGCGGTAGTCACTTACCATCAGGTGAGCCGCATGCTCGTTTGCCCCCTCTCCTATAAAAAAAAATGTAGAATGCCTTTTAGTCTCTCCTTTTTTTAAAAGGCAGCAATGCACCTTCAATTCCCCTGATATTGCAGTTGTTTATGGGCGGCGTGTGTTACTTACCATCAGGTGAGATGCATGCTGCTTTGCCCCCCACACTCTAAAAAAAAAAACGCCGTCATCCATTAGAACCAAGATAGAATGTCTAGTTGCTATTAAAAAGGGTTTCCGGTTCTCTACACTCACCATACGAAACACAGTACCATTAAGCTGCTTTTTTTGCTGGTATTCTGTGGGAGAGTGATCCTTCCCTGTTCAAGGTGACCCATTCGTATTACAATCATAATATAGTTGCAGTGTGGCTCTCCCACGTTAAAATAATATTGAAACTACATACACGACATTATTATAAAGAGATGAAAATGAAACCAAAATCAACTCTATTGCTTACTAAGACAAAGTCTCTATACATCACATAATATATTTACAATCAACTAAAATACATTATCCATGTTAAGCGCTTAGCTCATGAGTCTAATTATTAATAATACAAACTTAAATTGACAGCTCATATCCAACAAACCTCTAGCCTAAATATTAAATTATATTATCAAGCTACAATACCTCTATTGTGATTTAATTTACATCTAATTTACGTTTAATTTATACACATTAATTTACGGCAAATAAGATACAACTCGTCTTAATATGACATGGTTATTGGTCTAATATAAGGTAATAAGATCCTCTTACACAAAGAGGCGTTGTTATTTAAAATTGTTCTTTACATATTATTAACCAACAGCACATCATTTAAGCCAATTTCTTTCGTAATTTTTTTCTTTAATTTGAGTATTTGAGAGTAACTACATTAGTTACTTTTTTAGAATAGAATTGGAAAAAGGATTTTAACTAAATTATTTAAACTTAATTTATAATTTGGCGAATATTATACTTTCAGCTATCTGAAAAGTCTTAATTATTCATTTATAACAGCCTGTCTAATAATGTCCTCCAGACCGAATTTAGGTCTCGGGAGCCACTCTTAATGTTTAAGACATCTGCACATGACAGTAACAATATTATAATGCACGAGTGTGTGCACAAGTATAAGTGCACGCTCTATTCCCTCACTAACGTATAGTCTGATGGTACGGCAATGTTACACAACTGGAGAGGGTTCAGGCCCAGGAACAAGGACTTTTGTGTATTCCGAGGCCCGGGGGTGAAATACCGGCTGCTACTAAAAATTTCTTGACTGAAAAACCAAATACCTTATTTTGGCCCGACCTACGATCATAAGTCAGCTTATGAAAAGTCCACTGATGAACACACTTGGTAGGCTGATTGATTATCAGAACGATGCGCCTGCCTATCTCCTGTTTAATTTTCTTTTGTCGCCTCTTACGGCACCCACGGGATGATATATTGTAGTAGGTTCTTATACGCCGCCACTACCCCGGCATGTAGCACTCACTCAATTAATAATGTACCCACCAAAACATACTCGTAGGCAGAAAAGGATGTAGTTATTTGAACGTAGTAGTTTGGAAATTTCCAAAAATACAAATATTTTATATTCGGATAGACATTATAATAGTTGTCGCGTCGATATAAATTATTGTATCAATAATTTTTTTTTGGGTTGGAAATAAGTTCAATTAGGTAATTTATGAGTTTTTAATGCAACCGTAACATGTTTGTAATATTCATTCAAGCTGTGATATTTATATTACTTGTGTTCTTAATTATGCCAAAAATATATCTTTGAGTGAATAAGCTACCTACTTCTTGTTTTTAATCATGCCAGTATTATTTAACGAGCAAATTATATTAGGTAAAAAAGTAATCTTCTATTTATGCGACTACTACTTCGCCTTACGAAGAACCGTAATAGTTCTGGTGATAAAATATTTATTTTGTTTTTAGTAACCGAGCAAGCTGAGTTGAGTTCGGCAGAAAATAATCAAATTGTCAATAGCATTTATACGTGCAAATTTACCACTTGATCACTGGTGAAAGAAAATATTGTGAGAAAATCTGTATGTCTGAGAAGTTAAATAAATATGTATTTTAAGGTGATGTGGAGCCCGCCAACATGCATGGGGACAGCGCAGCGGACTTTTCCTTGTCTTAAAACCATTTTAGAAAGAAGATCAGGCCAGTGCCCGATTTAACTAAATCTCATCTTAGGCTCAGGAAGTGTGTTAGAAGGTTTAATATGGAATTTTCTTCTTCCTATTTAACTCTGAAATTTTTATTCAATAGTATCTATGTAACATGTGGCACACAATATGTAACCGACTGGTTTGAGTCGGTTCCTCTTATTATAAGTTTAATTATTTTAATCTTTTGTATTGTCTAAGGAATATCATGAACATTATTCAAGGTATACGTGGTAGAGTCACGCCGCAGCTATATTGTGGGTGTAGCACAAATGAGTCGGCTCGACCGGGGTAGGGCCACGCGCTAACAGAATACCAACATAAAATAGCATTTAATGCTGCCGTGTTTCGCATGGTGAGTGTAGAGAACCAGAGACCCTTTTTACTGAAAACGAGGCATTCCATCTCAGACCTCAGGGGTAACAACGCATCTGCATTTTGATTCTTAATTGAAGATATATGTAGATATCTATGAATAGAATATAATAGAATAGAATAATTTTTTATTCAATATAGATCACATGTGTAATTCTTATTGAAAGTGATTTTTTACTTTAACACTGGTTCGAAAAAAATCTGTCCTCGGAAGAACCATCAAGAAAAACAGCGGGACTTTTTTTTGTAAAGTATATTTTACATGGTTGTATTACTTTCAAAATTTATTTAAAATGCTTGCAAGCGACCACCTCATTCCCAGGGGTATTATCAGCCATGTATTCGTTTATATTATAATAACACTTTATATACAGTTTCAGCTTAACAAAACATTTAAACTTGGTAAAAGAGAGAGCGTGTACACTTTCCGGGACCTTGTTGTAATAGCGTATACATTGCTTCTAGAATGAATTATTGGCTCTGTGGAGTCGAGAAACTAGTATCAATAGATTATGTTTGTTCCTAGTGTTTACAGAATTTATATCGCTTTTTTTAATAAAACTTACTTTGTTTTTGTGAAAATACATTAAATTTTCGTAAATATACTGAGAGGCCAATTTTACTAAGGCCAACTTTAAACAATATTAACGTTAAACCAATGCACTAATTTTGATACAGCATTATTCACTTCCTCATATTTAAATTATAGACGTTTAAGTTTAAAATCAAGGAAGTATCATCAGCAAATAATACTATATCATGATTATCCCCTACAAGGGAAGGTAAGTCATTAATATACACTAAAAATAGGAATATGCCGAGAATCGAGCCCTGAGTGTACATTAGTACAGGTGACCAGGAAGAACTTTTACCACTGATAATAACTTTCTGCATTCTATTACATAAATATGAAATAATAAGTTTAAGCGCTGTGTTCGTGACACCATAGTACTTTAGCTTCCTGATTAATGTCTCATGGTGAACACAGTCGAAGGCTTTAGAAAGGTCACAAAATAAACCCAAAGCATTTTCTTAATTCTCCCATGCACAAAACATATGTTTAATAAGCTCAATTCCAGCGTGAGTTGTCGAGCGACCCTTTGTAAAACCGAATTGATTTCTATGAAGCAATTTATTTATATTAAAAAACTTAACATCTGAACTTAAATTAATTTTACTTAATGGCGGTAGTTCCGAAATTGGTCTAAAATTGGCGGGGTATAATGTACTACCAGATTGTATTGATGTTTTATTAGATCAGGAAACACACCAGATTCGACGCTTGTATTAAAATTGTGGCTAGATAAGGTGCTATAATATCTATTATTACAGATGTGATAATTTCAACGGAAATCCCCCATAAGTCTGCAGTTTTCTTAACGTTAATAATTTTAAAATATTTAACGATATCTTTTGACTATATGTACTCTATGGAATTTAAAATTATTTGAATAAGGCCTTTCGTTTTGTTTGCAATAGGAGACAGTAGGAGAAGAATTTAATGATTTTGTTGTCAAAAAAAGAACATCAGTAAAATGTTTCTCAAAAGCCACGGACCACAGCATCCACTTACCATATATAAGTATTAGATTATTACTTCGAATGTTTTTAATATTTTTCTCCTTACTTTCCCCTAGATTCAAGGGCTATAGCCAAGTGTAGAAAGGTCGTCTGATAATGGACTTGTGTTTACAAAACGTTAGTTTGTTAAATCTGTTTAAATTTGACCAATTTATTATGTCAAGGGAACAAATTTATATTGGGACTGCAAAATTATTAATGTTCTTAGTAGCCGTGGCAACACAAATGGCTGGCTTGAAGTGAAGGGCTGGCCCAAGGTGGCCACTCTAAGTGGGCTGCGGCTAGAGGGGAGTCCTCTCTCTATATCTCTACAGCCGAGGTGTACCACTTGGTGTTTTCGAGTGCTCGTTTTTTTCTGGCTAAATGGCCTCCACATATCGCGCTCGAGGAGTCCGTTGTGCAGGTGGAGTAAGAGGCCGCGAAGGGCAATGCGCCTTGTCTTCCTGTTGCGCCTAATTTGAGAAGGAAAAGGGAGAGGAGAAGTCCCCAAAGAAGGAGGGGTCCTCACTGGTGGGGCCGCGAAAGTGTTTGAAAGGATTTCCGTTGCCTTGCCAATGTGTGGCGAAGGTGGAACACCATGGGGTTTTAGTATGTTCGAGTCCGGCATAATCCGTTCTTGCACCCGCAAAGCGGGTATGCGTAGTTTCTTCACTTGATACTTGGAACAAAATTCGCTCTGCAGTTACGAATAAAAACGTGGATAGACCAACGCAGCGTCGATCTTGTATGAGGTGTAAAAATTGCCTCTAAGGCCTTTATAGGCATTATATTGATGTAATACATAAATAGAATGGGCGTTACACGTAGGCCTGGGTATAGAACTATTATCGATATATTTTGTCACACTGTCTTATCTCTATTATTAGTTCCGTGGACGTTCACTTCTGCAGTCAGCGCTAAAATGGCGAAAATCAAATTACTTTATTATTTCACGGTGTATAGCCAGTCCATATATAGAGGTCAGTGGTTTGTGAACATTGGTTTTGTGGTACTCATACAGTGCATAGCTTTATATCGCAAGAAAATGTTTAAGGAATATTATCTAAATAGATATTTAAATACCGACTTGGTCTTCTTGAGGAATTTATGACACTTATATAAACAATATAAAACCGATCAGTGTTTGCGGTTACACTTTAACGGAAATTATCATATAAATAAAACCATTTTTTAAAACGACTTCAAAAAAGGAAGAGGTTCTAAATTTACAGGAATCTTTTTTTACGTATATTCGCCGATTACTCAAAGACGCCTGGACCAATTTGGAAAATTCTTTTTTTTTTGTTTCAAAAAGTGTACTTCCCTAGTGGTTCTATTTAAATGTTATCGAAATCGGTCGAGGGGTTTTAAAAAAATCAACAATAACTGATTTCCATATTGAAGACGTTTGTACAAAATTTTAAATTTACGACTTATGTATAGTGGCATTTTAAATAAATTAAACCGTAACAGTCTACTGGAGTGAACGTGGAATATTCAGGAATTTGTGTAATTTATAATTAAAACCGTAGGATTTTAAACCAGCTGAACGGCACCCATGAGGATTAAGGCATCGTTGTGGCGTTCAAAGACGTTGGACGAAATTGAAATGCAAATTCGTCAGAAGTAGCTAATATACATATATTGATGTTTTTTTTTAACACTGTTACAGAGACAAACGTAACGTTGAGTTGGAGAGTTTTGAAAACCTTTTTACTGGTATCACGATATCTTAATTCTCAGGGGTGACAAATCATTTGTATGCTCGTTTTTTTACACTTATAAAAGAAAAACAACTTCAAACATAGAACACCGCAGATGTGTTTTATAATTGAGGACTGTATAGCTGCTGCCGCCCTGGGGCGCCAGAAACAAAAATATCCCACAGTCTCAGGTGGATGAACACCTGAGACCGGAAAATAAAAATCCCTAATTTTTGCGAGTACGAGTCTTTTATAGTGTTTACTTAAATTAATAATAAATCAAAATAATGTATTTTGTTGTGAAATTTATCCCTACTCTTGGCAAATGTGTTATGCAGGGTATCTCTTTTGTCAGAACTTGCAATCCTACAGTCTTCGTTATATTTAGATCAAATGCGTTCGGTAAAAACTAATTTTAGATTATTTTTTGAATTTTTCCTTTGCGAAATACCACCCCCTAAACTCTACCGCCCGAGGCCGGTGCTAAGTAGATCGGAAAGTGTAACTAACCCAGACGTACTTTTAGACAGAAAAAGAGCCCTACTTAATTATCTTTAACAGTCCATAAAAGTCCACTGCTGGGCACAGGACCCTCCTTCCGTTGTCAAAAGGATTTGCCTCAATCCCCTCTCTTGACAGGTTATCAATCGCAGCAGCACACGTCTCGCAGCTTAAGCGCTGCGGCTTATTACTTTATTTTCATTCACTAAAATTTCGATTAGTTTTAAATCATCTGTAGTAGTAAGCGTCCTGAGGGATTCATAAGAGGTATTTTTCGACGTTTTTAAACGTTTCTCAAAATAATTTGAAAACTCCAGTCTTACTAACATCTAAATTACTGGCAGAGACGTGTAAAAAATTCATGTTCTTGTGAAAAAGCCCGCGGGTAAAGTGCTGTTAGCTTAATTAATTAGTATATCCGGAACGATTTCAACTGCAATGCGTTCATATCGAGAGGAGACAATGAATCCCTTTATGCTACCACCACATGATAATTGTAGTAAAAGTAAAGTAAAAAGTAAAGTTGCAGCCTCTATACGTCCCTACAGCTATGCACAGACCTCCTCCTATTTATGAGAGAGTTTTATCTCAATGCGACACATATCTTTGAAATATTTTTTTTATATCCAAGACATGCTGGTTTCGTCACAATAATTTACTTCATCGCTGAGCACGTGGTAAATCAGCACTTAAATTGCTATTAACAATTTCATTGGCCAACGGGAATTGAACCAAGATCGTTTGCGTACTGTGAAGTTTACAAAGAGCGCTTGCCTCCCTAGCCACGGCCATGATGCTAATTGTGTCCATGTGTATTATACTATTTCTCTTTTCTGTTGTACACTGCACTAAGTAACATTTAACTTTAAATATATATATCTGGTATATATCTTTTAAATATCAGAACATAAACATGAACTCGAAACGCCCGTAGATACGGTAACAACTTTTGAGTTGCGCAACTCCAATGAACTCTCAAAGCTGTCAAGACTTCAATAAGTTAAACGAAGGGACTTCAAGTAGTTAGATAACTCTTTGATGTGCTATATTTTAAAAACAAGAAAACGTTTGAAAATATAGCACATCAAAGACTGAATGAGAGTCAATTGTTATTATTACGTTATTTGCATTTAGGACTTAAATTCTTTTAGTTGGAATAATTTTCAACTCTCATTGCTTACAATACCTTTAACTTTACAATGCGGAATTTTTGGGATTAATATTCTTTTTTGCTTCCCACTTTTTCTTCTGCCCTCTGTACTCCTTTCTATAATTGTTTTAACTACGTTATGTCATGTCAGTCTTAAATTTTTATACATTCATATATTTATTTTGGTTACAGGCAGCACATAAATAAATATAATAAAATACGTTTTAAAATAAAACCTTATTATATTTGTTACTTACAAAGTTGAAAATATATGTATTTAATTTAGAATTTTATAACAAAAGAACACAGGAAACAAACGAGTAGTTAACTTGGATGCTTACGCTGATGACTGAACTGATGCCAAATTCTTTTTCTTAATTTTGCTGCAGGAGTTACGAACCCCATTTTTATGTTGTATTGTATGCTTTCTGAAGTAATGTAAAGATCTATGTTGTAAAACTTTTGCACGTGACCTTTACTGGCCTCTTACATGCACCCAGGACTTGATGAGTTTTACAAATTCTATTAAATAAGGACAACAAACGTTAATAAAGGTTATTTTCATATAATTACCTTTATAATGGTAGTGTGTAACGAATATGCATGTTAATGTGACCATGTTATCGAAACAATGAAAACACGTTATCAGTTCTTTCTTTTCTTTCCTTAGTTCTCAGCAGTAACAACGCATCTGCTATTTGATTCTTAATCGAATATATATGTAGATGTTTATGGGACATAGCATCTACTTACCATCAGGTGGACTGTGTGGTCATTTGTAGCGAAGTCATTCGTTTGGTAGCGGCAGAGAATCAAATATCACAAATAGCTCCGTGGTTGTCGTAAGGGGCGATAATGGCCAAGATAAGAAAGTTCTTAGCTGTATCATATGGCATTATAACCAGCTGCGCCAGACGTAAAATTCCAGCAGTGAACTTTAATGAACTGTAGGAAGATATTAGGTTGTGTAAAAAGTAAACAAGACGACTTAGATCTCTTGTTATTAACGAGTCTGAGTTGACAAATAGTAGCAATAAAACTTAAACGGTCGCCGAGAAACTTTTGCCATAGTGCGAGAATGTTTTTTTTTACATTGTTTTTATAGTTAATTCTGAAGCCTGATCCTGATCCTTTGTTATTTAAGTGGAAGTGGACGCTGTGGCTCATAGATAACTACCTACATCTATCCTTCATTAAGATTCAAAATGCGTAGTCATCCCTTAGGACTAAGATAGAATGCTGATTGCTAATAAAATGGGTCTCCGGTTCTCTGTACTTACCATACGAAACACAGCAATATTAAGGAGCTATTTTACCCTGGTATTTCTTATGAGCGTGGTCCTTCCCCGGTCGAGTGCAACGTGGCTCTACCACGTACAAAATATATTTATAACAACTACAACTATACCAGGTTTCCTAATTGTTAAGTAGTTTTACAAAAAAAAATGTTATAATTTTGAAACAAATAATTTGTTAAAATTATATAGATATTACATAATATATGACAGCATTATAAAGGGATGAAAATAAACGCAAAATCAACTCTATGCTTACGAAGACGAGGTGTTTGAACATCACATGGTATATTCACAATTAATTAAAATAAAAAAGTGCTTAGCTCCTGAGCTACTACAAGTGTAATTATTAATAATATAAACTATAATATTAAAAACCATAATAATAAAAAAAACTAAAACTAGTAACTTAATTACCATTTATTGGTAATTAAGTTATTAGTTTTTACATTGGGGGATGAGTCGCTCGCGTCCGTAGGCTTCGACCACCTAATCCTAGGCCCACCCTACACGTGTCCCCCGGGTGGTGCTAAACGAGCGACAAAGCCGAAACGACAGACTCGGCTCCTCGCCGTATGGTAGCGGCGTAAAATCTACCACCCCCTTAGTTTCGCACCATGAGCCTAGTAGAAAAAGAAATGGCCCCGAGTTCCCGGCGCCCCTTTAATGGGGCAGGGGTGCGAAGAATCTCCGGGAGAAAAACCGGCGACGAGGTTCGCCACCCGTCACGTCCTGTCTCCCGGAGGGGCGAAAAGTGGATTGCGGAGGCCCGTCTGGCTACGCTGAATGTATGTGGAGCAATGAATGATAAGATGGATGAAGTATGCGAAATGATGAATGATAGAGGAATAGATGTGTTATGTGTAAACGAGACGAAACGAAAGGGAAGAGATGTCACTGCACATGGCATGTATACCGCTTACTGGTCTGGAGTAGACGAGACCGAGCGGGCATGCCAGGGAGTCGGTGTCATCCTTTCAGAAAGAATGGGTCAATGTGTGAAAGAGTATGAATGTGTTAGCCCAAGGCTGCTGTGGATACGAATGAAAGTGGGCTTAAAGAAGTTGTTTGTGCTAGGGGTGTACGCCCCAGATATGTCTAAGCCCACTTATATCCGAGAGCAGTTTTGGGACATGGTAAGGCTGGTGTTGATGAAGTGTAAGGAAAATGAAAATATTATTATGTTAGGAGATTTTAATGGAAGGGTGGGGGTGAAGAGGTCTGGTTATGAAAGGATATTAGGAACGTTTGGCGATGAAAGAATAAATGAGAATGGTGAAGACCTCCTCACCGTATGTGTGGAAAAGAATCTTTTTGTGGCGAACACTTTCTTTCGCCATAAGAGGATTCACATGTATACATGGGAAAGAGGGGATGATAGAAGCATGATAGATTTTATAATTGTGGATGAAAGAATGAGGAGCGCAGTGGTAGATACAAGGGTTTACCGGGGGTCCAACGTAGGGACGGATCATTACTTGGTCTTATGCCGAATTAATGGTCTATTCAGACGTTGGCGGCATCGGACATCGGTGTCTACCACTGCGTTACAGCGTATAAGAATAGAGAGGTTACAAGATGAAGGTGTGAAAGAGAAGTATAAATGCAGACTGAGGGAAAATATAAGTGGGTTGAATGAATTATGTATGAATGATTTAGAATTGAAGAATGTATGGAATAATATTAAGAGAGTTCTGGTGGATGCAGCCACCGAAGTATGCGGTGTAAGTAAGAGAACGAATGAAAGGAAAAGTAATACGTTGTGGTGGGATGATGAGGTACGGATGGAAGTTGAAGCAAAGAAGAGAGCATGGCTAGATTTACTAGCAACTAAAGCTGGTAATTCTGGCGGTATGAATGATGAGATTGAAAGAAAAAAGGCAAACTTTAGACGTATAAATAAGAGAGTAAAAGAAGTTGTTGAAAGGAAAAAGCAAGAAAGGATAGATAAAAATGATAGAAGGATATCTGATAACTTCCAGGAAAATATTAAAATGTTCTGGAAGCTCGTAAGAACTGCCAGGGGAATTTCAAAACAGCCTAGAATGAATGCTATACGAGACGAGAATGGCTGCATGCTGAATGATGAAGTTTCGAATTTAAAGAGATGGAAGGAATACTTTGAAAGCGTGTTTAAGAGTGAAGAGTCGTCTGAAATAAGTGAAATAGAAATTCCGGAAGAAGTGGAGAGAGGTAGGGAGATAAGTGTAGATGAAATAATGAAAGCAATGAAAAGCATGAAAGCAGGTAAGGCAGCCGGATATGATAGAGTATCACTCGAAATGCTAAGGGCTGGTGAGGGTGTGGTTGCAGGCCTGCTGCACACCTTGTTTAATTTATGTTGGGAACTGAAACGGGTACCGGAAGACTGGTGCAAAGCCGTTATAGTCCCAATATATAAGGGAAAGGGGTCGCAGCAGGACTGTAAAAACTACCGTGGTATCAGCTTGCTTAGCATTGTGGGTAAACTGTATGCTAAGGTGTTAATTGAAAGAGTTATGGAAGAAACTGATGGAAAAATTTGGGATGTGCAAGCTGGATTTAGAAAGGGGATGGGGTGTACGGATCAAGTCTTTTCCATGCGCATGATAGCGGAGAAGTTTTTGGCTAAAAACCAGAAAGTTTTTTGTGCGTTCTTGGACTTGGAAAAGGCTTATGACAGAGTGGACAGGAACGTGTTATGGCAAACACTGAACTCATTTGGGTTGAGCGCTGGCTTGATACAGGCATTAAGGTCTCTTTATAGGGACTCTAGTGCTTGTGTCAGGATCAACGGGGTCTACTCGGACTGGTTTGGCATTCATAAAGGTGTCAGACAGGGATGTGTGGCTTCCCCGTGGCTGTTTAACCTATTTATGGACAGTTGTTTGCAAACTTTGAAAGTTGAAGAATGTGGGTTGAGAATGGGTGAGTCAATCGTCAAATGCCTTTTGTACGCCGATGATCAAGTCATATTTGCATCGTCGGCGGCCGAGTTGCAAATGATGGTTACTTTAATGAATTGTTCATTGAAAGAAAGGGGTATGAAAGTGAACGCAAGTAAGACGAAAGTGATGGTTTTTGAAAGAGAAGAAAGTAAAACTTTATGTAAAATAAGAATAGAAGGGGAGTTGATTGAGCAAGTGGATGAGTTTGTATATTTGGGATGTTTATTTAGCAGGGATGGTAGATATGATAAGGATATAGAACGACGAGTGAACGCAGGAAATAGAGTGAATGGGGCTCTACACGCTATTGTGAGGAGTCAGAATGTGTCAACTAAGGCACGTACGGCAATTCATAATGCTGTGTTAGTACCCACTTTAATGTATGGTAGTGAAAGTTGGGTCTGGCAGAAGAAGCATGAGAGTAGAATAAATGCTGTAGAAATGCGTTCCTTAAGGAGTATGCTAGGGCTGAATCTGAATGACAGGGTGAGAAATAGTGTAATAAGAGAAAAGTGTGGTTTGCAAGATGACGTTGTGACAAGGATTAAGAAAGGAATGCTTCGGTGGTTTGGTCACGTAGAAAGAATGAACGAGGAAAGAGTGACAAAGCAAATTTATGTTGCAGAAGTGAACGGCAGGGTCGGGAAGGGACGCCCTAGACGAAGGTTTATCGACCAGATCGGCGATACATTGAAAATGGGCCAGATTAGGAGTACCCTTAACCGACGAGCGTGTATGCGTAGATATATGGATGTGAAAGAGGCGAGAGAGGTGTGTCAGGATCGCGCCAAATGGAAGTCCGTAGTCTCTGCCTACCCCTCTGGGTGACAGGCGTGAGTGTTTATGTATGTATGTATGTTTATGTATATGTATTACCATACGGTCATACTCCCCGCGGTATCGAGCCTCTTGGCTCGATACCGCGTTTCACCGCTGAATGGCTATATTTAGCCTTGGAGCGAGAAACGAACCAGCCCTCTTATCACCAGCAGCAACGACCAGTCGCGGATAGAGTTTCTTTAGGAACTTCACCGCACGTGGACCCCATGGACCGATAGTCGCTACAGCAAATGGCACAAATATGTAGTGATCTCTCAGACGTTTAGCTACCTCTGATGCTGCCCTGGCTCTAAACGAGGTATGCCTGAGATGAGAGCCCGCTAAGTGTCTACGCAAGTAGCATCTTGCACTGGGGCTTTACCTCTCTCCCAAAGGACCAATGTCTTACCGTCGGGTCTATTGCCATCGTCTCTGAATATTCCACAAGGCTCTAAAACCGAGGGGACATTTATATAGACAAGAGCCGTTTGGATGACATCGTTCAAAGAACCGTACCGTGTAAACCTACCAGCACTTTACATGAAAGTCAGTGGATCTCAAACTTGTCGACACTGCTACCACATGGGCACCAATGGGGTTGACAAATCGCCGCTTCTAGTCAGATACCTACGGCGATGCGCAAGCTTTCCCCATCAAGTAATGTGCCGAGAGTAAATCGTATAACCAGTGACTAGATCATCATCATTACAGCCTTTCAAAAGTCCACTGCTGAACATAGGCCTCCACCAAGTAATGCCACAAAGCACGGTCCTCAGTCACCTGCATCCATCGACTTCCTGAATGTCTTACCAGATCGTCACTCCATCTCGTGGGGGGTCACCCTACACTTCGCCTACCGGTACGAGGCTGCCACTCGAGAACCTTTCTTTCCAATCGGTTGTCGGTTCTTTGAGCTATATGGCCGGCCCACTGTCACTTCAGCTTACTAATCCGTTGGGCTATGTCAGTTACTCTGGTTCTACTGCAGATATCCTAATTTCTAAGTTTATCACGCAGAGAAACCCCGAGCATAGCCCTCTCCATAGCTCGCTGAGCGACCTTGAGCTTCCTCATACGGCCAGTAGTCAAGGACTACGTCTCGTCAAGTGACTAGATGCCGTAGTCAAAACAGCTAGAATGTGTGCCTGATCTTGGTCACTATGGAAATTATGAAACAAATCTTTCTGCACGCTCTGTACTAACGGAATATATCACTGTTTTTGTTGGTTAACTTCCAGTGACACATTTTCGCCGGGACAGAGCATTTGCCATATCTGCCTTGCCTCTGTAGCAAAGCGCAGGTCTACTTTATTATTTAAAATTATGTTACATAAGTCACTGATACTATGCACGGAAGCAAGGAAAGCAGGCAATGTAACGCTAGAAGGATTTCTCACACCAATACCACCAAATTTTATAAATACAGAATATTTTTTTTTGAAATTATATAGAATTTTTCTTTTAATTGACTGTCTTTAATATACACTGGTAGAGCCAAGCTGTAGCTATATATTAGTAGTATAATTGTAGCACGAATGGGTCGGCTCGACCGGGGAAGGACTACGCTCTCACAGAATACCAGCGTAAAATGGCAGCTTGGCACTGCTGTGTTTCGTATGGTGAGTGTAGAGAACCGGAGACCCATTTTACTGGAAAAGAGGCATTCCATATTAGTCCTCATTGGTGACGACACATCTGTATTTTGATTCTTTATTGAGGATAAATGTAGATATCTATGGTTCACAGCAACCACTTTCTATCAGGTGGACTGTGTGCTCATTTGTCACCCTATCCTATGAAAAAATACAAATATGAAGAAACCTCTAGCCACAAGATAAACATACCTACCGGGAAAAATATTTCTAACTTCTATTTAAAAAGCAGATCATAAAATACATAAATTAAAGTATATTAGCGATTAACAATAGCTCTATTATAATTTAATTTACGTTTCAAATTACGTTTAATTTACGGCAAATAAGATATACATAACTCATCTTAAATAGACATGGTTATTGATCTAATATAAGGTTAAAATATCCTCTCACATACATTTGGAGGCGTTGTTATTTAATATTGTTCTCTACATATTATTAAGCAACAGAAGGATACGTAATTTAAGCAGATTTCACAATTAATCTAAATTAATACAAAGACAGTCAAATTTGAGAGAAGGAAGACAATGACTACATAATTATATTTGTCGCATAGAATTTGAAATAGGGTTTTAACTAAATTAATAAGTTACGGAATATTAAGAATTCCTCTCTCTCCCCTTTGTCGTATCTCCTCAGTTTCAAGGCACTCCCCTTCTTGCCTCAGCCAGTATCGGTATCCTCGGAGTCGACATATCGAGTGACGTGCAGTTTCGTGGTCACTTGGAAGGGAAGGCCAAATTGGCCTCTAAAAAGCTTGGCGTGCTCAGCAGGGCGGGACAGTATTTCATGCCGGCACACCGCCTGCAACTTTACAAGGCGCAAGTTCGGCCTCACATGGAATACTGTTCCCATCTCTGGGCAGGGGCTCCCCAGTGCCAGCTCCTTCCACTTGACCGCATCCAACGCAGAGCTGCTCGAATCGTCGACGACCGAGCCCTTTCCGATCGGCTCGATTCATTGGCACTGCGAAGAGATGTTGCATCCCTTTGCATTTTCTTTCGCATCTACCATGGGGAGTGCTCTGAGGAATTGTTCGGATTAATCCCAGCCGTCAAATTTCACGAACGCACATCGCGGCAGAACTCCCGATACCATCCACACCATCTGGATGATTGGCGGTCCACCACTGTGCGATTTAGAAGATGTTTTCTTCCTCACACGACCTCCTTGAGGAATCGATTACCATCAGCGATTTTTCCGGACCGATACGACTTAGGGACCTTCAAGAAAAGAGCGTACTCCTTTTTAAAAGGCCGGCAACGCATCTGCGATTCCCCTGGTGTTGCAGTTGTTCATGGGCGGCGGTAGTCACTTACCATCAGGTGAGCCGCATGCTCGTTTGCCCCCTCTCCTATAAAAAAAAAGACGCATCTACATTCTATTACAGCATATGGAAAAATTTTTAGAACAAATTTCATTCACAGCAGCCGTTCTCAATGTTTAAGCCATCTGCGCATGACATTACAATAATTCGCAATACAATAATGCACGAGTGTGTGCGCAAGCTCAGGTGCACTCTCCATTCCTTCACTCACACGGCAATGAGACAAGAATGGAGAAAGATTAGGCCCAGAGTGATTGGATGGGGGTGAAACCGCCAATTTCCTGACTCCCGGCTGCTACTAAAAATCATTGATAGAATGTCAAATAACTTATTTTTGCCCAACCCGGGATCAGCAGTCGGCCTCTAAGCTACAACTGTGTCATCGACTACTAGGCCAAAGAGGCAGTTGGCAATAAAAAATATCCTTTTTCATTCCCTTTTATCACCATTTACAACACCCAGGGATGATATAACTTAAATTATTTAGAAAACTATTGTACGAACGAAAACGGTGTTGTTATCGATAACGAATCACTTTTAAACAAACTTTTTTGAATTGGAATTTATAAAAGTAGGCGAAAGTTATATGAGCTTTATAAGGAAAGATCATATAATAGTAGTGTTATATTTAGAGATGCCGTGTAGTGGCGGTTAAGAATATCCACTACCCCATATCTTCCCGTGGGTGTCGTAAAAGGCGACAAAGGGAAACAGGCAGGAGATGGGCAGCAGCATCTTCCTGATAATAGCCAAAATAACAATAAAAAAAACTGCGGTTGCCAACCCGCTCGCCAAGCGTGGCAACTATGGCAATATACCCCCCATGAGCAATGACAATAATAAACGGCCCCCAGTCCCCGGCGGCCCCGCTATTCCTGGCTACGGTGGCGACCATGGTAACGGCGGGGCAGGGGGTGCTAAGAATCTCCGGTGGAGGTTCGGTTGCCACCTACGACGACTCGACCTGGCAACATACAACGCACGCACCCTGAGGACTGACGAGAAGATTGTGGAGCTGGAAGAAGAGATAGACAAGTTACGCTGGCATATTATAGGATTATCCGAAGTCCGAAGAGAGGGGGAGGACACGGTAATTACCGGGAGGGCGACCATCTGTCCCAAGGAGGTGTCGGATTCATCGTCCACAAGTCTCTCGTTAACAACGTTGTAAAGATTGAGAGTGTGTCGACGAGGGTTGCGTACCTTATACTCAGAATCACCAAACGGTATTCGCTGAAGGTCATACAGGTTTACGCACCAACCTCGGCACACCCCGATCAGGAGGTGAAGGAAATGTATGAGGATATCTCTAGAGCCATGCATTCCTCCAAAACCCAATATACGGTGTTAATGGGAGACTTCAATGCAAAACTAGGCACAAGAGAGAACGGTGAGCTGAAAGTAGGGAAATTTGGAATAGGGCAACGGAACCCAAGGGGCCAGCAGCTGGCCGACTTCATGGAGAAAGAGGGACTCTTTATGATGAACTCTTTCTTCCAGAAGCGGCCCCACAGGAAGTGGACCTGGTCGAGCCCCGACGGTTCGACAAAAAATGAGATTGACTTCATTATGACGACCAGACGACAACTGTTCAGTGATGTCTCAGTGATCGCGAGGGTGAAAACCGGCAGCGATCACCGAATGGTTAGAGGCACACTGAACCTAAACGTTAAGTTGGAGAGGTCTCGTCTAATGAAGTCAACGCTCCGTCCCCCTCGTGCTCTAATCCAAAGTCCCGAAACCTTTCAGCTCGAGTTACAAAACTGTTTTCAGTGCCTAGAAGACTGCAATGAAGTGGACGATTTGAATGACAAGCTCGTGGAAACTGTCCATGCGGTCGGAGCTAAGTTCTGCAAGACCCGCCGCAGAAGAACACAAAAACTCTCCGATCACACTCTTAATCTCATGGCTGTTAGACGGGAGATAAAGCTACATTCTTCAACAGATTTAACAGCATACAGGCAACTGAACAGACAGATATCCAAATGCATGCGGCGGGACTTACGCAAATTCAATACAGCTCGTATTGAAGAAGCGATCGAGCGGAACCGAGGCTCCAAAGTCTTTGCCAGAGATCTGTCTGCCAGAAAGCGCCAACTGTCAAAGCTGAAGACAGAATGTGGCAGCATCGTTTCCGGGGCACCTGAGATTTTGAGTGAGATTGAGAGGTTCTATGGGCAGCTGTACACGTCATCGTTGGAGCCACACGCAAGTGTGAGTAACGATCCAAGAGCGAGTCTTATCCGACATTATTCCGATGATATCCCGGACGTCAGTCTGAGCGAGATTAGAATGGCTCTCCAGCACCTTAAAAACGGCAAGGCCCCAGGCGAGGATGGAATTACAGCGGAGCTTCTGAAAGCGGGTGGAAAACCGGTACTTGAAGTCCTTCAGAAGCTCTTTAATTCCGTCCTCCATGGTGGCATTACACCGGAGGCGTGGAGCAGAAGTGCGGTGGTCTTGTTCTTCAAGAAAGGCGACAACGCTCTCTTGAAGAACTACAGACCGATTTCCCTTCTGAGCCGCGTCTACGTGCTGTTTTCGAGAGTCATTACGAATCGTCTCGCGCGCAGACTTGACGACTTCCAGCCTCCCGAACAAGCCGGTTTCCGAAAAGGCTTTAGCACCATAGACCACATACATACCCTTCGGCAAATTGTACAGAAGTCCGAGGAGTACAATTTGCCACTATGTCTGGCGTATGTGGACTATGAGAAAGCCTTTGATTCCGTCGAAATTTGGGCGGTGCTGCAGTCCCTTCAGCGATGCCAAGTTGACTGTCGGTATATCGAAGTGTTGAAGTGCTTGTACAGTAGGGCTACGATGGCTATCCGACTACAGAACCAGAGTACGAAACCTATCCAATTGCAGAGAGGTGTAAGACAGGGTGACGTCATATCCCCGAAACTCTTTACCGCTGCATTGGAAGATGTTTTCAAGCTTCTGGACTGGAAAGGATACGGTATCAACATCAATGGCGAGTACATCACTCACCTTCGATTTGCCGACGATATAGTCCTTATGGCAGAATCGCTGGAGGACCTAAGCACTATGCTCAATGACCTCAATAGTGTTTCCCAACGGATAGGTCTTAAGATGAACATGGACAAAACAAAGATCATGTTTAATGTCCATGTCACACCTATGCCGGTAGTTGTTGGGAACACTAAGCTCGAAGTTGTTGACGAGTATGTTTACCTGGGACAAATAGTCCGACTGGGTAAGTCCAACTTCGACCGAGAGGTCAATCGACGGATTCAACTCGGTTGGGCAGCGTTCGGGAAATTACCGCACATCTTCTCGTCAGGTATACCTCAAAACTTGAAAACGAGACTGTACACCCAGTGCGTGTTGCCAGTGATGACATACGGAACTGAGACGTGGTCCTTCACTGCTGGCCGGATGAGGAAGCTCAAGGTCGCTCAGCGAGCTATGGAGAGGGCTATGCTCGGAGTTTCTCTGCGTGATAAACTCAGAAATGAGGATATCCGCAGTAGAACTAGAGTGACCGACATAGCCCAACGGATTAGTAAGCTGAAGTGGCAATGGGCCGGCCATATAGCTCGAAGAACCGACAACCGATGGGGAAGAAAGGTTCTCGAGTGGCAGCCTCGTACCGGCAGGCGAAGTGTAGGGCGTCCCCCCACTAGATGGAGTGACGACCTGGTAAGATATGCAGGAAGTCGATGGATGCAGGTGGCTCAGGACCGTGCTTTGTGGCATTCTTTGGGGGAGGCCTATGTTCAGCAGTGGACTTGTGAAGGGCTGTAATGATGAATGATGATGATGATTTAGAGATTATGTAAAAACATATTCTAAAATATTTAATAAATGTGGAGCACACTTTTTAAGCTAAGGCTCTACATTTAAGTAACAAAATTAGAACTGCATCTAACAAAATTAAAATGACCTCGAAAATAATAAATAGTGAAACGGGCAAGGTCAAATCGCGCAACTCGGGTTTTCAATTGAATATTAACAATAATTTAACTCGATCTCATCAAGAAGTTGCTATGGCTTTTGAGAAACATTTTACTGATGTTCCTTTTTTGACAACTAAATCATTTAATTCAAAAGAATTAAATAACAGTAACAATTTTAAATATCCTGCCAAATAAATAGGGTGTAAAATGTTCGGCTACCCAAACAATAATCAATAGTTCTCTTTTGATAGTGGAATACTTTGATTCAGCTTTATTTAGTGTTTGACATGCAAACGCTATAGGCAAGTTCTTGCCTATTTCGTCATGCGATAGCACAGCACCATAGATTATCCCCTAGGAAATATAATTAATAGGAAATATTAGGAGGTAACCTATGCACAGCACCCAAGGCGTTTATCGAAGCGTCTGTGGTCAGTTCACGTCAGCTATATGTTTAGCTGTATGTTTTGATAGATCTTTTTGTCTACCCTATATATAATAAGGAGAACCTCATTATCATCATCATCATTCCAGCCATTCATAAGTCCACTGCTGAACATAGGCCTTTCCCAAGGAATGCCACAAAGCACGGTTCTGAGCCACCTGCATCCATCGACTTCTTGCATGTCTTACCAGGTCGTCACTCCATCTCGTGGGGGTCGCCCTAGACTTCGCCTACCGGAACGAGGTTACCACTCGAGAACCTTTCTTCCCCATCGGTTGTCGGTTCTTCGAGCTATATGGCCGGCCCACTGCCACATCAGCTTACTAATCCGTTGGGCTATGTCGGTTACTCTGGTTGTACTGCAGATATCCTCATTTCTAAGTTTATCACACAGAGAAACCCTGAGCATAGCCCTCTCAATAGCTCACTGAGCGACCTTGAGCTTTCTCATAATGCCAGCAGTGAAGGACCACGTCTCAGATCTGTAAGTCATCGCTGGCAAGACGAACTGGTTGTACAATTTCGTTTTAAGGTTTTGAGATATGTCTGACGAGAAGATGTGTCGTAGTTTCCCGAACGCTGCCCAGCCAAGTTGAATCCGTCGATTGACCTCTCGATCGAAGTTGGACTTACCTAGTTGGACTATTTGTCCCAGGTAAACATACTCGTCAACAACTTCGAGCTTAGTGCTCCCAACAACTACTGGCATGGGTGTGACATGGACATTAATCATGATCTTTGTTTTGTCCATGTTCATCTTAAGACCTATCCGTTGGGAGACACTATTGAGGTTATTGAACATGGTGCTTAGTTCCTCCAGCGATTCTGCCATAAGGACTATATCGTCGGCAAATCGAAGGTGAGTGATGTACTCGCCATTGATGTTGATACCGTATCATTTCCAGTCCAGAAGCTTGAAAACGTCTTCCATTGCAGCGGTGAAGAGTTTCGGGGATATAACATCACCCTGTCTTACACCTCTCTGCAATTGGATAGGTTTCGTATTCTGGTTCTGTACTCGGATAGCCATCGTAGCCCTACTGTACAAGCTCTTCAGCACTTCGATATACCGGCAGTCAACTTGGCACCGCTGAAAGGAATGCAGCACCGCCCAAATTTTGACGGAATCAAAGGCTTTCTCATAGTCCACATACGCCAGACATAGTGGCAAATTGTACTTCTCGGACTTCTGTACAACTTGCCAAAGGCTTCTTCTCCTACTGTCGCCAAATCATTGCTTAAACAAAATGTAAAGGCTTGTTCAAATACTTTTAAATTCCATAGAGTACTGCCAAAAGTTATCGTTAAATATTTTAAAACTATTGATGTTAAGAAAACGGCAGACTTATGGGGGATTTCCGTTAAAGTTATTTTATCTATAATAGATATATTAGCACCTTATCTAGCCACTATATTTAATATAAGCGTCGAATCTGGTGTGTTTCCTGATTTAATGAAACATAGTAAAGTCATACCTATATTTAAATCTGGTAGTACATTAGACCCCGCCAATTTTAGACCAATTTCTGTACTACCAACATGAAGTAAAATTTTTGAAAAAATTATTTTAGATCAGATGTTAAGTTTCTTTAATATTAATAAATTGCTACATAAAAATCAATTCGGTTTTACAAGGGGTCGCTCGACAACTGACGCTGGAGTTGAGCTTATTAAACATATTTTTTGTGCATGGGAGAATTCAGAGGACGCTTTGGGTATATTTTATGACCTTTCGAAGGCCTTCGACTGAGTTCACCATGAGACATTAATCAGGAAGCTACAGTACTATGGTGTCAAGAACACAGCGCTTAAACTTATTATTTCATATTTGAGTAATAGAATGCAGAAAGTTATTATCAATGGTAAAAGTTATTCCGGTTCACCTGTACTAAAGGGTGTCCCTCAGGGAGATTCTCGGCTCATTCCTATTTCTAGTGTATATTAATGACTTACCTTCTCTTGTAGAGGATAATCATGATATAGTATTATTTGCTGATGATACTTACTTGATTTTTAAACTTAAACGTCAATCATTTAAATGTGACGAAGTGAATAATATTATATCAAAATTAGTGCATTGGGTCAACGTTAAGAATCTACATTTAAACGGAAATAAAACTAAATGTATTAAATTTACAACAACGAATATTAATAATCTGAGTAACAATGTGTTTTTAAATGGAGAAGAACTGAGCCCTGTTGAATCCACTGTTTTTCTTGACATCACTCTCGCTGCAAAGCTTCAGTGAGGCCTCCATATGTCCAAACTAGCAAGCAGACTAAGTTCTGCAGCCTATGTTGTAAAAAAGATTAGAGGTCTCACTAGTGTCGAGACAGCTAGATTAGTTTATTTCAGTTATTTATATATCAAAATATATATTTATATATTTATATATCATATAGCAAAATCCCATAAGACATTATGCTATGGAGAAATGCGGCTAATTCAGAAACTATTTTTGTTTTACAAAAGAGGGCCATTAGAGCTATTTACAACCTAAAACTGAGAGACTCTCTTAGAGATAAATATAAAGAAATAAATATATTAAATTTGGCCTCTCAGTGTATTTACGAAAATTTAATGTATGTTCACAAAAACAAAGGTAGTTTTAGTAAAAAAAAGTGATATACATTCTGTAAACACTAGGAACAAACACAAGCTTATGATACCAGTTTCTCGACTCCACAGAGTTAGTAATTCATTCTTAGGGCAATGTATACGCTATTATAACAAGGTCCCGGAAAGTGTACAGGCTCTCTCTATTACCAAGTTTAAATGTTTTGTTAAGTTGAAACTGTTCAAAAAGGGTTTTTATTGTATAAATGAATATATGGTTTATAATAACCCCTAGGAATGAGGTGCTCGGTTCCAAGCATTTTCTAAAATACATTTTGTACCAACCATTAATGTAAAATATGCTTTATAAAAAAAGTCCCGCTGGGTTTCTTGCTGGTTCTTCCCACGACAGAGGTTTTTTTCGAACCAGTGGTAAAGTAAAAAATGACTTTCAATAAGAATTACACATGTGATCTATAATGAATAAAAATTATTCTATTCTTTTCTATTCTATACTAACTAAAAATACTGATTGTAAAAAAGGCCTTGGCCCTGATGGAATCCCACCCGTTTTTATAGCGGCATGTGCTAAATATTTAGTAACCCCTGTCATTGATTTACAATAAATCGCAGTCAAAGGCTTCTTCCCTGCTAAATGTAAAATGATTATTCCTATTTATAGAATTATATTTGAAGATTCAGTCAAAAACTACAGGTCCATTTTAATACTGTCAACATTTATTAAAATCTTTGAAGCTTTGATATGTCCTTTTATACAAGATCATCTTATGCAATTACTTAGTGATAAGCAACATGGATTTGTTCAATATAGATCAATAAACTATAACCTGGTAACCTTCAATTAAACTTTTTGTAAAGCGGTTGATGCCAATAAACAAGTTGACGTCATGTACACGGATTTTAGAAAGGCCTTTGATCACAGTTCACATAATGTACTCCTAAAAACTGCACGCATATGGAATCTGTAATGTTTTAATGAAATGGATTTGGTCTTATTTAACCGACCGTACTTTTATGTAGTCATCAATAGTTTTAAGTCGAGTTTGCGTAAAATCACATCTGGTGTACAACAGGGATCTCATCTGGGCCCACTTCTATTTAATATTTATATTAATGATCTGCCTTTGTGTCTTAAATTCTCTGAACCTTACATGTATGCTGATGACTTAAAATTTTGCAGAATGATTGAAACCATAGACGATGCACGTAAACTCCAGAGTGAACTCAACAATCTCTTTTAACGGTGTAATTTGAATAAAATAAATCTCAAAGCAAAAAAATGATTCTACATAAAATGTTCTCGGAAAATGTATTTAGTTTACTACAATTATCACTTAGGCAATAATAATTTATAGTAACTAAAAGAGACCAAGGATCTAGGCATCATATATGACAGCAAACTCTCATTTACACCACATAATATATTACAAAACATGCCACCAAAATGTTAGGATCTTTACAGACCTTTATGCTTAAAATTGATACAAAAAATGATTCGTGTGACATTTAGTATACATACTCTAATCCAATTACAAAATATAAACTTTCTTTATGTAAAAACAGCTATCATTTTTCAAAATTACATCTTTGGCTATTCGTAGATAAATACTCTTCTTAAGAAAATAATTAAATAACAAAATTAACTGCCCTCAATTGTTGAATAAGATAAAATTTCGCGTTTCTCTTAGGTACCTCGTAGCAGAATGATTCATCTTAGACCACCTCTTTGTAGAACAGTGTTTGGCGCAAATTCCCCGATCTCTAGGTTGAGTAAATTGATCAGTGAACTTTCCTATGCCTTTGATATTAATTTCGACTCACCTAACAAGTTCAGAAAAGAACTACTCAATTATAATGCAAATGTAATAGATTAAGTTTTTAGTTTTTTTTAACGTTCTAGTTTGCTGTAAGTATATTATATTACTTTTGATGATTATTGCAGCGTATTGTGTAATCACCTATAATTTTTTGTAGCATGTAAAGTAATGCCTGTAAGTATGTAAATTATAATTTTAACAATATATACAAACGTTGGTGATGATTTAATAAATAAAAAAGACAGTACCCACTCAGACGTACTTCTAGGCAGAAAAGAAGTCCTAACACCAAACTATTTTATGTTGCGAAAGAAGTTATGATAATCGTCGCGACGCTATAAATTATTGTGGCAATAAATTTTGTCGAGTTGGAAGGAATTTGACTAAGGTAATTTACTACATACCGTAACAATCTTGTAATTAGAAATTGTTGCGTAAATATTTAAACCAGCAGTGATATTTATATTATTTATTTTTAAATTATGCCAGTATTACAACGTGGTATTTATATAATTTATTTATTAAATATATTATTTTTAAATAATGCTAGTATTATTTTCTGTATTATCTTGATAAACATATAAGCTTGAAGCGTCAGTAGCCCAATGGCAGGGCGCGGACCGCGAACTCGTAAGGTCGTGGGTTCGAATCCGCCATTCGACTACTGTCGTGAACTATTTCTAACACAAGTATTTTAAGCTTACCAGAAGTGGTTAAAGGGAATGTTAGTAATGTTTAATAGCATTACTGGTATTTAAAAAAATAAATAAAAAATAATACAGTATAGATAACTAGCAGCAGCAGCAGCTGTAGTAGCAGTAGTAATAGTAGTGGTAGTTGTAGTAGTAGTGTTAGAGAATTTCTTCTTTTTACAAAACATTTTTAAATTAAGCCGCTTTATTTTAGGACGTAACATTCTAATGGAGTGTGCGTGAAACATTTTGGGAGATTGAGTCACTTATAAAAAAACGTAGAGTTTTAAGGGCTTTGATCAAGCTCAACGGTACCCATGAGGATTAAGGCACCTTTATGGCGTTAAACGACGTCGGACGGAAATGAAATGCAAATTGGTCAGAAGTAGTTAACATATATTGATGTTTTTTTTTTTAAATATTATTGGAGAGACAAACGAACTAATAGCCAGTGTGAAATAGCAGTATAATGTTGCTACGTTTCGCATGATGAGTGATGAGATCTGAAAATCTTTTTACTGGTATTACAGCATTCCATCTCAATTCTCAAGGGTGACAACTCATCTGCATTTTGTAAAAAGTAAAGTAAAGTTGCAGCCTATTTACGTCCCACTGCTGGACACAGGTCTCCTCTCATTTCGGAGAGGGTTTTAGGGCAAGGAAAGGTCCGCCGCGCTGCCCCCATTGCGTGTTGGTGAATTTCACGTGTCCTCGAAATATTTTTTTTCTTATTTCTCAGACATGCACGTTTCCTCACTATATTTTCCTTTACCGCCGAGCACGTGGTAAATCAGCACTTAAAATTGCAATTAATAATTTCATTGGTGCCGGCGGGGATCGAACCCGGGTTGCTCGAGTATTGTGAAGCCTACAGCGAGCTCTAACCATCTGAGCTGCCATGGCTCTGCATTTTGTATTATATATTATATACCATCAACCCACCATTAGGGGGAATATCTACTCATTGAATAAAACTACTTTTACGGATTCTATCGGTATCGCGTTTAATTATACTTATTTTTAAACTTTCGACGTTTCGGGTGCTTTTCAGCAACCATGCTCACGGGGACTAAGGTGATTGACATCCCGATGTCAAAGTGAACCCGGAGTACCTTCAGCTTCGAACATCAATTCCTGCCAATGATGATACGTGAGGCTATTGAAATTAAAAACATCCTAATTTCAATACAGAGGTAGGTTGGGTACTACCTGATTGGGACCTGTAATTAATAAATTTAAAACTCTTGCTCCCGCGAGGCGGATATTCGTAGGCATTTCCCCATGAAAAAAAGACTCGTTGCACTTAATAGCTCGTAGGTCCTCACTTACGAGCCTATTTGGATGAAGCTGTAAAGGCCGCAGGGCCAACAGCGTATACTTTCAGAATAAAAAAGCGCGGCAATTCCGCTTGAGTCATTCTACTAATGAAATCACTCATGGTTATGTACGTTATGGTGAGTCTTCTGGTGCAGTTAAGGAGAATGGTGTAGCTGAGAGGATGTCCTGTGTTACGTTGAGATGGATGGTGTTGCTGTTGGGTTGCAAACTTTAGTGTTATCATGTAATTATGTCCTTCACATTACACTACTCTGTAATTGTGATGGGGGCATATTACGGTATGTTCAAACTGTAATAGCTATATACTGAATGTATAGTGCATTACGCTGTCCTATTTTTTATAACGATTAATTGCGCAAGCAAAAGAACAAGTTGAACATCCGCCCTCACACTTTTACCATTTTTTAAAAACTACCCATTTCTGACGCATTCCGCTAGTTCCAACAAATACGTGGTAGAGTCATGCTGCAGCTATAATATTAGTAAGGTTGTAGCACGAATGGGTCGTCTCGACCGGGGAAGGACCACGCTCTCCCAGAGTACCAGCGTAAAATAGCATCTCAGTGCTACTGTGTTTCGTACGGTGAGTGTAGAGAACCAGAGACCCACCCTATTTACTGGAAACGTCTTTTTTAAAGCGTACAGCAAAGGAGTGGAATAATTTGCCGGCGTCTATCTTTCCGTCCGAATACAATCTGGGCGTCTTTAAGGCAAGAGTGAATAGGCTTTTGTTACCTGGTGGGATTGTGGCAAGCACTGGCTTATAATAAGTAAAAAGAAAAAACGAGGCATTCCATCTTAGTCCTCACGGGTGACAACGTATCTGCATTTTGATTCGTAGTTGAGGATAGATGTAGATGTCTATGGGCCACAGCAACCACTTACCATCAGGTGGACTGTGTGCTCGTTTGTTACACTTATCTTATAAGAAAATGCATATTATTCAAAGAGTATATAATCACTACGTTATATAATATGCCATCAAAAATATAACTTGTAAAAAAACCAAGTCTCGCAACTCAGTTCTTCTACCGTAAAAAGTTGTGAGATCCAAGCAATACCAAGTCGGTTAATTTATTCAGTCCCAACTTAAGGGTCCTTCTGTCTCAAATTATTACGTAATTAGCTAAGCTAACAACATCTTATAGTAACCATATCAATATTAAAAATCTTTTATGTTTTAAATAAATAGATTGACTTTTACACGACACGTTTGTGCTACCTATGGCAAGTTCTATATTTACTTTTAAACGCCAAGTTTGTGCTACCTATGGCGTTTTTTATCCAAATAATATAACTTTGTTTTATTTTTTATTTTTTAAAAGCCTTTATCTCCACACTAGGATTGTATCCTGTATTACGGGGGCATTTTACATACATAGATTTCACAAGGACAAACATCCAGACCCAGAACAATTATTTGTAGGCCATACAAATACTTGTTCCGTGCGCGATTCGAACTTGCGGCCCTTAGCGCTGCAACTCATTGCTAAGCCACTGCGCCACGGAGCCGTCAAACTAAAATAGGTTGCATTATATATACAATTGAGCCCTGTTGTATCCACTGTTTTTCTTGGCATCACTCTTGACGCAAAGCTACAGTGGGGCCCCCATATATCCAAATTAGCAAGCAGACTAAGTTCTGCAGCCTATGCTGTAAAAAAGATTAGAGGTCTCACTAGTGTCAAGACAGCTAGATTAGTTTATTTTAGTTATTTTCATAGCATAATGTCTTATGGGATTTTGCTATGGAGAAATGCGGATAATTCAAAAACTATTTTTGTTTTACAAAAGAGGGCCATTAGAGCTATTTACAACCTAAAACCGAGAGAGTCCCGTAGAGATAAATTTAAAGAAATTAATATATTGACTTTAGCCTCTTAGTATATTTACGAAAATTTAATGTATGTTCACAAAAACAAAGATAGTTTTAGTAAAAGAAGTGATATACATTCTGTAAACACTAGGAACAAACACAAGCTAGTGATACCAGTTTCTCGACTCCACAGAGTCAGTAATTCATTCTTGGGGCAATGTATACGCTATTACAACAAGGTCCCGGAAAGTGTACAGGCTCTCTCTATTACCAAGTTTAAATGTTTTATTAAGCTGAAACTGTATAAAAAGGGTTATTATAGTATAAATGAATACATGGTTGATAATAACCCCTGGGAATGAGGTGATCGCTTCCAAGCAGTTTCTAAAATAAATTTTGTAAATAGTTCGTAATCATTTATATTGTAAAATTTATTTTAAAAAAAAGTCCCGCTTGGTTTCTTGCTGGTTCTTCCCAGGACAGAGGGTTTTTTCGAACCAGTGGTAAAGTAAAAAATGACTTTCAATAAGAATTACACATGTAATGTATATTGAATAAAAAATATTCTATTCTATTCTATTCTATTCATATAACTGCAAAATATTTGATTTATTATATAGAAGTATAACTCCGAAGACTGTACAGGAACATTTTGAGAATGAATAAAATATTAAAAGACAATCCAGAAATTTTATTTCAATGCATGCTAGCAAATCTATTAAATTCACTTTTGCATAAGATTTTTAAATCTTATTTCCACAATTCTTTTAATACTTTAATAAATTGTTAAGTCTTAAAATGTTGGAAAGTTTTGCAAAGCGAGATTATGACATTTTAAATGTAAGTGTGTATTTTAAATAGTAAAAACATATCACAACTAACTACTTCTCAGTCAATTAATAATGGAAGTCTAATTTATATCTGCATACGCTTCTTACGTATTATTATATTTTTGTTCATTTACCGTATTAAGTTTCATAAAATCTAAATCCGCGTGCCAGTTCTATAGCGTTTTATAATATTCTTTTTTTCTTATTGTAAGCAAGTGCTTGACCATCGAGACGACTGATGGTAAATGGTGATACGGCTCTAGATGGTAAATCGCACTGTCTTAGCTTAATAAAAGCCTATATACTCTTGCCTTGAAAACGCCCAAATTGTAATCGGACGGAAAGTCAGACGCCGGCAAATGCTGTACGCATTACGAAACTTGTTACTATATTTGACATAAAAAATATGATAAAATCTACCAAAAATACAAGAGAGGCGCCTGTAATGTAAATTAGATGGTTTCTACATGTGCAAAAGAGATTTTTCACTTTAGAAACGTGAATCTCGTGGATTTCTTGGAATAAGTAGTTTTTATATTATACTAGAAACAAAATTTGTCAGTTTGTCATCAGTAAATTTATCTCAGTTAAAAATACTCTGCGGCTGTTCAGGTCAAAAAAAAATTAATTTAGATTCATCCATTACTAATAAAAAACTAGATACATAATCCCATGCAAAAATTCTCCAAAAACTGACGCCAATTGTTTTGACGTAATTCTAATTAAAATAAATATATATTAATGTAAATCCAACCTTAAATGCATTCCCTAAAGTTGTATTCACAAAGCTACGAACGAACGACGCACGAGCTACGAACGAACTACGTACGAGCTACGAATCAAAAGCGCACCCAAATGTTCGAGTGGGCGCTTATTCGGTAAGGACTTTTTTGTCACTGATTGCGTATCTAGTTTTTTATTAGTAATCGATGTTTAGTGTACCGTAAGATCGTATCGATTTGTCCCTGGTTGAATCAAGCTAAATATACTTACGGCAGAAAATTTTGAAAGTCCCTCGAACGTTAAAAATATATATATGATTAATTATCATATATTTAGAAATGTATCCAAGTAAATATTTAATGTATTTTAGTGATTATACCGAGAGGAAAAATTTAACATGGGTGGCTAAAGGACAATGCCAGATCGTGCCCCACGTACAAAAAAGGTATGTAAAATAATGTTATGAATATTGGACTTTTTATTGTTGCGGTAAAATATAAATTAATTAAAAAAAAGGAATTCAACGGTTATTATTTTATCACTTCCAGTATTTCAAATAACATATGCGTTTCTTGATACAAATTAGTAAATACGCACGCTTGAAGTACCTATGTATATACCTATACCTATATAAGTTCTACTTATTTAATTTGAAACATATAAATGTTTGTCATTAAAAATAAATTATTTACCGATTTGTATTATGATTTATTATAAATCGTAAATTATTCGTCAAAAATAATCATAAATTAAATTATATCATTACTGAATTACATTCATTGTTTAAATCATTGTTTTCCGTACATTTGTGTAATGATACGCACACGTCATTGCCTTAAATATCGTTAGTACGCTTCTCAGAGTAGTTACTAGTATAGAGAGTCTTAAAGACGGAATAAAACCTCATGTAACCGAACTCTTTATGCATATGACATTTCCTACAGGACAAAAAACGGTAACTATATGAATATATGAATGTCTCTCCTTTAAAAGGTTGTAGACGTTTTTTAGCTTTTTTATATACCATAGACAATTCTAGTGATGGTTATTATAGAAAAGAACAACCTTATCGATATACTTGTTTTATATATGGTTCAATAAAATTCAGCGTTTTGATAACATTGCTTAAAGTTTTCAATAAATATAAATTTAGGATACCAACTAAGGGAAGGCCTGCTACGGACGAAGTGTTCAGCAATGGATCTTAAAAACGTTTAATTTCGAATCAATTTTGAAATTTTTTCAATTTGGGTAATTTTTTATAGGATAAGTGTGAAGAACGAGCACACAGTCTACCTGATGGTAAGTGGTTGCTGCGGCCCATAGATATCTACATCTATCCTCGATTACGAATCAAAATGCAGATGCGTGGAGACCCGTGAGGACAAAGATGTAACGCTTCGTTTCCAGTAAAATGGGTCACCGGTTCTCTACACTCACAATACGAAACACAGCAGCATTAAGCTGCTTTTTTACGCTGGTATTCTGTGAGAGCGTGGTCCTTTCCTGATCGAGCCGACCCATTCGTGCTACAAATATACCTACTACTAACCATAGCTGCAGCATGGCTCTACCACGCATAGAATTTTGTAATTCTGGTCGATCGTGCTATAAAGTTAAAATATACCGTAAAACCCACTAAGAAAAATTTTGTTTGCCAAATTTGGCAACGCATTTCCATCACTTTTACATTAGTTAGGCGTCAGCAAAATAACACAAAGTACAAATTCAAACAAAATATTTATTTGCCCTTTTTAAGGAAAATAGAACCAATTTAACTATATTCAAATAAATTTTAAAATGTTTATTGTATCTTATATCTATATTACTCATTTTATTTAGTAAAATCTTTATACCTGCCACAGTTTCTCAAATCGTCCAGGGTTAACTGTTAGATAATGCCATAAGACAATAAATCGGCATTTTATAGGTGTGTAATAATGATGAAATAAATAAATAAAATACTGATTGGTTCGGTAATCATGGTTCTGCCCTTTCCAGAAGTTTTGCTATGAGTTGGACTTTTAACAATGTTTATTCAGGCGTTGCCCACGACAAGAAGCTGGCTGCGACAAAACATGTAAATACAATAGTACAAAAAGCTTTAAAAGTCTAAGATTTGTTCTACGTACTTGCAAAGCTTTTTCGGACATAAACAGAAAAAAGGTCTTTTTTTATTTAAAAATACAGAATTACAAAGACCTATATGTTTAATTAGTGAAACGTCTTAACCCCGCGTACTTTACATCATTGAAACTATGTCGCGTCGCAGCCGCAAGCAAAAGGTATGGTGGTTAATAGCGCGTGCACCAATCAACTGGCGTTGCACGATCATGCAAGTAGTACGCATGATCTAGCCGATCAGCCACTATAACATAAATCTTACGATGAACTGGCAAACCTTACAGGTTCACGTACTTTGAGAAACCCTGATTTAAGGCATACCATTACGTTTAAATTGTTATTAGACCCGTAAACTTTTTCAAATTATATCGCATCTTTCTTCACAAACTTTGGAATGACATTTTTATGATGAAAGTAAAGATTGCGTATTTTTGTAACAGATTTTATCATTTGGTATCTTTTTTACAAGAGAAAATGTTAAACTTTGAGCCGAGATAGGTCAGGAGCTGAACGCTCGTCTTAGATTTCATAATAATATCCAAGCAACCAGAGTCGGATTTGGATTTGATCCAAGCAGCATATATTGCATTTCGTATTCAGTTCGTTTTCCAAGGAGAGTCGAATTTGGTACGCTTTTCTAAAGGCCTAAAGAACTGACATATCAGATTTAATGTCCCCTCGAATCAAATCTTATTAAAAACGCCTTTTCAGCTATTACAAATGATAGATATCAGACGACGATACAGTATTTTTTAACTATCAATAAAAATTACACATGTGATCTAGACTGAATAAAAGATTCTATTCTTATTCGAACCACTGTAATTCTACTCAAATGTAATTATTTCGTAAAAGTAAAAAGTAAAGTAAAGTTGCAGCCTATTTACGTCCCACTGCTGGGCACAGGCCTCCTCTCATTTCTGAGAGGGTTTTAGGCCAAGGAAATGTCCGCCCCGCTGCCCCAGTGCGTGTTGGCGTATTTCACATGTCTTTGAAATGTTTTTTTCTTATTTCTCAGACATGCAGGTTTCCTCACGATGTTTTCCTTCACCGACAAGCACGTGGCAAATCAGCACTTAAAATTGCAATTAACAATTTCATTGGTGCCGACGGGGATCGAACCCGGGTTGCTCGCGTACTGTGAAGATAACAGCGAGCGTTAAGGGCCTATATTACCTCAGCTCAAATTCTAATTTCGCCCCCACTTCCCCGCGCCATTCGTTCGCAGTTCGCACACTACGGCACAGTCTGACTCAGACTGACGTCCGGGATATCTTCGGAATAGTGTCGGATGAGACTCGCTCTTGGATCGTTACTCACACTTGCGTGTGGCTCCAACGATGACGTGTACAGCTGCCCATAGAACCTCTCAATCTCACTCAAAATCTCAGGTGTCCCGGAAACAATGCTGCCACATTCTGTTTTCAGCTTTGACAGGTGGCTCTTTCTGGCAGACAGATCTCTGGCATAGACTTTGGAGCCTTGGTTCCGCTCGATCGCTTCTTCAATACGAGCTGTATTGAAGTTGCGTAAGTCCCGCCGCATGCATTTGGAGATCTGTCTGTTCAGATGCCTGTATGCTATCAAGTCTGTTGAAGAATGTAGCTTCATCTCCCGTCTAACAGCCATGAGATTAAGAGTGTGATCGGAGAGTTTTTGTGTTCTTCTGCGGCGGGTCTTACAGAACTTAGCTGCGACCGCATGGACAGTTTCCACGAGCTTGTCATTCATATCGTCCAATTCATTGCAGTCTTCTAGGCACTGAAAACGGTTTTGTAACTCGAGCTGAAAGGTTTCGGGATTTTGGAACAGTGCACGAGGGGGACGGAGCGTTGACTTCATTAGACGAGACCTCTCCAACTTAATGTTTAGGTTCAGTGTGCCTGTAACCATTCGGTGATCGCTACCAGTTTTTACCCTCGCGATCACGGAGACATCACTGAACAGTTGTCGTCTGGTCGTCATAATGAAGTCAACCTCATTTTTTGTCGAACCGTCGGGGCTCGACCAGGTCCACTTCCTGTGGGGCCGCTTCTGGAAGAAAGAGTTCATCATAAAGAGTCCCTCTTTCTCCATGAAGTCGGCCAGCTGCTAGCCCCTTGGGTTCCGTTGCCCCATTCCAAATTTCCCTACTTTCAGCTCACCGTTCTCTCTTGTGCCTAGTTTTGCATTGAATACTCCCATTAACACCGTATATTGGGTTTTGGAGGAATGCATGGCTCTAGAGATATCCTCATACATTTCCTCCACCTCCTCATCGGGGTGTGCCGAGGTTGGTGCGTAAACCTGTATGACCTTCAGCGAATACCGTTTGGTGATTCTGAGTATAAGGTACGCAACCCTCGTCGACACACTCCCGATCTTTACAACGTTGTTAACGAGAGACTTGTGGACGATAAATCCGACACCTCCTTGGGACAGATGGTCGCCCTCCCGGTGATAGAGCAAGTTGCCGGATTCGAGGATTACCGTGTCCTCCCCCTCTCTTCGGACTTAGGATAATCCTATAATATGCCAACGCAACTTGTCTATCTCTTCTTCCAGCTCCACGATCTTGTCGTCAGTCCTCAGGGTGCGTGCGTTGTACGTGCCAGGTCGAGTCGTCTAAGGTGGCAACCGAACCTCCACCGGAGATTCTTAGCACACCCTGCCCCGCCGTTACCATGGTTGCCACCGTAGCCAGGAATAGCGGGGCCGCCGGGGACTGGGGGCCGTCTCTTTGTTACATTCATTCATTCATAGGGGGGTATTTGCCATAGTTGCCACGCTTGGCGAGCGGGTTGGCAACCGCAGTTTTTTTTATTGTAATTTTGGCTATTATCAGGAAGATGCTGCTGCCCATCTCCTGCCTGTTTCCCTTTGTCACCTTTTACGACACCCACGGGAGGATATGGGGTAGTGGATATTCTTGACCGCCACTACACCGCCTATTCGATTCGATCCTCATACGGAACAAATATTTTTGTGGCCTACAGATAGTTGAGGAAATTTGTGTTTGTAATCGCACCGTCTCCGATTCAGGAGGAATCCTGGAGTGGGGCAACGTTATAAAAAAACAATTACTACATAGATACCTATATTTTACTTATAACTAAATTTCTACATATTCGTAATCACTAACACTGTAAGTAGATAGGTTGGTAGATACTTTATTACGTTTATCATATGTTTGTCCGTTTCTTTACGCCATCCCAGTCGCTTCTTTTTTTTATTACGCTTATTTCCTATTGCGCCAACACTATAAACCTAAGTATCTATTTCAATATTTTAAATTTACGTCGTCCTGTTACGTAATGTGTGTTCTGGGCGCAAGCGACACAGCTCCCCCGTTCGAAAGCCGAAGCGGGAGTGAGCGGCGGTGTCGGGCGGCGGGGAACAAGCTTTAAAACGACTATAGTTTATGTAATTTCTTTTTACGGTGAAAATAATGATAATTAAAAAAAAAGTAAAAAAGATAAGCACTGCTTTATAGTTATTTCAGTTAGTATGCAAAGTTTCATGATCTAATTTGAAGTATTTTTTGAATACCAGCGGTTTATTTTTCGGTTTGGAGGTAACTTTGGATTTTTTTTCTATCGAGAAAATTTTATGACATCGTGTTTTCGTCTAAGATAGTACTTAACATTAATCCTCAACTTCGCCATGTATTTATTTCAAAATCAATGCTGCAGTATTTTCCGTATAACGGAAGATCATGCTAAGCCATTTGAGGTAGTATAGGCTCTCTCAATTATTGCGTACAAATAATAAATCCATTAAAGTAATAATTATAACTTTTAAGAAAAAGTGCAAGCCGATTTCAAACTGCTAAAAAGTTATTTATTTGCTACCCTTTGAGATGGAATTTTTTGTCCAAGTTTATATGGGACCACCCTTAAAGGTTAACCTATTTAATAAAAAAATAATAATAAAATTTGGTCCTCAATCTGCGAAGATATCATATGAAATTACTTAAACAAAAGTCCAATATCAAACTTTTTCCCCTACTCTCCCCCATCCACCACCAACATTAAAACCACTAATAAAAAGAATTATTAAAATCGAAAATATCAAAATCTGCGAAGATATCGCGTAACATACATACAAAAGAAAACTTACATTCGAATTGAGAAGTTCCTTCTTTTAGAAGTCGGTTAAAGAGCATTTTATAAAAATACAACAAATGTTAATAACACGAAAAGAGATTCCGCAATTGTCAAGTTTGGAATAATGAATAATTCGACTGTTATAGGTATGTAGGTACATAAAATTGTGATTAAGAGAGAAGTTCTATAGTTGAGTACATTCGGAGTCTATCGGCATATCGATCAATTCACCAATTTCCATAGGTATCTTGATCTATCATGTTATCTGTTCTAGCTAATAGAAAATTAAGTGCTCAGCGACATGACGATTTTCATATATATTTGTTGGAATAGCTCGTGGCATAGTTACATGACTACTTACTACATGTAATGAGGTCAACAATCATTGCAAAGCTTCTTTTCAGATTTAACGAATTTTATTTTAACAGATACGAGAACCGTTTAGCGCTCTGTAAGCGTCACGAGAAGCCCTGTGGACAGTCGTATGTAGGCTGCTTCTTTACTTTTTTACTTGTAATGAGTAAAACAGTTTGCCATTTATTAAGATATCTCTTATTATTTCGGACTTATAAATGTTTTTATGAGGGACTTAGTTTTATAGACCACCTGACTACCGGCTAACACAGGTATATTTCAATTTTAATATAAAAGTTCTAGATCCGCATAACAAAATTCTGCGTACTAATGCAATTGTGAAAACTCACTTACGTATTTCTGTAGCATATTATAACTATGACAAATTTTAATTATCTTCGTCAAATAGTCTCTGAGAAAATTCTTGTGACAGACAGACAGAGACACCGAAGTGACTCTACAAGTGATCCAATTTGCTAATTTGGCACAAAGCAGTGATGATGTTCCTAATTTGTACTGTGGTAGAGCCATGCTGCAGCTATATTACTGGTATAGTTGTAGCACGAATGGGTCAGTTCGACCGGGGAAGAACCACGCTCTCATAGAACACCAGCGTAAAATAGCAGCTTAACGCTGCTGTGTTGCGTATGGTGAGTGTAGACAACCGGCGACCGTTTTTCCAGGAAAGGAGGCGTTCCTTTTTAGTCCTCAGGGGTAACAACACATCTAAATTTCGATTCGTAATTGAGGATAGATATAGATGTCTATGAGCCGCAGCCACCGCTTACCATCAGGTAGACTATGTGCTCGTTTGGTCACCCTTATCCTATATTAAAAAAAATTGAAGCCGCGGGTATAAAGCTAGTATTATAAACATGCTCAAGGGCTGCCCGAGCTGCATGTAATTTGTAACTTATTTATATAAACCGTACGTCGTGGTAATATGTACGATATTTCAGTTCTTAGAAAGGCCCTTCGAAAAGCGTACCTAACTCATCTCTCCCTGGAATCCTATTGAAAACGGAAAACTCTGCACGCGACCAGGCAATCTTGAACTTGTTAATTGTGTAGGAAAACGTGGTAATGATTTAAAAATTCTAGGACGCGTGAAACCGGCTAATGCGCTTACACAAATATGTAATTTAATAGTTTATAATATATTTAAATCAATTGAAGCGATTGTGAGAAACATCATGAACAAATAAATAGAAAAGTCAGGAGTGATTTAAGCAATATTTTGTCTGAGAAACTTTTTTTTGTGAAATGGAAAAGTTGATAAAATAAATGGTCATTATTAAATCTCAGTATTGAGAGCTCATAAATGAACCCAGGCGAAGCCGGGCATGTTGCTAGTTTATAATAAAACAATAAACGAGAGAGTTTTTACATCTGGCGTAAGTCACTTTGTAACAGGTGTTACCAACATTTTACTGGCGCTCATTTTGATGAAACATTTCATTTTACGCGTTTGTATAAAACCTTATATTAAAATGTACTTACTATATATTTAAAAAAATGAATATAAAGTGTAGACTATTTCTATTGCAAAATAATGTATTATAATAAAAACCAGTTTATTGGCACTTTATAATACTTTGGATATTTCTTTTAATATTAGGGACATATTTTTTTAATATGGAATATATTTTAATTAAATGTAGAAAGGCGTTGAGCCTGCAACTGTGTTGTCAGAAGTAAAGAAATAGAAAGAAAAATAGACTATATTTTACGTTCTTAATTTAAATTTAATAATAATCACTGTCGCCCGCTTTCTTGAAGGTATCTATACATATAAAAAATAACTTTGTTTGTACTACAAAATTATATAATATAAACGTATATTAGAAAATTCAACACAATAAGTTTTCTCAAGTTCTGTAAATGAAAATAAAATGTTGCCTAATTCTAATACAAATAATTATTTTTTAAAAGTATAATATTGAAATTTAGTACATTATTTATAAAATACAGTTGTATGTTTATAGAATAAAGTTAACTCATTTTTATTTTTTTTATTATTTAAGCATTTGATTATAAAAGTAATTTCTTTATAGGTCTGGTAAATTCACCCTATGAATTAAGAACCCTAACTGATCTTACTAAACCATCATCTTTATTTTTGCTAACCGATATAACTTTACCAAGGGGCCAGCAAGAAACCGGGACAGTTTCCTCTTTAATAATAACAATATCATCAATTTTCAAGTTAGGTCTAATTTGTAACCATTTACCTCTTGACTGTAGTTCAGAAATGTAGCTATTATAAAATGTTTCGAAAACTGTCGTTTTATTTTTGTGACTTTTTGATATAGACTTAACATATACAAAATCTCTGATATGTTAGGTTCAGGTAAGTTAGTCATAGTAGTTCCTACTAGAAAATGCGACGGGTTAAGATACTAAATCCGTAGGTGTATCTTTAAGCGAACTAAGGTGTGGGGAATTAAGGATTCCCTCAATTTGTACAAGAATAGTGTATAATTCGTATTGACGTGACTAACTTTATTCCAGCCTCGTAATAGTCACCTCTATGATTTGCAACAGGAACTGTAAAAGACCACTGAATTGAGTTTTACTACAATAGTTTATTATTTCCCCGTAAGATCTGTCACACTTAAATAATTTGTATAACTCATTTATTTCGTGATGAGCTCCTTTCAAAATCGTGGCATTGTTTGAGTAAATATAGCAACAAATACCTCTTGTTTAGATACATCTTTTTAAAGCACAAATCAATGTACATATTTGCAGAGAGGTCAGATACCAGTTCTAGATGAAGAGCTTTATTAGCTAAACATACAAATAGGAAAATATATCCTTTAACATATCTGCAGTTACGATTCATAGAGCTTCTTATGTAAATAGCTCCACTAAAATATACACCAACATGAGTAAAAGGATAGTAATTCATGATGTATTCTATATCGGCAGAAGGCGGGGCAATTCTCCAATAGATGATCCAACGTCTAAACTGTGCCGTTATCGCACTGATATTTATCGTTTTTAATGATTTTAAAACGGTAAAGATATATTTTATGATAATCGCGTCCGGTGAGAAATTATGTAAGCTAGAAGTAAGTTGGAGTCAATTTTCTTTTTATTGTTTTTCAAACGTTACCCCCCAGACTAGGATTTTCTCCTGTATCGTGGAGGCAGTTAACAAACATAAATTGCACAAGGACAAATATCCAGACCCAGAACAATTATTTGTAGGCCATACAAATACTTGTTCCGTGCGGGGTTCGAACCCGCAGCCCCAAGCGCTGGAACTCATTGCTTAGCCACTGCGCCACGGAGCCGTCAATATTCGTAGCCTTTCAATATCATTCAGTGTGGGAAGAAGGTTTCTTGTGCGTTTGCCCTGTGATGCACTGAGGTTCCTAGTTTACCATGTGGAGCGATTGTTTTTCCTAATTATGTGCTTGATGTGTGTAATAGGGAACTTGCGAATCAGGCGACTTGAGAAGTCTAGAGACTGCCCTGGCGGCCTCATCGGCGGCTTCGATACCCGATATACCTGAGTGTCCCTTAACCCAGCCGATGTTTATGGTGCCTATAGATTTGTATTGACGTAAGTATTTGTGTATGTGTATGGGGTATGTGTTACTTCTGTTCTCTATTGCATGAACGGATGAGCGTGAGTCGGTGTATATAATTGTGCGTGTGTATTTGTGTGAGGTAACCCATTTGCATGCTTCCCGAATAACAAATTCCGAAATACCGAACAATTCCGCCTGTTGTCACTTTGGAGTGAGGGTTGTGTTGACTGTAGCATATAAAGGCGGCTCCCACAGCTCCATCCTCCTTCCGCGTAAAATCTTCATCTTCCGGTATAATTTAGGTTCTGTCAAAAATACTGCATTGTACAAACTTTTATTATGGTTTTCACGTTTAAATCTTAATTTAAAATTCTCATCTTCCCCAGATTCAATTAGCTCCGTAAGTTACGAGTTTTGGCTGCTGATGATCTTAGTAAGTTCCTCCGCTGGAACATCCTTGGAGATGCCCTTGAGTATAACCATCGGCTTAAGGCTGCGCACTGGTTTCGCTTTGAACTCACTTTCAGGTAAGGATAAAAGTTAAAGTAATTTATACTATTTATGTACGAGATACCTGGAGTAAGAAAAATAAATTTTACAGCCTTTAATACGTTCCATTGCTTGGCACAGGTCTCCTCTCAGTGCTGAGAGGGTTTTAGGGCTTGTGTCCAAATGCGTGTACTTCACATCATGACTTGAAAATATTTTTTTTAATTTATCAGATATGCAGGTATCCTCACGATTTTTTCCTTCACTGTTAAGCACACAGTTCCTTCACAGTTGAGTTAATTGCAACAATTCTAGTGTGCAATGGTGGGATTGAACCCGGATTGCTTGCCTACACAGCGCGCGTTAGGCCCCTAAGCAACCACGGCTCTGGGCTTCCTCTGGTACACCTGAAGTAAGTACTTCTTTGATTGAATAAGGTTCCAAAATGTAAGATCTCAGAATAACTATGTTCTAGTGTGTATATAAGCATAGTATAATATTAATTTAACTATCCAGGTGGTAGAAGCAACCAGACATAAAAGTCGACGGCTGTAACAAATTGATACATTAGTCTTTATTGCATCAAAACATGAACATGAATTAAAGAAAAACAGGAATAATAAACACTGAATACAATGGGCAGTTTTATCACTGAGTCCAATTACTTCTAGCCTTTGGATTTGCAGTATTCAATTTTTTCATTCATTACAATCCTTATAAAGTCCTGTGCTGAACATAAGCCTCCACATTGATAGCCTCGTAATTGCATCAATATTTGTAACAGTTAACACTTGACAAGTGGGTTATTAGTAGTAGGCAAAAGTAATAACTTCAGGGTATTATCGCTACTCTCACATATATGAAAAGGTGTTGTTGTTCTTTAAATATTAACCGAAAGTAGGGTACGTCATGTAAGCATAAGCCTGAAATGATTTCTAAATGAACCCTAATAGAAAACTAATTGAATTTATTATGGGATAGTGGATTTTCTTACACTGGCATTACTCGGGTACAGTTATACAGTTATTTTTCACAATCATTTAGCATTTAGTATTTACTGTAACGTAATAATTAATACAATGACAACAAGCTACTAAGTATTATGGCTGAATTTTTTCAAAGTGAGCCCAAAGGAGCGTGAAACCTATCCGGTTGGACCACTGTCATACAGCCTTGCAACATGGTCTTTTATTTGTGGACTATGTTATATATAGCAAGTTATACAAGAGGTTCATTAGATTTTCTAGCGGAGAAGCTATGAAGTCATAGTATAGATATTGATAACTCTCGAAGTTGTCAAGACTTCAATAAGTTAAACGAAGGAATAACTTTCAAGTAGTTTAGACACCTCTTTGCTGTGTGCTATATTTTAAATCTTAGCAAATATATTAAAGTACAGCATTTCAAATATATATGTGTACATAAAGTGAATGAGTGTGAATTATCATTACTATATTATATACATTTAGGACCTAACTTGTTTTTTTTATAGAATAAGGGTAACAAATGAACACACAGTGCACCTGATAGTAAATGGTTGTTGTAGCTCATAGACATCTACATATCCTATATTACGAATTAAAATTCAGATGCGTTGTCACCCGTAGGACTAAGATGGAATACCTCCTTTCGAGTAAAAAAGGGTCTTCTGTTATTTACACGCACCATACGAAACATAGCAGCGTTAAGCTGCTATTTTACGCTGGCATTCTGTGAGAGCGTGGTCCTTCCACGGTCGAGCTGACCGATTCGTGCTATAACTATACCAATAATATAGCTGCAGCATGGCTCTACCACGTAAGAAAATGTAGCCGCTGATGAGATGATTTGGGATAATTTTCAGCTCTCTGTGTACAAAATATTACTTTTAACTTTTCAGTACTAATTATTAAATTTTGAACTATTTGCCTATCTTTACTTTGATTTCTTCCTTCTCTCCTCTCTTCTCCTTTCTATAACATTCTCAACTAAGTTATCACATGTAGAGCTTAAATTGTGTACATTCAATGTATCTATTTTGTTTACGGGTAATATAGAAAAATATTTATATAAAATATATTTTAATATAAACCTTTATTATATTCTTACATAGTTCAGTTTAGAATTTTGTAACAAATGAACGTAGGAAACTCGTTAGAATAAACGAGGAAGATGGAATGGCTCATATCTAGTAAAGAGGGTCTCCGGTTTTCTACATTCACCATACGAAATACAGCAACATTAAGCTGCTATTTTACGTGGTACCTATTCTGTGAGAGCGCGGTCCTACCCCGGTCGAGCCGATCCATTCGTGCCACAACCATAAATAAGCTGCAGTGTGGCTCTATCACGTAAAAAATTCATGGGACGTCTCTCCTTATATAAAGGATTTGCTTGAAATTTCCAGTGTTTCTTGGATTGCAATCCCAATTATTTACACCGATCAAATGTCAAAATCGACAGATAGGTTATTAACACGCGTAAACTGTTATTTTCGAAAGAGGCCAATCGTTTTTCTGTGATTGGTCCTTTATAAGATTTTTAAGATAGGAAACTCAATTCATAGATTGTTTATTGGAGCGCTTTACCCATAAAATTAATTAAAATATCAATCTTAGATAGCTAAAATTGGATCAGGATTGATTATTAATTTCGGGCGTAAGCCGCCATGCTTGAGAGATGGATTGACGTTCGCAGTACTAGACGTCTTACACCGCGGGATGAAATGGAAAGATGGATTTACTTACTTAAGCCGTCATCACGTAGCCTTCTTCACAGTAAAAACCCTGCATTTTATCTAAGCTAAAAAGTGTTTGCGCATATTTACCTCCAATAATGTATGAACGAAAACGTTTTCTATTATTCTCAAATAAAAATTTATTATTTCACAAAACTCTCCGAGTTGGCATTTATTATTGTTCTAAAATTTATAAATTTACCCGGTTTTCGACTCAGCATTTGTATAAAGCCATATGTTTTATATGCCTCTATTATTATTTTTTTGAATTCATTTATTGAATCAAAAACCTAATCCACAGAAAATCTTATGGAAAAAATATTGACAAGATGACAAGCAATCCATCTGAATCTGAATCTATTACTATATATTTTGCTACCGCGTTAGGTCATAGACCTGTGTTACAGCTATTAAGCCCTACCTAATTAATATATATCTATCAAAATAAAGAGATGATCACCATTGTTTTCATTTTTAACCAGTGGTAAAGACGTCCCTCTACTGATGCTGTCGTGTCGAATGTATTATGATAAAGACTTCCTTCCGCGGATGCCGTCGTGCCGGATGTATTATGATAAAAATGAAGAATTATAAAATTATATTTGCTGCTTGCTAAAATCACTTTAACTTTGTTAAAGTTATTCTATGTTTAAGGTGTTTTATTCCTCAAAAAGACATAATAAAACATAAAACAGTCAATATAGGGCCCAAATTTGGGTTACATTACTTCTTTCTTTTTTAAGAACGTTGGAACGGGACGTAAACTGCCACGTATTCATATCTTATATAAAGTTTTACTCTAATTTAGAGAAAAATTATTTTATATTATTATCTATAGTGATACTGAACTAGATAACAAAGGCTTCAGATATAGCTGTAAAACAATGATGAGAAAAAAATACTTTGGCAACAGAGTCTCTCTCCGGCGAGCGTTCAAGTTTATTGCAACTGTTTGCCAACTTAGAATCATTATTAACACAATATCTACGTCGTCTTGTTTACTTTTTACACAACTATGTCTTCTTAGAACTCGTAAAACTCCACTGCTGGATATGAATCTCTCCCGTTGAAAAAGGAATTTGTCATATTTATCACACATGACAGGTGGATTAGTTGACGCAATCTTTGAAGTCACTCTTCACTGTCACCGGCCTGAGATTTTATTGCCGGCGCAACTGACACACAACGGACACGATTAAATGTGGAGTAATTTTTACTGTATTGCTAATGAGGGATGTGAGAATTTATTATGAATTATATAGGAATATTGTCCATAATCTTGATCATGTATGTATGCGAGCCATGTACGTGAAAGTTATGGTATAATTAAACAATAAATTATATGATCTGATATGCCATATATGTAAAGAAGTTAATGAAACAATATTGGTCATTGTCTTGATCATGTACGTTTGACAATATATATTTGTGAAGTGTACAATAAAGAGCAGTATAATTAAAATTCTAGTACCAACAAGACGTCTCTTCTCACTTAACACTTTTCCTATATTACACTTTATACATACCAACATATATTTGACAATTACCAAAATTCTTATCCTTAATTATGCATTAGATAACATTCAATAGATAGTAACGGACACTTCTGAATTGTGAAATCAAAATAAAAAGGGCTTTTTAGATTTTGACCTTTGTACCTATTTTTTAATACTAATGTGCTGCGTTTATGGGTTCCTGTGATTTGGCCAATCGCGCAATACCTTCACTGACATATTTCAAAAGTTTTCATAAACTCAAATATATTACATCTGAAAGCGTAAATATTTTAAAATATACCTCAGATCAATATATGCCGCAAGGAACTGGGATACAGTAAAATCATCTGTTTTCATTTAAAATAATAATACCATTGTATTTTCATTGGCCAAATCAGCATTGTGCCACGCAAAAAAAGTCCATAACGTTGACAGTTGATGATAATACGTTAAAATAGATAGACGTCAGACGTGCGATCGTTTTGCAATCGTTTGAAAAAATACATTTCTACAAATGTTTTCGGAATTAAAGTGCACTGTGCAGTTGTTTTGTTATGCGATAAGTTTACCTAATCCCAACCTGAGTTTTATTTACCGTACTAGCTGTTCCCCGCGACTTCCCCCGCGTGTTATTTGGGATTTTAATTTTTTTGCGCGGAACCCTAATTCTTTTTCGAAAATAAAAGTAGCCTAAGTTACTCCTTGTGACATCAGCTATCTGCCAGTGAAAATCCCGTCAAAATCGGTCCAGCCGTTTCGGAAATTAGCCGGAACAAACAGACAGACAGACAGACAAAAACTTTAAAAATTGTATTTGTTATTAGTACCGTATATACTTTCATATGCATTTAGTAAAAAGCTGTGATTTTGACATTACAAACAGAGTATAGATAAGTGCTTGGCTAAGACTGAACCCCTTACAATCTCTATGATATCTGCTAATACCTATGTTTTCAGAAGTATCCGTCACGAATTATTGTTCTTACATACAATTATGTGTAATTTCGGACTTAAAAAGGTTTTTTTTCACTGTTGGTTCTTATGCGAACATTGTATGGAGAACAATGTCATTTACCACGTGATCAGTGGTGAAGGAAAATATTGTAAGAAAATCTGTGTCTCAGAATTAAAAAAAATATATGGTTACGTGGATCCCGCTAACACGCATGGGGACAGCGCAGCGGACTTTTCTTGTCTTAAAACCGAAAGAAGATCAGGCCGGTGACCGATTTAACCAAATCTAAACTTAGGCTCAGGAAGTGTGTTAAGAAGTTTTAATATGGACTCCTCTTCTTTCTCTTTAACTTTGAAATTTATATTTAATAGTATATATATAATACGTGACACACAACCTCCTTTTGTTATATAAGTTTCATTATTTTACAATTTTGAATTGCCTAAGGAATATCATATTATGTTCAAGGTCAAGGTAACAATTAAAATGTCATTTAAATATAAATGGTAAAATTTCAATTCATTTCGTATTTTTCCACTCTTATGAATGGATTTTTTCTTTAAATTTATATGCGGCCACCGCTAAAGCATAACCTATTACGATTTAAATTACAACTATTTAAATTAGGCTCAGGTACGCAATCGGTGAAGAAACATAGAAAACTTACTCGTTGAAAACATATAACCTCCTTAGGTTTTTGATCTCGGTTTAAACGAGGTTTTATTTATTGTTTTGTGAACATCGGTTTCGAGGTATTCGTACGGTGCATAGCTTTGTTCCGCAAGGAAATGTTTAGGAAATATGTTCTAAAAAGATATTTAAATACTAAGTACCTTGGTTTTATTGGCGAATTTATTACACTTAAGTAAATAATATAAAACCCATCTGTGTTTGCGGTTACACCTTTACGGAATATATCCTCTAAATAAAACCATTTTAGATAATGGCCTATGTAGGGTTTTAATCCAGCTCAACGGCACCCATGAGGATTAGGGCACCGTTGTGGCGTTCAAAGACGTCGGACGGAAATGAAATGCAAATTTGTCAGAAGTAGCTAATATACATATATTGGTGTTTTTTAACATTGTTACAGAGACAAACGTAAATAGTCAGCGTGAAATAACAGGTAATATTGCTATGTTGCGTGTGATGAGTTGGAGAGTTTTGAAAACCTTTTTACTGGTATCTTAACTCTCAGGGGTGACAAATTGTTTTTTACACTCATAAATGAAATACGAATTCAAACAAAGAAGACCACAGATGTGGTTTCATACCTGAGAGCTATGTATAGCTGCTGCTATGGGGCCCTGCCATTTTTAAAGTGCTGGAGAGCAATTCTAATCTCGCTCAGACTGACGTCCGGAATATCATCGGAATAGTGTCGGATAAGACTTGGTATTGGATCGTTACTCCCACTTGCGTGTAGCTCCAACGATGATGTATGCAGCTTCCCATAGAATCTCTCAATCTCACTCAAAATCTCAGGTGTCCCGGAAACGACGCTGCCACACTTGGTCTTCAGCTTTGACAGTTGGCACTTTCTGGCAGACAGATCTCTAGCAAAGACTTTAGAGCCTTGGTTCCGCTCGATCGCTTTTTAAATACGAGCTGTATTGAAGTTGCGTAAGCCACATGCATTTGAAGATCTGCCTGTACGTTTTCAAATCTGCTGAATACTGCAGCTTCATTTTCCGTCTAACAGGCATGAGATTAAGAGTTTGATCGGAGAGTTTTTATGTTCTTCTACGGAGAGTCTTGTAGAACTTAGCTTCGACCGTTTTATGGACATGTTGGACAGTTTCCTTGAGCTTGTCACTCATATCATCCACTGCAATGCAATCTTCTAGGCACTGAAAATGGTTTTGTGGCTTGAGCTGAAAGGGGGTTGGGTTTAGAATCAAGTCGCCTGAATTTGAGGAGTCTGTCATTGTGGGGAGGGGGGGGGGGGGTCAAGGGGGCTTATCTCAAGCGCCCCCATGCAATTTTAGCTGCCGGAGCTGCGTCGAAATATTTAATATTATTTTCTAAAATATTCATAAATCTAATAATTAATACCTGAAACGGAACTGTTGACATTGACAGTAATCAGTAATAGATATACTCGACCAATGAGAATATAATCACTAGGTTTATACTCGACTTCGCGACTCGCGTCATAAGCGTCATTCCGTTGCTTCCGAGTTTACGTGAATGTGCTCCTTATTGTATTATCTGCCTTCTGTTTTTGACGACTTCGCTACCCCTCTGGAGACCGATTGCTTGCTATTTTACGACGTTTTTGGAAATGGTGGAAGTTATAAAACATGTTTACTTATTAAAGTAATTATTAAAGTTAACATTTTGGTGTTTTATTTGGTGCAAGAGCGAGCGAAGCGAGCGAACAGACCCCTCCATCCCCTTCGTGGTTATTTTTTTATAAACCATCTCGAAATAGGAGCCCCGCTTTGCGGGGCTACGTCGACCAAGCTCCCCTCGACTGCGCCACGTTGAATGGCGTTGGGCTATCTCCCCCAACTCTCTGCCCTCACAAATCAGGTTTATATTGTCAAAAACGGACGCCTCCGTGGCGCAGTGGCTTAGCAATGAGTTGTTGCGCAAGGGGCCGCGGGTTCGAATCCCGCACGAACAAGATATTTGTATGGCCTACAAATAATTGTTCCGGGTCTGGATGTTTGTCCACGTGCAATTTATGTTTGTAAACTGCCTCCACGATACAGGAGAAAATCCTAGTGTGGGGGTAACGTTTTTCTATAAAAAAAAAAAACATTACGAAAACATACCCTCAAAATGAGATTATTAAAAATAAAAAAACTAAGCACGTCCGGCAGGAAATAGAAGTGGGGGGTGATTCTACAACTCCTCTCCCCCTCCCCCCACCCCCCACCCCCAAATTCAGGAGACTTGATTCTAGACCTTACCCCTGAAAGGTTTCGGGACTTTGGATAGAGTACGAGGGGGACGGAGCGTTGACTTCATTAGACGAGACTTCTCCAACTTCACGTTTAGGTTTAGTGTGTCTCTCCCCATTCGGTGATCGCTTCTAGTTTTTACCCTTGCGCTGACTGAGAGATCACAGTTGGCGTCTGGTCGTCAAAAGTCAATCTTATTCTTTGTCGAACCCTCGTGGCTCGACTAGGTACACTTTCTGTTAGGCCGCTTCTGGAAGAAAGAGTTCATCATAAAGAGTCCCTCTTTCTTTAAGAAGTTGGCCAGCTGCTGGCTCTTTGATTTCCATGGGCCTATTCCAAATTTCCCTAACTTCAGCTTACCGTTATGTCTTGTGCCTAGTTTTGCGTTGAAGTCTCCCATTAACACCTTATAGTGGGTTTTGGAGGAATGCATAGCTCTAGATATGTCCTCATACATTTCCTCCACCTCCTCATCAGGATGTCCCGAGGTTGATGTGTAAACCTGTATGACCTTCAGCGTATACAGTTTGGTGATTCTGAGTATAAGGTAAGCAAGCCTCGTCGACACACTCTCAATATTTACAACGTTGTTAACGAGACACTTGTGGATGATATATCCGACATCTACTCAGGGCAGATGGTCGCTCTCCCGGTGATAGAGCAAGTTCGGACTTCGAATAATCCTATAATGTTCCAGCACAACTTGTCTGTCTCTTCTTCCAGCTCCAGGATATTCTCGTTAGTCCTCAAGGTTCGTGCGTTATATGTTGGCAGGTCGAGTCGTCTTAGGTGCTAGGAATCTCCGGTGGAGGTACACTGGAGACTCTTAGCACCGCCTGTCCATCCGTTACCATGGTCGCCATGGTAGTCAGGAATAGAGGGGCCGCCGGGACTGGGGGCCGTCTCTTTGTAACTTTATTCATGGGGGTTGTATTGCCATAGTTGCCACGCTTGGTGAGCGGGTTGGCAACGTTAGATTTTTACTGTTGTTTTGATGTTATCATAAAGATGCTGCTGCCCATTTTCTGTCTCAGTTTCCCTCTGTCGCCTCTTACGTCACGTACGGGAAAATATAGTGGGTATTCGTACCTTACACTACACGGTGAAAAGTGTTCGGTAAAAACAATTTTTCTAATTTTTTTGTCAGATTTTTTCTTTTCAAAAATACCGCTCCTAAAATCTACCGCCCGAGGTCGGTGCAAAATAGATTGGAAGGTGTAACTAGCCCAGGTGAACTAATAGACAGAAAAAGAGCCCTTCTAATTTTCTTTAACAGCCCGTTAAAGTTTACCGCTGGGCACAGGATCCTCCTGTCGTTTTCAGAAAGATTTGATAGATTTTCAATCGCAGCAGCGCACGTCTCGCAGCTGCGACTCTGCTTCAGGTTTATTACTTCATTCTTATTCACTAAAATTTTGATTATTTTCAAATCGTTAAACTGTGTAATAGTAAGCATCCTGAGAGTGTCGTAACAGCAGTGGTTTTTGAACATTAAAAATTTCAAAATATTTGTAAAATAATTTAAAAAAAATTGCAGACCTTTTATGCTCTTAATGGAGCAAACTGTTGTCTCACATCTAAAGTAAGTGACGTGTAATAAATTCATGTCGCACTGAAAGAGCCCGCGGGTAAAGTACAGTAAGCTTTATTAGATAAGTGTGTATATCCGAACGATAACGACATTGAAAACGCTAGGCGCTATTTATTATTATCTATTACGATATCTGTTAGCTATTACAACTTTATCTATAGCTCAAGAGCTAGAAACGCGCTGTAAATTTCACAGTACGAAGGCAACCTGGGTTCGATTCCCGCTGGAAGTGATGAATTTGAGGAATGAATTTTTTAATTGTAATTTCAAGTGCTGGTTTACCACGTGCTCGGTGGGGAAGAATAATATCGTGAGGAAATCGGAAAAATAACCGGAAGTTAAAAATATTTCGAATTCATGTGAAGTCCGCCATCACGCATTGAGTTAAAATCCTAGCAGAAATTATCGGAGGCCTGTGCCCAGCAGTGGGACGAATAGAGGATGCAACTTTACTTTTTACTTTACATTAACAACTTTACTATTGCCATGTGTATCAAGCAATGAATACAGCATATCCTCCTAATGTTATTTAAGGTAACAACTACAGATCTAACGTGAGTACCTTGGACAGAGGAAAATAAAATCACGAGATGGACAGCAGCATCTTCCTGATAACAACCAACATTAATAAAAAACAGCGGTTGCCATCCAGCCTGCTAGATGCGTCGACTATGGCAACCCCTCCTACGAGGTATTTTAATAATTTGGTATTATTATATTTAAATGACATACATACATAATAAATAGTCGTGATAATTTGTCTATGGGTTCAACACATTTATAAGGTCAACATCATTTACCTTAAATTTGAAAAATACCGCTTCCTAATAATACTTTTTATCAAAAATGTCATAATTATTCTTTTTAATTTTGATCATGTAGGCAAGACAGGATGGACTAAAGTTTAAGTAATAAGTAGTATTAATTGAGTACACGACACTTGAAGTAAAATTATCCAAGCCTGTCAACTATAGCCAATGAGCCAATTTATGGATGAAGCCTATGTTCAGCAGTGGATTTTAAAAGGCTGTGACGGTAACTACTTATGTGCTTAATAATCATTAATCATCCGTAGTTGGATAAAAAATACAATGGTTTGCCTTTAATAATACTAAATCTCAATCTAATTTTAAAAAAAAAAAACTTAAGCATGTATGTAATTGTTCATCATCATCCACCCTAACACATTAATTTAATAATGTATAACTTTTTTCGGTTGCATTTAAAAAAATAGATAGAATGAATGAATCATCATCATTACAGCCCTTCACAAGTCCACTGCTGAACATAAGCCTCCCCCAAAGAATGCCACAAAGCACTATCCTGAGCCACCTGCATCCATCGACTTCCTGCATGTCTGACCAGGTCGTCACTCCATCTCGTGGGGGGACGCCCTACACTTCGCCTACCGGTACGTGGCCGCCACTCGAGAACCTTTTTTCTCCATCGGTTGTCGGTTCTTCGAGCTATATGGCCGGCCCACTGCCACTTCAGCTTACTAATCCGTTGGGCTATGTCGGTTACTCTGGTTCTACTGCGGATATCCTCATTCCTAAGTTTATCACGCAGAGAAACTCCGAGCATAGCCCTCTCCATAGCTCGCTGAGCGACCTTGAGCTTTCTCATACGGCCAGCAGTGAAGGACCACGTCTCAGTTCCGTAAGTCATCACTGGCAACACGCACTGGTTGTACAATTTCGTTTTAAGGTTTTGAGGTATGTTTGACGAGAAGATGTGTCGTAGCTTCCCGAACGCTGCCCAGTCGAGTTGAATCCGTCGATTGACCTCTCGGTCGAAGTTGGACTTACCTAGTCGGACTATTTGTCCCAGGTAAACATACTCGTCAACAACTTCGAGCTTAGTGTTCCTAACAACTACCGGCATAGGTGTGACATGGACATTAAACATGATCTTTGTTTTGTCCATGTTCATCTTATGACCTATCCGTTGGGAAACACTATTGAGGTCATTGAGCATAGTGCTTAGGTCCTCCAGCGATTCTGCCATAAGGACTATATCGTCGGCAAATCGAAGGTGAGTGATGTACTCGCTATTGATGTTGATACCGTATCCTTTCCAGTCCAAAAGCTTGAAAACGTCTTCCAATGCAGCGGTGAAGAGTTTCGGGGATATGACGTCACCCTGTCTTACACCTCTCTGTAATTGGATAGGTTTCTGCAATTGGATAGGTTGAATGAATTGTTGTTGGTTGGAATGAATGAATGAATGAATGAAATACACTTTATTGTACACAAAAAATACATATGAGAAGAAAAAAGAACATAATTTATTTAAAGGTACAATTGGCGGCCTTATCGCTTGAGAGCGATCTCTACCAGGCAACCACATTGCAGAGATTATATAGATTGCTATTTTGAATAAAAGTATGAACATTAGTAAAAAAAAAACTTTTCTGTTTCCATTACTCGGCACAAAACTAATCAAACTACGCGGAGAACAGAAACTCTGATAGTTATAATAATAATAATAATAATAATAATAATATTCCACAACTATCACACAACGCCATCTAGTCCCAAGCTAAGCAGAGCTTGTGTTATGGGTACTAGACAACTGATAAACATACTTATATATTTCTAAATACATAAATATTATAGATAAATTACACCCAGACACAGAACAAATGATCGTGCACATCACACAAACATTTGTCCTGGGTGGGAATCGAACCCACGACCTCCGGCGTAGCAGTCAGGGTCACTAACCACTAGACCAACAGGCCAGTTCTCATAATTATATGGGCGTAAGCAACTTTTTATTCGAGGCGGGCCTAAGGGAGCCTGAATCCTATCTTGTTGAATTACTACTAAACAGCTTGCATTGCTGTTTTGTGGGCTTTGAAACACCAAATTATACGAGGGAGTCATCAGATTTTCTAGCAGGGAGGCTGTGCTGTCCCTAACCCGTCCGCAGCTACGGCCATGACGCTAAGCTAATAGATTAAGTCTTATACCATTTCTCTTTTCTTCTGCACACTACACTAAGTCAAATTTAACTTAATGTCAGAACATGAACATGATGAATGAATTTTCAAAGCTGTCAAGACTTTAATAAGTTAAACGAAGGGATGACTTCGAGTATATGATATAATACCTCTTTGAGGTGCTATATTTAAAAACAGTACATGTATTAAATTAAGCACATGAAAAGTGAATGAGTGTTAATTATTATTATTTTCTTATGTGCATTTAGGTCTCAACTTCTATGTGTTGACAATGCGGAATTTTTAGTATTAATTTTTCTTCTTTGCTTTCCTCTCTCTCTCTTCTGCATTCTGTATTCTATGTACTACTTAATATAATAGCTTTAACTTAGTTATCGAGTTATGTAAGGCTTACATTTTGTACATTCATGTATTTATTTTGGTAACAAGTAAGCATATAAATATATTTATTAAATATATTTTAAAGTAAACCCATATTACATAAACGTGGGCACCTCTCGTTATATAATATATAGTTGAGTTTACAATTTTATAACACATAAACGTAGGAACCTTGTTAAAACAAATAAGTAGTAAACTAGGATGCTAACGCTAGAACTGGTACCAAGTTTTATTTTCTCAATTTTCTGCAGGAGAACGAACCTCTTTTTATGTTGTATTGGAAGTTTTCTCAAGTAATGTTTCTCAAATAAGATATTTATTGTAAAACCTTTGCACATTAGGATTACTTTTCGAAACGAAGTTTGTGGTAAGACCAGGAGTACGCTTATGTAGGTACCACTCTCTTACTTGCATCCAGGTTCTATTCAAAAAGGACATTATTTAGCGTTATTTGCTATTTTGAATAAAAATGTGAACATTAGTAAAACTATATATATATATATGACGACCAGACGACAACTGTTCAGTGATGTCTCAGTGATCGCGAGGGTGAAAACCGGCAGCGATCACCGAATGGTTAGAGGCACACTGAACCTAAACGTTAAGTTGGAGAGGTCTCGTCTAATGAAGTCAACGCTCCGTCCCCCTCGTGCTCTAATCCAAAGTCCCGAAACCTTTCAGCTCGAGTTACAAAACCGTTATCAGTGCCTAGAAGACTGCAATGAAGTGGACGATTTGAATGACAAGCTCGTGGAAACTGTCCATGCGGTCGGAGCTAAGTTCTGCAAGACCCGCCGCAGAAGAACACAAAAACTCTCCGATCACACTCTTAATCTCATGGCTGTAAGACGGGAGATAAAGCTACATTCTTCAACAGATTTAACAGCATACAGGCAACTGAACAGACAGATCTCCAAATGCATGCGGCGGGACTTACGCAAATTCAATACAGCTCGTATTGAAGAAGCGATTGAGCGGAACCAAGGCTCCAAAGTCTTTGCCAGAGATCTGTCTGCCAGAAAGCGCCAACTGTCAAAGCTGAAGACAGAATGTGGCAGCATCGTTTCCGGGGCACCTGAGATTTTAAGTGAGATTGAGAGGTTCTATGGGCAGCTGTACACGTCATCGTTGGAGCCGCACGCAAGTGTGAGTAACGATCCAAGAGCGAGTCTTATCCGACATTATTCCGATGATATCCCGGACGTCAGTCTGAGCGAGATTAGAATGGCTCTCCAGCACCTTAAAAACGGCAAGGCCCCAGGCGAGGATGGAATTACAGCGGAGCTTCTGAAAACGGGTGAAAAACCGGTACTTGAAGTCCTTCAGAAGCTCTTTAATTCCGTCCTCCATGGTGGCATTACACCGGAGGCGTGGAGCAGAAGTGCGGTGGTCTTGTTCTTCAAGAAAGGCGACAACGCTCTCTTGAAGAACTACAGACCGATTTCCCTTCTGAGCCGCGTCTACGTGCTGTTTTCGAGAGTCATTACGAATCGTCTCGCGCGCAGACTTGACGACTTCCAGCCTCCCGAACAAGCCGGTTTCCGAAAAGGCTTTAGCACCATAGACCACATACATACCCTTCGGCAAATTGTACAGAAGTCCGAGGAGTACAATTTGCCACTATGTCTGGCGTATGTGGACTATGAGAAAGCCTTTGATTCCGTCGAAATTTGGGCGGTGCTGCAGTCCCTTTAGCGATGCCAAGTTGACTGTCGGTATATCGAAGTGTTGAAGTGCTTGTACAGTAGGGCTACGATGGCTATCCGAGTACAGAACCAGAGTACGAAACCTATCCAATTGCAGAGAGGTGTAAGACAGGGTGACGTCATATCCCCGAAACTCTTCACCGCTGCATTGGAAGACGTTTTCAAGCTTCTGGACTGGAAAGGATACGGTATCAACATCAATGGCGAGTACATCACTCACCTTCGATTTGCCGACGATATAGTCCTTATGGCAGAATCGCTGGAGGACCTAAGCACTATGCTCAATGACCTCAATAGTGTTTCCCAACGGATAGGTCTTAAGATGAACATGGACAAAACAAAGATCATGTTTAATGTCCATGTCACACCTATTCCGGTAGTTGTTGGGAACACTAAGCTCGAAGTTGTTGATGAGTATGTTTACCTGGGACAAATAGTCCGACTAGGTAAGTCCAACTTCGACCGAGAGGTCAATCGACGGATTCAACTCGGTTGGGCAGCGTTCGGGAAATTACGGCACATCTTCTCGTCAGGTATACCTCAAAACTTGAAAACGAGACTGTACACCCAGTGCGTGTTGCCAGTGATGACATACGGAACTGAGACGTGGTCCTTCACTGCTGGCCGGATGAGGAAGCTCAAGGTCGCTCAGCGAGCTATGGAGAGGGCTATGCTCGGAGTTTCTCTGCGTGATAAACTCAGAAATGAGGATATCCGCAGTAGAACTAGAGTGACCGACATAGCCCAACGGATTAGTAAGCTGAAGTGGCAATGGGCCGGCCATATAGCTCGAAGAACCGACAACCGATGGGGAAGAAAGGTTCTCGAGTGGCAGCCTCGTACCGGAAGGCGAAGTGTAGGGCGTCCCCCCACTAGATGGAGTGACGACCTGGTAAGATATGCAGGAAGTCGATGGATGCAGGTGGCTCAGGACCGTGCTTTGTGGCATTCTTTGGGGTAGGCCTATGTTCAGCAGTGGACTTGTGAAGGGCTGTAATGATGAAAAATCATGATGATATATATCATCATGATTTGATGATATATATCATCAAATCATAGGCTATATCAGGCTGTAATGATGATGATGATGATGATATATATCATCATCATCATCATCATTACAGCCCTTCACAAGTCCACTGCTGAACATAGGCCTCCCCCAAAGAATGCCACAAAGCACGGTCCTGAGCCACCTGCATCCATCGACTTCCTGCAAATCTTACCAGGTCGTCACTCCATCTAGTGGGGGGACGCCCTACACTTCGCCTGCCGGTACGAGGCTGCCACTCGAGAACCTTTCTTCCCCATCGGTTGTCGGTTCTTCGAGCTATATGGCCGGCCCATTGCCACTTCAGCTTACTAATCCGTTGGGCTATGTCGGTCACTCTGGTTCTACTGCGGATATCCTCATTTCTGAGTTTATCACGCAGAGAAACTCCGAGCATAGCCCTCTCCATAGCTCGCTGAGCGACCTTGAGCTTCCTCATCCGGCCAGCAGTGAAGGACCACGTCTCAGTTCCGTATGTCATCACTGGCAACACGCACTGGGTGTACAGTCTCGTTTTCAAGTTTTGAGGTATACCTGACGAGAAGATGTGCCGTAATTTCCCGAACGCTGCCCAACCGAGTTGAATCCGTCGATTGACCTCTCGGTCGAAGTTGGACTTACCTAGTCGGACTATTTGTCCCAGGTAAACATACTCGTCAACAACTTCGAGCTTAGTGTTCCCAACAACTACCGGCATAGGTGTGACATGGACATTAAACATGATCTTTGTTTTGTCCATGTTCATCTTAAGACCTATCCGTTGGGAAACACTATTGAGGTCATTGAGCATAGTGCTTAGGTCCTCCAGCGATTCTGCCATAAGGACTATATCGTCGGCAAATCGAAGGTGAGTGATGTACTCGCCATTGATGTTGATACCGTATCCTTTCCAGTCCAGAAGCTTGAAAACATCTTCCAATGCAGCGGTGAAGAGTTTCGGGGATATGACGTCACCCTGTCTTACACCTCTCTGCAATTGGATAGGTTTCGTACTCTGGTTCTGTACTCGGATAGCCATCGTAGCCCTACTGTACAAGCACTTCAACACTTCGATATACCGACAGTCAACTTGGCATCGCTGAAGGGACTGCAGCACCGCCCAAATTTCAACGGAATCAAAGGCTTTCTCATAGTCCACATACGCCAGACATAGTGGCAAATTGTACTCCTCGGACTTCTGTACAATTTGCCGAAGGGTATGATATATATATATATATATATATATATATGTGTGTGTGTTATAATAATATATTAATAATAATAATAATAATATTTGATGATGCCGAACTCGAACGACTACGACGTGAGGCTATTCCCTCATCGAATGAACCGGCTATAGCTGGGGATGCGGCTCTTCAGGCCACAGACCAGCAGCCACATATAGAGGGCGCCATGGATCTCCCTGCTCTGGTTGATTCAGGCGATGATGGAATGGTCACCCAAGAACTAGAGCAGATGAGGAGTAAATTGGAGGAGGCGATTGTGGAAACGCGCAGTACGCCTCTCGAAAATCGAGCGCGACTCCCGCGCATACCCCTAAGCAAGCGGAATCGGGCTGTCGTGAGGGCTCTCAACCCAATGCTGGTCACCTATTTGGAAGCCAGCCGGGATCTTTGCGAGACGGACTCAATTCTTTTTGGCGCCGCACTGGCAGTTTGCCGTATTGTTGGCGCCAAACTCCCCACGGCTGGACGCGCTACTAGACAAAGTAGCGCCATCCCAGCCTGGAGAAGAAGGATTGAGGACCGTATCGTAAAGGCAAGGGCCCTCATCGGCAGGCTGATAAGCTTCAGGTCGGGCAATAATAGGCCGCGAATTGTGCGCACCGTCAGAATGGCGTTTGCTGGGACAAATATCAGTTTGTCCCAGCCGGATATAACGCAAAAACTGACGGAGCGCATAGACGACCTGAAGCAGAGAATCGCTGCTTGGGGGAAGCGGATTCGGCGATATACCGAGAGGTCGACACGGTTCAACCAGAATCGTCTCTTCCAGAGTGATCAGAAGAGGCTATATAAATCATTGGAGCGACCAATGGTACGTGGAACGGGCCAAGCACCGAATCAGGCCGACACTGTCGCATTCTGGCGCGGCCTGTGGTCAGAGCCCGTAAACCACCGCGAGGGCCCTTGGACGGAAGTTGTGGTGAGTCAGTGTGCGAATCTTACGCCCATGGACCCCGTCATTATAACGCCGGACGATGTAGCTGAGGCGGTCCGAAGGGCCACGAACTGGAAAAGTCCGGGGCTCGACGGGCTGCATCACTACTGGCTGAAGGAGTTCGTGGTGTGTCACGCTGTGCTCGCCCGACAATTTCAAGAGGCTCTCGACCAAAAGTCGCTCCCGAGCCTCTTCACTACTGGGATCACTCATTTGGTTCCTAAAGACCGGGATACCATAGACCCGAGCAAATACCGCCCTATCACGTGTTAACCCACGATATATAAGACACTAACATCCATTTTGAGCGCGAGAATCACTCGTCACCTGAACTCAAATCAGGTGATGTCGCGCGCTCAAAATGGATGTCGGGGCGGTGGTTGTGGAACCAAGGAACCACTCCTCATTGACGCGGTCATTGGCAAAGTGGTTAAACGCAACCGTCAGAACCTATCCGCCGCCTGGATAGACTACAAAAAGGCATTCGACTCGGTGCCTCATACATGGCTGGAGAGGGTCCTCGAGCTGTACAAGGTTGACTGTACAGTTAGAGACTTCCTTGGGCAGTGTATGGGGCAGTGGAGTACGATCCTTTGTCATCTAGGCGAGCGGATGACGGCTGCGGAGAACCACATAAGGATAAGAAGGGGTATCTTCCAGGGCGATTGTCTGAGTCCAATCTGGTTCTGCCTCTCTCTGAACCCTCTCAGTACCTTACTGGAGGGCTCCGGGAGGGGATTTCAGCTTCGGAGGGGAGGTACAAAAGTGACCCACCTTTTCTATATGGATGATCTCAAGTTATTCGCCTCCAGTCGCTCTCATCTTATGGAATTGCTAAACATCACTTGTGATTTTAGCAATTCTATTAGAATGGAGCTGGGGACGGATAAGTGTGCGGTCCTCCATGTTGAAAGGGGAAGGGTTGCTGACTCTGAGGGCATAGATTTATCTATGCCCATCAACATAAGGACCCTTTCCGAGGCTGAAACATACCGATACCTGGGTATGTCACAGAACATCGGTGTAGATGAGGCGGGTATGAAACAGTCAGTTTGCGATGTGTTTTATGCACGCTTGACCAAAGTGCTTAACAGCCTTTTGTCCGGTGTGAATAAGACGCACGCATATAACGGTTGGGTCATGCCTGTTCTCATGTATACCTTTGGCATACTTAGGTGGACTCAGACCGAACTAAACGCTCTGGACAGAAAAGTCCGCACTATAATGACGTCCCACAGGATGCATCATCCGAGATCGTCAGTAATGAGGCTGTACTTGCCGCGGAAGCATGGCGGGCGCGGCTTTTTAAGCGCGCTTACCATGCATAATCGCGAAGTGTGCAGCCTCCGTAATTACTTTCTGACGAGGGCGGATGATCCATACTATAGGGACGTTATTTCTTGTGATAAAGGACTGACCCCTCTATCCTTAGCCAACGAGCAATGGCAAGACCCAGCAGTACAGTGCATTTCCGACCGGGAGACCGTATGGAAGGAGAAGGAGCTCCACGGGAGGTTCTACAAGGCTCTACATGAGCCTTTCGTAGACACAGTCGCCTCCCTTCACTGGCTACGTTTCGGTGACCTCTTTGGGGAAACCGAGGGTTTTGTCTGTGCGATACAGGATCAGGTTATTAAGACCAACAATTATCGGAGATACATCCTAAAGGCTGGCGCCGTCGACATCTGTCGAGCTTGTCGCCATCCCGGTGAGTCACTTAGGCATGTCATCTCCGGTTGTTCGGCGCTTTCTAACTCTGAGTATTTGCACAGACACAATCTAGTAGCCAGGATTCTACACCAGGAGCTCGCTCTGAAATACGGCCTCGTGGATCGGAAACTGCCGTATTATAAGTACTTGCCGGAAGCCGTGCTCGAAAATGACCGCGCCAGGCTCTACTGGGACCGGGCCATCATCACAGACAGGACTATTCTTGCGATTAAGCCTGATATTGTGCTGATGGACCGGGCACAGTCAAGGATCTTTTTGGTCGACATTACCATTCCTTATGACGAGAACCTCGTGAAAGCCGAAACAGATAAGGTGACAAAATATCTGGACCTGGCTCACGAGGTTACCGGCATGTGGGGTGGTCTGCCGACCGAAATTATTCCTGTGGTCGTTTCTGCGAACGGGTTAATCCCAGTCAGCCTCCCGGGTCATCTGAGGCGACTGGGACTCCGTGACGGACCGCTCCAGGCTCAAATGCAGAAGGCGGTGCTCCTCGATACCGCCCGCATCGTCCGCCGGTTTCTTTCCCTTTCCCCCTAACCCTCGGCCGTCTGGTCTCCCCTGCCGAGGGCTTCCATCTGGTTGGGTTTTTATATATTTATGTATTTTTTATGTATTTATTTTATTTTATTCATATTAATGTATGTTTACCATTTTCATTTACAATTATATATTTATACTGCCCAACCAGATGGGAAAACTTTATAGATACCCCAATAATAATAATAATAAGAAGCAGAGAATCGCTGCTTGGGGGAAGCGGATTCGGCGATATACCGAGAGGTCGACACGGTTCAACCAGAATCGTCTCTTCCAGAGTGATCAGAAGAGGCTCTATGAATCATTGGAGCGACCGATGGTACGTGGAACGGGCCCAGCACCGAAACAGGCCGACACTATCGCATTCTGGCGCGGCCTGTGGTCAGAGCCCGTAAACCACAGCGAGGGCCCTTGGACGGAAGTTATGGCGAGTCAGTGTGCGAATATTACGCCCATGGACCCCGTCATCATAACGCCGGATGACGTAGCTGAGGCGGTCCGTAGGGCCCCGAACTGGAAAAGTCCGGGACTCGACGGACTGCATCACTACTGGCTGAAGGGGTTCGTGGTGTGTCACGCTGTGCTCGCCCGACAGTTTCAAGAGGCTCTCGACCAAAAGTCGCTCCCGAGCCTCTTCACTACTGGGATAACTCATTTGGTTCCTAAAGACCGGGATTCCACAGACCCGAGCAAGTACCGCCCCATAACGTGTCTACCTACCATATACAAGACACTAACATCCATTTTGAGCGCGAGAATCACTCGTCACCTGAACTCAAATCAGGTGATGTCGCGCGGTCAAAATGAATGTCGGGGCGGTGGTCGTGGAACCAAGGAACCACTCCTCATTGACGCGGTCTTTGGCAAGGTGGTTAAACGCAACCGTCGGAACCTCTCCGCCGCCTGGATAGACTACAAAAAGGCATTCGACTCGGTGCCTCATACATGGCTTAAGAGGGTCCTCGAGCTGTACAAGGTTGACTGTACGGTTCAAGACTTCCTCGGGCAGTGTATGGGGCAGTGGAGTACGATCCTTTGTCATCTAGGCCAGCGGATGACGGCTGCGGAGAACCACATAAGGATAAGAAGGGGTATCTTCCAGGGCGATTGTTTGAGTCCAATCTGGTTTTGCCTCTCTCTGAACCCTCTCAGTACCTTACTGGAGGGTTCCGGGAGGGGATTTCAGCTTCGGAAAGGAGGTACAAAAGTGACCCACTTTTTCTATTTGGATGATCTCAAGTTATTCGCCTCCAGTCGCTCCCATCTTGTGGAATTGCTAAACATCACTTGTAATTTTAGCACTTCTATTGGAATGGAGCTGGGGACGGATAAGTGTGCGATTCTCCATGTCGAAAGGGGAAGGGTTGCTAACTCTGAGGGCATGGACTTATCTATGCCCATCAGCATAAGGACCCTTTCCGAGGCTGAAACATACCGATGCCTGGGTATGTCACAGAACATCGGTGTCGATGAGGCGGGTATGAAGCAGTCAGTTTGCGATGTGTTTTATGCACGCTTGACAAAAATGCTTAACAGTCTTTTGTCGGGCGTTAATAAGACACACGCTTATAATGGCTGGATCATGCCTGTTCTCATGTATACCTTTGGCATACTCAGGTGGACTCAGACCGAACTGAACACTCTGGACAGAAAAGTCCGCACTATAATGACGTCCCACAGAGTGCATCATCCGAGATCGTCGGTAATGAGGCTGTACTTGCCGCGGAAGCATGGTGGGCGCGGCTTTTTAAGCGCGCTTACCCTGCATAATCGCGAAGTGTGCAGCCTCCGTAATTATTTTCTGTCGAGAGCGGATGATCTATTCTATAGGGACGTTATTTTTTGTGATAAAGGACTTACCCCTCTATCCTTAGCCAACGAGCAATGGCAAGACCCGGCAGTACAGAGCATTTCCGACCGGGAGACCGTATGGAAGGAGAAGGAGCTCCACGGGAGGTTCTACAAGGCTCTACATGAGCCTTTCGTAGATACAGTTGCCTCCCTCCACTGGCTACGTTTTGGTGACCTCTTCGGGGAAACCGAGGGTTTTGTCTGTGCAATACAGGATCAGGTTATTAAGACCAACAACTATCGGAGATACATCCTAAGGGATGGCACCGTCTACATTTGTCGAGCTTGTCGCCATCCTGGTGAATCACTTAGGCATGTCATCTCCGGTTGTTCGGCGCTTTCTAACTCTGAGTACTTGCATAGGCACAACCTAGTAGCCAGGATTCTACACCAGGAGCTCGCTCTGAAATACGGTCTCGTGGATCGGAAACTGCCTTATTATAAGTACATGCCGGAAGCCGTGCTCGAAAATGACCGCGCCAGGCTCTACTGGGACCGGGCCATCATCACAGACAGGACCATTCTTGCGAATAAGCCTGATATTGTGCTGATGGACCGGGCACAGTCAAGGATATTTTTGGTCGACATTACCATTCCTTATGACGAGAACCTCGTGAAAGCCGAAACAGATAAGCGAACAAAATATCTGGACCTGGCTCACGAGGTGACCGATATGTGGGGTGGACTGCCGGCCGAAATTATACCTGTAGTCGTTTCTGCGAACGGGTTAATCCCAGTCAGCCTCTCGGGTCATCTGAGGCGACTGGGACTCCGTGACGGACCGCTCCAAGCTCAAATGCAGAAGGCGGTGCTCCTCGATACCGCCCGCATCGTCCGCCGGTTTCTTTCCCTTTCCCCCTAACCCTCGGCCGTTTGGTCTCCCCTGCCGAGGGCTTGCATCTGGTTGGGTTTTTATTTATTTATGTATTTATTTATGTATTTATTTTATTTTGTTGATATTTATGTATGTTTATCATTTTCATTTACAATTATATATTTATACAGCCCAACCAGATGAGTAAACTATAGAGATGCCCCAAATAATAATAATAGTGAATATTATAGTGTGAAATTAATTATTGCCACATTGTTATCGTTACGATGAATTACAGAAAAATTTTTTTCTATGGAATCAGGGTGACAAACGAGCAAATATACCATCTGATGGTAAGTAGGTGCGGTGGCCCATAGACATCTACATTTCTCCTGGATTAAGAATCATAATGTAGACGAGTTGTCACCACTGAGGGCGGAATGCCTCATTTCCAGTAAAAAGGGTCTCCGGTTCTCTACATTAACTATACGTGATAAAGCAGCATGCTAATTTTACGCTAGTACAAATTCTGTGAGAGCGTGGTCCTACCTCAGTCTAGCAGCACCATACGTGCTACAACCATAATTTAGTTGCAACGCTCTACCACGTATAAAATTCAGCCTTAGTCGCCCTGCTTGAGAGATCGATTGGCGATGACGACTTACTTAGGTGACCTATGTTAACTAACATAAGTTAGTTACTAAGTTACACAAGCCGTCCCCACGCAACCTGTAATTTATCGAAGGAATAAAAGTGTTTGCGTAAATTTACCTCCGATAATGTTTGAACGAAAACGTTCTCCATTATTCTCAAGGGCACAATTTATTATTTCGATAAATTGTTCGAGTTGGCGTTTATTATTGTTCTACAATTTATTATATTTACCCGGTTTTTGAGCCAGTATTTGTATTAAAATATATATTTTATATGCCTCCATTTTTTCATTTTGTTATTGAATCAAAAACCTACTTTACAGAAGATTATTATGGAAAAATATTAACAAACACTTCATCTGAATCTAATAATATATCTTTTCCAGCTGCGTAAGGTCATTGACCTGTATTAAAGCTATTAAGCCTTCCCTAATTTATATATACCTACCAAAGTAAACAGATACTCAACCTTATTTTTATTTTTAACCGGCGGTGAAAACGTTCTGTGCCGGCGTGCCTCGGACGTTGGATGTATTATGATAAAAATAAAGAATTATAAAATTATATTTACTGTTTGCTGGAATAACTTTATCTTTGTTAAAGTTATTCTATATTGTATAATATAGTTGTTTTGTTCTTCAAAAAAACATAATAAAACATAAAATGTACACATGTATATACGTCCCATACTAGGGTTAGAGGACTTCTTTCTTTTATATGAGGGTTGGAACAGGGCGGAGTCTGCTACGTATTCATATTTTTTATATAAAGTTATGCTCCATTTCGGAAAACATTCAGAATATCTATAGTTTATACTATACTAACTAGACAACAAAAGTTCAGACTTCAGACATAGCTGTAAAAACAACGATGAGAAAAAAAATACTTTGGCAAGTTCCATCAAGTTTTACTTGCTACTATTTGCCAACTCAGACTCGTTAATAGCAAGAGATCTACGTCGCCTTAATTACTTTTTACACAACTTTTCCTTACTTTCTTCTTACAGTTGATCAAAGTCTAAAGTACTGCTGGACATGAATCTCTTCCGTTGAAGGAGGATTTTGTCATTTTTATTACACATGACAGGCGGATTGGTTGACAGAGTCTTTGACGCTACTACTTTTCAGTGTAACTGGCCTGGGAGTTTTACGTCTGGGGCAATTGAGATGGTTATACTGCCATCTCTTAACGCAAGACTTAAGATCTTTCTGATCTCATCCATTTCCGCCTCTTACGACAACCATGTGGCTATATGTGGTAATCGATTTTCTACCGCTACCAAACGAATGACTTCGCTACAAATGGGCACAAAGTCCTCAGCCGCGAATAAACAAGCGAAGTTCAGAGTGGATCCCACTAGATGGTGCGACGACCTGGTAAGAGATGCAGAAAATCGATAGATTCACGTGGTTTAGGACTGCGCTTTGTTAGGAGCATTAACCTTGGAGGTGTGCTATGTTCAGTAGTTGTATTGTGATTGTTTTTTCATAAAACAGAAGTGACAAACAAACTAACATTCCAGCTGACGGTAAACGGCTACTGCAGTCCGTAGACCTTCAAACTAAAAATCAACAGATTCGTTTTCATCTCTAAGTCATCATCATCATCATCATCATTACACCCATTCACAAGTCCACTGCTAAACATAGGCTTCACCCAAAGAATGCCACAAAGCACGATCCCGAGTCACCTGCAGACTTCCTGCATGTATTACCAGGTCAACACTCCATCTAGTGGGGAGACGCTCTACACTTCGCCTACCGGTACGATGCTGTTGCCACTTCAGCTTACCAATCCGTTGAGCTATGTCGGTCACTAGTTCTACTGCGGATATCCTCATTTCTAAGTTTATCTCGCAGAGAAACCCTGAGCATAGTCCTCTTCATAACCCGCTGAGCGACCTTGAGCGTCCTCATACGGCCAGCAGGGAAGGACCACGTCTCAGATCCATAAGTCATCACTGGCTACGCGAACTGGTTGTACAATCTCGTTTTCAGGTATTGAGGTATACCTGATGAAAAGATTTGTTGTAATTTCCCGAACGCTGCCCTGCCGAGTTGAATCCGTCGATTGATCTCTCTCTCTGTATGTTACCACGTCGAAACGTCTTAGATAGCAACCGAATCTCCACCAGAGATTCTTAGCACTCCCTGAGTACCACCCACCATCTCTGAGTACTAAGCTGAATTTATTACTGACTGTAATCATACTGGAGAACTAGCATCTATAACAATACTCAAGTTGCAAGCTCCTTGGTCTCACGGCAAGTTAAAATATACAGTTTTTTTCTTGTTAATATTTTTGCCCATTTTTTTTGTTGCTGTTTTGTGAGTAGTTTACGTAATCGCTGGAGTATTTTAAATTTGTATAAAGTTGGATGAAAGTAATATGTGCAGGCTTGTAATTAGCAATTCTTATCTCCATTTTGAAACTTTACGAAGATATTAGTCTGTAAGCCTTCCCAAAATGAATGAATAAATAAATAAACAACTGTCGGACATTTTTTTAAATGAAAATAATACTAAAGACGACAATAGGTATCCTTCTATAGACTGTTATTTCTATAGACGTAATATAAATAAAACTGAAGTATATGTTTGTAATATTAAAATGACTGTCTTGTGTCAAGTTCAGAGAGTTATTTGCATGCTATTAAGACATAATATTTTTTTTATTTTTGTATGTCTATCTGTCTGTCCAAGCTAATCTTTAGAATGGCTGAATCAATAGTGATGAAACATATGTGTGATGACCGAGGAAGGACCACGCTCTTAAAGCACACCAGCGTAAAATAGCAGTCAAATGCTACTTTATAATAGTAAGTATAGAGAAATGGAAAGACTGATTACTGTAATTGCGGCATTCCATCTTAATCCTTAGGGACAACAGCGCATTTTGCATATTGTTTCTAGATCTAAGATATCTATGTGTCGCAGAATCTTTTAGCCATCATGTGGACTGTGTGCTCCTTTATCGCCCTTAATCTTTAAAAATCAAGAAAAATGAAATTGTTAATCGATACTATTTTGCTAAACGGAAAGGAAATATTTTCGACAAAATCTTTAGGTTTTGTGCCGAACCACATTCAACAGAATTGAGGTTACTTTTCTATATGAGAATCTTTTATGTAAAATGTTTTCGATCAAACTGCCTCAAAATATACCTACGATCTGTCATATATTATGTGAGATAAGAATTCACCTCAACAATAAAGAGAATTGCGAAATCTAGATTTGGAAAGGGAGGATCATTTTATACTGGTACTTATTCGTACTGTAGTTATAACACCTTGATAATTGAGTGTATTTATAAATCCGTCAATAAACAGAGTATTTAATATTAATTAAATTCAAAAAAATCTTTCAACATTAGTATATTTATAGCCTATATACGTCCCACTTCTGAGCTTCCTCTTATTTCTGTGAGTATTTTAGGGCAAGGAAATGTCCGCCGCGGTGCCCCTATGCGTGTTGGCAAACTTCACATGTCTTCGAAATATTTTATTTTCTTATCTCTTAGACATGCAGGTTTCTTCACGATGGTTTCCTTTACCACCGAGCACGTGATAAATTAGCACTTAAATTACAGAAAACTTAACAGACAACTCTCCAAATTCATGCGGCGAGATTTAAGCAACTTTAATACTGTTCGTATTAAAGAAGCGATCGAGCGGAACCAGGGATCCAAAGTCTTTACCCGAGATCTGTCTGCCAGAAAGAGTCAACTGTCTAAGCTGAAAACCGAGTGTGCCAGCGTCGTTTCCGGGACACCTGAGATTTTGAGTGAGATTGAGAGGTTCTATGGGCAGCTGTACTCATCATCGTTGGAGCCACACGCATGTGTGAGTAACGATCCAACAGCAAGTCTTATCCAACACTATTCCGATGGTATTCCAAACGTCAGTCAATCTCCAGCAACATAAAAATGGCAAGGCCACAGGCGAGGATGATATTACAGCGGAGCTTCTGAAAGCGGGTAGAAAACCGTTACTTATAGTCCTTCAGAAGCTGTTTAATTCCGTCCTGCATGGTGGCATTACACCGGAGGCGTGGTGTAGAAGTACCATTGTCTTGTTCTTCAAGAAAGGCGACAACGCTTTCTTAAAGAACTACAGACCGATGTCCCTTCTGAGCCGCGTCTACGTTCTGATTTCAAGAGTCATTATCAATCGAGATTCGAGTCGAGAATCATCTCGCATGCAGACTCGACAACTTCCAGCCTCCCGAACAAGCCGGTTTCCGAAAAGGCTTTAGCACTATACATCACATACATACCCTTCGGAAAATTGTACAGAAGTCCGAGGAGTACAATTTACAACTATGTCTGGCGTATGTGGACTATGAGAAAGCCTTTGATTCCATCCAAATTTGTGCGGTGCTGCAGTCCCTTCAGCGATGCCAAGTTGACTGTCGGTATTTCGAAGTGCTGAAGTGTTTGTACAGTAGGGCTACGATGGCTATTCGAGTACAGAACCAGAGTACGAAGCCTATTCAATTGCAGAGAGGTGTAAGACAGGGTGACGTTATTTCCCCGAAACTCTTCACCGCTGCATTGGAAGACGTTTTCAAGCTTCTGGAATAGAAAGGATACGGTATTAACATCAACGACGTATTGATCACTCCCGTTCGGTTCGCCGACGATATAGTCCTTATGGCAGAAGAGCTGGAGGACCTTAGCACTATGCTCAATTACCTCAATAGTGTCTCCCAATGAATACGTCTTAAGATGAACATGAACATAACAAAGATCATGTTTAATTTCCATGTAATACCTATGCCGATAGTTGTTGGAAACACTAACCTCGAAGTTGTTGACGAGTATGTATACCTGGGACAAATAGTCCGACTAGGGAAGTCCAACTTAGACCCAGAAGTTAATCGGCGGATTCAATTCGGCTGGGCAGCGTTCGGGAAATTACAGCACATCTTCTCGTCATGTATACCTCAAAACTTGAAAACGAGACTGTACAACCAGTGGTCATTAAGAAATTAGTACTCAGAGATGAAAACAAGTCTGTAGAATTCTTTGTTTGACGGTCTGTATTGCAGTAGCCGTTTACTATCAGGTGGAATATTAGTTCGTATGTCACTTTAAAATTACTTTAAAAATGGGGGGATTTTATGAAAAAACCATCACGATACTGAACATAGCACTCCTTCAAGGATAATACTCGAAACAAAGCGCAGTTCTAAACCACGTGGATCCATCGATTTTCAGTATCTCTTACTAGGTTGTCGCACCATCTACTGGAGTCAGTTCTGAACTTCTACTCTGTTCGATGCTGACACTCTATAACCTTTCTTCCACATCGGTCTTTTATATATTAAATATATTTCATCTTAATAAGTCCCTAAAAAACTATTCCTGAACAAGGACTTCTTCCGTTACAGGCGGACGCCTCGTGTAATGCCTCCTCTACACGTCGACAGATGAAATACCTCATTTTTCTAGAGTCTTCGTACCCACCATACACAACATCAACATTATGATATCGTAAAATGCTGGTATTTCGTGCAAATTTTATCGTTCTCTCGTCGACCCTATTTATTTGTACTGTGCTGCACAATTAGATTGAATACATTGTACAGGTAATTTTTTTCGATGAAAGTGTAATTGAAAACATTCAATTCAATTAATTCCATACAACCTATTTAATGTACACTGCTGAACACAGGACTCTTCCATAAATTGCCTCATAGTGAGGATACTCGCCATAGCAGGCGGACCGCAACCCTAGTTTTTATTATCTTAAGTTGTTACTAGAAAAATGTTACTGCTCATCTCTTGTTGTTCTATTTTTCTCTGTCGACTCTTACGACACTTACGGGATGATATGAGGTAGTGGATTCTCCTATGTCGCCAGTACTCGGCGGCAAAAATATAATAAAGTTAAAAACCCATGCTAATTAAAACGCTAATAAAAAATCGTTTTTAAATAACAAGTATAAAATACTAATAAGCCTTGGCCTGTAATTGACTGACGCTTTTGAGCTTTAAGTCGCCGTTTAATGTCTGAAATCTAACAAATGATGTCAATTTAGAATTTCAACTGCGGCTAACTTAACTTTCCTTTTAACGACACTTTGCATAAAGCTTTACATTTGATGGCTTTGTTAAAACTTCCTCGATGTAATATTATAATAATGATCGCTTATCACTTTAATCTGTTGAAGGTTATGGAGATGCGAGTTCCTCTGAGTTGATATCATCCTCTTATCCCTTTCCACCGCAAGGTAGTAATGCACCAACTGTTCACACAATTACGTCATTATAGACCGGCTGCGGATGAGGACAAACAGGGTAGTTTACGTGCACCGAGCTAGGCTGCCTACGGCAGCTGCAGGGTCACCACTAACCGGCTTCTTGCTCACCATTGCTCTTATGAGGTTTCGGTCTAGACCAGGCGCGTATTTATTTATTTACTTTAGACTTAGATCAAAATTTCTTTGTTTTCTTTTACTTCCGATACAAAAAAAATTATAATTAATGCAGCATACGTAAAAGTAAATGTATTTTAAAGTCAACTAGTAAAAATAACCTAAAACATACCTGTTAAAATAAATGAAGAAATGAAAATATACAACTACAATTTAACTTTGCCAATAATTACGTTACATTCTGCTTTATTAATCGAGTTTCCCCGCATGATAAAATCTGTAATGAGGCACGTATTCAAAAGGGTTAATGAGTTGAATGTAGGTATAGGTATATAATAAAAGGTTAAACATAGTAACATTTTGACGAAACGTTCGGAAAAGGCCGCCTAATTTCCAACCTAGAGTAATACTTTTGTTTTATAGAATAAGGCTGACAAACGAGCACACAGTTTACCTAATGAAATTGATCCTTCAAGGTGTAGATCAGATGTCAATCCTGAGGACTAAGGTGGAATGCATTGTTTTGAGTAAAAAGTCTCAGGTTCTCTATACGAAATACAGCATTAAGCTACTTTATGGTGGTATCCTGTGAGGGTGTGGTTCTTCCACGGTCGAACCGAACCATTTATGCCACAAGCATAATATTATAGCTGTGGCGTGGCTCTACCACGTATACAATACCTATATTTAACGAGTTTCTATGCATAATAGACAACATAATGTAGGAGAACCAGGGTAAACGTACGAATGCATGTAGTCCAAAAGATTTACGAGTTGAAGTGTAGGTATACAATAGGTTCAACATTAACATTCAATATTATTTAAGTAATATTAAAACTTATTTAGGTAGGCCGCACAATTTTCAAAACAGACTACTTCGCACTAGATGAAAGACGTCATGATGAAAAAACAAAAAATTAAGGCTTTAACTAGCCTGAATGACCTTGACGAAACGGCGATCGCAGAGATTTTAGCCGATGTCAACACCGTCTAGCAACTACGTTCTGTATTACTTATAAAAGTGCAAAGATTAATAGACTGCAGAGATGACAATTATATAAGTGACATACTGCCTGTTATGCTTGCGCATCACTGAGAATTATGTCGCGGTTACGCATCTTCAATTACATTGCACGGTGTGGTGCTGTAGCTTTGTCCGGTAGGCATCACGAACTATCAAGTGTTCAAGTTTCAAGTACGTAAGAATTTTTATTATATATGTTAAATCGTATTTATTTGTGTCGTATTAAAAATATGTCGTCAAAGCGTTCGCTGTAAATTTTCCCGGGTTTGATCCCCGACAGCACGAATGAAATTTGTAATTGCAATTTTCGTCAACACGCATTGGGGAAGCACGGCGGGCATTTCCTTGCCCTAAAACCCTCTCAGAAATAAAAAAAGACTCCTGTGCCCAGTAGAGGGACTTGTATAGCCTATTACTTTACTTTGTAGCAATATTTATATTCGTTTCAAATATAGAAGGGTACCTTATGCTGATAAAAATATCATGTGGAGGCGACGAAAACGTAAAACATCTTTGTACCTAGATAAAACGTTCGAAAGATTGTCAGTCATGTCATACGCCACATTTTCTATAGAGCGTAGAACATTGCAGATAGGGCAAAATAAAAATAATCCAATATATTATGGGAACTATTTATTAATAATATATACATTTATAGGTATTTATAATAAAAATAATGAACAAGCTGCAAGGTTCAACTAATAATGTTTTTTATAAACACAATCGTAAAATTCCTGTTTTAATTTTTACCAATGGTTAATTGATGAAACGTAGTCAAGATCACTTCATATAAAATATATTTAATTAAAATTGACACGTGACCTATTTGGCCTTCTACTTACAACTCGGCGGAAATTTGAAAAGAAATTTTGTCTTTTCACACAAGTATTGTTTACAACTCGCGTGGTTTCGAAAAGCGTGATTAAGTGTCAGCGGTATATAATCAATTAAATACTGAACTTTATTGAAATTTATTTTTTTGTTTACTTTTGTTATATCTTCTTAAAAACTGACGCCATCTCACTATTTTATTATTTGTTTTTTTTGTACGCATAAGGATAAGTTAGACTAAGTGAGATTAACTTGGATAAGTTTATATTTTTTTAAATTTTATCACAAAATTTCCGCAGTAAATTATTACCTTTTCTACAGTGATTCTCTCCTCTTAGTTTCGGCGTGATTGTAGGATGTTATAGTGAGTCACCGTTAGTTACTAAGCGGCCATAAATCATTATATGTATGTATAGACATACATATATACATTTTTTGATTTTAATATTTATGTTTTTTGAATTTTCATTGATTTTTTGAGACCTGGTAAAATTATTTCTTTCCATACCAATTGATGGGCCTGAGTATAATGCCAGTTATGCTCTTTGGCTGAAGTTATTTTTTATTTTATGCTCAATTGCAGACAAAACAATATTGATTGCGCATTTCTAAAACAAAATTTTACCTCTTCTCCTTCTAATAATAGCCCCTGCACCTAACACGGCTGAATAGTTATTATTATCTATAAGAACATTTGCGAAAACAGTTTTTGTTAACAGTTATGAGTGTAACATTTTATCAGCTGCTTTGTTTATAGTGCCTTGAGCAACACTTTGCCGGTTTCTGTACAGAAAATGACGCTGGCTTTGCCAATACGGATGGCCGCTACCATTGAATATAATACCCGCCATGTTACACTGATTTACATAGAATCTTTAATTATCATTTGCATAAAATTCTAAATAGCACTTTTTACACAAGAAAGTAAACTTTTAGATCAGTCCATTTTGTTTTTCACTAATTAAGTAAAAAGTAAAACAAACCAATAGGGCCGGAAATTAAAATTTCAAGAAAAGCATGACCTTATCATAATATAAAAGTCAATCATTTAGCCATGTGATAAAACTTTTAAGTGTGCCAGTCAAACATTAATGATGATATTCGGGTCATTATACTGGAAATAGTCTTTTAAATATTTTGTAGTGCAATTGATAATCTTCAGTATGATTGACCGTGTATATGAGTTTTATAAGTCTATGTTATTTTTGATGAAAATTATTATTGCAGATAAAAGCCCTTTCACATTTATTTTAGTCTCGAATTAAATTAATCAAAATAAAAATAATAACATTGGCTCTTTATAACTGATCTTTAAATGTAAAACACTGACTTGAAATTATATAATTATTAGCATTTTTTTAATTCATTGAACTTTTATAAGATTTTGTTGAAACTCTACTGGTAAAAAACACAATATATATATATATATATATATATATATATATATATATATATATATATATATATATATATATATAACATAACATATTAAACATAACATAAACACTCACGCCTGTCACCCAGAGGGGTAGGCAGAGATTATGGACTTCCATTTGGCACGATCCTGACACACCTCTCTCGCTTCCTCCACATCCATATGCCTACGCATACACGCTCGTCGGTTAAAGTTTATATATATAATAGTTCTTGATGAAAATAATGTATGCGCGTTACATTGCATCCCATTAAGAATTTCTAATGTAAGTCTTGGTGTAAAGCTAAGACGTGATAATAACTGTAAACAATAGAATAACAAAATAATGAAAACATTTACATTTACATACAAAACATTTACAAAAATACTTGCTTTATAACCTAATAAATATTATTTGACCGTAATAAAATAAAACAAGGTAGTCTTGGGCATGAAAGTAAAAATAAATATTTTCGATTATTTTTGCAATATCTAACAGCCGGATCAACGGGCGATTCTGATCCATCTAAAGATGCTAAATTTCAGCAAGCAGTGTCAAATTCAATAGGAGTGACAGAAAAACGATTTTTGATATAGAAAGGTAAATAAATTATTTAACCTATAAAGTAAAATCACTTTATTACAAATCAAAATAGCCCAATAGCTTTATTAACATGAGACAATTGTACGAGTGCTTACAATACTTAACATTATTTTACTGAAATCTCAGAAAGTTTTTTTTAAATAGAATAAGGGTGACAAACGAGCACACAGTCCACCTGGTGGTAAGTGGTTGCTACGGCCCATACACATCTATATCTATTCTCGATTACGTATCAAAATGTAGATGCGTTGTCACCCGTGAGGACTAAGATGTAATGCCTCGTTTCCAGTAAAAAGGTTCTCCGGTTCTCTACACTCACCATACGAAACACAGCAGGGTTAAACTGCTATTTTACATGTTATTCCGTGAGAGCGTGGCCCTTCCCCGGTCGAGCCGACCCATTCGTGCTACAACTATACCTAATAAATATAGCTGTAGCATGGCTCTACCACGTAAAAAAAAATTGACGTTGAAAATTTAAGTATTTTTAGAAGCAACTTTGCAATTATTTTCTATTGAGTTAATTTTAGTGGAATTGTGTTTTGCAAACCGCCATTTAAAATACGTACTTTTTCTTTTCGATAATGACGTGAAATTACAAAACGATCCCCATGCATTTCAATGTGGCTCTATTCAGCCTCTTAATATGAACATACCTCGGATTTCAGAGATAATGGAAGATATAATATTATATTATTACTGTTCCGTGTGAGGCAACCTTTATACTTATATACATATTCTCATCATATTTTTATGGTTGGTTAAAAAAATTATATCTAAATGCAAACTTTCACAGGGTAAATTTTTTTTACTATTTTTACCCAGCAAGTAGTAAAGCAACTACAATCCCATCGGTAAGTGGTTATGTAGTCTAAGATGGTGAATTGCACTGACTTAACAAAAACCTATTCACTCTTGCCTAATAGTACTAGGTAAGTATTATTTGCGACCTATTTGTGTGTGTGTGTGTGTGTGTGTGTGTGTGTGTGTGTGTGTGTGTGTGTGTGCGTGTGCGTGTGTGTGTGTGTGTGTGAAGAAAAGTGTATGAGAATACGTGAAGAGGAATAAAGGTTGAGTACTAATTCGCTTACCTGTACGAGGTTGCCACTCGAGGACCTTTCTTCCTATTTTTTATATGTTTTCCAAGTTATATAGCTAGCCCATTGCCATTTCACTGTAATATTCCGTTGAGCTATGTCAGTTACTCTGATTCTAATGCAAATACCTTCATTTCTAACTTTATCACGTAGAGAAACCCCTCTCCAATTTAAAATTTTTACATTTTTTAGATGATAGTTTGTCTAACATAAAAAAAAACCATAAAGCCAAGAATATCTTTATATAGTTATTTATACTTAGGTAAGCACCATTCTTTTATTTATTTAAATTGTTTGATTTCATTTGATAACAGTGTACCTAAATGTAAGTATCTTTATCTTTATTTCATATTTAAGTCATACTTATAAAAACAGCGGTTTATTGTAATACATAATTATAAATTCATTATCAACTAATTAATAAAAATATGCAACAATAAAATTACATAGGTATTAAAAACTATCGAAATCTAAGTAACGAGAGCATGTTCGTCGTTCCACATCTAAATTATATAAAAATGCATTTTTCAATTTCACTAATCAACGTCGCCGCAAAAATTTCTTCTTCTTTGGGCACCTTAAAAATTCATTTATTTAGAAAATAATATTTACAGTTACCAGTGTACAGATATTAACTAAATTAAGTATTTCTTGTCATAAAAATATTTATAATTGAGTATAAACTTTTAAAAAACTAATATATATTTGAACGAAGTCGCTCCAACACCGACGTGCGGTCCACCCTCGACGATATCCGAAAACGGACTGTGACAGAGCTTACATGGCGACGGAGCATGCGCGCTCGCGTAAATATATTCAATTTCAGAGAAAAATGATATATTCTCTTATAAAACGGGTAATAAAAATAAAACTCTCAATTAAAAATATTAATATTTTTAAGACCCTTTTTTTAGTGTAAGAACTATTTAAAAAGCTTGTGCCGTTTTGGAGAAATTTTGCAAAATATGACAAAGATAGGTACTCTTTGGGGATTTTTTTTCTAATAAGGGGTTGACAAAAATACAATTTTGTTAAATTAAAAACATTTACCAAATCTTCTTCTGTTATCTTGTATTTTTTCTTTGTGGATTAAATGAACAGTTATTGAGATTTTTTTACTTAAATATCCTAGATTTAGGCATTTCAACCACTGTTAAGGCCTTAAAAGATATTTTATCTGGGAGAATCGCTCAGCAGCAGCCTCTAGGTGGAGATAAAGAACAAAATTAAACAACAGGTAAAATGGTGAATTGTTGTGTATCTCTGAGTTGTAATAGATGCAACGGTTTCAAAAACTATTCGCAAGATAGCGCTTTGTTTCGTTTATTTGCCGCCACCAGTACACCAGTACATTATTCTATGTTTGAGCATTTTTTATATAATTTTAGTTTTGTTATCGAACAATGTGATAATCATTGTGTAATTGGTGATTCTAATTTACCTATAGTATTGACTGGAGTTTGTTTGGTTTGAGGTAAGTCATAACCCGTAAAGATAAATATTAAAACAGGTGTCGTTTTAAAAAATATGTAAACCCTATGGAGAACCGGATGAATTAGAGTTAAAATTATTAAGTTATTGTTGTGCGCGAATGGTAATAGAGTGCTATATCCGTTATTTTAGTAACCTGGAGAAGCAAATAGCCACTAAGTCTAAATCATTTTGGTCACAAAAACAAACGCTGTGGTAGTAGTGCATGCCCTATTTCAATGAGTGACGGAAATGTAATTGCTACAGATGGTGAACAAGTATGTGAACTAACGTCATCTCAATTTGCATCTGTATATACTGATGGGGTTACCAATGCTTCCAATAATTATGTTCACTCTAATTATTTAAATTATTTAGAATACTATAGTCTACATGCTTTTGTCTGTCTACTTATTGTTATCGATAACGAATAATTTTTAAACAAAATAAAAAGTATTGACGGTAATAAAGGTCCTGACCCTGATGGAATCTACTCGTTGTAATGGCGACATTGTGTTAAATATTTGGTATCCCTGTCATTGATTTACAATAAATTGCTCTCAACAGGCTTCTTGCTTGCTAAATGGAAAATCGCAAAGGTTATTTCTATTTATAAATCGGTAACTGAAGATTCAGTCATAAACTACAGGCCCATTTCAATACAGTCATCATTTGTTGAAATTTTTGAAGATTTGGTATGTCCTTTTCCACAAGATCATCTTAACCCTTAAACGGATTTTGTCCGTTTTTTAGGACGTGTCATTAAAATGGCCACAATTCAAATTAAAACGAAAGCTGGCGCGCTTTGAGTATAACGGGGCGTCTGTTAGGCTATCTCTTTCCTACTTACGCGGTGAGAAGAGATGCGCACGCGACGCGTGACAAGCAGCGACCAGTTTAACAAGCGTAATGGCGGAGAGCTTTTGTGCTCTACATTTGAAAATCGAAAATGTAAGTATTACTCCATTTTACGACACTGTCGCGATTAAATATGTTTCATTAACAGTTAAAGAACATTAAACAATAGTTATTTTGTAAAAAGTACTTGTGATTTCTACTTGATTCGCGTGTAAACCTATGTGTCACAAAAAACGGACATTGCCCGCAAACTCTAAAATTAGTAATATTAATGTTTGTCCCAAAAAACGGACATTGCCTGATAACCCTTTTATGTTGTGTTTTTCATATCTGTCACAAAAAACGGACAATTCCTGATAACCCTTTATGTTGTGTATTACATATCTGTCACAAAAAACGGACAATGCCTATATTGGAACGCTATAATAATTCTTTTCTAAACAGTATTATATATCATAAATGTCATTTTTTTCAGCGATATGGCGGGAAAAGGATGGAGGTCAAAGAAAATTCTGACTCTTTTACCTCCTTTAGAGTCAGATGATTCAGATTTGGAGTCTGACGATGACGCAGAAAGGATAATAGGAGCGCGTGAGTTTTTCTCTCATAACTATAGTGGATCCTCACCAGTGTCTTCACCGCCAAGATCAGTTTCTGCTGGTCTTTATGATCTACTGCAAGATTTGAGCGACTCTGATGACCTTGATCCAGAACCACTTGCACCAGGAGTAAGGACGCGACAGCCACTAACGTCAGAATCGTCGCCAATCGTTGCTACTACCCGCCGTTCTCATCTACCACCCTGCTACGTGCCGGAATCGTTATACTCGACTCCTATTGGAACGCCACTGGCACCAGGAGTAACGACGCGTAGTAACAGACAAACAGCAAATGTTGAATCGTCACCAGTGCCAATTCGTCCACCTGTTTCTAGAAAGCGTAAAATGAGTCAACTAGAGTTTTCATTCAAGAAAACGAAATATACTGGTGCCGTCGATGTGGATTCAGGCACTAGCTTTCTTGAGCAGCATGAAGTGATACGTCCGGTGGCATATTTAAAAAAATTGTTTACCGACGATTTACTAACTTTCATTGTGGAAATGACTAACCTGTATTCCGTACAGAATACCGGTAAATCTATATGCGTGTCAAAAAAGGAAGTAGAGACGCTACTTGGTATTGAGATTATCATGGGTATCGTGAAAATGCCATCTATCGATGACTACTGGAGCAATGAACTTAGATTTAAGCCCATTGCAACTGCTATGTCCCTAAAACGATACAAATGTATCAAGCGCTATCTTCATTTTTGCGATAACACAAATGTCAACCACAGTGATAGCTACCACAAAGTGTCTCCTGTGATAGAGCATGTACGTAAGCAATGTCTCAAAATAGAGGAGGAAAGAGCATTTGCTATAGATGAGATGATCATACCCTATAAAGGTAAAAAAGCAGGTCACAGGAAACAGTATAATCCCAAAAAACCACACAAATGGGGATTTAAATTTCTGGTTCGAGCTGGGTCCTCGGGGATGGTCTACGATTTTTTCCCTTACGATGGTTCAAACACATTTCAGGATACACAGTTCACAGAATGGGAAGAAAATTACCTTGGTGTTGGAGGTAAGACAGTCATTAGATTGTGCAAGACAATATCTAATCCCACTCTGTGTACAGTATACTTTGACAATTGGTTTACGTCACTGGAATTACTTTACCACTTGCGGAATGAATGGGGTGTATTATCCTTGGGCACAATAAGAAAAGACCGATTGCGTAACTGTTGTTTAAGTAGTGACAAGGTAATGAAGAAGAAGGGACGAGGAACTTACGAAGTAATGTGTGACAATGACAAGAAAATAGCAGTAACTAAATTGGTAGACAATCAATTAATTCATATTGCCAGCTCATTCTGTGCAGAAGATCCGGTTACTACAATAGAAAGATACGATAAAAGAGAGAAGAAAAGAATTTCTGTGCCTTGTCCAAAAGTCATCAAAGTCTACAATGCTCATATGGGTGGAGTGGATATTGCGGACATGTTGACTGCATTATACCGCATTCACATGAAGACTAGGCGTTGGTATATCTCAATATTTGCCCAGGTATTAGATATTGCCCTAAATAATAGCTGGTTGTTGCACCGTCATGATTGTTCGTAACTTACAGAGAAATCACTGCCACTAAAAAAGTTCCGCATGCAGGTTGCCCTTGCTCTAATCCAGGGCAATAATACAGCATCTCAGAGAGTTACATTAGATGATGCACCAGCTGATCTGATTGCTAAGCCATTCGTACCGCGACCCATAGAAGAAATTCGTTACGATCGCTTTGATCATTTTATTGAATTCACTACACCACCGCGGGAGACGCCCCGGGCGTCGGGGGCTATGTCGTGGCCCCCGACCACCGTAGGCGCGGGCCTGTGGACGGCGAGCAATGGGTAGCTCGCCGTCCGTCCGTCTAACGACGACAGGCCGTGTCGACGGTGCGTTTTGTTCCACGCGCGCCTCAAAGAGCTGTCAGCAGCGTGAAGGGGCCCGCAAGGGCCGACGCCTGCCGGGGCTGCGGGCTGTTCGAAAGAGATACCGCGGCTCCGGAACGTAAGGGCACTGAAGGAACACGGATGGTTTTTAGTCAGTAAAAGTCTGACACTCCCTTCCGCTCCACCCACAGCGAAAGGCGTCATTAGATGATTTTCCATCCGCAAAAAAAAAAAAAAAAGGGTCGATGCCGTTTGTGCAGGCACGGCAAGACCATTGTTGTATGCTCTAAATGCAACCAAAGACTCTGCTGTACATCAAAGAAAAATTGTTTTCGTATATTCCACAAGAAGTAAGAATAATTAGTTTCTAGTTTGTTTTATGAGAAGAATATTATAATTTTGTTAAAAAAAGAATAATTTGTTTTAGTTTGTTTTTTGAGAAGAATGTTTTAATTTTGATGAAGAACGAATAATTTGTTTTTTGTTCGTTTTTTAAGCATAATGTTTTAATTTTGTTACTCTTCATGTCTAATTATTTTGCATTTATAATGTAAGTCTGAGGTTAATGGTTCCTAAATAATTAAAAGATCTCAAAACTGTGATTAAGTTATGTTATTGTTACGTTAAGTATTGTTTTCTATGAGTATTTTTATTATGTTAAACGGACAATGTCCGTTTTATGTGACAGGTGTTGAGAACCTATAGTACTGCATAATCGAGCAATGTCATTTTTAGGGTACATATGAAAAAACAATGAAAATTAAAAAAAAACTGAAAAATTTCAAATTATTTTCCTTTTCCATACCTAATAGACAGTGTATTTCGCATTTTATAGTTTAAACAACGCGTAAAACATGGTGTGCCCGTTTAAGGGTTAATCAATTACTTAGTGATAAACAACACGAGTTTGTTCAACGTAGACCAACAAACTCTAATCTGGTAAGCTTAATTGAAACTCTTTATGAAGCCCTTGATGGAAATAAACAAGTTGACGTCATGTACGCGAATTTCAGTAAGGCTTTTGATCGCATTTCACATAATTTACTCCTGAAAAAACTGTTCGCATATGGAATCTGTAATGGCTTAATGAAATGGGTTTGGTCTTATTTAACCAACAGTACTTTTTATGTAGTCATCAATGGCTTTAAGTCGAGTTTGGGTAGAATAACATCTGGTGAACAACAGCCCACTGTAACAGAAGAGCCTTTGTGCCTTAAATTCTCTGAACCTTACGTATGCCAAGATGACTTAAATTTTTTCCTCATTTTTAAGAACAGATTTAACCATAGATGATGCACGTAAACTCCAGTGTGATCGCGATAATCTCTTTCAATGGTGTAATTTGAATGAAATAGATATCAATGCAAAAAAATTATTCTACGTAAAATTTGCTCGAATAAATGAATTTGAGTTTACTACAATTATCACTTATACAATAATAATTTACAGTAAATAAAAGAGACCAAGAATCTAGGCGTCATATTTAACAGCAAGCTCCCATTTATACTGCATATGGAATATATTACAAAACGTGCCACCAAAATGTTAGAATTTCTTTAGAGACATTACATTTTTCCGCAGCGATAAAACCAAAAGAAGGCCCTAAAACAGTACGAAATATCTTGGAATATTGTTCCGTCGTTTGGAGACCACATTACGCAACTTATTCTTCACGCTTAGAACGGATACGGAAAAGATTTAGGTGGCATTTAGTATACTCTAATCTAATTTCAAAAAAGAAACTTTCTACGTATAAAAACCGCTTTTTTCATCTTTTTTCAAAACTACATCAATATCCGACTTACTCTTCTTAAGAAAATAATTAAATAATAAAATTAACTGCCCTCAATTGTTGAATAAGATAAAATTTCGCCTACCTCATAGGTTACCCCCGTAGCAGAATAATTCCTTTCAGACCAGAACGGTGTTTGGCGCGAATTCCCCGATCTCTATGTTGAGTAATTGATCAATAAACTTTCCTATGCATTTGATATTAATTCCGACTCAACTAACAAGTTCAGAAAAGAACTACTCAATCATAATGCAAATGTAATAGCTTAAGTTTTTAAAATATTTTTTAACGTTCTAATTTGCTGTATTTATTATTTTTGATTTGTGATCGCCTATAATAGTTTGTAGAATTTAATTTCCTAACTACCTAGGTATGTAAATTATAATTTTAACAATGTATACAAACGTTGGTGATGCTTTAATAAATAAAAAAAGACAGTACCAACCTAGACGTACTTCTAGGCATAAAAGAAACCTTAACACCGAGTAATTTGAAGATTTTCAAAAATACAAATATTTTATATTAGGAAAGACATTATAATAATTGTCGTGTAGCTATAAATTATTGTAGCAATAAATTTTGTCGGGTTGGAAGGAATTTGACTCAGGTAATTTACTACATACCATTAACGCATACGTAACATGTTTGTAAAGTATGGAAATTGTTGTGTAAATATTTAAACCGGCAGTGATATCTATATTATTATTTTTTATCTATGCCAGTATTACAAAATAGTCTTGAAACAATTTATTTATTATATATGCTACTTATTTTTTACATTATGCTAGTATTATTTAATACTGTTAAGAGAATATTTATAATTATGTACCTTATAAGATAAAAAGCAATCTTTTATTTTTACAACTACTAAGTACATATAATACTAGATACTTCGACTTATAAAGAACCGTAATAATTCAGGAATAAGCTCTTGCTCCGTTTCATAGTACTTGAGTAAGGCGAGTTCGACCCTCGTTGGGATTAATGAAGTTGTCAATAGCAATTTTTCATGCTTATTTACCTCCCATGCGTGGCGTAATCCCAAATTTTTCTTTTGATTGGCGGCATTTTCAATAAATATGAAGTGTACATGAAAACTATTGTTTGTAACTAAAGCACAAAATAGGGTACTTGATGTGTGATATCTCATTTTAGGATCCGACTGGTATCTCATATAGTGGATAAACCAACGTAATCAAATTTCATGTTTGTTATATGTAATAAACACAATAAAATAAATTGGAACATTAAAATTCACTCTTTATCTAATTGTACTTATTTTTAATGGTTTAACATACCTTGCAACTGATAACGAAAACATTTCGTATCTGTATCTGACAAAAGTCGAGGTGGTAGGTTATTTTTTCGCCTTTTTGCCGGTACCTTAATAATGCACGTATGAACACGACCGATTGATTGAGCAAACGATAATTCTGTCATTCACGACAAGTAAACGAACTTTCTCATTTTAGGAACTCTCTTATTCTACATCTTTACCCTACTCATTGCGTACCGTTGGTATATTTAACGAACGTTCAATAAATAAATGAAAAAAATGGAGGCATATAAAACATATGGTTTAATACAGATACTGGGTTAAAAACTTTTTTTCTATAAGGAGGGACGTCCCATGCATGCTATACGTGGTAGACGGCCACGTTGCAGCTAAATTATGGTTGTAGCACAAATAGGTCGGCTCGATCGGGGTAGGACCATGCTCACACAGAATACCAGTGTAAAATATCAGTTATTGAAGACTTCGAGAGTCCGTTGAAGTTTCGCAACTCAAAAGTTGCTTATCGCAATATCTACGGGCGTTTCTAGTTCATGTTCATGTTCTAACATTAAGTAAATAAAATTTTTCAAAAATGTATTATAATAGGTCGGGGAAAAAATTATTTAAGAAATTTCTTTTTTAAAGTTTAATTATATTTCATTATATATATATATATATATATATATATATATATATATATATATATACATATATATATATACACATATATATATATATATATATATATATATATATAAATATATGTATATACTGGTTTCTGATGATGTTTGTGCTGTTAGCCTGATGGCTTTTATAGGGCAAACGGACTCACCTTTTTTTTTAATTTTTATAATTCTGCGTCGGTAATTGCGTAACGATGACTGCTAGGACAGTTTAAAGTGCATATGGTGCGTATATGTCAGCCTTATCCTATAAAAAAAAATAATAATAGAGTGTTTATGTGTGATTGGTCGATTACATTTCGATAGTCGGCATCTAGCGGGACGGGGGTTCTATTAGAAAATTACGGGGCCTCCGGAAGCTTTCCGTAACTTTCGGACTCGGAGCTTATGTGGCTGCATTTACCACTAGCGGGTTGGAATATGTCTCGGCCCTCTCAAAATAGCACCGAGACATTTCCTTGAAATATTTAGCGATCGTCAGAAGTTGACAGTCTCTGTGCAAGTCGGAATTTCGCTGGTACCGACAATGCGAATGAATCTATTTTGGATGACGTGGAGGTTGTATAAGTGTCTATGGGGCGCGTGCGCAAAAACTACGCTTGCGTAAGACATTATAGGTCTTAAGCATGCTTTGTAAAGACGAAGCTTGTGTCTTAAGAACAATTTGCTCTTTCTGTTAACTAGCGGGTGGAGGCGACTAGTGACTATTTTGGCACGATTGCGGACATTGCGAATGTGTTTCGCCAATGTCATACGGTGGTCAAATGTGACCCCTGGGTATTTAGCCGTTGATTGCCAGGGGATCTGGCGGCCGTACAGGCGGATCCGACAATTCTTGGGATTTTGTATTGTCGATAGAGAGTGGGCATGGTTTGAAAGTATATTGCTACACTTTTCAGGGCTTACTTCGATTCTCCGCAAGGAGAACCAATCGCCTAAGCGGTTGACTGCTGTTTGGATCATCTCGGTGAGGATTCTTTTATTATGGTGGGCGACGTAAAGTGCCGTGTCTGTCCGGCTTTGTGAGGACGTTTTGTGGAGCGAGTGCCTATTATTCGATAGCGAAACTGGTGATTGGTAAGAAAGGCTCTGATGATGTGGGTGAGCTTATCAAGCACGTTGAGTTTATACAGCTTATAAAGCTAGCCGTCGTGCCAGACTTTGTCAAACGCTTTTGCGACGTGGAAGAATAGAGCACAGTTCGAAGTGATTCTACGGCACTTCTTTTTGGGAATTTAAACCCTTTCAGAATGTATTCTGTACGGCAATGTAGCTATTTGGTACTCGACTGTTCGGGTTTGAAGTCGAACTGCTCGTCTGGAAGAATTTTATTAGCGAAGATGTATTTACGAAGGCGAATCATTATGAGTTGCTCGTAAACTTTCCACAGTATGCTGAAGAGACTGATTGGTCTGTAACTAAAGGCTAAATTGGAGGGACTAAGAACTAGGAGGCATAAAAGTGGCCTGGAGAGAGGTTTCAGCACCCTGTTGCTAATGCCATCGGGGCCGGGTGCTGATTTCTTTTTGAGGTTTTTATAATTAATTCTGTTAATTTGTCGACTGTCACAAGCTCTAAGTGGTCGCCCGCAGGTGGTAGAACAGACTCGAAAGTTTCAAGTGTCGATAAAACGACACACGTACCTTACGAGAAGCATTCTTCATCTGTAGAAGTGAGGTGGGCCGATAGGGCTCTAATTACCTCATTGGCCTCTTCTGACGAGTCTATCTTGTTTGGGGTTTTGTCTAAGTGCTGGGATACCTCCCGTAGACTCGAGTTTGACCTCGAGCTTACACCAGTCCACGATGGTTTTGGTCTGAAGGACCTGACCTGCGGGCTGGCCCAGCTGCATTAGGACTAGTTTATGATCCGAGTTGAGTACTAATATTGTTTCAATCGATGGTTTTGACAAACGAATATCTTTGAGTATTGCTTCGTCAAGGACGTCTGGTTGGTAACTGATTGCAAATAGTAGCGCGTTGGAGTCTCAGGCGCGATAACATCGAAATTTAATTGCTCCGTGAGATCAAACAACATCATATATCCAGTCGTATCTACGAAAATTCGGATGCCCTGACCGGCGTTTTGCATCTTCAGGCTATATATTTTCTTAGAGTAAAACCATTTGGTTTTGTCTTGATCAATGATAGGAAACGCAACTTTTCCCTATGTTCAGCAGGGGACCCTGTCGCTGCAGGCTTAGCTACAGGCTTAAAGGCTGGCTTTTTGGCAGGTGTGGCGGGTAGGGGCCGTGGGAGCCGAGTTAGAGGTGGCGGGTGAGTTTTACTCTACTTACGGTTACTGATACCAGGAAGCCCGGAAGGAGAATAATAATAATAATAATAATAAAGACGTAGGGAAGTGACGACCCCATCGCCCGCTGACGTAACAGTTAAGTGACAAAACTGCTATGTCAGCGCAGTCAGTCAGTGCCTTGCCAAGAGGTGTGAGCGCCGTGCCTCGGCAGTATTGAGGGTGCAAAGGCCCGTTTGTGCTTACGGCCACACTATTAAACGGCGCCGGGTCTGGGCGTCTCCCGTTAATTGACGCCCAATTTAATGGATGATGGAAAATAATAGAACGCGCATAGGGCCGCTGCCTGGGGGTCGCCGGGGCGCGTCTGGAGCTGGCGCTGGACGTGACAGCATGCGAGCCGCCAGCCGAGCGCGAGGTGCTGCACGACCACCTAGCAGCCCCTCGCGTCCATCATCCCCACCAGACGGCTTGGTGTCGGCGGGGTCCTCTCGGACTCGGCAAGCGGCACCCGCCGCTGGTGGAGTACGCCGCATGCGTTGGACAAAAAATATGAACATAAACGCATTGCGGGCGTACTATAGGGCGAAAGGGGAAGAAACTGGAGGGATAGCGTATCGGGCTCGGAAGCATCGCTTTTTTGCTGAGCTTGAGCCGTCAGTTCCCGTCACGGAGCAAAACCTAGCAGACCGAGTTCGGTACATCATACGCTCGAAAATATTTGATGATGCCGAACTCGAACGACTACGACGTCAGGCTATTCCCTCATCGAATGAACCAGCTATAGCTGGGGATGCGGCTCTTCAGGCCACAGACCAGCAGCCACATATAGAGGGCGCCATGGATCTCCCTGCTCTGGTTGATTCAGGCGATGATGGAATGGTCACCCAAGAACTAGAGCAGATGAGGAGTAAATTGGAGGAGGCGATTGTGGAAACGCGCAGGGACTTTTGCGAGAAGGACTCAAATCTTTTTGGCGCCGCACTGGCAGTTTGCCGTATTGTTGGCGCCAAACTTCCCACGGCTGGACGCGCTACTAGACAAAGCAGCGCCATCCCAGCCTGGAGAAGAAGGATTGAGGACCGTATCGTAAAGGCAAGGGCCCTCATCGGCAGGCTGATAAGCTTCAGGTCGGGCAATAATAGGCCGCGAATTGTGCGCACCGTCAGATTGGCGTTTGCTGGGACAAATATCAGTTTGTCCCAGCCGGATATAACGCAAAATCTGACGGAGCGCATAGACGACCTGAAGCAAAGAATCGCTGCTTGGGGGAAGCGGATTCGGCGATATACCGAGAGGTCGACACGGTTCAACCAGAATCGTCTCTTCCAGAGTGATCAGAAGAGGCTATATAAATCATTGGAGCGACCAATGGTATGTGGAACGGGCCAAGCACCGAACCAGGCCGACACTGTCGCATTCTGGCGCGGCCTGTGGTCAGAGCCCGTAAACCATAGCGAGGGCCCTTGGACGGAAGTTGTGGTGAGTCAGTGTGCGAATCTTACGCCCATGGACCCCGTCATTATAACGCCGGACGATGTAGCTGAGGCGGTCCGAAGGGCCCCGAACTGGAAAAGTCCGGGGCTCGACGGGCTGCATCACTACTGGCTGAAGGGGTTCGTGGTGTGTCATGCTGTGCTCGCCCGACAATTTCAAGAGGCTCTCGACCAAAAGTCGCTCCCGAGCCTCTTCACTACTGGGATCACTCATTTGGTTCTTAAAAACCGGGATACCACAGACCCGAGCAAATACCGCCCCATCACGTGTCTACCCACGATATATAAGACACTAACATCCATTTTGAGCGCGAGAATCACTCGTCACCTGAACTCAAATCAGGTGATGTCGCGCGCTCAAAATGGATGTCGGGGCGGTGGTCATGGAACCAAGGAACCACTCCTCATTGACGCGGTCATTGGCAAAGTGGTTAAACGCAACCGTCGGAACCTATCCGCCGCCTGGATAGACTACAAAAAGGCATTCGACTCGGTGCCTCATACATGGCTGAAGAGGGTCCTCGAGCTGTACAAGGTTGACTATACAGTTAGAGACTTTCTTGGGCAGTGTATGGGGCAGTGGAGTACGATCCTTTGTCATCTAGGCGAGCGGATGACGGCTGCGGAGAACCACATAAGGATAAGAAGGGGTATCTTCCAGGGCGATTGTCTGAGTCCAATCTGGTTCTGCCTCTCTCTGAACCCTCTCAGTACCTTACTGGAGGGCTCCGGGAGGGGATTTCAGCTTCGGAGGGGAGGTACAAAAGTGACCCACCTTTTCTATATGGATGATCTCAAGTTATTCGCCTCCAGTCGCTCTCATCTTATGGAATTGCTAAACATCACTTGTGATTTTAGCAATTCTATTAGAATGGAGCTGGGGACGGATAAGTGTGCGGTCCTCCATGTTGAAAGGGGAAGGGTTGCTGACTCTGAGGGCATAGATTTATCTATGCCCATCAACATAAGGACCCTTTCCGAGGCTGAAACATACCGATACCTGGGTATGTCACAGAACATCGGTGTAGATGAGGTGGGTATGAAACAGTCAGTTTGCGATGTGTTTTATGCACGCTTGACCAAAGTGCTTAACAGCCTTTTGTCCGGTGTGAATAAGACGCACGCATATAACGGTTGGGTCATGCCTGTTCTCATGTATACCTTTGGCATACTTAGGTGGACTCAGACCGAACTAAACGCTCTGGACAGAAAAGTCCGCACTATAATGACGTCCCACAGGATGCATCATCCGAGATCGTCAGTAATGAGGCTGTACTTGCCGCGGAAGCATGGCGGGCGCGGCTTTTTAAGCGCGCTTACCATGCATAATCGCGAAGTGTGCAGCCTCCGTAATTACTTTCTGACGAGGGCGGATGATCCATACTATAGGGACGTTATTTATTGTGATAAAGGACTGACCCCTCTATCCTTAGCCAACGAGCAATGGCAAGACCCAGCAGTACAGTGCATTTCCGACCGGGAGACCGTATGGAAGGAGAAGGAGCTCCACGGGAGGTTCTACAAGGCTCTACATGAGCCTTTCGTAGACACAGTCGCCTCCCTTCACTGGCTACGTTTCGGTGACCTCTTTGGGGAAACCGAGGGTTTTGTCTGTGCGATACAGGATCAGGTTATTAAGACCAACAATTATCGGAGATACATCCTAAAGGCTGGCGCCGTCGACATCTGTCGAGCTTGTCGCCATCCCGGTGAGTCACTTAGGCATGTCATCTCCGGTTGTTCGGCGCTTTCTAACTCTGAGTATTTGCACAGACACAATCAAGTAGCCAGGATTCTACACCAGGAGCTCGCTCTGAAATACGGCCTCGTGGATCGGAAACTGCCGTATTATAAGTACTTGCCGGAAGCCGTGCTCGAAAATGACCGCGCCAGGCTATACGGGGACCGGGCCATCATCACAGACAGGACTATTCTTGCGAATAAGCCTGATATTGTGCTGATGGACCGGGCACAGTCAAGGAACTTTTTGATCGACATTACCATTCCTTATGACGAGAACCTCGTGAAAGCCGAAACAGATAAGGTGACAAAATATCTGGACCTGACTCACGAGGTTACCGGCATGTGGGGTGGTCTGCCGACCGAAATTATTCCTGTGGTCGTCTCTGCGAACGAGTTAATCCCAGTCAGCCTCCCGGGTCATCTGCGGCGACTGGGACTCCGTGACGGACCGCTCCAGGCTCAAATGCAGAAGGCGGTGCTCCTCGATACCGCCCGCATCGTCCGCCGGTTTCTTTCCCTTTCCCCCTAACCCTCGGCCGTCTGGTCTCCCCTGCCGAGGGCTTCCATCTGGTTGGGTTTTTATATATTTATGTATTTTTTATGTATTTATTTTATTTTATTCATATTTGTGTATGTTTACCATTTTCATTTACAATTATATATTTATACTGCCCAACCAGATGAGAAAACTTTATAGATACCCCAAAAATAATAATAAATCATTTATTCTGGACCAAATCTTTGGTACATATTTCACACCCACCAAACTGCGTAACAGTTTGTCGGTGGGATTAGCGCTTGCCTTAATACATTTGGTTCAAATACGTAAGTATACAATTTAATGAAAATAAAACTGTAAATAATAAGGTCTAATATACGTAATTGTCAATAGTTATATTAAAACAACAACAAATTAGTTAATATTTTCACATCTTGCGACAACTTCATTAAGGAAAACAGTTTTTAATTTATTTTTTAGTGTTCATTTACTTATTCTAGTATTACCTTCTCTCAGCCAATCGATATAATTGAAACGTATAGGGGTCAAATACTTGTTGGTTTTTTTGTACTTTAAACTGGTCTTTATAGGACTGTTCTAGAACCAACAGGTATTTGACCTTTTCATGTACAGGAAGCACCCTACAGACAACAAATAGTTTTTTATAATTTTCTTTACAGGCAAGTTTTGTTTGTGGGCTAACAAGGTATTTCATAAAACAAATTTGCAGCGACTTTATACTGTTAAGATAGTGTTACGGCCTACGGCTGCTCCCTTAAAGCATCCAATCCTCTGGGGCCCATGAGCAGAAGACTTCCCGAGCAAACGTAGGTCGGGCCTCAATGTGGCCACGTGGAATCTCTCTAATTACACTAAAATATATGGGGGAGCGTTACACTATGGCCAGTCGACCGGAAGGAATTTGGACGAAGCTTACTCACCTATATCCATGGCGACTGGTCCCTCCGGAGTCGGTCAGGTCACATGTGGTTGTGTAGTGAAAGGGAAATAAGTGATGTGATGTGTATGTGGGTGTGACTGATGGTGATTGAACTTAGACCTTGGCCGTCGGCAGCAGCCCGAGCGTTGACACCGCTCCAACTTGAGGGGGACCTCCGAGGCGTCCACAGTCACCTTCCTCTCTCCCCACGACGACAGTCAACCAACTCCACCGCACGATCCACTAACCCACAGAAGCCACTAACTATCGCTGGCTACAAGGTTAACACACAAAACGCACACGGAGCTTACAGTTTATCAAAGGTCACTACCGTTTCGCGCCGCAACAGTTAGTTCTAGAATATCAGAGGCCGCACCAGCTAATATTGTCGAATGCACTTATACAGATTCTGAGTCGGACCCAATAAGTCCCGGGAAGCTCTCCAGTAGAAATGCGCGTCACAAATCCTAGACCGTATATTTACGGGCCGCACCTAATTATTCCGAGTTCCCTAACAGAATACAGCGTGCCAATCGTTAGCACCGCCTAAGGATGACTGACTTTTCACTCGCGACCCGCGCGCCACTGCTCGCTCGGAAGAACTTCAAACCGGTATCGCCAAGAGCCGCGCGCCCCCTAGACGTCGATTCCGACAACAGCGTTTTGCGCGAACAGATAGGTTTTAAATGTACGGCCATACGTATTTAATCCATAGGTTAGCAATGACTTAGCGAGAGCAAAATAAAGGACACGCAGCGTTTTTCTACTCAACGGCGCCTTCAGGATATAAAACTTACTCAACACTGCCCTAAGCTTTGTACACACTGTGTCAACCTGTGTTTTCCAATTCATGTTGCGGTCCACCCACAGACTCAGATACTTAAAGGAGAATGGCAGATTTTGTACCGCATAATTTTTTTGTTGTTTTGTTATAGAAGTTGTACCACATATTAAGGCAACTACGCCATTTATTTTTATGTTAGTGTTCTATTTTTAGAACTCCGGATTAATTAATAATATCAATAAAAATATTTTAATAAATAAACGTAATATAAGCGTAAACTAAACGCATTTATGTTTTTAGAAGTTGCCCTATGTAAAATAACACAAATATCAACATGATAATTATTTATTTGGAAATAGAAATAACACTATATATAATTAAACACTAGTATAATATACCTAAGAATGCATAATTGTTGCATAAAATCATAATGGTTTACGATTTAATGATAGGAATGATGTTCGTCATCAATATTTTTTGTTCACATGGCAAATATTTATTGACAGGTAAAGATTATCTGTCTTTCAGTTCAGTTCAGTTTTCGGTTCATTTCTGTTCTTTTAGATTGTGGTTTGTGACTGCATATGAGCAATTTAACGAATGATCTGACGTTTTTACGTTGAGTTGAGCATCTGCTCCTCCGTTCTCCATCTCTTGATAGTAGTTTCGCGAATGGACGCGGTCCATATAGTCCCATGACAAATGATGCGACTATAATAAATGACTTATATATAAACGAAACAGAATTCAATGATTATTATAGAGAAAATGATGTTTTTATTCTAGATAGAGATTTTCGTGACTGCATGGATAGTCTGCATGAAAGGATAAATAGTTCATATGCCTGAAACTAAAGAAGACGGCCAATTACAGCTATCCACTGTTGAATCCAACTAATCACGCTGAGTAACTATAAACAGGTGGGTAGTAGAAGCTGTCAATGGCCGTTTTAAGAGAGACTTCAAATTATTCCGCCATGAATATTTCAACTGTGGTTGTCGCAATCTTTGACAGATTTTAAAATAGCAGCTGCTTTGCTGAATGCATTTACTCCGCCATTCAGAGAAAATATATATGCAAAGCAGTTTGTTTCAATGAGCTATGAGCAATGAGCACCTGTTTTTAACCAACACTATAGCCGAGTTAGTTGATGTTGCGAAATAGATGCGACAACCCTATCTTTTCCGCGGCTATCTAGGTAGGACTTGATACTATTTGCATGTGGTGTATACCAAATGCGCCAGGCCCGTTCATATGTGGGTGAGCATTTCCGCTTTCATGGAATATATACATTAGAGTTATCCCGAGAGAGAATACATGGCTTAAAGGGAATAAACTCAATGTTGCTTCGTGCTAAAATAAAGTCCGGCCATTCTTCTGGAAAAAATTATTTTGTATTTATAGTTGCAGAAACAAACATGAATGATCAGAACGCAATCAGAAGTTATTGCTGTAACTGCACTGTAGGTTTAAAAACAGTGGGATGAGCATTATTTGGTACCTAAGCAATGCTTGCCATGAGGGTATTACCCGACCTGCATCCTTCTTAGATGAAGTAATATTAAGAATTGAATAATTATAAGTACAATAAAATAAATGTACTTACAAAAACAAAGTATTGTTTTATTTACCTACACTCAAAACCCTATCACAACTTCATCATAATCAAACTGTTGCAGTCCGCTGCTGGATTCTCCTAATGCACCCCGCTGAATAGGTACGATCCTCATCTCAATCTACCTACGTAATGATAAGTAAAACACTACAAAGATAGCTACCAGCATTCTAGAACAAATAATAAAGTAAATACTTTATCACCAAAACAATGTTTACGTACAAATATATAACAATATACATTGGTACAGTAGTACATAACCTTGAAAAATAAAACTGGTTATAACTTTAACGTCTTCAATTCCATTTAATAACTAATAAAAAATCTATGAGTGCCAATCCGCCAGACAAGCCTAGTAACTTTGGCAAATAAACCCCTATGAGGCAATCTGTGGGGGAGCCTATGTTCAGCAGTGGTCGTTTGATAGACTGTAACGGTAACAGTAAAGGTAACATAGCTTATGATAAAAGGCAGTCTTTCACTGTCTAGGTCTGGGTGTCTGCCTAAATTGTTGGTGTCACTTTCTACTGCTATTCTATGGGAAAGGTTTGTACCTTCTCCATAGATTGCCAAACTTTTTGCCATAGTTGCCATGAAGCTATAAAAACAACAGTGGTCACAATATATTATACGATCTTATTCAGGAATATTTTTTGCGAGAGTAAAATACATGGTCTCATCGGTCAAACTCTTCGACTGGCTCCAGGAGACAGTCGATGAGTTTGATCGATATAGCAAGGAATATGAGGAATCCTTCAGATTAATTTCTGCATTGTAGTTAAAATTAAACAAAGCTAATAAGCAAATTTTGCAACTTTGCTTATTAGCTTTGTTTAATTTTTTAAATTTTTGTTTAATTTATTTATTTTATTTTATTTATTTTATTAGGCTCTCACAACAATGAGTCCACTGTTACATACATATGGAATGACATCACAATTATTAAAACTAAACGTCCCATTACTTAGAGGAGGGCACCACATGCATAAAAAAAGAGACTTTACGTTGATTTTACAACAGTACGTAGGTACAATTTAACTGCAATAAAATTTTGATTTAAATTTAAAATCTTTAAAGCAACTTGCTAGGATGCCAAACACAGATTCTGTTTGATGAGCTCGTAGAATGCAAATCAATAGATTTGACAGGTGATAATTCTGTCACTTCAAGAGCAGCTGAAAGGAACAGAAGAACAGTAGAAGGAAATTAAGGATATATATAAAAAATAATAAATATATCCGAAGAACCAAAAAATAATTAAAACAAAAATTAATTCTAAAAAGTTTATAAATGTATGTTAGGAAAAGCAAGAATTATTTAAAAAACTTAAATTGTACTCAGTTAAGGTGGAAAAAAATGTTCGTGGTAGAGCCATGCTGCAGCTATATAAGTAGTATAGTTGTAGCACGTATGGGTCGGCTCGACCGGGGAAGGACCACGCTCTCACAGAATACGAGCGTATATTAGCAGCTTAACAATGCTGTGTTTCGTATGGTGAGTGTAGAGAACCGGAGACCCTTTTTTACTGGAAACGAGGCATTCTATCTTAGTCTTCACGGCTGACAATGACAACGCATCTGCATTTTAATCCGCAAACGAAGACAGATGTAGATGACTATGCGCCACAGCAACCACTTACCATCAGGTGGACTGTGTGCTCGTTTGTCACCCTATACTATAAAAAAAAACCAAGAGAAATTGTTATGAGACTGATATAGAGTGTCTTAATTCAGACATCTTATCATTCAAAAACCAAACCTCATTAAAAATTATGTCGAATAAATTAGCAGAAAATGACATAAAATGACATATACTGACCATGGATAATCTTATAAAGTTATGTAAGTATAACGAAGAACGTTTTGACTCCTTATTACATCATCAAAATGAGTATCAACGCTCAGGGTTTCATGCCAGGATCTTTAGGGACAGTTTGTGTTAATAACACAACAAACAATATTGACTCATTTTCTTCATCTACACTCTATGACAGTACTATATGAAAAGATAAAACTAAAAAGTAATTCAGATAATGAAAAAATAAAGTTATTGTGTATAGTAATGATTAGTAGTAGTGATAGGTAATAATAGTAGGTAAAAATTTGGGAATATCATTAAATAAATATTTCAAAGTGCAACAGATAAGTAATTATTGCATGCCTGGAGCATCATTTAGCCAAATAATGAAAAAAAAATTTACTAGTAAATTTTGTCCTAATATTATATTAATCATTCTTGTTGGAAGAAGAGGTAATGTGAACAAAAATCAATTATTAAAATATATTGAATATCTTAATAACTTAAATGTTTATAAAGTTATCATGTTTACATTGCCTTACATACAGGGATGGTACAGGAAAATAATCTCAGAACAATAACTAAAGCATATAGGGAGCCTGTATAACACCAATACATACATCTCTTTTTTTTCAAAGTATGTCAGAAAGAGATAAATAAAAGTTTGTCAATAGGTACCAATGTATATTCGGCAAACGTCAGTTTGGATACCTTAGTTACCTTTGTACTTCTAATTTAAACAAGTTTTTTTGTCTATAGCTATGTTCATCTTAAATTGTTCATATAATGCGCTGGCGTGCCTTCAGGTTGTCTGACTGTGTTAAAATTGAGTTTTCGCTTGGAAATTATAATTTTTTCGCAGTGTGAAAGTGTGAATCGAAAAATTAATAAAAATAACTCTAGGAAAGAAAACGATTCCAAAAACATTAGCTTTCACCGGTAAGTCATTGTGTCAACATTTGAAACACAATTACGAGAATTTTGAATTGATAAATTAAGTTTTAGTCTATTTTTAAGTAATAAAATTGAATATTTGTTGTTTAAAATATTGAGTTAAAAATTTGGCAATATTGTTGGAAAATATATGTCTAGTATGAATTATCGATAGTTTACGATTAAATTACAGTTCTTCTGCGGACATCAATTTAAGACTAAAATGGATCGACGCTATTGCACGTCGCAATTGGGAGTGTAAAAAGCACCACCGTATTTGTTCCTGACATTTTAAAGATGACTGCTTTATAAATTTTGAACACAAATAGCGCAGTTTGAAATTAACCTTCACTACATCTGCAGGATAACAAACATTACGAGTATACAGTAAGATCCTTTTTACAATAAATCTGTTTATTTAAATTACTGATTACGCGTATGTTGATATTTTGATTGTTGACATTAAGTATCCCACCCTTAAAATTCAAAATTGTTTATTATTATTTCCTCCATTGCTTATTTCGTTTAATTCATACATTTCCTATGATGCAAAAATAACATAAAATAACTAAATTGTTCTAGAACTAAAGCAGCCCTGCATCTACACTGGCGACTGCATCAACATCCAGTGTGTCTGAAAAGAATATTGCATCAACATCCAGTGCGGCAGCACATCTGAATCTAGTGCAAAATTAACTACTACAGTTAGATTTAGTTCGATACCAAGTCAGCAAGAATTAATTAGTTGTGTATCTAAATTAGAACATGATTTAGAAAAACTGAAAAAAATTGCCAAACGACGACTGTTGAAACTAAATAAAAATCTGGATTTAAAGTTGAGATTAGAAAAATCTTGAATGAAGAAAAAATAGAAAAAGAAAATTTATTCAGTGAAAAATAATCCAATAATCGAAAAAATAGGTACAGAAAGAAATGAAAGACGATAAGCGTAAATACTCTTTGGAATTGAAAAAATTCGCAGTCACTTTAAATTATTTATCTCCGCAAGCATACGAGTATGTGCGCAATGAATTAAAAAGTATTTTGCCACACCCAAAAATAATATGCAAGTGGTATCAATGTATCCATTGTGATCCAGGATTCACTACAGAGGCCTTTGAAGCTAGCTTAAAGAAAGGGTAAAATTAAATAATAATAAACCTTTATAGGGGGGGGGGGGGGTTGTCAGACATACCTCAAAACCTTACAACAAAATTGTACAACCAGTGCGTGTTGCCAGTGATGACTTACGGATCTGAGACGTGGTCCTTCACTGCTGGCCGTATGAGGAAGCTCAAGGTCGATCAGCGAGCTATGGACAGGGCTATGCTCGGGGTTTCTCTGCGTGATAAACTTAGAAATGAAGAAATCCGCAGTAGAACTAGAGTAACCGATATAGCCCAACGGATTAATAAGCTGAAGTGGCAGTGGGGCCGGCCATGTAGCTCGAAGAACCGACAACCGATGGGGAAGAAAGGTTCTTGAGTGGCAGCCTCGTACAGGTAAGCGAAGTATAGGGCGACCCTTCACGAGATGTAGTGACGACCTGGTAAGACATGCATGAAGTCGATGGATGCAGGTGGCTCAGGACCGTGCTTTGTGGCATTCCTTGGGGGAGGTCTATGTTCAGCAGTGGACTTATGAAAGGCTGTAATGATGATGATGATGAAACCTTTATATGTAGCGTTATAATTCGATGAAATGGCTATTCGCAAGTTGGTCGAATGGGACGGAAAAAATTATTTTGGGTATGTCAATATCCGATGTGACTTGGATTCCCAAGATATACCACTTGCTAAAGAAGCATTAACTTTTATGATAACTGCCGTAAATGATATCTGGAAAATACCTGCGGGCTACTTTCTTATTGACTCAATCACCGCACAGTAAAAATCTATTGGTACAGAAATGTATATCACTACTAAAAAATTCTGGAGTTGAAGTTGTGTCGCTCACTTTTGACGGCGCTTCAAACAATAAAGCTATGTGAAATATTTTGGAGTGCAATGTCGATGCATTTAATTATTATTTTAAGGCTGATGATGATGAGGTAGTATATCTGTGACCAGATCCTTGCCACAACATCAAATTAATACGTAACACATTTGGGGACAAAAAGTTCTAGTTGACATAAACGGGAACACAATTTCTTAGCAGTTATTAGAATTGTTAGACAAAATTCAAAGCAGTGAAGGGCTTCATTTGGGTATTAAAATAAAACCTGAACATATTAACTATGTAAAGCAGAAAATGTGCGCTTAGCTACCCAACTTTTCAGCGCATCAGTAGCAGATGCTCTGGAATTTTGTAAATTACTCGGAGTTCCTGAATTTGCTAATTGTACGGGTACAATACAATTTGTTAGAATATTTAGTAACCTCTTTGATATAATGAATAGCCGAAATATGCGGGCAAAAGTATGGAAATATGCGGGCAAAAGTATTGAAACGTGCGTTAGCAATATTTAACTTTGACAAAACCAAAATATTTTTTGAGTTCGCTAAAGAATATATAAAAAATTTAAAACTTACAGATGGTTCGTTCGTTATTAATTCTAAAAGATCGACAGGTTTTCGAGGATTTATAATCTGCATGGACTCTTTAGTTGGTTTGTACCAAAAATATGTCCTCCCAGAAAACAGTGTTTTAAAATATCTGTGTACCTATAAGTTCAGCTGGTCAATGGTCTTGCATTGAACTGTTTTTCGGAGCCATAAGGTTTAAATGTGGTTTTAATAATAACCCATCGGCAAAAATGTACAGGGCTGCTTACAAACGGTTGCTGGTACATGCAGAGCTAAAAGATGGTTCAACGGGGAATCGTCTTCCTCTAGAAAATATAACAACGTTAAATTACAATAATCAAAAATATAAACAATTATTAAATTCATCTACTGGAAATGGTAGACTAATTGACTTGCCTGATGTGAACATTAATTCCGAGAATTATTCTGACCATGATTATATTTTACGTGCCTCAAATTTAACAGAATACGCACAACATGTAGTAGATTATATAGCTGGTTATGTAGTCAGAAAAATAAAAACGGAAGTCATGTGTGAAAAATGCCTCCAAAGTTTGGAAAATGACAGTGCTGAGAATCCGTTTTCTTTGATATCTATTAAAAGAGAGGAGACCTGACTAAACCTTCGGAAGGTGTAAAAAAGGTGTGTAAAACTGCAGAAAAAATACTGCGCGAGTTCGAAATTAGAATAGGCTCCAAATTCTTAGGGCAGCCTGAATTTTTTTTAACAATGATTAATAAAATATCGCAAATAATATCTATATTCTGTGATTTAAACGAGCATTCGTTTGACAATGATTTACTGAAGGATCATAAAAACTTATTAATAAAGTTGATCAGCAAAGAGTTTTTAAAAATTAGGATTCACTACATTACCAAAAAGTTTAGAAAGAAAAAGTTAGGATATTTTTAAATAAAACAATTATTTTTAAAATGACTTGGAGTATAATTAGTAGCGAAACTGGCATGATGAAAATACACAACTCAAAGTTTCAATAAAATTTTTACAATACTTTGACAAAATTAGATCAAGACGTTGGAACGGCTTTTGAACAATATTTTACCGACATTCCGATCTAGACTCAATTTCTCACCTGCTGTCGCTGAATCGTTACTCAAACAAAATGTAAATGTCTGTAAAAAAGAATGTGCACTTCATAGAATATTTTGAGGTGATATTGTAAAGTATTTCTAATTATTGATATTAAGAAAACAAAGTTATTGCGTCTATAATAGATGCGATCGCACACAACTTGCTCTCGTATTATTTTCAATGCTAGTATCGAATCTGGTATGTTTCCTGATTTAATGAAACATAGTAAAGTTATTTATTAGTTAGTTATTTAGTGCTGCCAATGCTCAGTAAAATTTTTGAAAAAATTATTCTACATCGAATGTTAAGTTTCTCTAATATAAATAAATTACTCACTCGACAACTGATGCCGGTGTTGAGCTAATGAAACATATTTTCTGTGCATGGTGAAATTTAAAAGATGCTTTGGGTACATTTTGGGATCTTTCCAAGGCTTTCGACTGTGTTCACCATGAGACATTAATCAGAAAGCTACATCATTATTCAAACTTATTATGTGATATCTAAATAATAGAACACAAATAGTTGTTATTAATGGATGCAGTTTTTTCGGATTGGTAGTATCTATGGGTGTTCCTTAGGGCTCATTTCTTGGTCCCTTTTTGTTCTTAGTTTATATTAATGACTTACGTTACTTGGTAGGTAATAACCATGATATATAATTATTTGCTGATGATACTTCTTTGACTTTCCGACTTAAAAGGCAATTATAGAAATATGACGAAGTAAATAATCCTATATCAAAAGTAATGCACTGTTTTAACTTCAATAATTTGCTTTGGAACGGTAATAAAATGAAATATATTAAATTTACTACACCTAATGTTAAAAAGGTGAATACCAGTGTGCTTTTAAACGAGAAGGAGCTGGGTCTTGTTGAATCCACTGTTTTTTTCGGTATTACAGTTGACGCGAAGCTTCAATGGGGCCCTCATATATTTTTTTTTCTTTTAAAACGTTACCGTCACACTAGGATTTTCTCCTGTGTCGTGGAGGCAGTTTACAAACATAAATTGCACAAGGACAAACATCCAGACCCGGAACAATTATTTGTAGGCCATACAAATACTTGTTCCGTGCGGGATTCGAACCCGCGGCCCCCAGCGCAACAACTGATTGTTAAGCCACTGCGCCACGGAGCCGTCAAATATATATCTAAACCAGCTAGCAAACTTAGTTCTGCAGCATATGCTGTAAAAAAGATTAGATGCTTTACATGTGTTAAAACAGCTAGATTTGTTTATTTTAATTATTTCCAGAGCATAATGTCATAAGGAATCTTGCTATGGGGTAATGCGACTGATATTGAAACTATCTTTGTTTTGCAAAAGAGAGCCTTAAGAGCAATTTATAACCTAGGTCCAAAGGAAACCCTTAAAGAAAAAATTTAAAGAAATAAATATATTAACTTTGGCCTCTCAATATATTTATGAGAATTTAATGTATGTACACAAAAAACAAAAATAGTTTTATTAAAAATAGTGATGTACATTCTCTAAATACTAGAAACAAGTACAAGATAGTTATACCAATTACTCGACTCCAAAGAGTCCTTCATGGGGCAATGTATACGATTTTACAACAAAGCCTTAGAAAATATGCAGACCTTTTCTATCAAAAGTTTTAAATTATTTATTAAGCAAAAATTGTCTAATAAGGGTTATTGTACTACTATAGAGTACATGACTGATAATAACCTCTGGGAATGAGGAGATCGCTACCACGCTGTTTCTAAATGTTTTCAAAACAATTGTATAAAATATTATATTGTAAAATGTTTTTAGTTTTTTTAAAAGTCCCGCTGGGTTTTCACCTGGTTCTTCCTAGACAGAGGTTTTTTTGCGAACCAGTGGTAAAAGTAAAAAATGACTCAATAAGTATTACGTACTTACTGTAATCCATATTGAATAAAAATTATTCTATTCTATTCTATTCCATGTAATTGTTGAAGTTGCTAGCTTACGATTAGTAGGTAATAAGGGTATCTATCTAATTCATAAATACCCTTAAGTACGTTCTATATATCTGCCACTAAACTCCTTCAGGATATACCATAGATAAATAATATAATATATAGGACAGAATACTCCACGAGTAAACTATAGCAGTGGGTCACTACGCGTAATTGTAATAGGGAAACTATATATTATTGTTTGTTGATATCAGGTTCATTTCAATAAGTATGTTATTACATCATATTTTTAAATTGACTTGCTATATGTGTTTGTTATACATATTATGTTTATTTTCACTACCACTTTATTTTCTTCACGCAATGTGTTGACTGGCAGAAAATGTCCACTGGCATTAAGGCCACCCTTGGTTACTTTATTTTTAAGTGTATTCAATAAAGTCCTTTAAATAAAATAAAATAAATTAATAAACATGCTAATTATTAATCAAATAACGAAACATCTGGTACTGCGATCGTCTATCCGCCTGCCGAGCGTGACAAGGCAAATCCTCTTTGCAATGGCGGAGGGACATGTCCAGGCTGATAGAATAGGAACTACATAATATGTGCTATAGAGTACCGAAGTCCTAAATTACAATAAAAACATTTTTTTGTTTTAAATATTACTTTAAAAGTGTACTTAAATAGTGAAAACAAAAGTGTTGGTGTGAACTAGAGACTTCTTAGTGACTAAGAATAATTGTAAATTAGTTTTTTTAAATAAATTTAAAATCGATTTTAATATAAGCGTAATAAGTTAAGCAAAAAAAGTAGTTATATACTAATTTTTTGATATACAATATTTCGCATTTCTTTGAATAAATAATAATTATTTTATGTACTACGTACAAGTACATTACACTTCAATGGAGAAAATACATTATACGAAATATTGGGTGTAACCTTTTAGTTAGATTTAAATTTATACTAAAATAGTGGATCAATATATGTATAATTCAATAAAGAAGCTTGAAAGGTTTTACTTTTTTCTTTTATATTAAAAATGTCTTCGAGTTACAAAAACCAACGTCGCCGACGTAAATTGATACCGCCTCTACGAGACATTATATATAATTCAAGTTGATAAATAGATTTCCATTTGAATTCTCCGAGCTTTTCAGTTTGTCACTTAGTACATGCGTTAGAAAAAAATATAATTTTCTCCAAGATTCACCTCTAAAAAAATTTGTTAATTCCGAGAAATGAGTTGCTTATAAAATATGTTTTCTTTTTAATTTAGCTACGATTTTCCGTTAAGTACCTACTAATATTTAGAGAAGAATGAAATTTAGACTACATTTTTTACTTTTTATAATTTTTTTTATAGGATAAGGTCTCCGGTTCTCTACACTTACCATACGAAACAAAGCAGCATTAAGCTCCTATTTTACGCTGGTATTCTGTGAGAGCGTGGTCCTTCCCCGGTCGAGCCGACCCATTCGCGTTACAACTATACCAGAAATATAGCTGCAGCATGGATCTACCACTTATAAATATTTTTTAGTGTTTATAATTAAAAAACCTGGTCACATTGCAGGATTCTGATCCTTATGCTTCGGTATGGTAGACCCTCGCGATAGCTATTGATCTATGGAGAAGATGATTTTAGTGATAAAATAATATTTTAGTTATAAAATGCTATTTTAGTGATGAAATTTTATTGTATGCAAGTTAAGTTTGTTGCTTTATGAGTACACGTAACACGCAGAAAACGAATTTTCCCAGAAATGAGACTAGCTAGATCAATTTTTCGCCCGCGTAATATTGAAAAATTGTGTGTATGCCAATTGTAAAAGCAGTTGTCAATAACGCGATTACAAACAAATATAGCGCAGTGGCTTAGCGATTAGTAACGGCGCTAAAGGCCGCGGGTTCAAAGCCCACGTATTTTTTATGTTTATGATGTTTTCCCACGGTGCAGGTGAAAATCCTAGTGTGGGGGAACGTTTATTTACGGCTCGACCGAGTAAGGAACACGCTCTCACAGAATACCAGCGTAAAATAGCAGCTTAATGTTGCTGTTTTTCGTATGGTGAGTGTAGAGAACCGGAGACCCTTTTTACTGGAAACGAGGCATTCCCTCTTAGTTCTCACGGGTGACAACGCATCTGCTTTTTGATTCGTAATCGAGGATAAATGTAGATGTCTATGGGCCACAGCAACCAATTACCATCAGGTGGACTGTGTGCTCGTTTGTCACCCTTATCCTATAAAAAAATATGTTGGACTGTGTGCTCGTTTATTACCCTTATCTTATAAAAAAATATAAAAAGCAGTAATATATAAAAATGCTTGTATAATAGTGTAGAATTCAGTGGTCAGTTCATTATTTATTATTACTACAGATTAATTTTTTAACTAATTATTTAATACAACTTACGCTAGTTGTATTAACACTTATGGGTAAACACCACGTGCAAAAAGATTATTTGCCGTGATTATCTAGGCTAAGTGAATTAATTTTAATTATAATTATAATTTAGTATTAGTAGTTTTTAAAATATTAATTGTTTCAGAGCTATAGCGAGTTTGGGTTTCTTCTATAGATATCAAAGGTCCAGACTTTGTAATTTTCTGAAACTAAACCAACATATTATACATATTTTGGTGTATATACACCAAACATTAACGAACTACTTTGAAAACATTCAAAGGGTTCTCATGAATTATTTATATTATTTTACACGAGAAAAAGGAGATTTTTTTACAAGTCTTATTCAGTTGTAGGTTGTCATAGTAACACTATTTACATTGTGCATTTCATCATCATCGTTATTATCACCATATTCAACCCTTCCTATCGTTTAGACAACATGGCTTTATTAAGAACAGATCGACTACTTCTAATTTACTTCAATACAAACACTATCTTTGCAGTGCTTTCGCCAAGAGAAAACAGGTAGATGTAGTATATATACCGGCTTCTCAAAAGCATTTGACAACGTAAATCATAATATTTTATGTATCAAATTAGCATGTTACGGAATACATGGGAATCTGTTGAGATGGACTGAATCATACCCCAACAGCAGGAGTCAGTGAGTTACTATAAAAGGTTTCAAATCCTCACCCGCTCCTGTGACATCGGATGTGCCACAAGGGTCCCATTTAGGTCGTTTATTTTTTATAATATTTATTAAAAATCTTATTGAGAAATTAACATGTCCATGCCTGTTGTATGTAGATGATTTGAAGCTTTTTTCTGTTATCGATACACTCAGCGATTCGTTAAATCTTCAGTCGAATTTAGACTCCATTCATAATTGGTGTAAAGAAAACTACATGCATCTGAATACAAGAAAATGCTTTCTCATATCATTTAGCAAGAAACACAGGCTTACTTTTGTTTACAAAATAAATGGACAGGTACTTGATAGAAAATCCGTAGTTAAAGATCTTGCAATATTGCTTGATAAAAAGCTTACGTACCGCGATCATTACGGTCATGTTGTATCTAAAAGTACAAAACTTCTTGGTTTTATATTCAGAACTGCCAAGACTTTTAAAAATCCGCGAAGATTTCTCATTTTGTACTGTTCTCTAGTACGCAGTATTTTAGAGTACAACATAATAATTTGGTTTCCATACTATGCAGTCCACATAGATCGTATTGAATGTGTTCAAAAGAAATTTCTTTAAATTATGATTTAAATAGAAGTTTGCCCTCGTATGAAGACAGACTTAAAAATTTTAACATTATGTCACTACAAACCCGGTGTAAATATCAGGATATGACTTACTTTTTCTAAATTATTAATCCCTTATTGATTCCCCCACCCTCCTTTCATTTGTCAAGATTAATACTAAGCCCCATCGTCGCTATACTTTCCTAAACACTTTTGTTTTGCAATTTTATATAAATAATACGTCCTATTATAATCTGCTAGTAAGAATGTGTCACCTCTACAAGACTTATTGATTAATAATAGTAAAAATATCGACATATTTAATAGCAAAGTAAACAATTTCAAAAAATCTGTATTAGATATACTTTGTGAATAAGGTAATATTTTAATAAAGAATTAATTTTTCTAAATTTTTCACAACTTAAGCTTATAAGTATATATGTACCTTTATAAGTATTTGCGCTGTAAACTCATTACTGTTACCTAATATCATGTTGTGTGCACATGTTTTGGAATACCATCTAGATTGTAATTTTGCATTTATTATGTTCAATTGTTCATGTTTTGATGTTATTCTGTTTTGTGTACCTAAATATATAAAAAAATAAAATAAAATAAAAATATCATTTTACAGTCCTTCGCAGGTTCACTGCGTCCATAGGCCTTTTTCCAAGGAATCTTACTGCATTTCCCGCCAGGAACTGCAGTAGCGACTTACCAACAGGTGGACTGTTACTTCGTTTTCATTTTAATCTACGAATAAGAAAGATAAATGAATATATGTCTGTAAGTACGTCAGGATAAATATAAAAAGTACGTGACTATAGCTATAGTATATACTATACCTTTATAACCAACATATTACCAATGTACCATATTTCGTTTGAAACAAAAAAACAACTGAAACTTATTGAATCAAAGTACAGTACATTTTTGCACGTCATTGCGGAAATAATGTGAATCTGGTAACTTTGTAATTACCCGGCGAAGTTATAATGTGGTTGATATGTATGGGTAAACTTCAACTGGAGTCGTGGAGGGATCCTAAATGCATGTTTAATTTAGGTTTTTCAATTTAAACTCGCAATACAAAACAAACTATTTGTGCCTGAAAACCACCAATGAGAAATCAGTTTCATGCCCACCAAAGATAAACCATATTTGGCTAAAACATAAATTATTCGGCTTGGCCTGGGCAGGACCACGCTTGCATAAAATACCAGCGTGAAATAGCAGCATAATGATGACCCCCCGAGATCCTTTTAACTGGTAACGAGGCATTCCTTTGTTATGATTAAAGTTTAGATATTGGTATTCTATAATCCGGTTATCAACAAGCGAATACTCATTGGTCACGCTTACTGCCAATTAAATTTACTTAAAATATCTATGTGCCCAGTTTAAAACGTAAATATTTATAACGTAACTGAATATCCATGGAATCAGTTTATTAACAGGCTGTCATTCTATCTTAGTTCTCAGTGGTGGCAAAGCATCTTTAGCTTTCTTTATTTAATGTTGTCTGCAAGTGTCTAAGAACTGCTGTAGTCACTTACCATCAGGTAAACTGTAGGTTGGTTTATCACTCCAATTTCATAAAAAAGAGGGTTAATCCGACTTAAGTGAACAATTATTTTTTAAGTGATATAGCCACGTTGCAGCCTATTATTATTACTGTACGAATGATATAACCTCGCTGTCACAAATATCACTTTAAAAAAGCATAGTAATGCTGGTTTGTTTCGTATGATTCATGTTGAGAAGCGGACATCCGTTTTACTTGTAATAAGTAATTTCATCCTAATACTAAGTGGTGAAAAAGCTTCTACAATATTTTATAGAAATAGGGTAACAAAAGCGCACACAGTCCACCTGATGGTAAGTGGTTACTGAGGCCCATATACATCTACATCTATCCCCGTTTGCGAATCAAAATGCAGATGCGTTGTCAGCCGTGAGGACTAAGATGGATTGCCTCTTTTCCAGTAAAATGTGTCCCCGGTTCTCTACACTCACCATACGAAACACAGCAGCATTAAGCTGCTATTTGACGCTCGTATTCTGTGAGAACGTAGTCATTCCCCGGTCAAGCTGACCCATTCGTGCTACAACTATACTATAAATATAGCTGCAGCTTGGTTCTACCACGTAAATAACTACATTTTGATTTTATATCGACGACAGGTTTAGGTGTCCCTAGAAGTCACATATACACTTACAATTAGTTGGTCTCTGTGATTGTATGCTTACTTTCATCATCAACAAAAGTCCACTGTTAAACATAGGCCTTCCCAAGGAATGTCACAAATCAAGATCTTCTGCAACCTGCATCCATCGACTTCCTGCATCTCCTACCACTTCGTCACTCCATCGATTGTTCACCGCCCTACACCTAAAAAACTAGTATATATATATTTTCGTGGTTATATGCTTCTAATTTTCTTATTTTATTTTTGAAAATCTTCGCCTTTCATTAATTAACCGTCGTTTCGGTAAAACAGGGGCCAAGCACTTTGCCTGCGGCACTGCGGGCTGAGAGTTCAATTATCGCATGGCCGTAGGCTCGGTATGGTCTAATTAATCTATTTGAGTCTTAATAATTTATCCATGTGCAATTTATGTATAATATATGTAATTCAGATAAGATATGGTTAGGGATTTGGGAGATAGTTAAAACAGTAGTACAAACAAAAATTCAGCACGATTTATTTATTAAATATATATACTACTAAGATACACCTTTTGCGTGCTAATTAGCTGATTTAATTATACGCTACAATGTATTGTTGCGATCAATAGATATAAAATTAGTGCTATCTCGCTCTAACACTCAAATCTTATTGAGTAGAAACCTTTATTCTTTTGGCTGAATATAATTTAAAGAAGTTCATCTTTTGCTTTTAATTTTCGCTAAAGTGTCAACCTCCCTTTCCCTCCCTTTATTAAGACTAAGTATCTTACCAACATTATTATGTAAATACATTCGACAGCTAAGTCTACTTTAACTTTTTCTTTTATGCCTCTAACAAATTACAATATTAAACGTTTTAGTGATAATTGTTAGTTCAACAACTACGAGTAGCTGTATACAGAAAATTCAATTGATAATTTTTCCTTTAAAGACAAACTAATATGTAGAGCTGAATTATACGTAGAGTCACTCGATTTTATCTGATAAGGATAATCAACGCTAAATACTACAGATTGCCAACAGATAAATTTAAAAATAAACTTCCATCACGAAGTTCATAACCTGAAAAAATCGTTATCGTGTTTCGATATTGCAATGTGTTCTTGAGTTTCGGATGCAATTATAAAAAAACAACAACTTTTTAACTTAAAACATTTACATAATTAAATAATTTTTCTTTTTTTTATAGAATAAATGTGACAAACGAGCACACAGTCCACCAGATAGTAAGTGGATGCTGTGGCCCATAGACATCTACGTTTATACTCGATTAAGAATAAAAATGCAGATGCGTTATCACCCCTTAGGAGTAAGATGGAATTCACGCTACAACCATAATGTACAACGTATTATTCATTTTTTATTTCTCATTTCTTTTTATTATTATATTATTTTTCATTTCTTTTTATTAATAATATGATTCATTTGTTTTAATTTGACTTGTCGAAATTTGATGCTGTTTTTCAAAGGTAGTAAAGACTTGCATTTACTAAATTAAATCCATTTAACAATACAATTTTTAGGCATTATACTTCTTTATTAGGCCGTAACAATCCACTCCTGGGCATTAAACTCTTCTATTTTGGGAAAGATTAGCCTTAAAAACCACGTTTTGGAGGCGGATTGATGATCAAAGTACCAGATACACGAGTATCACACTCCTGATGCTGCGCCCCGTCTTCTATCTGGATACTTTATAGTGGCCATGGACATTCTTCTTTTTTGTTATTCATCTGGCCGGTGGATTTACGATCGCAAAACCAGGCACCTCGCACATTTGTCCATCGTCAATCTGGTTATTTTACGGATAACGCAAACAAAATAGTGTACAGTTGTCTATCGAAACCCATAAGATTTTTTTGGCAATTCCTATAGTCGTCACTTATACAACATGCACGGTATGAAATGTGGTGGACGATAGTCTTACACTGCTACCACATGGTACGTGGTAGAGCCATGCTGCAGCTATATTAGTAGTATAGTTGTAGCACGAATGGGCCGGCTCGACCGGGGAAGCACCACGCTCTCACAGAATACCAGCGTAAAATAACAGCTCAATGCTGCTGTGTTTAGTATGGAGTAGTTTAGAGTGTAGAGAACTGGAGACCTTTTTACTGCAATCGAGCCATTCCATCGTAGCCTTCAGGTGTGACAATGAATTTGCATTTTGATTCTTAATTGTGAATACATGCAGATGTCTATAGGGCACACCATCCACGTATATTCTGTTGTTGGACTGTGCGCCCATTTGTTATCATTATTGTGAGGGACTGCAGTGGACTGTATGATTTTAACTAACTGTTTGACTGACTGACTGACTGTGTGACGACTGATGTTACTTAAGGTAGAATACACTAGGGACTGTTTAAGAAAAGATGGTTTTGTAGACGACTATATATTCAAACTATTTAAAGCGGCTTTCACTGATTAACTATATATACAGAGGGGAGTCTTCAATCTTCAATGGAGTATTAATTCTTCTCTCTTGGTTTCTCTTGATGTTTCTTCGCTTGCTGTTGTCGTCAAGTGCCGCTTCCGAAATGAACAGCTCACAGGCCAAAACGCCCTTCTTATATTTCGAAAGAGAGTCTCTCGGCATGTGAGTGGCGTCGTGAGGTGTGCCGCGCGCTGATTCGTCGACGGCATCACGTGATATTCGGGCGGTGTGCGGGGTGCGCAGGGCGCAACGGGGTATGAAGGGGCGACGGAGCGGCGGCTCCCCTCACTGTCCGTAACACTTATTCTATAAAATAATATAAAAGAAAAACACAATTATTTAATGTATTAACATATTGGTGTAGTGGCGGTCAAGAATATCCACTAACTCATATCCTCCCGTGGGTGTCGTAAAAGGCGACAAAGGAAAACAGGCAGAAGATGGGCAGCAGCATCTTCCTGATAATAGCCAAAATTATAATAAAAAAACTGCGGTTGCCAACCCGCTCGCCAAGCGTGGCAACTATGTCAAATACCCCCCAATGACTAAAGCAACAAACAGACGGCCCCCAGTCCCCGGCGGCCCCGCTATTCCTGGCTACGGTGGCGACCATGGTAACGGCGGGGCAGGGGGTGCTAAGAATCTCCCGTGGAGGTTCGGTTGCCACCTTAGACGACTCGACCTGGCAACGTACAACGCACGCACCCTGAGGACTGACGAGAAGATCGTGGAGCTGGAAGAAGAGATAGACAAGTTGCGCTGGCATATTATAGGATTATCCGAAGTCCGAAGAGAGGGGGAGGACACGGTAATCCTCAAATCCGGCAACTTGCTCTATCACCGGGAGGGCGACCATCTGTCTCAAGGAGGTGTCGGATTTATCGTCCACAAGTCTCTCGTTAACAACGTTGTAAAGATCGGAAGTGAGTCGACGAGGGTTGCGTACCTTATACTCAGAATCACCAAACGGTATTCGCTGAAGGTCATACAGGTTTACGCACCAACCTCGGCACACCCCGATCAGGAGGTGGAGGAAATGTATGAGGATATCTCTAGAGCCATGCATTCCTCCAAAACCCAATATACGGTGTTAATGGGAGACTTCAATGCAAAACTAGGCACAAGAGAGAACGGTGAGCTGAAAGTAGGGAAATTTAGAATAGGGCAACGGAACCCAAGGGGCCAGCAGCTGGCCGACTTCATGGCGAAAGAGGGACTCTTTATGATGAACTCTTTCTTCCGGAAGCGGCCCCACAGGAAGTGGACTTGGTCGAGCCCCGACGGTTCGACAAAAAATGAGATTGACTTCATTATGACGACCAGACGATAACTGTTCAGTGATGTCTCAGTGATCGCGAGGGTGAAAACCGGCAGCGATCACCGAATGGTTAGAGGCACACTGAACCTAAACGTTAAGTTGGAGAGGTCTCGTCTAATGAAGTCAACGCTCCGACCCCTCGTGCTCTGTTCCAAAGTCCCGAAACCTTTCAGCTCGAGTTACAAAACCGTTTTCAGTGCCTAGAAGACTGCAATGAAGTGGACGATATAAAAGACAAGCTCGTGGAAACTGTCCATGCGGTCGGAGCTAAGTTCTGCAAGACCTGCCGCAGAATAACACAAAAACTCTCCGATCACACTCTTAATTTCATGGCTGTTAGACGGGAGATGAAGCTACATTCTTCAACAGACTTGACAGCATACAGGCATCTGAACAGACAGATCTCCAAATGCATGCGGCGGGACTTACGCAACTTCAATACAGCTCGTATTGAAGAAGCGATAGAGCGGAACCAAGGCTCCAAAGTCTTTGCCAGAGATCTGTCTGCCAGAAAGAGCCAACTGTCAAAGCTGAAGACCGAATGTGGCAGCATCGTTTCCGGGACACCTGAGATTTTGAGTGAGATTGAGAGGTTCTATGGGCAGCTGTACACGTCATCGTTGGAGCCACACGCAAGTGTGAGTAACGATCCAAGAGCGAGTCTCATCCGACACTATTCCGAAGATATCCCGGACGTCAGTCTGAGCGAGATTAGAATGGCTCTCCAGCACCTTAAAAACGGTAAGGCCCCAGGCGAGGATGGAATTACAGCGGAGCTTCTGAAAGCGGGTGGAAGACCGGTACTTGAAGTCCTTCAGAAGCTCTTTAATTCCGTCCTCCATGGTGGCATTACACCGGAGGCGTGGAGCAGAAGTGCGGTGGTCTTGTTCTTCAAGAAAGGTGACAACGCTCTCTTGAAGAACTACAGACCGATTTCCCTTCTGAGCCGCGTCTACGTGCTGTTTTTGAGAGTCATTACGAATCGTCTCGCGCGCAGACTTGACGACTTCCAGCCTCCCGAACAAGCCGGTTTCCGAAAGGGCTTTAGCACCATAGACCACATACGTACCCTTCGGCAAGTTGTACAGAAGTCCGAAGAGTACAATTTGCCACTATGTCTGGCGTATGTGGACTATGAGAAAGCCTTTGATTCCGTCGAAATTTGGGCGGTGCTGCAGTCCCTTCAGCGGTGCCAAATTGACTGTCGGTATATCGAAGTGTTGAAGTGCTTGTACAGTAGGGCTACGATGGCTATCCGAGTACAGAACCAGAGTACGATACCTATCCAATTGCAGAGAGGTGTTGTCGTGAAGCGACAATTAAATACAAAAGAATCTAACCTAATAGCAACAAAACAACAAAAATAGAACAAAAACAAATAATATATTTAAAATTTAAAAGATATTTACAATTTTATATAACAAAATGGAGTATGAAGATGAGGATGGATGTCGTGATTTACAAATATTTAAAAAAAAGATAATAAAAAAAAAGATTAGTGTTGAAGCTGAGCCCGAAGGTCCAAGGTGTACAGCAAGTGCTCTCAGCGCCTGGAACGAGCACGCACAGCGTAGGTGAGAAGGCGTGGGCGTCTCTAGGCGACGACCTCAGGTGAATGCGGTGGTTTGCAAGATCCGGCGACTTCAGGCAAGACAGGGGCTTGCAGGATCCTCAGCGACTTCAGACAGGACAGAGGCCTGCAGGATCCGGCGACTTCAGGCAGGATAGAGGCTTGTAGGATCCGGCGACTTCAGGCGTGACAGAGGCTTGCAGGATCCGGCGGCTTCAGGCAGAGCAGAGGCTTGTAGGATCCGGCGACTTCAGGCAGAGCAAAGGCTTGTAGGATCCGGCGACTTCAGGCAGAGCAGAGGTTTTGCAGGGTCCAGCGGCTTCAGGCAGGACAGAGGCTTGCAGGATCCCGGGGCAGTGCGGCCCCGGGATAAGGCCTTTAGGAGATGCTTCGAATTTCAGAACTGAAGCAAGACTGACTTTCTTGACCGATTGTTCGGCTTTTATATCTTTTTAGAGAGAACGGAAAAATTATTTAAATTAAACGCAAATTTTTTGTAAATGGCCAAGAGGAAAGAGTATTTATGTGGAATTATCGAAGTAGAAACAACAGACCGGTAGCGAATTTGAATATAATTGTCATGACAACCAGATAAACAACGATGTCAAAACATGTCAAATTTTGGTTTTAGGCTCGTAATAGAAAAACGGCAAGATTTAAGTGAAAAATGAGATATTATTGATATAGGAAAAAAGGTAGCGCACCTACGCGCACAAAGCCCGAAATTGCAGAGTTACGGAAAACTAAATAAAAGATCGAAAAAGGTAGACTCCATTGACACCAATTTAAAAGTGCTCATAGTGTGAAAATACGAAGTAAAAATGATTTGTTATTGTGTCCTTATGGTTTAAAATCGTTACAGGATCCTATGGAAATAAAGGTGATGTAAAATATCCAGTTTTGAGGTGAATGCAGAAAATCGAAACAGAATGGAAAAATGAATTTTAAATAATGTAAAATGATATGTAAGTAGCATAACACTACAGTGTAAGACAGGGTGACGTCATATCCCCGAAACTCTTCACCGCTGCATTGGAAGACGTTTTCAAGCTTCTGGACTGGAAAGGATACGGTATCAACATCAATGGCGAGTACATCACTCACCTTCGATTTGCCGACGATATAGTCCTTATGGCAGAATCGCTGGAGAGCCTAAGCACTATGCTCAATGACCTCAATAGTTTTTCCCAACGGATAGGTCTTAAGATGAACATGGACAAAATAAAGATTATGTTTAATGTCCATGTCACACCTATGCCGGTAGTTGTTGGGAGCACTAAGCTCGAAGTTGTTGACGAGTATGTTTACCTGGGACAAATAGTCCGACTAGGTAAGTCCAACTTCGACCGAGAGGTCAATCGACGGATTCAACTCGGCTGGGCAGCGTTCGGGAAGCTACGACACATCTTCTCGTCAGACATACCTCAAAACCTTAAAACGAAATTGTACAACCAGTGCGTGTTGCCAGTGATGACTTACGGAACTGAGACGTGGTCCTTCACTGCTGGCCGTATGAGGAAGCTCAAGGTCGCTCAGCGAGCTATGGAGAGGGCTATGCTCGGAGTTTCTCTGCGTGATAAACTTAGGAATGAGGATATCCGCAGTAGAACCAGAATAACCGACATAGCCCAACGAATTAGTAAGCTGAAGTGGCAGTGGGCCGGCCATATAGCTCGAAGAACCGACAACCGGTGGGGAAGAAAGGTTCTCGAGTGGCAGTCTCGTACCGGTAGGCGAAGTGTAGGGCGTCCCCCCACGAGATGGAGTGACGACCTGGTAAGACATGCAGGAAGTCGATGGATGCAGGTGGCTCAGGACCGTGCTTTGTGGCATTCTTTGGGGGAGGCCTATGTTCAGCAGTGGACTTGTGAAGGGCTGTAATGATGATGATAAAATGATTGGATGTATAATTATTGGACGGGTAAAATGACATAATTTGTAAAATTGACTTAAATCACTAATAACAATTTTGGAGCTTGTCGAGGGTTTTCAATATCGTAAAAGTTTAGTGTGTGTTGGACCTTAAGAGACAACCCACAGCTGTTTTAGACCTTGATGGTCCCATACGTGTAATTTACAAAGTTAATAGAATATTTGCAGCACACAGTTCTACGCACGTGAATATTTCACACGAGATTTTAAACAAGCATTTGTGTTTATGCAGCTTGTTGAAGTTTGACTAAATTTGATTTTTATGTATATTTGCAAAGTTAAAGCTCAATTAAGTGGACTACTGAAGCCCATGGGCACCTACAAACAAATTTAAACAAGAAAGCCACTGTTGCATTGTAACCCCTGTCGATTATTTTGAATTGATGCTTTAAAACTATGTAGTCGTTGTACACAAGGCACTACAGAGTGGAAAGGGTTTCCCGTGCTACGTAGTGATGCGTTCGGTATAGGTACATTTTGCTGCCACTACGCCGTTGACATTTTGCATAGACAGTGAATAATGCAGCATAATTTGTCATCACAAAATTTGATATAAAATTAATAATATTATAGCAAAAACTAACTCAGCTATCTGAAACGATCTAGACGCAAGAATGGATCAGCACTTCTTGCTTCTTCTTTCTTTCTTTCTATCAGGCACGGTAAGCCTATGCATTGCAGCACACCCGGCTTGCTAATGTAACCACGGAACACCTTTAACATGTAGGTTACCAGCGCTAGATCCCTCCTAGTTTCCAACTTGTTGTATCCAACCATGACCAAAACAAACAAGATTGGATACATCAAGGGGTAGAAGGGATAAACCCCATACAGCCTATGATATATAAATCGCGTGAATTTCTTCTGAATGCGCTCCAGCATAATACAATATAAGGAGTACGACTCACTGGCCCATACTAAAGGAAAGAGCTGATCTGTTAGGCTCTGTCTTTGCGTCCAACTCGACTCATGAAGACGGTGAAAACACACGACCGTCGATCCTGTGGTCTGAGCGCTCCATGTACACTACTACTTACACGGTATTTACCCTCATTAACTATATACTTCTGACATTTAGAAATCATTAATACTTTAGCGTTAGAACTCTGTAGATCTGAACTCATTCACTTAATTTGTAATCAATTTAGACACTTATACGATAATTGTTAAATTCATCACCAGCCATTTAAGCAGTCAAGCTTAATTTTCAAAAGCAATTTTCTCTATAAAACTGAAATACACGCAACTTGTAATAAAGCTCTTATCGAACTGACTGCTTACTCAGCGATTGGTGCGCAAAACACTCCTCACTCTTGACGTCAACAAGTCGAGTGGGCCTGATGGCATCCCTCCTATTGTGCTGAAGATGTGTAATCGGGAGTTGGTCGGTTTTAACGCGTTTTTCGGGTACTCCTACTCCCTATACGTAGTCCCGAACTCATGGAAGATAGCTTTTGTGCACCCGATCCCTAAAAGAGATATCGATGGGCGGAGGCAGTGGTCTCCCCCTTGCACCTGTCCCGTCCGTTAGTTTGGACACTGCGATGTCCTACGATCGGTTTTGGCACAAAATGCTTCTTTAGAATTTCCTTTCTTATGGCTTTCCCGAGAAATCATGCAATTGGATCACCAGTTTTCTTGCAAGTCGAAGCATCAAGGTCGTAGACGGTGCATGCTCCGATTGCAAGTCTATTAATGCTCGTGTTCCACAAGGCTGCGTGCTATTACCAACGCTATTTCTTCTGCATATCAATGATATGTTGCAAACCGGAAATATTCATGGCTATGCAGAAGACAGCATTGGTGATGTTTTATACACTGGCCGTGCCAATATTTCTCGGGAAAATATCACCGAGTATCGGACCTTTGTCATATCTCCTTAGTTTCAAGGTACTCCCCTTGTTGCCTCAGCCAGTATCGGGATCCTCGGTGTCGACATATCAAATAATGTGCAGTTTCATGGTCTCTTGGAAGAGAAGGCCAAATTGGCCTGTTAAGGCCTTAACAGTGGTTGAAATGCCTAAATCTAGGATATTTAATTAAAAAAATCCCAATAACTGTTCATTTAATCCACAAAGAAAAAATATAGGGTAACAGAAGAAGATTTGGTAAATGTTTTTAATTTAACAAAATTGTATTTTTGTCAACCCCTTATTAGAAAAAAAATCCTCAAAGAGTACCTATCTTTGTCATATTTTGCAAAATTTCTCCAAACCGGCACAAGCTTTTTAAATAGTTCTTACACTAAAAAAAAAGGTCTTAAAAATATTAATATTTTTAATTGAGAGTTTTATTTTTATTACCCGTTTTATAAGAGAATATATCATTTTTCCCTGAAATTGAATATATTTACGCGAGCGCGCATGCTCCGTCGCCATGAAGCTCTGTCACAGTCCGTTTTCGGACATCGTCGAGGGTGGACCGCACGTCGGTGTTGGAGCGACTTCATTCAAATATATATTAGTTTTTTAAAAGTTTATACTCAATTATAAATATTTTTATGACTAGAAATACTTAATTTAGTTAATATCTGTACACTGGTAACTGTAAATATTATTTTCTAAATAAATGAATTTTTAAAGTGCCCAAAGAAGAAGAAATTTTTGCGGCGACGTTGATTAGTGAAATTGAAAAATGCATTTTTATATAATTTAGATGTGGAACGACGAACATGCTCTCGTTACTAAGATTTCGATAGTTTTTAATACCTATGTAATTTTATTTTTGCATATTTTTATTAATTAGTTGATACTGAATTTTATAATTATGTATTACAATAAAACGCTGTTTTTATGAGTATGACTTTATGAAATATTATTGGGGAGGGAAATAAAGATACAGATACTTACATCTAGGTACACAGTTATGCCCGTCAGATGCGCAGACCTGCGCATCATGGGTCTGGACGACTCGGTATCGGAGAAGGAGTTAGTGGCCGCCGTCGCCAGGTCCGGGGGGTGCACTACTGACCAGGTCAGGTCAGGCGCCATACGCCCGGACCAACAGGGTATGCATGCCGCCACGGTGTGCTGCCCTGTTACGGCGGCCAAAACCATAGTGGAGGGCCGAAGGCTTCTGGTGGGCTGGGTCTCAGCGCAGGTTAAGCTGCTGGAGCCCAGACCTCTGAGGTGCTACCGCTGTCTCGTGGGGCACCACGTATCTGTGAAATGCGCCTCGGAGGTTGACCGCAGTGGCCTTTGCTTCCGCTGCTGTCAGCCCGGACACATATCGGCGACCTGCTGCGCCACGCCGCACTGTGATGCATGTGCGGCGACCGGCAAGCCAGCCGATCACCGGGCCGGAAGCAGGGCCTGCGTGCCACCCGCCAAGGCCAAGGCCGCGGGTAGGGGAGGGCCCTCCGCCGCCACCGCCTCTGTGGCCACCGCCGCAGTCGCAGAGGTGGCTCTGCACAAGTCCGAGGCCATGCACTTCCATGGTCCTCGGAACAGGCCACCACCGGGATCCTCAGTGATGGTAGGAGGGGTATCCATCGGCGTCGAGTCGACGTTGAAGTACCTAGGACTCGTCCTCGACGGCCGATGGAACTTCGTTGAGCACTTCCGACGTTTGGCTCCCAAACTGGAACGGACCGGGGCTGCCTTCAGGCGGCTCCTGCCGAACCTGGGGGGGCCAAACGCCTCCTGCCGGAGGCTCTACGCGGGGATCGTGAGGTCCATGGCCCTTTACGGTGCCCCGGTGTGGGCGCGTGGTTTGGCGCGGCTTGCCGTCCACCACCTAAACGCGCCCCAAAGGGTGGTTGCCGTAAAGATGGTTCGCGGCTACCGCACGATCTCCCGCGAGGCGGCGAGCCTCCTTGCCGGATTGCCGCCATGGGATCTGGAGGCGATAGTCCTCGCGCGCCTGCACGAATGGCGCGCGGCAGCACTATGCCGGGGGGAAACCCCGCTGCCGCGGCAAGTTGTCGCGCAGCGGACAGACTTCCGGCATGATCTCATGGCGACATGGAGAGAGCGACTGTCGCAACCCCGTGCTGGGCACGCCACTATAGCGGCGATAAGACCCCTCTTTGAGGAGTGGCTTGAGAGACGCCACGGCGTCCTCACCTTCCGCCTGACGCAGGTCCTCACCGGACACGGTGTGTTCGGGAGGTTCCTGCACCGAATCGGGCGGGAGGAAACGCCCGGGTGCTCCCACTGCGAGGATCGACCGGAGGACACGGTGGAGCACACCGTGGAGGTGTGCTCTGCTTGGGCGGAGCACCGCCGTGTCCTCGTAGCGGCGATAGGCGGCGGCGACCACTCGCGTCCGGCTCTGGTCGAAGCCATGGTCCGGAGCGAGACGGAATGGGATGCCGTCACCACCTTCTGCGAAGCAGTGATGCTAGCGAAGGAGTTGGCGGAGCGGGAGAAGGAAAGAGCAACAGCTTTCCTTCCCGGCCGCCGCGGGAGACGCCCCGGGCGTCGGGGGCTACGTCGTGGCCCCCGACCACCGTAGGCGCGGGCCTGTGGACGGCGAGCAATGGGTAGCTCGCCGTCCGTCCGTCTAACGACGACAGGCCGTGTCGACGGCGCGTTTTGTTCCACGCGCGCCTCAAAGAGCTGTCAGCAGCGTGAAGGGGCCCGCAAGGGCCGACGCCTGCCGGGGCTGCGGGCTGTTCGAAAGAGATACCGCGGCTCCGGAACGTAAGGGCACTGAAGGAACACGGATGGTTTTTAGTCAGTAAAAGTCTGACACTCCCTTCCGCTCCACCCACAGCGAAAGGCGTCATTAGATGATTTTCCATCCGCAAAAAAAAAAAAAAAAGGTACACAGTTATCAAATTAAATCAAACAATTTAAATAAATAAAAGAATGGTGCTTACCTAAGTATAAATAACTATATAAAGACATTCTTTGGTTTATGGTTTTTTTTATGTTAGACAAACTATCATCTAAAAAATGTAAAAATTTTAAATTGGAGAGGGGTTTCTCTACATGATAAAGTTAGAAATGAAGATATTTGCATTAGAACCAGAGTAACTGACATAGCCCAACGGAATATTACAGTGAAATGACAATGGGCTAGCTATATAACTTGGAAAACAGATAAAAAATAGGAAGAAAGGTCCTCGAGTGGCAACCTCGTACAGGTAAGCGAAGTAGTACTCAACCTTTATTCCTCTTCACGTATTCTCATACGCTTTTCTTCACACATACACACACACACACACACACGCACGCATGCACTCACGCACACACACACACACACACACACACACACACACACACACACACACACACACACACAAATAGGTCGCAAATAATACTTACCTAGTACTATTAGGCAAGAGTGAATAGGTTTTTGTTAAGTCAGTGCAATTCATCATCTTAGACTACATTACCACTTACTGATGGGATTGTAGTTGCTTTACTACTTGCTGGGTAAAAATAGTAAAAAAAAATTTACCCTGTGAAAGTTTTCATTTAGATATAATTTTTCTAACCAACCATAAAAATATGATGAGAATATAATAAAATAGCATAAGTATAAAGGTTACCTCACACGCGACAGTCATAATTTAATATTATATCTTCCATTATCTACGCATGAAAACTTTTAAAATCTCTGAATCCCGAGATATGTTCATATTAAGAGGCTGAATAGAGCCACATTGAAATGCATGGGGATCGTTTTGTAATTTCACGTCATTATCGAAAAAAATTGTACGTATTTCAGGTGGCGGTTTGCAAAACACGATTCTACAAAAATTAACTCAATAGAAAATAATTGCAAAGTTGCTTCTAAAAATACTTAAATTTTTAACGTCAATTTTTTCTTAGGTGGTAGAGCCATGCTGCAGCTATATTAGTAGTAGATATAGTTGTAGTACGAATGGGTCGGCTCGACCGGGGAAGGGCCACGCTCTCACGGAATAACATGTAAAATAGCAGTTTAACCCTGCTGTGTTTCGTATGGTGAGTGTAGAGAACCAGAGAACTATTTTACTGGAAACGGGGCATTACATCTTAGTCCTCACGGGTGACAACGCATCTACATTTTGATACGTAATCAAGAATAGATGTAGATGTGTATGGGCCGTAGCAACCACTTACCATCAGGTGAACTGTGTGCTCGTTTGTCACCCTTATTCTATTAAAAAAAAAACTTTCTGAGATTTCAGTAAAATAATGTTAAGTATTAGCACTCGTACAATTATGTCTCATGTTAATAAAGCTATTGGGCTATTTTGATTTATAATAAAGTGATCTTACTTTATAGGTTAAATAATTTATTTACCTTTCTATATCAAGAACCGTTTTTCTGTCACTCCTATTGAATTTAACAGTGCTTGCTGAAATTTAGCATCTTTAGATGGATCAGAATCGCGCGCTGATCCGGCTGTTAGATATTGCAAAAATAATCGAAAATATTTATTTTTAATTTCATGCCGAAAACTACCTTGTTTTATTTTATTACGGTTAAATAATATTAATTAGGTTATAAAGCAAGTATTTTTGTAAATGTTTTGTAGGTAAATGTAAATGTTTTCATTATTTTGTTATTCTATTGTTTACAGTTATTATCATGTCTTAGCTTTACACCAAGAATTACATTAGAAATTCTTGATGGGATGCGATTTAACGCGCATACAATATTTTCATCAAGAGCTATAATATATATATATATATATATATATATATATATATATATATATATATATATAATTTAATTCGAGACTAAAATAAATGTGAAAGGGCTTTTATCTGCAATAATAATTTTCATCAAAAATAACATAGACTTATAAAAGTCATACACGGTCAATCATACTGAAGATTACCAATTGTACTAAAAAATATTTAAAAGACTATTTCCAGTATAATGACCCGAATATGATCATTTATGTTTGACTGGCACACTTAAAAGTTTTATCACAACGGCTAAATGATTGACTTTTATAGGTCATGCTTTTCTATAAAAAGTTGCAAGAAATTTTAAATCACGGCCCTATTGGTTTGTTTTACTTTTTACTTAATTAGTGAAAGACAAGATGGATTTATCTAAAAGTTTACTTTCTTGTGTAAAAAGTGCTATTTAGAATTTTATGCAAATGATAATTAAAGTTTCTATGTAAATAAGTGTAACATAGCGGATATTATATTCAATGGTAGCGGCCATCCATATTTGCAAAGCCAGCATCATTTTCCGTACAGAAACCGGCAAAGTATTGCTCAAGGCACTATAAACAAAGCAGCTGATAAAATGTTACACTCACAACTGTTAACAAAAACTGTTTCCGCAAATGGTCTTATAGATAATAATAACTATTCCGCCGTGTTAGGTGCAAGAGCTATTATTACATGGAGAAGAGGTAAAATTTTGTTTTAGAAATGCGCAATCAATATTGTTTTATCTGAAATTGAGCATAAAATAAAAAATAACTTCAGCCAAAGAGCATAACTGGCATTATACTCAGGCCCATTAATTGGTATGGAAAAAAATAATTTTACCAGGTTCCAAAAAATCAATCATAATTCAAAAAAACATAAATATTAAAATCAAAAAATGTATATATTATATGTATGTCTATACATACATATAATGATTTATGGCCGCTTAGTAACTGACGGTGACTCACTATAACATCCTACAGTCACGCCGAAACTAAGAGGAGAGAATCACTGTAGAAAAGGTAATAATTTATTGCGGAAATTTTGTGATAAAGTTAAAAAAATTATAAACTTATCCAAGTTAATCTAACTTAGTGTAACTTATCCTTATGCGTTACAAAAAAAAACAAATAATAAAATAATGAGATGGCGTCAGTTTTTTAAGAAGATATAACAAAAATAAACAAAAAAATAAATTTCAAAAAAGTTCAGTATTTAATTGATTATATACCGCTGACACTTAATCACGCTTTTCGAAACCATGCCAGTTGTAAACAATAATTGTGTGAAAAGAAAAAATCTTCTTTTCAAATTTCCACCGAATTGTAAGTAGAAGGCCAAATAGGTCACGCGTCAATTTTAATTAAATATATTTTATATGAAGTGATCTTGACTACGTTTCATGAAGTTAACCATTGGTAAAAATTAAAACAGGAATTTTACGATTGTGTTTACAAAAACATTATTAGTTGAACCTTGCAGCTTGTTCATTATTTTTATTATAAATACCTATAAATGTATATATTATTAATAAATAGTTCCCATAATATTTTGGATTATTTTTTATTTTGCCCTATCTGCAATGTTCTACGCTCTATAGAAAATGTGGCGTATGACATGACTGACAATCTTTCGAACATTTTAGATAATAGGTACAAAGATGTTTTACGTTTTCGTCGCCTCCACATGATATTTTTGTCAGCATAAGGTACCCTTCTATATCTGAAACTAATATAAATATTGCTACAAAGTAAAGTAATAGGCTATACAAGTCCCTCTACTGGGCACAGGACTCTTTTATATTTCTGAGAGGGTTTTAGGGCAAAGAAATGCCCGCCGTGCTTCCCCAATGCGTGTTGACAAAAATTGCAATTACAAATTTCGTTCGTGCTGTCTGGGATCAAACCCGGGAAAATTCAAACAACAACAAAGGAACAAAGCGAACGCTTTGACTCAGATCTATTAATACGATACAAATAAATACGATTTAACATATATAATAAATAACTCTTACGTACTTGAAACTTGAACACTTGATAGCTCGTGACGCCTACCGGACAAAGCTACAGCACAATGTAATTGAATATGCGTAACCGCGACATAATTCTCAGTGATGCGCAAGCATAACAGGCAGTATGTCACTTATATAATTGTCATCTCTGCAGTCTATTAATCTTTGCACTTTTATAAGTAATACAGAACGTAGTTCGTAGACGGTGTTGACATCGGCTAAAATCTCTGCGATCGCCGTTTAGTTAAGGTCATTCAGGCTAGTTAAAGCCTTAAAAGCTTGGCGTGCTCAGCAGAGCAGGACAGTATTTCATGCCGGAACACCGCTTTCAACTTTACAAGGCGCAGGTTCAGCCCCATATGGAATACTGTTCCCATTTCTGGGCAGGCGCTCCCCAATGCTAGCTCCTTCCACTTGACCGCATCCAGTGCAGAGCAGCTTGAATTGACGATGTCCGACTTCTTTCCGCTCGGATTGGCTTACTGGAATCGCGAAGAGATATTGCATCTCTTTGCATATTTTATCGCATCTACCACGGGGAGTGCTCTGAGGAATTGTTTGGACTAATTCCAGCCGTTCTACTTCACCATCGTACATCGCGAAAAAATGAAACAGCTTTTACTAGCTATGACGTTTCCCATTTACTGCATGCGGTCGCAAAGCGATGCAATAAATATACGTCGGATTACACAAACTTTTGCAGTTAGTTTTCTGAATTTTCATTCATGTTATGGTTGAAACTAACACATGTAATTGTTAAATTACAACCAATTTGTTTTTACCAAAACCAAATACAAATGTTACATTGAATTATTTCAATGTTTTTTGGTTTTATTGAAATAGTCAATGTTTTGATTATATAATTACTCATTTATGGTTTAAAAATATTTAGTTCAAATCATCGTGACAAAATTTAATATTTTAAACGTGTCAATAGCCATACCATCTGGATGATTGGCGGTCCACCACTGTGCAATTTAGAAGAAGTTTTCTTCCTCGCACCACTTCCTTGTGAAATCTACTACTACCAGAGATTTTTCTAATCTTGGTAACTCGGGTTGCCTTCTTTTAATATGTAGTTTTCCATTTTTTTTAATCATAATTTAGATTTTATGATTTATTTAAGTATGTGTAAGAAGACACAAGCTGCCAAAAATGTATTAGAGACTAGTTTCTGTGATGTTCATGCGGTTCTTACAGCTAATTTGTAAAAAAGTTGAACCTCAAATGCAAAATATTCACTGTAACATTTTAAAGGAAATAGCCTTTTAAAATAGGTTCGAATAATCTTAAATAGTTACAACTTATAATTATTAAAAGAACTTGTTGTGTGTTGTATTTCGTTTTATAAATAAGTTTTATCTGATGATTAAAAATCGGGCCTTAAAATATATACACAACAGTAAAAAGACTTAGATATCAATAGCTCAAAAGAGGTCTTAGGCCCTATAGCAATATAATGTACAAAATTACTTCCAAAATCCATGGCCTTACCAGCCGGCCGCCCCATGGCAGACCTCTGCTGCCTCAACTCCCTACCAGTTTACCTCTAGGTTGACCAGGTATAACCATCTCGATATAAACATATCGCTTGGACAAGGCGTAAAATACTCAAACAGTTAGCGGCTTCGAAGGTACGAGCGTCTGGTACAGCGGTCATCAATCCACCTGCCTGGCGTGACCATTAAAACAAACAAATCCTGCTTTTTTATAGAATAGGAAACAAACGAGCCTGCGGCTCACCTGATACTCGTAGTAGGTATCGATCGCCGCCCATGAACAATGCAACATAACGGCGATGGCAGGTGCGTTGCCTGCCTTTTAAAAAGGAGTAATTCGTTTTTCGAAGGTTCCCAAGTCGAATTTGTACGGATAAATTGCCGATGGTAAACGATTTCACAAAAAGTTATGAAAGGAAGAAAATTCCTAGTAAATCCCATATCCAGATGGTACGAATAGTAACGAGAGTTTTGTCGAGATCTGCGATGCTGGAATTTTGCTGCTGCAATCGATCCATGTCTTTAACAGGCTGATAAAGAAGAAAAAGAAAGGTAGGAAATGCCAGCGGGTACATACAGTCACCTATGTCCAAGAGTACTCAAAGGCTCAGTTTATTTCTGTATCAGATACTGGTGTACAATAAATTGGTTGGTCCATTCATTATTCATTATTATCATCACCCCTACAACTCATCGCAAACTTATTGCCGAACATAGGAATACCCTAAGGAATGTCAAAAAATACGTTCCTGAGCCAGCTGCTTTAGGAAGCTGAAGTGGCAATGGACCAGCTATATAGCTCAAAGTACCAACAACCGATGGGAAAGAAAGTTTATTGAGTGGCAGCCTCCTACTGGTAATCGAAGTCTGAGAGACAGAATACCAGAGCTCCTGTAGTGGCTGGTGAGACATCTCAGTCTTCAATAGTGACAGCGAATTTGCATTTTGATGCCTAACTGAGGGTAGGTGTAGGTTATGGGCTATAGCATCCACTTATAAGATGTACTCTCTGCTCGTTCGTCACTGTTACTTTTATTTAAGAAAAAAACTGGTTTTAATAAAAATCATGTTTATTGATATTATTGCCTGAGAAATTACAAACTGTTGTGCACCTATATTAAACTTTCAACAGCAGTCACTACTTGTAATTAGGAAGGAGACATTTGAATTGTTAATGGATTGAGCAGACGGACCGACACGATCAATAGTGTTGACGTTGAACATCTTCGAGTAATTTAAATGCGTATAGCTTACGTAATGGAAAGCAGGTAATTAGAGACAAGAGGCATAATAAATTTTAACAACTTAAAAAACTTTTTAATAAATCTATATCTATGATTTTATCACAATAGAAAAAGACAGGTATAAAGACATTTAATACTCACCAAAGTACATGCCGTAGAAAGCCGATAGGCTGGCTACTATGCGCATGTGTTTGAAACTGGTGAGATAGACCTTAACTAGTAAACAATAATCAACGATTATAAGTAAGACCGTTAATCGGTATAATATCGGAATACAAAACAAAGGTTGTTCTTATGTATCATAAAATACAAGTATAAATTCCAAAAAAAAAAAAAGTATATAAAAACATCATCGAAGAAGATATCATATCATTAACAAAAATAATAGTATTCTTGTTCGACATTATAAAGTTTTCAAATACCATTGTTTAGAATTTAAAATCTGTGCTTTTGTTAAAAAGGAATGGATGTAGCGCCGTCGTAACCATGCCGGAACAAACGATGTTGCCATGCTTTTTAATTCTAATTTTAAAGTAGCGAAGATTAAATAAAGCTTAATTGTTTTTTCACCTTCATCGAATGTTATGTGCTAATACAGTAAAAGACGTCGCCACGTTTGAAAATTACAGCGGATATTTATTAGATAAAAAATATCTACGTAATAATTTCGATGGTAGCTTTGTTATTGCGTTAGAAACTAAAAGCTAAATGTTCCTGACGTCACTGCCTATGATACTCCCCGGCTCGTGTCGTCGGGCAGCGGACCTCAGACCGGTTCTGCGAGCGCTTCACGGCCCCACCACCTTCATGGAGACAACGCGGCACCGCTGCAACAATCCTCTTGCTCGGAACAACACGGTCGCGAACGCACGTATTACGGCTATCTCTCTTATAGCAACCAATAAATTATCTACACAGTCTACATATTGAAGTTCTTATTTAGTTAAGAATTCCACCAGCACAAGTGGAGCTTGATACCCAACACTAAATAAAACTCTTATGTTAAATACGAAAACCCCATATTATAAATATGTTTTTATGGAAAAACAGGCAGCTAATTAAAATATAATTTTTTAATTTACTGCTTATGAGTCCTCTGCATATACAACCTTCATGTGACAATTCATTAATTAAGTTCAAAGGTTTGTCATCAGCAATCAGCTCTCACTAATTCAATAATTTTTTTAAGCAAAAGTATTCTATGAGGATCCGGCAATCTCCTCAACAATGATGTCACAGGAATATTATGTATTAAGTAGAAGATATTTGAACTGCGTAAACTTATCTCTACGTTTAAACTTGTTGAAGCCCTCTACTCTACTATGAAATCTCAAGGGTAATAAAAATATCCTCCAGACCAAATTTCAGGCTTGGCGGTCAGTCTCAACGGAGCCTAGCCATCTTTGCAGGACATGATTATACGACACGTATAATGTGTACTAGTGCACGAGTGTACACGCTACCACAGGTGCACTCTCTACTCTCTCATTCTAATAGTCCAATGAGACGTAATCTGACACGACCGGAAGAGTTCAGGTGCAGAAACAATGACTTTACGTGCTTTCAGAGGCACGGGGGTAAGACACCGCCAACTTCCTAACTGCGGGCTGCTACCTGCTATTGAGAATAACTTGATATAAATACTCAATAACTGATTTTGGCTGACTTTGGTTTGAACCTTAATCAGCAATCGCGTTTACGACAACTTGACTAACGAAGCATTCAAGTCCCAGCGGTACCTAATTTAGAGCCGATACAGCGTAAAGTGAACTATATAAATATGAATCTGAAACTATTAACATAAGTTTCAGTTAATGCGTGACATTCATGATAGACAGCTTCATTCATCGGAGACTGATGCTCTCTTTACACCCCTTCATCGTTTGGGTTTCATATATTCATCGTTTGCTGTCCAGACCGCTCGCCTATAGAATGACCTGCGTGAAAAATTAAGGATCTGTATATAAACATTTAAGATGAATGTTCGAAGTCATCTCCTAAAATTGGTTCAAACTGCTAAGCTACTGCTAATCATAATAGTTATGTCTGTTTTAGTTTAATCACGATATTATATTTTCTTACAACATATATAAGTACATATTTGTATATATGTTTATATGTATTCTATGTATATACATAATATAGTAATGTTATTTCATTCTCTTGGGTTTTATTTTGATATGTGTATATGTTTTCTTTTTAATATACTTACATATATTTTTATGTTCCTCCTAACCGCCTTTGTAATGTTATCACTGCCCTAAGGTTGATTAGCAGAGAATACTTTAAGTATTAAGTTCGCCTTTTTATGATATATTTCAACCAAGATCAAATAAATAAATTAATATTGTGTTTGTGATATTTGCTGTAATTTAGTAAGTGTGTGTAATAGAACGGCCTCAGTCAAGGATATTTTTGGTCGACATTACCATCCCTTATGAGGAGAACCAAAACAGATAAGCTGACAAAACATCTGGACCTGGCTCACGAGGTGACTGACATGTGGGGTGGTCTACCAACCGAAATTATTCCTGTGGTCGATTCTGCGAACGGGCTAATCACGGTCAGCCTCTCAGGACATCTGAGGCGACTGGGACTTAGTGACCGACCGCTCCAGGCTCAAATGTAGAAGGCGGTGCTCCTCGATACCGCCGGTTTCTTTCCCTTTACCCCTAACCCTCGGCCGTTTGGTCTCTCCTACCGAGGGTCTCCATCTGGTTGGGTTTTTAACTATTTATGTATTATTTATTCATTTATTTTAGTATATTAAATATATATAGGTATTTATGTTTATTTATTATTATATCCTTTAATATATTTACTCAGCTCAACCAAATGAGAATACTATATTAATACCCCAATAATAATAATTTATTTGCCAGAATTTTTTTATTACTTATTATAAGCCAGTACTTGACCACAATCTCACCTGGTGGTAAGTTGTGATGCAGCCTTAGGTGTAAATTACACTGTCTTATCGTAACAAAAGCCTATTCACTCTTGCCTTCAAGACGCCCAGATTGTATTCGGACGGAAAGATAGACGCCGGCAAATTATTCCACTCCTTTGCTGTACGAATTACAAAAGACGAAGCAAACCGTTTGGTTCTAATGCGTGGAATATCGACAACAATACAACAATGGGATGAAGACCCGCCGACCGTCTGGTTGTCCGATGGTGGAAAGGAGAGGGAGGAATTAAAGCGTGTAATTCCTGCGCACACTCACCGAAATGCATCCTATAGAATACCGAGAGACTGGCTACTCTGCGCCTGTGCTCGAGGCTGACAAGATTGGTTTCAACCAAATCAAGTTCACCAATGAGCCTCTTAGCACGTCTCTCCACTGAGTCCAATGCTGCCAGAGGGCATTTTGCAGCACCAGCCCATATATGACAGCAGTACTCCATACACGACCGGATATATATAAGGTAAGAAGCTGCCTCGGCGTGAAGTACCGCCGCATCCTTGCAAGGACACCAAGTTTCCTTGCGGCTGTGTGTGCGTTTGGCTCTGGACTCAATGAACTGAAGGCTGTCAGTGTACTCTAAGGATACATTCCGGAAAAAAGGAGCCAAGGTGAGCATATGTATGTAGATATATGGTAGTTACAGACATTATAACTAAATATAGTACAAGCATATTTCGCCATTGGCGTGCAAATACGTAATTATATAAAATGTACATGATTCTATTTAAAAATTATGTTAATTATAATTTTATGATAAATTTAAGATTAAAAATTCATAAAACACATAAAGATGGATGTCAATAATTAATTAAACAAAAAAGTACAATGTTTTATCTAGTCCTAAATTAAAAATATATAATTTTATATCATGTTGAAGAATGAGTGACAAATTCCTTCTTTAACGTGAGGGATTCATGTCCATTAGTGGACTTTAATGAACTAGAGGAAGATATAATGCTGTGTAAAAAGTAAACAAGGCGACTTAGATCTCTTGTTAGTAACGAGTCTGAGTTGGCAATCAGTAGCAATAAAACTTGAACGCACGCCGTGAAACTGTTGCCAAAGTATTTTTTTCTCATCATTATTTTTGCAGCTATGTCTGAAGTCTGAACCTTTGTTGTCTAGAGCATTATACACTGTAGATATTCTGAATGAGTTTCTAAATAACAACAAAAATTATACAAAATATGAATACGAGCCAGACTCCGCCCTGTTTCAATCCTCTTAAAAAATAAAGACTTAATGTAACCCATATGTGGGACGTATATTGACTGTTTTACGTTTTTGTCTTTTTAAAGAACAGAACACCTTTAGCATAGAATAACTTTAACAAAGAGAAAAGGAGTCTAGCAATCAGTAGATATAATTTTATAATTCTTAATTTTTATTATAATACATCCGGCACGACGGCATATGCGGCAGGGACGTCTTCACCACCGGTTAGAAATAAAAACAAGGTTGATTATCTTATGGTTTTGGTAGGTGTGTATTAATTAGGGAGGGCTTAATGGCTGTAACACGTCTATGATTTAACGCAGTTGCAAAATGTAAAACCATTAGTAAGTTTAACCATTAAAAAGTTAAGTTACTACCATTAAAAAGGTACAACGATTATTAACGTTTTTTATCCTTATTTAATAAAATTTGTTAAAGTTATCAAGAACTGGAAGCAGGTAAAACGATGGTACATAAACGGATTCCAGGCCAGTAAAGGTCTTACCAATAAATTCGTTTCGGAAAAGAATCCTAATGTGCAAAGATCTCTACATTACTTCAGAACACTTACAATACAACATAAAAAAGTAGTTCGTAACTCCTGCAGGAAAATTAAGAAAATAAAACTTAGCATCAGTTCTAGCGTAAGCATCCAAGTTAACTATTAGTTTGTTCTAATGAGGTTTCTGCGTTCATTTGTGATAAAATTCTAAACTCAACTTTATAAGTAACGATTATAATATGGTTTTATTTTAAAATATACTTTATTAATATATTTATATTTTACCTGTAACCAAAATAAAAACATTAATGTATAAGATTTAAGCCTTACATGACACGATAACTTAGTTAAAACAAATAACGAAAGCAAAAAAGAATACTAATTCGAAAAAATCACAAGAATGTTAATTTCAAAAAATTCGCATTGTAAAGTTAAAGGTAATGTATGCAATGAGAGTTGAAAATTAGAAAATTTAGTTGGAAAACTACAAGAAGTTAAGTCCTAAATGCAAATAATATAATAATAAAAGTTAACTGCCATTCAGTATTTGATATGCTATATTTTCAAACGTTTACTTAGTTTTAATATATAGCACATTAAAGAGGTTTTCTTGGTACGAGAGACATTCTGCAGGTATATTAATAGTGTTGCGCGCCACTATTAATGTCTTGTACATGGCAACACTAGTTACACTAGCGCCCCCTAGTGTCGAGTAAATGAAAGTGTTGCGCGCCACTATTAATGTCTTGTACATGGCAACACTAGTTACACTAGCGCCCTCTAGTGTCGAGTAGCAGAACTAGGAGAGTCGAGATCCTTCCAGAAATTTCGGGACCGATATGTACTCGAACATTCTAGATGTCGCTACAGTAGAAGGTTCTGGAAACTATCTGAGGCCCTATATAAGGCCGGTATAGACCACGACCGGGGCAGTATTGAATTGGCGATACAAGAGATTACTTCGAAGCGAAATAACGGCGAACTGTGTTTTATTATTAGTGTGATTTTAGATTGTAATTAGTCTTGTGTAATTAAAGTGTCAATTTTGGTAATTCAATCGGCAGTTTTTAATTGTCTCGAACCTCAAGCTCGTAACAAATGGTGTCAGAAGTGGGATCAAATATGCCGATTTTATCTAAAGACGACACGGAGGGTATCCGTACCCGAAGTCAACGCCAACAGGAGACGGACCAGAGACGAATTGGTAATGCAACGCCGCAAACGTCGGAGGGGCAGCTGCTAACCACGGAGGCCGGCCCGTCAGCAATTCCTGCATCTGCAGCACCTGACTTAGGTGCTCTGATGATGATGCTGCAGGATCAGGCTCGCCGACAGGAGGAACAGGCTCGCCGACAGGAGGAACAGGCCCGCCGACAAGAGGAACAGACCCGTCGGTTGGAAGAGCAGCTGCAGCGCGGTATGGAAGAACAGATGCTCCTCAGGAAGGACCTTCACGCTACCTTCGGGAAAGAGATAAAGGAGGTGAAGGATAGGGTTGCTCAACATGACAACCGCCTGTCGGAAGCTGAAACCCGAATCGACCAAGTGAACAATCGGGTTAACAACGTGATGGCTGATGTGAAGAAAACGCTGGACGACCTCAAACTTGGGGATGGAATTACAGCTCCCGTAGTAGCTACAACACCTTCGCTACGTGGATTCAAAGTGCCGCCGTTCGACGGGAGTTCTTCCTGGTCGGCCTACAAAATCCAGTTCGAGGCTGTCATGAAAGCGAACGGCTGGAATAAAAGTCAGGCCATGACTGCTCTCACCCTAGGCCTACGCGACCAGGCCTTAACTGTTCTGGAAGCTCTCGGTAAGGAAGTAACTTACGAGCAGCTCCTTGAGGCATTGGAGGCAAGATATGGCGATGCTCACCTGGAACACGTCTTTCGTGCGCAGCTCAAAGATCGCGTGCAACGCAGTAACGAAAACCTGCAGCAGTGGGCCCTTGAGGTGGAGAAGCTGGTTCGAAAAGCGTACCAGTCTGTACCTGCGCTCATTGTAGGGAACCTGGTGCAGACATTCATCGACGGCATCCGCGACCTTGAAGTCAGAGCTGCTGTGAGGCTCGGGCACCACGAGACGCTTAAGGACGCCTTGACCCAAGCACTGGAGGTGGAAGCCGTGCGGCAGGATCATCGTTCCCACCGCGTCAGGGAGGTTGCATCAGCTACAGTTCAGGACCGCAATAAGGGCTACAGCCCTAGGTGCTACGGCTGTGGGGAAAGGGGCCATCTTCGATCCAGCTGCCCTAAACGAATTGTAGAAAGGGAAGGTGATCGATATCGAGAGGGTAGTGTGGCTGACAGCACCGCCCAGCAACAGCAGGGAAACTGGCGGGTGCCGGCTGATGTTAAAAGAGCCCCAAGGATTTCGATCTCACAAACCCATGATGGGAACAGCCTAATCATCAAGGGCGAAGTCAACGGAACGCCGTGTAAACTGACCATAGACACTGGAGCCTCTCGCACGGTTGTCAGTTCCCAACTTATAAGTCGGTTCCTTGGGGACTCCGCATACAACCGAGAACGCATTAATTTGGTGACAGCCACCGGTCAGCGCATACCCGTCCGTGGAGAGAAGGAGATGAAGTTGAAGCTAGGCAACATGATCTACCTGCATAATGTCATCGTGGCTGATATAATGGACGACTGCATCCTGGGCCTAGACTTTATGAGGAAGAATTGTTGTGAGATCGACGTTAAGCAAGGTGTTTTGAAATGTGGACAAGAGGAACTTTTCGTGGAAGGGGCGTTACCAGGGAATGTGTACAGCCTTAAGAAGATTGTTCTTCCGCCGAGATCGGAAACGATTGTGCCGGTTAGACTTCCACGGAATCCTGGGCAAACTCTTCGTTGTGTACTCGTGGAAAGGGTAGACGATGACCTTCCATGGAAAGTGGCTCGAACCTTGGTCAGAACCGCCGACATCTCAGGAGTACGTGTGCTGAACCTTTGTGATCAGGAACAGATTATAGAAAAAGGCACATTGGTTGGTAGTAGTGAGGAAGTGGATTGGTTGCGTCGGTGCGAATATCTATCGACTGGGACCCCCAGCAAGGATGGACAAACTAGAGTGACCACACTTTTAGAAGACTGTCGCAGCGTTCTCTCCCCGAATGAAACGGTCAAAGCGAAGAAGTTGTTACTCAAGTACGCCAATGTTTTCTCGTCAAACGAAGCTGACATAGGAAAGACTAGCTTAGTTCAACACAAAATAAACACAGGACAAGAATTGCCTATTCGTCAGCGGCCAAGAAGATTGCCTGTAGCACGTGAAAAGGAAGTGGAAACCATGATTGAGGGAATGGTGAAGGATGGTGTTATTGAACCTTCATCTAGTCCATGGTGTTCACCTGTGGTGCTGGTAAAGAAGAAGGACGGCAGCATGCGGTTTTGTGTTGACTACCACCGCCTGAACGACGTTACAAAGAAGGACAGCTATCCCTTGCCAAGAATTGATGACACGCTGGACATGCTTACAGGCGTAAAGTGGTTTAGTACGCTAGATCTGAAAAGTGGCTACTGGCAGGTTGAAATTGACCCTAAGGACAAGGAGAAAACTGCATTCTCCACAGGAAAGGGTCTGTGGCAATTCAAAGTCATGCCGTTTGGATTGTGCAATGCTCCAGCAACGTTTGAAAGGTTGATGGAGCTTGTACTTACCGGGCTAATTGGAGATGCTTGTCTGGTCTATTTGGATGACATCATCATCGTAGGCCGTACGTTTGAGGAACACCTTCAAAACCTGGAACGCGTGCTCATGAAGATCCAGAGTGCCAACCTCAAGTTGAGTCCAAAGAAGTGCTCACTATTCAAACGGCAAGTTAGTTTTTTGGGGTATGTAGTGTCGGAAGAAGGTATCCGCACGGATCCAGAGAAAATTGCTGCTGTCAAGGAGTGGCCGGTCCCAAAAGACAGGACACAGGTTAGAGCATTTTTGGGTTTGTGCTCTTATTATCGGCGATTTGTGAAGAACTTTGCAGATATAGCCAAACCTCTGCACAAGCTAACCGAGGAGAAGCGGCATTTCTGCTGGGATGAAAGTTGCGATATTGCATTCCAGGTGCTCAAGAACCGTCTGTGCAAAACACCTATTTTGGGGTACCCTGATGCGGGCAAGGAATTCATAGTTGACACAGACGCAAGTGATATAGGACTTGGCGGTGTGTTGTCTCAACGGAATGGTGATCAAGAGATTGTGATAGCGTACTTCAGCAAGTCGTTGTCAAAGCCGGAAAGGAACTATTGTGTCACAAGACGGGAATTGCTTGCTGTGGTAAAGTCCTTGCAGCATTTTAGCAAATATCTCCTGGGGCGGAAATTCTACTTACGAACTGACCATGCTGCACTGAAATGGCTATTGCAGTTCAAAAATCCTGAAGGACAAGTTGCGAGATGGATTGAACTACTACAGGAATACGACTTTGTGATCGAACATCGCAGCGGGAAATCTCATGGCAATGCAGATGCATTATCAAGAAGACCTTGCCCTGAAGATTGCAAGCATTGTACTAGACAAGAGGGTAAAGAAGTGGTATCTGCGACATTCAGGACAGACCAGCTCAGCAATGAATGGAAGGACAGCCTACAACATGCACAGCAGGAAGATTCGGACATTAAGCCGATTCTGGAATGGATGAAGGCCAGTGCTCCTAAGCCCAAGTGGAGCGACGTCTCAGCAATGAGTTCGACCACGAAAAGCTATTGGGCCCAATGAGACAGCTTGCTGATTCAGGATGGAGTCCTGTACCGGAAAATAGTCGGGGAGACAGGTGTCATTTGCAAATGGTTGTCCCTAAGGCTAAAGTACCGGATGTTCTCCAGCTGTACCATAGTGGTTGTTCAGGAGGCCACGTGGGAGTTAAACGAACTCTACTGAAGATCTGAGAACGGTTTTACTGGGTCCACTGTCGTGACGATGTCGAGGACTGGTGCCGCAAATGTACAAGTTGTGCGGCTGTAAAGGGACCTCAAATTCGTAGTAGAGGCGCATTGAAATTGTACAATGTTGGTGCACCATGGGAGAGGATAGCCATTGACGTTGCAGGGCCGTTTCCGGAAAGTGAAAGTGGTAACAAGTATTTCATGGTTGTGATGGATTACTTTACTAAGTGGCCAGAAGTCTTCGCCATTCCAAATCAAGAAGCTTCAACAGTTGCAGATAAACTAGTTCATGAAGTCTTCTGTCGTTTTGGAGTACCTTTAGCAGCGATCAAGGAAGGAATTTTGAGTCTCAAATATTCCAGGAAACTTGCCGAGTTATGGGTACTCAGAAAACACGAACAACTTCTTACCACCCACAATCTGATGGAATGGTAGAAAGATTTAATCAGACATTGGAGAGGTACCTAGCAAAAGTTGTGGAAAAACGGCAACGAGACTGGGACAGGCATATACAACCGTTTTTGTTGTCATATCGAAGCGCTGTTCACGAAAGTACATCAGTGACACCAGCTTTCGCAAACTTTGGGAGAGAATTGCGGCTGCCTGCAGACCTGATCACCGGAATACCACCCGATGCCCCACGCAGTATAACCGATTATGCAAATGACTTGCGGAACAAAATGAATGACATTTATGAGCACGTCAGACAGACGGGCCAGCAAACGTCTGAGAAGATGAAAACACGGTATGACCGCAAAATGAACAACAAGGGGTTTGATGAAGGTTCACTAGTGTGGTTACACAATCCAGTTCGCAGCAAAGGGAAATCTCCTAAGCTTCAAGCTAAATGGGACGGACCGTACCGGATTGTGACAAGGATCAATGATGTAACCTACCGCATACAGAAAGGTGCCAGAGGTACTCCTAAGATTGTCCATGTGGATCGACTGGCGTTATTATGGGGCCAATAATGCTCGGGACGAGCATGTCTTAGGAGGGGGCAGTGTTGCGCGCCACTATTAATGTCTTGTACATTTTTTTTTTTTTATAGGAGAGGGGGCAAACGAGCATGCGGCTCACCTGATGGTAAGTGACTACCGCCGCCCATGAACAACCGCAACACCAGGGGAATTGCAGATGCGTTGCCGGCCTTTTAAAAAGGAGTAGGCTCTTTTCTTGAAGGTCCCTAAGTCGTATCGGTCCGGAAAAATCCCTGGTGGTAAACTATTCCACAAGGAAGTTGTGCGAGGAAGAAAACATCTTCTAAATCGCACAGTGGTGGACCGCCAATCATCCAGATGGTGTGGATGGTATCGGGAGTTCTGCCGCGATGTGCGTTCGTGAAATTTGGCGGCTGGGATTAATCCGAACAATTCCTCAGAGCACTCCCCATGGTAGATGCGAAAGAAAATGCAAAGAGATGCAACATCTCTTCGCAGTGCCAATGAATCGAGCCGATCGGAAAGGGCTCGGTCGTCGACGATTCGAGCCGCTCTGCGCTGGATGCGGTATGTCGAGTAAATGAAAGTGTTGCGCGCCACTATTAATGTCTTGTACATGGCAACACTAGTTACACTAGCGCCCTCTAGTGTCGAGTAGCAGAACTAGGAGAGTCGAGATCCTTCCAGAAATTTCGGGACCGATATGTACTCGAACATTCTAGATGTCGCTACAGTAGAAGGTTCTGGAAACTATCTGAGGCCCTATATAAGGCCGGTATAGACCACGACCGGGGCAGTATTGAATTGGCGATACAAGAGATTACTTCGAAGCGAAATAACGGCGAACTGTGTTTTATTATTAGTGTGATTTTAGATTGTAATTAGTCTTGTGTAATTAAAGTGTCAATTTTGGTAATTCAATCGGCAGTTTTTAATTGTCTCGAACCTCAAGCTCGTAACAATAGTATAGTTGTAGCACGAATGGGTCGGCTCAACCGGGGGATGACCATGCTCTCACAGAATACCAGCGTCAAATAGCAGCTTAATGCTGCTGTGTTTCGTATGATTAGTGTAGAGAACCGGATACTCATTTTACTAGAAAAGAGGCATTCCATCTTAGTCCTCACGGCTGACAACGCATCTGCATTTTAATTCGCAAACGAAGATAGATGAAGATGTCTATGGGCCATAGCAACCACTTACCATCAGGTGGACTGTGTGCTCGTTTGTCAACTTTACTATAAAAAAATTCTAACTACTTAAGGTCCCTCCGTTTAACTTATTGAAGTTTTTACAGCCTTGAGAGTTCATTGGAGTTGCACAAATCAAATGTTGTTACCGCAATGTCTACGGGCGTTTCTAGTTCATGTTCATGTTCTGAAATTTAAAAGATGTATACTAGATACATACATTTAAAGTTAAATGTGACATAGTGCAGTGTGCAAAAGAAAAGAGAAATGGTAAAATACTCATGGAGACAAATCTATTAGCTTAGCATCATGGCCGTAGCTAGGGAGGGGTTCGGAACAGCACAGCGTCCCCGCTAGAAAATCTGATGACCCTCTAGTATAATTTGGCGTTTCATAGTCCACAAAAAACATTGTTCCAAGCTGTCTAGCAGTAATCCAACAAGATAGGATTCAGACGCCCTTAGGCCCGCCCGGTAAAAAAATGTTGCTTACGCCCATATTCATATGACATTTCGTTATAATTCTACTTTATCTTAAGTTGACAATTTTAACTTCTTTATATAACATTATAATAACTACTAGTTTCTGATCACATAGTTTGATTATTTTTGTGTAGAGCAATGGAAACAGAACACTCGTGAATTTTAATGTTCATTTTATTATTTAAAATAGCAAATACACGGCTACAACGTCTTTAATTTTTAAAATGGAACCGAAGAAAGATATACATTGTCTCTTATTGCAACGTATGAATAATTTTATTTATTAAATATATGTGATAGCCAAATACATACATATATTTTTTTTAAATTGAGATTGGGTTTATTGTTAAATACAGGCCATTGTATTTTTTATACAAGTGCGGGTGACTAATTAGCATATATTTCATCTATACTTAATAATAATCCAAATGTCGATACGTTGTCACCCCTGGTGGCTAACATGGAAAGCCAGGTCTCAGGTGTTCACGCACCTGAAACTGTGACATTTTTATTTCTGGGCCCCAAGACTGCAGGAGATATACGTAGCCCTCAGGTATGAATCCACATTTGCGGCCTTCTTTGTTTGAAGTTGTTTTTCTTTTATAAGTGTGATAAACGAGCGCACAAATCTCCTCATTTGTCACCCCTGAGAATTAAAATGCCGTGATACCAGTTAAATTAGGTTTTCAAACCTCTCCCATTCATACGAAAAATAGCAATATTATGCTGTTATTTCGCGCTGGCTGTTAGAACTCTAACAATATTAATAAACGTCGTTATATATTAGCGACTTCAGACTAATTTGCATTCCGATTGCACAGAAACTCCTGAGCCTAGTTTAAATAGTAGTAATTTAAATTATTCTTTTTTATTAAATAGGTTATACTTTAGCGGTGCCGCATATAAATTTTAAGAAGAAAATCCATCGGTAAGAGTGGAAAAAATACGAAATGAAGATTTTACAATTTTATTTGAATGAGATTATAATTTTTACCTTGACCTTGAACATAATATCAACATATTCCTTAGACAATTCAAAAGAGTAAGATAATTAAACTTATAATAAAAGCAATTTATAACAAAATGAGGTTGTGTGTCACATATTATATAGATAATATTGAATAAAAATTTCAGAGTTAAAGAGAAAGAAGAGAAGTCCACATTAAACCTACTTAACACACATCCTGAGCCTAGGATGAGATTTAGTTAAATCAGTCACCGGCCTGATCTCCTTTTTTAAGACAAGGAAGAGTCCGCTGCACTATCCCCGTACGTGTTGGCGGGCTCCACGATACCTAAAAATACATTTTTTAACTAGCTATATCGAGCGATAGCTCGACCGAGGTAGGAGCACGCCCTTACAGAATACCAGAGTAAAGTAGCAGCTTAATGCTGCTGTGTTTCCCATGGTGTGTGTAGAGAACTGGAGACCCTTTTTACTGTTAATGAGTTATTCCATCTTAGTCCTCAGGGGTGATAACACATCTGCATTTTGATTCTTAATCGGGGATAAATGTAGACGTCTATGGGCTACAGTATCCACTTATCATCAGTTGGACTGTGTGCAAGTTTGTCACCCATATTCTATAACAAAATCGATACAAACATACATACATAGAATGTCTAGTGCAAAAGCCTTTCTATAAATAGTTGTAATCAGTTAAAAATATAGGTTGACCCTTGGTTGTAGCAAAATATGGCAAACTAGCTGTCACATCGTGGTATCCCTAGTATGATAACATTGCCAAGTTAGTTTTATAGATAAATGTTAAGACCAACATGCTAAAAAGGATATATTACATTTGACAACAATTAATATTACGTTACTACAAAGATATAGATATCTACATTCAGTAATTCAAACAAAATCGACAAAAGTTCTGGAGCACTGAACAAAGAGATTATTTCGCTGGCACAATTCCACGTTAAAATAAAATGCCAGAATTAACTCTCATATTACCATATCGAAAGCAATGCTGTCAATTAGTTATTGTATTTTCATCTAAAACATGGCAAAGTTAACTTCCATTGATAAAGTTGCCAGACTTGACTGTAATAAATTACCCAAGTAAAATTCCTTCCAACCCAACAAAATTTATTGATAAAATAATTTATAGCGATGCTACGACTATTATAATGTCTATCCCAACATAAAATATCTGTACTTGATTTGAAAGTTTTGTAATTACTACGTCTTTTTCTGCCTATGAGTACGTCTGAGTGGGTACTACCCTCTTTCTAAAATTTCCGTATTGATTCTATTAACTATTAATTAAGTGAGTGCTACATGCCGGGGCAGAGGCGGCGAATCATCCCACGGGTGACGTAAGAGTTGACAGAAAAAAATTAAACAGGAGAAGGGCAGCCGCATATTCGTGATAATCAATCCACCTACCAAATGTGTCCATCACTGAAATTTTTTAAGCTGATTGCTTACTAATAGCCGACTGCTGATCCTGGGTAAGCCAAAATAAGTTATTGAGTTTTTTAGTCAAGAAATATTTTGTAGCAGCTCGGAGTCAGGAAGTTAACGGTATTTCACCCCCGAGCCTCGGAATACACAGTGTAACATTGCCTTCCCATTAGACTAGACGTGAATGAGGGAATAGAGAATGTTCTTATGCTTGTGCACACTCGTGCATTATAATACTGTTACGGTCATGCGCAGATGTTTTAATCATTAAGACTGGCTCCCTAGGCCTAAATTCGGTCTGGGGGACATTATTAGATAGGCTGTTATGGATGAATAATCAAGACTTCTTAGAGAGCTGAAATCATAGTAGTCGCCAAGTTATAAATTGCGTTTCAGTAATTTAGTTAAAATCCTTTTTCTGATACTGTCCGACAATAGTAAATAATGTAGTTATTCTCAGATTCTCAAATTTACGAAGGAATTGAGAAAGAAATTAGTTTAAATGATGTGCTGTTGGTTAATAATATGTAAAGAACAATATTAAATAACAACGCAATATAAGAGGATCTTGTAACCTTATATTAGACCAATAACCATGTTATTTTAAGATGAGTTGAATCCTCTTTGCTGTAAATTAATGTGCGTAAATTAAACGTAAATTGGATCGTAAATTAAATCATAATAGAGGTATTGTAGCTTGATAATATAATTTAATATTTAGGCTAGAGCTTTGTTGGATATGAGCTGTCAATTTAAGTTTGTTGTATTATTAATAATTACACTCACAATCCTGTGGTTGTCGTAGGAAGTGACAATGTTGATGATTATAAAGATCTCAAGTCTTGCATCAGACGGCAGTATAACCATCTCAGCTGCGTCAGACGTAAAATTCCCAGGTTGGTGACAGTGAAGTGTAACGTAAAAGATTGCTTCAACCAATCCGCCTTTCGTGTGTGTTATGACAAATTCCTTCTTCAACGGAAGAGATTCGTGTCCAGTAGCGAAGTTTTATGAATTTTAAGAAGATATAAGGTTCTGTAAAAAGTAAACAAGGCAACATAGATCTAGTGTTAACAATAAGTCTGAGTTGGCACACAGTAGCAATAAAACTTGAACACTCGCCGAGAAACTGCTACCAAAGTATTTTTTTCTCATCATTGTTTTTACAGCTATGTCCGAAGTCTGAACCTTTGTTGTCTAGTGCTATTATATACAGACTCCGCCCTTTTTCAATGCCCTTAAAAAAAGTACTGTAATCAACTGTGGGAATTAATTTTTTTATATTATATTATGTCTACTAAAGGAACAGAACCTCTTTATAAGTTGTTCTAACTTTAACAAAGATAAAGTGATTTCATTAAACAGTTAATATAATTTAACCGTGCAAGAGCTGTGCTGTAGCTATATTAATTGTGTAGTTGTAGCACAAATAGGTCAGAACGACCGAGGAAGGACCACACTCTCACAGAATACCAGCGTAAGATAGCAGCTTAATGCTGCTATGTTTCGTATGATGGGTGTTAGAACCGGAGACTCTTTTTACTGGAAAAAAGGCATTCCACCTTAGTTCTCACGGCTGACAACGCATCTGCATTTTAATTCGCAAACGAGTATAGATGTAGATGTACATGGGCCTCAGCAACCACTTACCATCAGGTGGATTGTGTGCTCGTTTGTCTCACTATTTTTATTAAAAAAATATAAATCTGGTACTGAAGTGAGTAGTAAGATGAAGTATTTGTCAATATTTTTTCCATAAGATTATTCTGTAAAGTAGGTTTTTGATTCAATAAATAAATGAAAAAATGGAGGCATATAAAACATGATTTAATACACATACTGTGTCAAAAACAAGGTAAATTAAACTGTAGAGCAATAATAAATGCCAACTCGGAGAGTTTACCGAAATAATAAATTTTACCCTTAAGAATAAAAGGGAACGTTTTCGTTCAAACATTATCGGAGGTAAATTTACGCAAACACTTTTATTGCTTCGATAAATTTCAGGGTTTTTAGTGAGCAGTGGCCGCGTGGTGACGGCTTAAGTAAATCCATCATTCCATTTCATCCCGAGGCGAAAGACTTCTAGTACTGCGATCGTCAATCCATCTCTCAAGCATAGCGACTAAGGAAAATAATTTCTATAAGGAGAGACATCCCTAGATTTCTATACGTGGTCAGGACCACGCTGCAGGTAAATTATGGTTGTAGCACGAATGGGTCGGCTCGACCAGGGTAGGGCCACGCTCTCACAGAAAAGGTACCAGTGTAAAATAGCAGCTTGATGTTGGTGTATTTCTTATGGTGAGTGTAAAACATAGGAGATCCTATTTACTGGAGATGAGGCATTCCATTTAAGTCCTCAGTGGTGACAACTCATCTGCATTTTGATTCTTAATCGAGGGTGAATGTAGATGTCTATGGGCCACAGCATCTACTTACCATCAAGTGGACTGTGTGCTCGTTTGTCACCCTTATTCTATAGAAAGAAAGAACTGATAACGTTTTTTCATCGCTACGATAAGAAGGTGACAATAGTTCATTGCAGACTACCATTACAAAAGTATTTTTAAGAAAATAACGTTTATTAATGTCCTCTTTTAATAGAATTTGGTAAACTTGTCAAGTCCCGTTTCAAGTTGAGAAAATAAACCTTAGCATCAGTTCTACCGTAAGCATCCAGTTTTCTACTCCTTTCTTCCAACGAGGTTTCCGCGTTTATTTGTTACAAAATCTGAACCCAACTATGTAAGTAACAATTATAATAAAGGCTTACTTTAAAATATGTTCTATTAATGTATTTATCTGTTGCCTGTAACTAAAAAATAAAAACATAAAAGTATAAAATTTAAGCTTTAATAACAGAATAACTTAGTTAAAACTATTATCGATATTAGTACAGAGCACAGAAGAAAGAAAAGAAAACAAAAAAGAAAAATTAGCCCCAAAAATTCCGCATTGTAATGTTAAAGGTATTTTATGCACAGAGAGTTGACAATTATTCCAACTCATCATCATCATCATCATTACAGCCCTTCACAAGTCCACTGCTGAACATAGGCCTCCCCCAAAGAATGCCTCAAAACACGGTCCTGAGCCACCTGCATCCATCGACATCCTGCATGTCTTACCAGGTCGTCACTCCATCTTGTGGGGGGACGCCCTACACTTCGCCTACCGGTACGAGGCTGCCACTCGAGAACCTTTCTTCCCCATCGGTTGTCGGTTCTTCGAGCTATATGGCCGGCCCACTGCCACTTCAGCTTACTAATCCGTTGGGCTATGTCGGTCACTCTGGTTCTACTGCGGATATCCTCATTCCTAAGTTTATCACGCAGAGAAACTCCGAGCATAGCCCTCTCCATAGCTCGCTGAGCGACCTTGAGCTTCCTCATACGGCCAGCAGTGAAGGACCACGTCTCAGTTCCGTAAGTCATCACTGGCAACACGCACTGGTTGTACAATTTCGTTTTAAGGTTTTGAGGTATGTCTGACGAGAAGATGTGTCGTAGCTTCCCGAACGCTGCCCAGCCGAGTTGAATCCGTCGATTGACCTCTCGGTCGAAGTTGGACTTACCCAGTCGGACTATTTGTCCCAGGTAAACATACTCGTCAACAACTTCGAGCTTAGTGTTCCCAACAACTATCGGCATAGGTGTGAATGGACATTAAACATGATCTTAGTTTTGTCCATGTTCATCTTAAGACCTTAGGTCCTCCAGCGATTCTGCCATAAGGACTATATCGTCGGCAAATCGAAGGTGAGTGATGTACTCGCCATTGATGTTGATACCGTATCCTTTCCAGTCCAGAAGCTTGAAAACGTCTTCCAATGCAGCGGTGAAGAGTTTCGGGGATATGACGTCACCCTGTCTTACACCTCTCTGCAATTGGATAGGTTTCGTACTCTGGTTCTGTACTCGGATAGCCATCGTAGCCCTACTGTACAAGCACTTCAACACTTCGATATACCGACAGTCAACTTGGCACCGCTGAAGGGACTGCAGCACCGCCCAAATTTCGACGGAATCAAAGGCTTTCTCATAGTCCACATACGCCAGACATAGTGGCAAATTGTACTCTTCGGACTTCTGTACAACTTGCCGAAGGGTATGTATGTGGTCTATGGTGCTAAAGCCCTTTCGGAAACCGGCTTGTTCGGGAGGCTGGAAGTCGTCAAGTCTGCGCGCGAGACGATTCGTAATGACTCTCGAAAACAGCACGTAGACGCGGCTCAGAAGGGAAATCGGTCTGTAGTTCTTCAAGAGAGCGTTGTCACCTTTCTTGAAGAACAAGACCACCGCACTTCTGCTCCACGCCTCCGGTGTAATGCCACCATGGAGGACGGAATTAAAGAGCTTCTGAAGGACTTCAAGTACCGGTCTTCCACCCGCTTTCAGAAGCTCCGCTGTAATTCCATCCTCGCCTGGGGCCTTACCGTTTTTAAGGTGCTGGAGAGCCATCCTAATCTCGCTCAGACTGACATCCGGGATATCTTCGGAATAGTGTCGGATGAGACTCGCTCTTGGATCGTTACTCACACTTGCGTGTGGCTCCAACGATGATGTGTACAGCTGCCCATAGAACCTCTCAATCTCACTCAAAATCTCAGGTGTCCCGGAAACGATGCTGCCACATTCTGTCTTCAGCTTTGACAGTTGGCTCTTTCTGGCAGACAGATCTCTGGCAAAGACTTTGGAGCCTTGGTTCCGCTCGATCGCTTCTTCAATACGAGCTGTATTGAAGTTGCGTAAGTCCCGCCGCATGCATTTGGAGATCTGTCTGTTCAGATGCCTGTATGCTGTCAAGTCTGTTGAAGAATGTAGCTTCATCTCCCGTCTAACAGCCATGAGATTAAGAGTGTGATCGGAGAGTTTTTGTGTTCTTCTGCGGCGGGTCTTGCAGAACTTAGCTCCAACCGCATGGACAGTTTCCACGAGCTTGTCATTCATATCGTCCACTTCATTGCAGTCTTCTAGGCACATTTATTCCAACTACTAGAAGTTAAGTCCTAAATCCAAATAACATAATAAATTATAATAACCCTCATTCACTGTTTGATGTGCTATATTTTCAAACGATTACTTCGTTTTAAAATAAAAAAAAACATTAATAAGGTATTTCAACTACTCGAAAGGTATCCCTTCGTTTAACTTATTGAAGTCTTGACAGCTTCGAGAGTTCGTTGAAGTTACGCAACTCAAAAGTTGCTTATCGCAATTTCTACGGGCGTTTCTAGTTTATGTTCATGTTCTTACATTAAGTATTAAGTTTATCACACAGAGAAACCCCGAGCATAGCCCTCTCCATAGCTCGCTACCTCATACGGCCAGCAGTGAAGGACCAAGTCTCAGTTCCATAAGTCATCACTGGCAATACACACTGTTTATACAGTCTCGTTTTCAAGTTTTGAGGTATTCCTAAATATGAATGAATAAGTGCAGTAATTTTCCGAATGCTGCCCAGCCGAGTTGAATCTGTCGATTGAGCTCTCGCTTGAAGTTGGACTTACATAGTAGGGCTATTTGTCCCAGGTAAACATACTCATGTGCTGAGCTTGAAAAGGTCTTCCAATACAGCGGTGAAGAGTTTCGGGGAAATATCGTCACCCTGTCCTACACCTCTCTGCAATTGGATAGGTTTCGTACTCTGGTTCTGTACTCGGATAGCCATCGTAGCCCTACTGTACAAGCACTTCAACACTTCGATATACCGACAGTCAACTTGGCACCGCTGAAGGGACTGCAGCACCGCCCAAATTTCGACGGAATCAAAGGCTTTCTCATAGTCCACATACGCCAGACATAGTGGCAAATTGTACTCTTCGGACTTCTGTACAACTTGCCGAAGGGTATGTATGTGGTCTATGGTGCTAAAGCCCTTTCGGAAACCGGCTTGTTCGGGAGGCTGGAAGTCGTCAAGTCTGCGCGCGAGACGATTCGTAATGACTCTCGAAAACAGCACGTAGACGCGGCTCAGAAGGGAAATCGGTCTGTAGTTCTTCAAGAGAGCGTTGTCACCTTTCTTGAAGAACAAGACCACCGCACTTCTGCTCTACGCCTCCGGTGTAATGCCACCATGGAGGACGGAATTAAAGAGCTTCTGAAGGACTTCAAGTACCGGTCTTCCACCCGCTTTCAGAAGCTCCGCTGTAATTCCATCCTCGTCTGGGGCCTCACCGTTTTTAAGGTGCTGGAGAGCCATCCTAATCTCGCTCAGACTGACATCCGGGATATCTTCGGAATAGTGTCGGATGAGACTCGCTCTTGGATCGTTACTCACACTTGCGTGTGGCTCCAACGATGATGTGTACAGCTGCCCATAGAACCTCTCAATCTCACTCAAAATCTCAGGTGTCCCGGAAACGATGCTGCCACATTCCGTCTTCAGCTTTGACAGTTGGCTCTTTCTGGCAGACAGATCTCTGGCAAAGACTTTGGAGCCTTGGTTCCGCTCGATCGCTTCTTCAATACGAGCTGTATTGAAGTTGCGTAAGTCCCGCCGCATGCATTTGGAGATCTGTCTGGTCAGATGCCTGTATGCTGTCAAGTCTGTTGAAGAATGTAGCTTTATCTCCCGTCTAACAGCCATGAGATTAAGTGTGTGATCGGAGAGTTTTTGTGTTCTTCTGCGGCGGGTCTTGCAGAACTTAGCTCCAACCGCATGGACAGTTTCCACGAGCTTGTCATTCATATCGTCCACTTCATTGCAGTCTTCCAGGCACTGAAAACGGTTTTGTAACTCGAGCTGAAAGGTTTCGGGAGTTTGGAACAGAGCACGAGGGGGACGGAGCGTTGACTTCATTAGACGAGACCTCTCCAACTTAACGTTTAGGTTCAGTGTGCCTCTAACCATTCGGTGATCGCTACCAGTTTTCACCCTCGCGATCACGGAGACATCACTGAACAGTTGTCGTCTGGTCGTCATAATGAAGTCAATCTCATTTTTTGTGGAACCGTCGGGGCTCGACCAGGTCCACTTCCTGTGGGGCCGCTTCTGGAAGAAAGAGTTCATCATAAAGAGTCCCTCTTTCTCCATGAAGTCGGCCAGCTGCTGGCCCCTTGGGTTCCGTTGCCCTATTCCAAATTTCCCTACTTTCAGCTCACCGTTCTCTCTTGTGCCTAGTTTTGCATTGAAGTCTCCCATTAACACCGTATATTGGGTTTTGGAGGAATGCATGGCTCTAGAGATATCATCATACATTTCCTCCACCTCCTCATCGGGGTGTGCCGAGGTTGGTGCGTAAACCTGTATGACCTTCAGCGAATACCGTTTGGTGATTGTGAGTATAAGGTACGCAACCCTCGTCGACACACTCCCGATTTTTACAACGTTGTTATCGAGAGACTTGTGGACGATAAATCCGACACCTCCTTGGGACAGATGGTCGCCCTCCCGGTGATAGAGCAAGTTGCCGGATTCGAGGATTACCGTGTCCTCCCCCTCTCTTCGGACTTCGGATAATCCTATAATATGCCAGCGCAACTTGTCTATCTCTTCTTCCAGCTCCACGATCTTCTCGTCAGTCCTCAGGGTGCGTGCGTTGTACGTTGCCAGGTCGAGTCGTCTAAGGTGGCAACCGAACTTCTTAGCACCCCCTGCCCCGCCGTTACCATGGTCGCCACCGTAGCCAGGAATAGCGGGGCCGCCGGGGACTGGGGGCCGCTTTTTTGTTGCTTTCATCATTGGGGAGTATTTGCCATAGTTGCCACGCTTGGCGAGCGGGTTGGCAACCGCAGTTTTTTTATTGTAATTTGGCTATTATCAGGAAGATGCTGCTGCCCATCTCCTGGCTGTTTCCCTTTGTCGCCTTTTACGACACCCACGGGAGGATATGGGGTAGTGGATATTCTTGACCGCCACTACACAGCAATACATTACATTTTCATAAATATATTGCGATGCCAAAGTTAATATGTTTATTTCTTTAAATTTTTTTCTGAGGGACTCTTTACAATTTAGATTATAAATCGCCCGTACGGCTCTCTTTTGTAAAACAAATATATCATCAATATCAGTCGCATTACCTCATAGCAAAATTCCATAAGACATTACGCTATGAAAGTAACTAAAATATACTAACCTAGCTGTCTCAATATCTGTGAGACTTCTAATCTTTCTTACAGCATATGCTGCAGAACTAAGTCTGCTTGCTAATTTTTGGGGCAATGTATATGCTTTTACAACAAAATCTCAGAACATGTTCAAAGTTTGTCAATAAACAAGTTTAAAAGTTTTATTAAAGAAAAACTGTACAAAAAGGGTTATTATAATATCAAGGAATACATGAATGAAAATAACCCCTTGGAATAAGGTGCTAGCCACCATGCTGGTTCTATGAAAATTCATTTAAAATTGTATAAACAAAATTATTGTTAAGTGAAATTATGTTTAAAAAAAAGTCCCGCTGGATTCCGCAGCAAGAAGCTGGTTCTTCCCAGGACAGAGGTATTTTCCGAACCAGTGGTAAATAAAATAATGACTTTCAATAAGTATTATGTAATAATCCATATTGAATAAAAATCATTCTATTCTATTCTAATTGTGAAAACTCACACTTCTTCGATATTGTTAATTACCGTTGTAATAAAATTTTCCGTCCGTTCCGTTCTTTTTTTATGACGTAGTTTGTGTTCAAATAGAAATGGAAAGGAACGCTTTGAATTTCTCAACCGTAAAACTGACATTTAAATTGATTTGTGCCAGTCGTAAGATGGGACCAGTCTTTTATTTCAGACTAATATATTTTATTGACACATAATACTATTTTATGGCCAAATAAAATCAAATACATAAAATCGCGTACTTTGATGAGTTGTATTAAAAGGTATTGAAAGCTATTAAACATAAAAAGTCGATCGGTATTAAACTTTCCGCAGATTGACAACAATGCTACAAGTGATTAGGTGTTTAATAACACAACATTAAAACAATTCTGTTTAATAATAATACTAGCTGTTCCCTGCGAATTCTTCCATGAGGAATTTATTACAATTGGATTTCATGGAACCGCGGAACCCTAATTCTTTTTCTAAAATAAAAGTAGCCTAAGTTATTTCTTATCACTTCAGCTATCAGCCAGTGAAAGTTCCGTCAAAATAGGTCCAGCCATTTCGTATATTAGCCTGAATAAACGGACAGGCAGAGAGACAAAAAGGAGAATGGCATTTTTGGGAAGTTAACTAATTGGTTTACACTTTAAAACGTAGCTCTTTTTACAATCTAGAATTCGAAAAAAACAATAAAATAAGAAATAATGTGTATTCTTTATGGCAATAAATCGATTATCATAAAGAATACACTAGTGAAATTCTATTTACTTAAAAAAACAGACTTTTGAATCGATTTGAAACCAGCGCAATATAATCGATTTTCGATTAAATTGAGCATTTTTATATCTATTTTCGATTATTTTTCTGTTGTAACTAGGGAGATAAAAATAATTGCGTACATATCTACAAAATAATAATAAAAAATACAAAATATCAACATTCCCACAAGTAACAGACAGAAGATCCACCGGAGCTGATGTTCTCCCAATGTGCGTTCCCTCCAGTCATAGATCACCAATCGAAAACTGCTGACTTCATTTCACTATTTCAGTTTATCAACTTTATTGTACACTCTTTCAATCTTTCAACTTTATTGTACAATTAATTAACTTCAAACTCAACTAAATCCCCGTTAATCGTAATCAAACACGTGACACACGGCACAACTAATAAACGGTTGAGCAAAGTTCAACTTCTGTTTTCACTTAGCAACAAATTATTTCTCGAAACTGAACGCGACTTCTCTCGGGTCACAAAGTTCCGCGTTCCACATAACAAACTAAGATTCTTTCGTACGATATTAACAGGCCACTCAAACAAATGCGTAAATATTGCAAATGCACTTCAAAATGCAATCACTATACAAATTGACGTAAATTACTTGCAAACGAAGTTACTTTAATCACTCAAATTCATTCATTCATTAATAGGTCGTAACTCCATCTAGTGGGGGGTAGGCCTACACTTTGACTACCGGCACGAGGCTGCCGCTCGAGAACCTTTCTTCCCCATCGGTTGTCGGTTCTTTAAGCTATATGGCCGGCCCATTGCCACTTCAGCTTACTAATCCGTTGGGCTATGTCGGTCACTCTGGTTCTACGGCGGATATCCACATTTCTAAGTTTACCACGCAGAGAAACCCCGAGCATAGCCCTCTCCATAGCTCGCTGAGTGACCTTGAGCGCCCTCATACGGCCAGAAGTGAAGGACCATGTGTCAGTTCCATAGGTCATCAGTGGCAACAAGCACTGTTTGTACAATCTCTTTTTCAAATTTTAAGGTATATCTAACGAGAAGATGTATCGTGATTTCCCGAATGCTGCCCAACCGAGTTGAATCCGTCGATTGACCTCTCGGTCGAAGTTGGACTTACCTAGTCGGAATATATGTCCCAGGTAAACATATTCGTCAACAACTTTGAGCTTAGTGCTCCCAACAACTACCGGCATAAGTGTGATATGGACATTAAACATGATCGTGTCTTGTGCTTGTTCACGTGCGTATGCGTATGTGTGTGTGTGTGTGTGTGTGTGTGTGTGTGTGAGAGTGCGAGCGCGCGCGCGTGTGTGTGTGTGTATGTGTGTGCGTGCGTGCGTGCGTGCGTGCGTGCGTGCGTGCGTGCCTGTGTGTGTGTGTGTATGTGTGTGCGTGCGTGCGTGTGTGTGTATGTGCGTGCGTGCGTGCGAGCGTGCGAGCGTACGTGAGTGCGTGCGTGCGTGCGTGCGTGCGTGCGTGCGTGCGTGCGAGCGAGCGTGCGTGCGTGCGTGCGTGCGAGCGTGCTTGCGTGCGTGCGTGCGTACGTGCGAGCGTGCAGCGTGCGTGCGTGCGTGCGTGCGTGCGTGCGTGCGTGCGTGTGTAGAGAGAGAGAAAGTGAGTGCGTGTTACCTTATGATAGTAACAAATGATTCAGTGTCGTCATAACTAAGTTTTGAAAGATATTCTTTGAAAGGAAACTTACATGTATACAAAGTTTATGAATAAATGTTTAATAATGAATTTATTTTATTGTATAAATAAGGAGCGAGAAAGTAAGATTTTCTTCTGAAGATGGCTGTGTATTGTGTCTTATAATACTACATATTCTATCGTTTCTTCGCTTGTTATCAATAACCTTAGGGTCATAGGTTAAATCTTTATGCTTGCGCAAAATTAGGTGTATTACGAATAGTTGTCTTACGGTCATTAATGAATATTATTATTTACATATAAATATTTTAAGTGTATTTAATTATCTGTTTATTTATTTATTTATTTGTAGCTTTATCATTGGGATTAACAGCATTCTGTTTCAGCCAACCTTAGGACAGTTCTTGTAGTTAGACAAAAATGGACGACGAGATACGACTAAGTAATTTTTTGATTCTACTAATATCCTGTCTTAACCTGTATGTAATATCGAAATGAATATAAAATTATAAACATTACAAATAAGAACGAGAAGCGCGTTAAGTTTCCGGTTCTTCTGGTTAAGGAAAAATATTAAAATGATTTACTTTCTCGAAAGTTATATTTTACCTTTATCTATAAAAAAGTTGAGACATAAGACTATATAAGAAACCTATATTAGAAGCAGTATAAAAAAACAAAGACGGACTTTCATTTTAAGAGGAGCTTAAAAGTCTTTGGAAACAAAAAGTTATTATTTTGGTAGTTATTATAATACAGCCTATAATTAGAACTTTACCAATTAATTAAAGTTGGGGCTGACTAAAGCTTTCTAAAGATATTTATTACATTATTTAACTTACACGCAACCATAACAAGTTTGTTATTGAAAATTGTTAAGATAAATCGATAGTTGATTATATTTTCCTTTCCAACTTTGATTAATTTCCACAACTCCTTTGAAATCATTTATCTACAATTCAAAGAAACTTCTACATAAATCCTGGGAGGAAATTTTCTTCATTATTTCCCTTGGTCCAAATATTTTTTTTACAGATATTTATTAAGCCAATAGTATAACGTCGAAAATACTTTGCTTTTTTATCAAAATCATTGCAGCCGTTTTGAAGGAGTTCCGTGACAAATATACGTGCAGAAGAATTATATATAAAAAAGACTAGCGTTCCACTCCGGCTTCCCACGGTTCCAATAATGAATTTTAATCACACACTCAAACACATACTGCGCAGTAGTACACTACTGGTCGTGGGCCTCTTCCATGCTACTCCCTATAATTTGCTTTTTGCCACAGTACCAGACTTCCTGCAATTTTGACTCGGATGCCCGTCACCTTTTTAGGTATTTTCAAACGACTTCAAAAAAAGGAGGAGGTTCTCAATTCGACTGTATTTTTTATGTGTGTTAACCTCAGAAAATTTCTCTAGTTGAACCGATTTTGATGATTTTTTGATTTCATATAGGTAAATTTGATCAAGAGCTGACCAGTAAAGTTCTAAAGTGGTAAAGTTTTTTGTTACACAATGTAAGTAATTTAATTGTGAAGTTGTATTTTAATAAAAGTTAAAACAATGCGTCAGTGGTTTGCTCTTTAATTTTTTTGCACATTTGTAACTTTTTAAAATTTTTCTACTTTTATAAATATCTGTGGTTTGTTTTATTTATTTTTAAAATTATTAATATAAAATATAGATAATAGTACAAAATTAAACAATAACTTTTACATTTTCCTAACAAATTAACTTCCCCACTATGAAATTCTGAAATATTATATATCACTTTCTAGTGGCGCCGCCCTGGTGGCAGAAAAAGTCGTGGATGCCATGCTTATTGACTTCGAGTACATTGATGATATATCTATTGAAAACCATAAGAGTTATTTGACATTCCCCATAGTCACCTCTTCTGATACTCACTGGACGAAACGGGGTGATGAATTCCCTTGCGCCCCCACCTCTGAGCAACTAAATAATAAAATAAAATAAATATATTATATTTGCCTGCAACAGAACAGAGTGAATAGACTTCAACTAATCTAGTATGTTCTACCAAGGCTGCATCACAGCTTATTAGTTTATAAAAAAAAAAAAAAAACAAATGAGTCAAAATTGCAAAGTAAGCAAATATCGTTATAATAGCTAAGGAACCAACTCCCACCTCCACCTATTTCTAAAAAAAAATTGTTTTATAAGTATAAAGTTAAGTTCACCACAAACTTTAAAAAAAATTACAAAAACAGTTTAAAAAAAAGATATTCTTGCATCGGCCGGGAATCGAACCCGGGCCGCCCGCGTGGCAGGCGAGCATTCTACCACTGAACCACCGATGCTTGTACATAGTGTTCTAAAATATTAAAGACATTAATATTAAAAAAAAAGAATGAACAAATTTTCTATTTATTGAAAATGCACACGACCTCAATTAATAATCTAATCTATGTGTGTCTCACAACTCCATTCAATAATAATATTTTTGTGATTGTAGCAAATATTAGCAAAAAATTATATGAATTACCTAAAAATAGTTCATAAGTACGTACTGTATTTAAATATAAATAATTTTTACAAATATTTTTACATGTGTAATAAATTGAAGCTTTGTAACAAATTGCTTTCTAATTTGTTAGAAAGCTTCAATTTATTTGTAATTATATTATACTATATTATATATCATTACATTAAACAATACATAAAACATCATACAATAGTATCTTCCAACGGATCGGTTTTAAAATGAACTTACAAAGAAAAGACAAAGGTCATGTGTATATTCCATGTCACACCTATGCCGGTAGTTGTTGGGAATACAACACCAGAACCTGCCCCCCTCCCCCCCCCCCCCTCCCGCCATCGGATATAGTGACGACCTGGTAAAATATGCAGAAAGTCAATGGATTCAAGTGGCTCATGGCCGTGTTTTCTAGCATTCTAGCATTCCTTGGGAGAAGCCTATGTTTAGTGGACTGGTGAAGGGCTGTCATAATGAAACAATATCGATTATCCGTCCATTACAGCCTGTATAAGTCCAGTTCTGAACATAGGCCTTCCCCATAGATTGCCTATTTTTTTTCCATAGTTGCCCTGAAGCCAGTGGCGGATTATCCCTAAGGCAAATTAAGCACGTTCCTAGGGGAGCAAGGTTGAAAAGGAGCGCGCGCGGAAGATTGTATACAAAAAATTCGCCTATTTGATTACTCATAGATCGCCCTTACTCTTTCATCACATTTTTCATTCACGACCACCTGTTAAGGGTACTCGTATCCATTTTATTTTGTAATTATTAAACTATATTATCAATAACTACATGTTAGTAATGACCCACACTTATTATGAGATCGGATAATACGAAGAGCTCAAGCTATCGCAAGGAAACTTTCTCATATTTCGGAATGATAATGATCGCAGATTTTAAGTTAGACTAAGATATTTCGAATACTGAAAGCCGTTCTACACAAATCTGCCTCTTCGTACCTACTCCCGTACATTCATCCTTCTTCTTCAATTAATTATTTTCTGTTACAGCTGTACGCTTGTGGAGCTCCTCCCCTCTGCATATTTGTCGCGCTCAATCTTTTTTTCCCTTTAAAAATCTACTCAAAGCTTATTACTTGGCACCCTTAAATATTTCTATCATATTTCGTATCATCATAATTTATGTACACCTCCCTCTTAGCCATTTGTTGTGAACAATTCTTTGCTTACATTCCTACTAAGATTGACTGGAACAAATCACATCAAAATAGTTAACAATTTTATAACAGCTTACATTCTCTATTTTACCGTGAGGGGTGGAATATCCAAAAATTGTTTAAATTTGTGTTACTATGTTTCTAATCTAAAGGTTTTATTACTGTTGCCAAAGATATAGTTAAAACATGGTAGTATTTCAAAAAATATTTCATCTTTAATTGTATCCCACTTAAGGATAGAAATTTCAAAAATACTCAAACACGTGTTTATTTTAATCTCAAGCCTAAATACAAATTGTATCGATCTACATTTCAAGGGTGAATAGAGGCAGATTTTGTAAAGTTCAAAAATATGTATTATCCATAACTACCCTAATCTTTTCGCGTGGTAGAGCCATGCTGCAGCTATATTAGTTGCAGCACGAGTGGGTCGGCTCGACCGGGAAAGGAGCACGCTCTCACAGAAAACCAGCGTAAAATAGCAGCTTAACGCTGTTGTGTTTCGTATGGTAAGTGTAGAGAACCGGAGACCCTTTTTACACACACAGCAACCACTTACCATCAGGTGGACTGTGTGCTCGTTTGTCACCCTATCCTATAAAAAAATCTCGTTTAAAGGATACATATACCTCACCACCATTCAAATCAGAAAGCAATATTTTCCCCACACAAACATTATACCTTTTTATTAATACTTTATTGTTAGGTTTTAGAACATTTTTAAAAATGCGTATTTCATTATTTTAAATACAAAAATAATTGTACCAATATTAACTTTTTTATTAAAATATACTACTATTTGTTAATAATATTATTTGTTTATTTGTTACAAAAATCATTTAATAATTTTTCACCATACAAATATTAAATAGCTCCTTAAAATAAAACGTGTTGGTATATACTGTAACACCTTATTTCATCTTCTGAGGGTTTCAATTTTCCAGAATCCTATCTTAGTTAAGAACGTTATGTAGTCAGTAATAAAAGGAAGCTATATTGTCACAATTTCATGCTTCTACGTCCAGCTGTTTGAGCTCTGCGTCATTCCAATATTATTCATAATATATAAATTAGAACCACTTTCGTAAACGTAAACAAATATTTTATTATTTTATTTCAGGAGTATATGCATTAATTTTCAATTTGAAAAAATACTTTAATGAATTTATCATTACACAAATTTGAACACCTTGAGTTATCATCAAATAGGTTTTTTTATGTTTTCTTTTTTACAGACTACTTTCAGTAAGTCTCAGTCAATAGCCCCGTAAAATAACTAAATCATATAAACTTTAACATGCTATTTCCCCTCTTAAGGGTTTTTTTTCCAAAATTCTGTCTTAGTGGATATCTACGTCATTAAAATCAGCTACTGTTTAACTTTCGGATTTATATGTATAGGTTTTAGGTCTGTGCATCCTAATACATACAAACTTTGCGCTCTCGTTTTAAGGCCCCTATGGTTGATTAATTTTCAAGTTTCAAATTGAAAAAACCTTAATTAATTTTTCTCCATAAAATTTATACAACCTCTGGCCCCACCGTACCAGGTTGTTTTGAAAAATCGCTAAATTCAAATTCATTTATTTTATTTAGTCAATTTCGTGTCAATCACCCTGTAAAATAAAAAGTTTCATACAAACTGTAACACCCTATTTCACTCCATTAGGGGTAGGAGTTTTCAAAAACTGAATTGAAGGTTTTTTAATACCTACATCCAATTCTCCAAATCCAAATTTCTCTTTTTAATATATATATATATTTAATCCGCCTCTGCATGAAACTTTAAAAACAGTGACTATCAAAATATTATAAAATATTATACGATCTTATTCAGGATAATTTTTTGCGAAAGTACAAAATATGTAATTGTTGGAGTCATGCTAGCGTTCGAATAGTGGGTAATAAGGGTATCTATCTAATTTATAGATACCCTTACTTAAGTTCAATGTATCTGCCACTAAATCCTCGTTCATTCCTTACACCATAGATAATATACTATAAAGGGCAGGATACACCACAAGTAAACTATAGCAGTGGGTCGCTACGCGTTATTGTAATACGGAAACTATATACTATTGGTATGTGTCGATAACGTGTTCATTTCAATAAGTATGTTATTATATTATATTTTAAAATTGACTTGCTATATGTTTTTGTAAAACATTATGTTAATCTAGGCGTCAGCCAGAAAATGTCCTCTGGCATTAAGGCCACCCTTGATTATTTAATTTTGAAGTGTATTCAATCGTCCTTTAAATCAAATAAAGTAAGATAATAAACATGCTAATTATTATTCAAATTAACAAAACGTCTGGTACTGCGACCTTCGATCCGCCTTCCAAGCGTGACAAGGCAAATCCTCTTTTATTCTTTGTCCATCCTGGCGGAGGGACATGTACAGACTAATTGAATAAGAACTTTGTGCTAGAGAATACCGTAAATTGCGGTACTGATTCAATTTAATATGTTTTATGTACTTTAACGGGACATCTCGTGTCGCTAAGACCCGGGACTTATTATAAATTAAATTGTCTCGTGTCCCGAGACTTTCATATTCCCGGGTATTGCAATAAATTTATTTCCAAAGGTCTTAATAAGTTTTTAGTTGCCGCATTCTGTTATTGAGTGCACCATTTGTTGGCTTAAGGAGTAATTACTTGATACTAGTACGTAAGTTACTAAGTACACAATAAATGCGTTTACCGCCATATTGTTATTTTGTGATGTTCGTTGTTGAGATCGTAATATTTGTGAGTTGGTGACTGTGTCTATGTGAAACGGTTTTATTTCCTATAATATATGTAGCTGTATCTATCAAAATGCGATAAACGTCTTAATGTGAAGCATCATGTCTCTTCCACCACTGCTTTACCGAACAAATTAACGTTATCAATGTTAGGATTTAATTTTATGTTCAATTAATGTAAATTTTTACTGAAGTTGCTATTTTATTGACACATCTCGGCAAAAACGAACTCGATTCTAATTCTGAGAAGTTTCGGAGTCCCGGGACGTCCCGTCTCGTACTTTGAAACTGTTGCTACTTCCTAAAAACCCTAATTGCAACAATTGTAACATACGCCAAGTTGGGGAAAAGGTTTACGTTTGCTACAATACAGGTGAAAGTTAGGGAAAAGTAATTGAAACTCCCTCCAATCCACGTTCGTATTACGTAAAAACACTATTTTTTCATTAACGAAGCTGTAATGTATTACATATATCGGTTGCGTGGTGTAGTGGCTGCTCCTTCCACTTGACCGTATCCAGCGCAGAGCGGCTCAAATCGTCGACGACCGAGTCGCATTTACCACGGGAAGTGCTCTGAGGAATTGTTCGGATTAATCCCAGCCGCCAAATTTCACGAACGCACATCGCGGCAGAACTCCCGATACCATCCACACCATCTGGATGATTGGCGGTCCACCACTGTGCGATTTAGAAGATGTTTTCTTCCTCGCACAACTTCTTTGTGGAATAGTTTACCACCAGCGATTTTTCCGGACCGATACGACTTAGGGACCTTCAAGAAAAGAGCCTACTCTTTTTTAAAAGGCCGGCAACGCATTTGCAATTCCCCTGGTTCCCCTGGTGTTGCGGTTGTTCATGGGGGGCGGTAGTCACTTACCATCAGGTGAGCCGCATGCTCGTTTGCCCCCTCTCCTAAAAAAAAAAAAACTTTCTTAATTGCAGATTTAAGTGTATGCAAATTTATTAAGTCGAATTCATTCGTTTTTTGGTTGCAGTTAATAAGATAATACGGAAAAGGAAGTCGGAAATCATAAACCTAACATTATTTACTTTAATTCGTACCAAGAAAATAACCTTGCACATCACGATAACACTCGCGATACAATCCATACCATCAGAATGATTGGCAGTCCACCACTGTGGTGGATTTACAAAAAGTTTTCTTCCTCACACAACTTCCTTGTGGAATCGACTAACATACGATATACTAGGATACGACTTAGAGACCTCCAAGAAATTACCCTACTCTTTTTTAAAAGGCCGCAACGCACCCTGGTGTTGTAGTTGTTCATGAGCGGCGGTCAACCAAGTGAGTTACAATCAAGTGAGCTGCATGTTCGTCTCCCCATCTACAAATAAAAAAAGAACCATATACCTACCTTTTTCACAAGACGTAAAAAACCACACCAGTAAGGAACAGCAGCATCAGAGGTGCGCGACGTCTCCTCCTCGAGGGCACCCTCTCATACACAGTGGGAGAAGCCCATGAGCAACTATTCTACTGGCTAACAAATCTGAAGAAAAAAAGGTCTTTCATGAAGCGTCATCTATAATCTGCCAAATATGGGCGATCCATGGGAGATTTCTTACGCGCCAGCAGAAATCTGATTGGCAACCACCGTACGGAACAGTTAATTGAAAACCTTTCTTCACCAGCCATCAGTTCTTCAAATTACATGAGCAATTTATGTCAGTTTTTCGTCAAGAGAAATAGCCGGTTAGGTGAGTTTAAACTTTCTCATATAGCCAGAGGTGAAGGATCACTTCAAGGTTCCCGGTAGTTTTAACACTCACAAAAGTCCACTGTTGAACATAGGCCTCCCCTATATATTGCCTCATAGAGGGGATATTTACCACCATACAACCTTGAAAACTTGGCAGGCGGGTAGTCAACCGCAGTTTTTTTTTGCATTATTACTTAGTTACTTAAAATGTTAATGTAATGTCAATAAAATGAAATATTCATTGTGTCGGATCACTTAGTCCATAAATACATATACTTTTTATCAAGGATAAAAAAACATTGACTTATTTATATAAGAGGGGGCAGTATGCGGCTCACCTGATAATAAGTAGCTACCGACGCCCATGAGCAACTGTAACACCATAAAATAAATTTATTTTTAATTAAATTTCAGGGTGAAGATTTCGATTGTGAATATTGTGGTCGTATAATCAGTAAAATAAGTTTTATTAACTAAATAATTAAAATAAAAAAAGTAATAAAAAAGTATTTTGTTTTGTTGTATTACTTCTAATGGTAAAAATAAAAAAAGTTAGTGCGAACTCGCGACTTTTAGTTGACTAAGAATAATTGTAAATTATGAATATAAGCGAAATAAGTTAAGGGAAAAAATGTAGGCATTTAATTTATAAATTAGATTTAAATTTTATTGTTTTTATATTTCGATATTAAGACTTCGTAATTCTTTGAATAAATAATTATGAATCATGTATAACGTACTAGTACATTTTCACTTCAATGGAGAAAATATTTCAAAAAATACATTACACGAAAACCTCCTTTTCTCTCTTTATGACCGCAGAAGGACCTCGCTCTCACAGAATACCAGCGTAAAATAGTAGCTTAATACAGCTTTGTTTCATTTGGTTAGTGCGGAGAACCGGAAACCCTTTGGTACTTTTGTACAATTTATAAAGGAGCATTCTATCCGAGTCCTCAGGGGTGACAAATCGACATCATTTTGATGCATAATCGAGGATTTTCGTAGGTGACTATGGGACCCTCAATCCACTTACGTTTAGTTGGACTTTGTTGTGCTCCTTTATCTCTCTTATTATATAAAAATACTTAATAATAGTTCCAAAAAAAAATAAACTACAAAACTGAAACAAAAAAAATAACTGAATAAACCTGAGAGCCCTGAAACAGTTCATATTTTCAAAACTACTAATATTAAAGTATTATTGTAATTAAAATTATTGTCCTAGATGATCATGCCAAATAATATTTTTGCATGTGGTTGTTTACGTGTAACAGTTGTTACAATTAGCGTAAGAGGTATTAATAAAAAAATAGTTTGGAAAATACCAAAAAGCACGCCTAATGAGCGTTTCATTTAATTTAGATGAAAAAAAATTAATATATATTCTTGACTATTAAAATATATTAGTAGTGTCACCTTCAGGGAAAAATTAATAATGCTTAACAAAATAAATCGATTACACAAAGTATAAAATCGATTTAGGCTGTATGGTATATTTATCCTTTGTCTATCAAGAGCTAAAAAAATATTAAAGCGTCTTTAAATTTTTAATGGTCACAAAACTTATAAAAGTTGAAAATCATTTTAAAAGCGCAATATAAAATGATTGTTTTTAAAATATAAGATGGATTAATTAGAGTCTCATATTATCGTATAAGTGCAATATGATTATAATAGGAGGATTTTAAGAACACAAAATTGCTTGGAGTTGACGTGACAAGAGTAAAGCACTACTTAATAATGCTTCGCGTTATAAGGCGTGCTATAAATAGTATGATCCAATCACTGAATTCTACACTACTCGTAATATACGAGCAATTTTATATAATACTAGCTAGAAAATATCGTCTTAAATTTGAAACAGTTATATTGTTTCATTAGGAGTGATAATAGATTCATTGAAAATGAATTATTTGAATTATTAACTTTCAAATAAAGGTACGATACGCGCGCTACCTACTGTAAGTTAATTGTACTATGCCTATAACCTTCACGGAAGTGCAAGCAATAAGTTGACAACGTTTTACGGCAATCTGATGAACGGTACGGCAGCGCATAAAATACGAACAAACAAAAATATTAATTTAATATATTAGGTTTGTTTGTAATCACATTTTTGAAAAGGGCTTTTACAATTTGAATATAATTTACAGTATTACGGCTGCAAAAATCGATCTACCTAGTTTAATTTCTAGAAAAATTCGTTTTCTCCGTGTTTTCACACATAAAGCAACAAACTACTACTAAAATCATCTTCTCAATAGACCAATGGCTATAACAAGGGTTTATTTACCATACCGAGGACGAGAATCAAAATCTTGCAATGTAACAAGATTTAAATAAAGCAATCATTATGTAACCAGATTTTTTAATTATAAACACTAAACATTTTTTTAATTATAAAAAGTGAAAATCTGGTCTAAATTTAATTCTAAATTGCATTCTTTTAGTATTAAGCCCACATGGCCCTGTAGCTGGGCATAAATAAATAATACAGACTAATAAAACGTTTTGTTCGCGCACATTTTATGGCGCTATACGTACCTACGTTTTAACAGTGAGCTTGGGACAAAAAATCTTTGATTATAATATTTTACATAACATTATAGTTTTATATTTATAGTCGTAAGCTATTGTTTTCTCGGAATTAACTCTAACATTTTTGAATAAAATGTTATACTTAGATAATGGTCTATTAAACATGTTTTTCCATAGAGGTGAATCCTGGAGAAAATTATATTTTTTCTAACGCTAAAAAATGCTCAGGTACTAAGTGATAAACTGGGAAACTCGGAGAATTCAAATGGAATTCTATATATCAACTTGAATTACACCATCTCGTAGAGGCAGTGTCAATTTACGTCTGCGGCATTGGTTTTCGTAACTCTAATACATTTTTAATATAAAAGAAAAAGTAAAACCTTCAAGCTACTTATATTGAATTAAACTATTTTATACCTCATTTCAGTTTAGAGGGTTTTGGAGTATGAAAGCATCTGCCATGTTCAGGTCGTTTTGCCGAATTTCACATGTTCGCAAAATATTATTTCGCATTTCATCATCATCTTTATCATCATTTTACAGTTCCTCACAGGTTAATTGCATCCATAGGCCCTCTTCCATAGAATGTTCCTGCATGTCTCGCTATGAACTGCCGTAGCCACTTACCAACAGGGGGACTGTTACTTCGATTTCACTTTTATCTACGAGAAAAAAGCTATTTGCATATCTGTCTGTATGTATGTCAGGATAAATATAAAAAGTACGTGACTATACACCATTATTACCAAGGAAATGAAAACAATTAAAAGTAGTATAGTAGTTTGACATCGTCGGAAATGACTCGAAGTGGATACGGACGAATATTGTATACAAAAGTTAATTCGGAATGGTTGAATAGGGGCAAAAAGTTCTCATTGTCCTAGGGGGTCAAAATGGCTAAAAACCAAAAAAATTGGGGGGTGGCACGAACTTTAGGCATAGTCAGTTTCCGCCTATCATGTAGAGGATGTCATGGGGGTCATTTTCGAATAGGAACAAAAAGTTCTCATTTCGCTCCTAGGTGGTCAAAATAGCCAAAATCCAAAAAAAAAATAAAAATTCTTATTTTTTACACAGTCTTTACTTCCCGCATCCCACTTGTTTACAGTCAGGGAATGAGGCTCACAATGTTCACAACAAAATTGAAATAAATAAATTGAAGAAATTGTTTTCTCATGTATACAAATAAGTTAGATATAAAAAAAAGCTATACCATTTTCCCAGAAAATAATGAAGTTTAAAATTTTAAACTTTATGATTCAATATTTCAATAAATATAAAATCGAAATTAATAAGCTACATTTCATATTATGATACAGAACAAAGAAATACTAACGGGAAAATAAATCGTCACCAGTACCATAACAACAGACAGATCACATATATACCGTGTAATCATAGTAGATACAAATTGTACCTACTATGATTACACGGTGTGATTCATACCTGATTTTAAGATAACTTGTACAATATATTATAATATGAATGCAAGAAAAATGTACCTAAATATCTGATTCTACGTATTTTTTTAAATTTACACAGAAATTTAAACAGTTTTGTCGTTCATAGTTATAGTACATACATCCAATAACTCATTGGTTCTTAAAAATTTAACGTTGTTATAAATATTATGATGTTAATTATATCACATACAAAAAATAATTTAAAAAATCGTTATAACAGCTATGGAGCTTTCATACATTTTTTTTTTTTATAGGAGAGGGGGGCAAACGAGCATGCGGCTCACCTGATGGTAAGTGACTACCGCCGCCCATGAACAACTGCAACACCAGGGAGGGAATTGCAGATGCGTTGCCGGCCTTTTAAAAAGGAGTACGCTCTTTTCTTGAAGGTCCCTAAGTCGTATCGGTCCGGAAAAATCGCTGATGGTAATCGATTCCACAAGGAAGTCGTGCGAGGAAGAAAACATCTTCTAAATCGCACAGTGGCGGACCGCCAATCGTCCAGATGGTGTGGATGGTATCGGGAGTTTTGCCGCGATGTGCGTTCGTGAAATTTGGCGGCTGGGATTAATCCGAACAATTCCTCAGAGCACTACCCATGGTAGATGCGATAGAAAATGCAAAGGGATGCAACAACTCTTCGCAGTGCCAATGAATCGAGCCGATCGGAAAAGGCTCGGTCGTCAACGATTCGAGCCGCTCTGCGCTGGATGCGGTAAAGTGGAAGGAGCTGGCACTGGGGAGCCCCTGCCCAGAGATGGGAACAGTATTCCATGTGAGGCCGAACCTGCGCCTTGTAAAGTTGCAGGCGGTGTGCCGGCATGAAATACTGTCCCGCTCTGCTGAGCACGCCAAGCTTTTTAGAGGCCAATTTGGCCTTGTCTTACAAGTGACCACGAAACTGCACGTCACTCGATATGTCGACTCCGAGGATACCGATACTGGCTGAGGCAAGAAGGGGAGTGCCTTGAAACTGAGGAGATACGACAAAGGGGTTCTTTTTAGCGGTAACGCGCAAACTTGTGTCTTCTGAGGATTAAACTGGACTAGATTTAGTCGCCCCCAATCCGAGACTTTGTTCAGCTAAGACTCGACTTCAGAAACAAGTTTGTTCCGGTACTCGGCGACGTTTTCCCGAGAAATATTGGCACGGCCGGTGTATAGAGCATCACCAGTGCTGTCATCCGCATAGCAATGAATGTTATCAGTTAGTAACATATCATTGATATGCAGAAGAAACAGCGTTGGTGATAGCACACAGCCTTGTGGAACACCAGCGTTAATAGGCTTGTAGTCAGAACATGCACCGTCTACAACGACCTTGATGCTCCGATCTGCAAGGAAGCTGGTGATCCAATTGCACAATTTCTCGGGAAGCCCATAGGAAGGGAGCTTCGAAAGAAGCGCTTTGTGCCAAACCCGATCGAAGGCCTTCGCAATGTCCAGACTAACGGCCAACGCCTCCCCCTTGGACTCTACTGCCTCCGCCCATCTATGGGTCAGGTAGACCAGAAGATTACCAGCTGATCGACCCCGACGAAAACCGTATTGGCGGTCACTAATCAGCTGGTGATTCTCAAGGTACCGGATGAGCTGGCAGTTAATAATGGATTTTATTATTTTGGAGAACAAGGAGGTGATCGCGATAGGCCTATAGTTGGACGGGTCTGAGCGGTCGCCTTTTTTAGGGATCGGGTGGACAAAAGCTGTCTTCCATGAGTTCGGGACTACGCCTTAGGAGTAGGAGTACCGGAAAAGACGCGTTAGGACCGGTGCCAACTCCGGAGCACACGTCCTCAGCACAATTGGGGGGATTCCGTCAGGCCCACTCGACTTCTGGATGTCCAGGGAGAGAAGTGCTTTGCGAACCGTGCGCTGTAAGAACAGCACATCCGGCATGGAGCACTCACACCGCGGGATGGTCGGCGGTGTTTTCCCCCCGTCATCAAGAGTCGAGTTGGACGCAAAAAGGGAGCCTAAAAGGTCAGCTTTGTCTTTTGCGTCTCGGGCCAGTGAGTCGTCCTCGCTGTGCAGAGATGGTAGTGATGGCTTACAGAAATTCCCTTGGACAGCCTTGGCGAGAGACCAGAATGCACGGGTTCCCAAAGGAAGGCGAACTAGTTTCTCGCCAATTCTGCCTATGTGCTCTGACTTTGCCTTGGCAATAACTCTTTTGAAGGACCTGGAGGCGAAGTTATACATATAATCAAACATAAATTTTTTAAAAAATTTATCAAAATATAACTTTAAGTCATATCGTCGGCTTTTGGAAAATAAAAATAAAACGAATTGTTTTTAAAATTTGGATTCGAAAAATAAAACCGGTGAAATGTATCACAGTGTTATTTAACAATAAAGAACGTTTAAATTTACATATCTCTGTAGTAATCCACTTTAAATGACATTGCCTGTATGTTCGGTACAAGCAAGATAGGGACCCGAGTAGAAGTACCAGCACAGTGATAGACAGCAAAATATTACTGGTAGTCAGGTGAAATTGCAATTGTTCAGGTCCTGCCTTATTGCTTCTCACTGCATTTTGCTCAATCATGGTCTCTTCTTTAGTCTGTTAACCCCCGAATTTCTTGGTTGTTACTTTTCGTCAACTTTTTGTTAAACACGTCGGTCAATAGGAATTACCTTTATAGAAGGGAACTCAGCAAGTTTGCGAATATCAAAATTTGTGATAGCGGCCAATTATCTATATCTTTTGATTACGTTGATTTAGAAGCATAAAGTTTTTACTTCTGTACGGCACCGTAAAGTTTAGTATTTGAAATTAATATTATTCAACTTAATGCCTCTACTTGTTCCTATAAAAACGGGTCATGACAGACTGACAGACGGAGAAATAAGTAAGTGACATAGGTTTTGTGTTTTTCCTTTTGAGCTATGGAACCCTAAAAAGTAATAATTAAAATTTTTTGCCAAGCGCACAGTCCAAAAAACTGATGCGTTTCTCGTCACTCCGAAACACAGCAGTATTAAGCTGTTTTTTGTGCGAGCGACATGAAAAATCTCTTCAATTATTAACTATTAATTGGGAAAATTTTACTATAGCGAGTTTTAACTGAATATTTATCTAAGCTCTCTTACCTATATTTATCTAAGTCATTTATTAAATTTGCATATTCGACCAATTATGAAACCTTCAAAAACGGATGGTCTGTCCATACACTGTTTAGGTCTAAAAAAAGTAATTTGTACGACATCCAATCACGTTCGACTTCGTGAATCGCCCGATGGTGCCAGGTGTTGCGCGGGTCGCGGTGCGGGGTCGGTGGTGTACCGGCTCCGGTGATTCCGGCACTGGGCTAAGAGATAGTAGCTCGACGGCGGCTGGGCAGTTAATTGGTGTTTTTCAATGCCCGCCGCTGAGGTTTCGCGAGACCGGTTTTTTTGGATTAGGGTCTAGAATTTTGGAAATTGTACGCGTGACTTCGTTACGTAATTGTGTTTCGTGAAAACCGCCTCATTTTAGGTTGTCTAGGGTCTAAGTTCTTGACAAGAGGCTTGTATTGTGTTTGACTGATTAAAGTAACTTCTTTGAAAGTAATTGTGAAAATCAGATAGTGAATGCGTGTTGAAGTGGATTAATATTTAACTTGCTCGTGTGACGTGGAATTGCGCGCGCACCGATTAGAGATACTGTCTAGAATTTGGACAGCGCATTCCTTTTCGAGGTCGTTGCCGGTTGACTGTTTTGGAGGACATTGTAATTGTGCCGTCGCCTTAAGTACCCTTTTTTTGTGTGTTGACTGTTTTGTTAGTTTTACGTGTCAACGAGGTGGATTTTGAATTCTTATCGCGACGTAGTATTTGATATCGAACGAAGGAATTTAGTTGTGTTTGTAACGCTGAACCGTGTGACTCATGAAGAGATCGCGTTAGTTCACTATTCGTAATTTGGTGATAAATAAATCCGGGACATTGAATGTTGAACTTTGAACTACTGTCCATTACTGTGTCAGGTATCACGTGTTCGATTCTATGATGAATGAGGAATTATGCGAGTGTAAGTTAGTTAAATGTACAATGAAGTTAATAGACTGAAATAGTGACATGAAGAAAGAAATGGTCCAGCGGGGAAGCCTGCTGGAGTGATGCAGCATTGTGGAGCAGCATGGAAATCGGCCGCTGCCGGTCTCCTCAGCTGGGCCAGGCCTCAGACACATACACATCACTAAACACTACTTTCCATGCACCTTACACCCACCTACGGCCTGACCGAGCCTTGGGGCGGTCTTAGATTCGGATACAGGTACGTAATGTACGTACGTAATCGATTTATAGATATTAATTAATTGCACATGAACAAACACACGTTTGTTTTTTTCCCTTGGGAAATGGGGAGAGTGAGTGAAAGATAGAGAGGGGGGAGGGGGGGGGGGGGGTAAAAATCTATAAAAATTTCATAAATTGACGCTGATTTTTCTGAGTAAGGTCGTATACACTCTAACAATAAGAATAAACTGTGTAAAAGATCCAACTTTTACTCGCATTTGATGATATTCTCACGCCTCTCGTTTCGAAAAAAATTGTTTGATGGTTTACCGTATCCAATTAGTATTTGCGACGGAATTTTTCATACCCCATGTGTTTACTTTACCGGTTACCCGATTCTCTTCAAAATTAAGTAAATGTTTACAGAAAAAATATGCAATCTCGGGGTACTTTAAGTTACGTAAACATGGAAAACAATATGGGTAATGTTTGTCTGGGACTTAGAGCTTTTATGTCTATATGAAATTTATAAAAAAAAAAATATGTTAACCGTACAATCTGTACAAACTTAGTATGTCGAAAATGGCGACTATTGGGATATTTAGTTTGTGGTTGTGTAGGCGTAACCTATCATTTATTTCACAATTTTTCAACTAAACTGATTGATTGATTGATAACAATTGAACTAATAAAAAACTAGGGTTATGTTTCGACATACACTGTAACTACTGTAAGGTGTGACGTCAATTTAATATACTGTGAAGCCATTCATTTTTAGTTTGCTATATGGTTGCTGTTTAAAACAGAACGCAAACTAGTAAACTGTCATCCCCATTTTTCGACACTGTTTTCAAATGAAAATATTTATCATGTACACGTTTTCTATGTTACGTTTTGATTATTATTCGGGGATAGATGATAGATGTGTCTATGGACTCCATGTATTTATCCGCTTGCCATAATTTGTTAGCTTAATTTTAATTCAAAAAAGTTGGATAAACGATAATCTAAAACATTCATCTTTTAATACTCTGAAGCACTTATCTAAATAAATTTTCTTACTTAGTTCAAGTTTAAACAATAATTATAGCACATTATATTAAACGATGAAAATTTATTCATCCCTGTTATTATTTCATTCCAGTCTTGCCTTATCCTGGATCTCATTAATGAATAATTTATCAAAAGCAAAATAACTTTTATAAAATTAATTTAAAAGGACCTTAAGTAATTTTGATTTTAAATCTAAATAGCTTTGAAATTGTTTGTCCAATTACAGACGTGAAGCTAAAATTACTAAACTAATAGTTTCGTTTGGCAAAAACTGAGGGTTTAAAGTAGAGTCACGCTGCAGCTATATGAAAGTTGCAGCAGGAAAGCATCGGCATGATCTACAAGTGGTAAATTAAAAGTTTTGTACAAACGACTTAAATATTAATATAATTTTATGTTGATTTTGACCCCTCGATCGATTTCGATATAAAATTTAAATGGGACCAACCTCGATTTTAATCATCATCATCATCATCATTACAGCCTTTCATAAGTCCACTGCTGAAGATAGGCCTCCCCCAAGGAATGCCACAAAGCACGGTCCTGAGCCACCTGCATCCATCGACTTCCCGCATGTCTTACCAAGTTGTCACTCCATCTCGTGGGGGGTCGCCCTACACTTCGCCTACCGGTACGAGGCTGCCACTTGAGAACATTTCTTACCCATCGGTTGTCGGTTCTTCGAGCTATATGGCCGGCCCACTGCCACTTCAGCATACTAATCCGTTGGGCTATGTCGGTTACTCTGGTTCTACTGCGGATATCCTCATTTCTAAGTTTATCACGCAGAGAAATCCCAAGCGTAGCCCTCTCCATAGCTCGCTGAGCGACCTTGAGCTTCCTCATACGGCCAGCAGTGAAGGGCCACGTCTCAGATCCGTAAGTCAACACGCACTTGTTGTACAATTTCGTTTTAAGGTTTTGAGGTATGTCTGACGAGAAGATGTGTCGTAGTTTCCCGATCGCTGCCCAGCCGAGTTGAATCCGTCGATTGACCTCTCGGTCGAAGTTGGACTTACCTAATCAGACTATTTGTCCCAGGTAAACATACTCGTCAACAACTTCGAGCTTAGTGCTCCCAACAACTAGCGGCATAGATGTGACATGGACATTAAGCATGATCTTTGTTTTTTCCATGTTCATCTTAAGACCCATCCGTTGGGAGACAGTATTGAGGTCATTGAGCATGGTGCTTAGTTCCTCCAGCGACTCTGCCATAAGGATTATATCGTCGCCAAATCGAAGGTAAGTGATATACTAGCCATTGATGTTAATACCGCATCCTTTCCAGTCCAGTAGGTGAAGAGCTTCGGGGATAAAACGTACAACTCTCTGCAGTTGGATAGGTTTCGTACTTTGATTCTGTACTCGGATAGCCATCGAAGCTCTACTGTATAAACACTTTAGCACTTCGATATACCGACAGTCAACTTGGCACCGCTGAAAGGACTGCAGGACCGCCTAAATTTCGACGGAATCAAAGGCTTTCTCATAGTCCACATACGCCAGACACAGTGGCAAATTGTACTCCTCGGACTTCTGTACAACTTGCAGAAGGGTATGTATGTGGTCTATGGTGCTAAAACCCTTTCGGAAACCGACTTGTTTGGTAGGCTGGAAGTCGTCAAGCCTGCGCGCGAGACGATTCGTAATGACTCTCGAAAACAGCACGTAGACGCGGCTCAGAAGGGAAATCGGTCTGTAGTTCTTCAAGAGAGCATTGTCACCTTTCTTGAAGAACAAGATCACCTTACTTTTGCTCCACGCTTCCAGTGTAATGCCACCTTGGAGGACGGAATTAAAGAGCTTCTGAAGGACTTTAAGTACCAGTTTTCCACCCGCTTTCAAAAGCTCCGCTGTAATTCCACCCTCGCCTGCGCCTTGCCATTTTTAAGGTGCTGGAGAGCCATTCTAATCTCGCTCAGACTGACGTCCGAGATATCATCGGTATAGGGTCGGATAAGACTCGCTCTTGGATCGTTACTCACACTTGCGTGTGGCTCCAACGATGTCTTATACAGCTGCCCATAGAACCTCTCAATCTCACACAAAATCTCAGGTGCCTCGGAAACGATGCTGCCATACTCGGTCTTCAGGTTTGACAGTTGGCTCTTGCTGGCATACAGATCTCGGGCAAAGACTTTGGAGCCTTGGTTCCACTCGATCGCTTCTTCAATACAAGCTGTATTGAAGTTGCGTAAGTCCCGCCGCATGCATTTGGAGATCTGTCTGTTCAGATGCCTGTATGCTGTCAAGTCTGTTGAAGAATGTAGCTTCATCTCCCGTCTAACAGCCATGAGATTAAGAGTGTGATCGGAGAGTTTTTGTGTTCTTCTGCGGCGGGTCTTGCAGAACTTAGCTCCGACCGCATGGACAGTTTCCACGAGCTTATCATTCATATCGTCCACTTCATTGCAGTGTTCTAGGCACTGAAAACGGTTTTGTAACTCGAGCTGAAAGGTTTCGGGACTTTGGAACAGAGCACGATGGGGACGGAGCGTTGATTTCATTAGACGAGACATCTCCAACTTAACGTTTTGGTCCAGTGTGCCTCTAACCTTCGGTGAACGCTACCAGTTTTCACCCTCGCGATCATGGAGACATCACTGAACAGTTGTCGTCTGGTTGTCATAATGAAGTCAATCTCATTTTTGGGGCTCGAACAGGTCCCCTTCCTGTGGGGCCGCTTCTGGAAGAAAGAGTTCATCTTAAAGAGAGCTCCTGGCCCCTTGGGTTCCGTTGCCCTATTCCAAATTTCCCTACTTTTTTGTAACTTGTCTATCTCTTCTTCCAGCTCCACAATCTTCTCGTCAGTCCTCAGGGTGCGTGCGTTGTATGTTGCCAGGTCGAGTCATCTTAGGTGGCAACCGAACCTCCACCGGAGATTCTTGGCACCCCCTGCACCCCTGCCCCGCCGTTACCATGGTTGCCACCTTAGCCAGGAATAGCGGCGCCGCCGGGGACTGGGGGCCGTCTCTTAGTAACTTTATCCATTTAGGGGGTATTTGCCATAGTTGCCACGCTTGGCGAGCGGGTTGGCAACCGCAGTTTTTTTATTGTATTTTGCTATTATCAAGAAGATGCTGCTGTTCATCTCCTGCCTGTTTTTTATGACACCCAAGGGAAGATATGGGGTAGTGGATATTCTTAACCGCCATTACACGGCTCGATTTTAATAAAATTATTTAACTCAATAATTTTCGAAGTCTTTGAGTAATCGGTGAACATACGGTGAAGATTCCGACGAATTGACAACCTCCTCCTTGTTTGAAGTCATTTGAAAATTGACCACGCTCTCACAGAATACCAGCGTAAAATAACAGTTTAATGCTGATATGTTTTGTATGGTGCGTGTAGAGAACCGGAGACCATTTTTACTGGTAACGAGGCAATATATCTTATTCCTCAAGGGTAACTAATTATCTACATATTTTAATCAAGAATAAATGTAGGTTGTCTATGAGTCACAGTGTCTTTCCATCAAGTGGACTTTGTTCTCATTTATTATATGTTAAAAAGGGCATTTTATTTTTGTATTGAATTTACCTGCTTTTTCTAAAACTACGATTTACAATAAAAATTGAAGGATTCACTATACGAATTTCGAAAATGACGCAATTTTATCCGTATATTTTAAATCGAATGTAAAATTCCCCGTAGAACGATAAATAACTGACAAGAATAAATGTTCTAAGTTATAAACAGAATGAAGTTGTTGTTAATGTGTTTTATTTGCAAGAAGATATCAACTTAAGACATCAACAACGTTTCTTAATGTGCGTGAACTAAGTGAATGTAAGAGGTAATTAAAACAAATTAGCTCAGCAGTTGCAACAAAAAGGTTTGTTTATAACGAGTAGGTATGTACGTAATATAATATAAATATAGCTTATGTATGTATCAAAGCCCACAGCTAAACATAGGCCTCGCCATAGATTGCCTCATAGGGGGGAAATTCGCTACAGTTCCCACGTTCGGCAGGCAGACAAAATTTTTTTTCTGAGTATTTGCAGGTCATCTTTTGATTTGTTTTACGCTGTTGCCTCTTACGACCCTCGGTACGATAAGAGGTAGTTGATATTCTTACGCCGTCACCACACGATCATCTTTTATGAGAGATACTTGAAAATATATGGTTCTTAAAGCGTTTGGTTTAAAATGTTCAGAAAACACATTTGCGAAGGCGTCGCGTTCACTTCCGATAAAATAGTCAAAGAAAGTTGCCTAATATATATCATCATAATTATCATTACAGCCCTGCACAAGTCCACGGCTGAACATAGGCCTCCCCCAAGTACTGCCACAAAGCACGAGCTTCCTGAGCGTCCTGTGCCACCTGCATCCATCGACTTCCTGGATGTCTTAAGTTGTTACTCCATATAGTGGGAGGCCGTCCTACACTTTGCCTACCGATACGAGGCTGCCACTCAAGAATTTTTCTTCTCCATCAGGAGTCGATTCCTCGAGATATCCACTCCCACTTTAGCTTATTTGTCCGTTGGGCTATGTCGGTTACGCTGGTTCTACTGCGGATATCCTCATTTCCAAGTTTATCACCAAAAAATCCCGGGCACAGCCCTCTCTAAAGCTGTAGTAATATATTATGATTATATATCATAATATGAAGATATTCTTCTTTTCTAAAGACTTCAAAAAAGAAGAGATACTCAATTCGACTGTATGTTTTAATTTTATTTGTTTTACCTCATAATTTTTTTCAGGGCGAACCTATTTCGATGATTCTTTCTTTATTTGGATGCTGATTTTTTGAATTATTCTTAATAATTTATATTGAAGTCGGTTAAGCAAATTTTTTAATTTTAACTCATTTTCTCGTACTTAAATTGTACTCGTACAATTTCCAATTCAACTTCACTATTGACAATCTATCGAAAGTGTACTGCTTAATATAGAGGAAAACAATTTTGAATTGCATCATACGTTGAATTTTGTGATAGTAGTCACGCTTGGCGGGCGGTTCGGCAACCACAGTTTTTTATTATTATTATTAAGTAGTTGGAATCACAAAGATGCTGCTTTCCAGACTCATGATAAAAAAATATTAACAATTATTTTAAATGATCAATAACTATTTTAAAATTGTTTTCTGAGCGTAATAAAATAGAGTAAAGTATAGTAGATAATTTGTAGTAATGTTCATGCAAGGAAATACTACGCAAGGATAACACAACGCAGCCCATACTCATTTATTTTTTAAGCTTTGGTATCAGTCACTTTAGCCTCTCAAGCTTATTCAGGCGAACGACAAATTACCTTAATTATTTACGGTAAGGACATAAGCTTGTGAGACATTTTCTGAGAAATCTGCTTAAGTGACTTTGTTTAGATTAAATCAAACAATAAATAGGTATATGTTTCTCTGCGTGATAGAATTCGTAGTGTTGATATCTGAAGTAGAACTAGAGTAACAGACATACTTTAACGGATTAGTAAGCTAAACTGGCAATGGGCAGGCCGTATGGCTCGAAAAACTGACAACCGATTGGAAAGAAAGGCTGCCTCGTGCCGGTAAGTTTAGACTTGTAAACAATCACAAAACGACTTCAATTTTCACCGGTTTCTTAATATTGCACCACAGCGAAAGAAAACTCTTTTGATAAAAATGTTGGTCTACTAACCTCATGTAATATAAATGTATGTTAACCATCGTAAGAGGCGACAGATGGAAACAAATCAGAAAATAGGCAGCAGCGTCTTCTTAATAACGAATAAATTTTTAAAAAAAACTGCGGTTTGCGCTTTTTCAGCTTACCAATCGCGGCAACTATGGCAAATATCCCTCCTAAGTGACATGTCATGACACTTCTATGGGGAAGCCTATGTTCAGTAATTGACTTTAGTATGCTGTAACGGTAACAGTATTTACAATCCGAAGCCGTGAAAATTCAGCGCTTACCGTAGATTTCACCTTATGGGAACAACCCGCATTCTATCCCCATCGGCAAAAATTAAATTAATATATATTATGGTTTATAATAAGCTCACCAACACGCACTCCAACAGCGCGGAGAAGTTATTGTTCCAAAGCCCTCTCAGAAACGAGAAGAAGCCTGTGCCCGGTGGAATGTATAAAAACCTTATTTTTTAAATACGAAGGTGTAAGGTTAAATTTTCCAATTGTTACTTCATACAAATCCTTTGGCAAATGACTGATGGCAGATAATCTCTCCAAAAACGTAAACATGAACGCTATTCTCACAGAATAGTAGTAGGAAACAGCATTACCAGTGAAACCATCACGTCTGCTCTCGCTAACAACCTACTCAAAGTGTTGGGTATGGTGAAATCTTTCAAATTACAAATGCCAGCTAGTGCAATACGTACGATCACGGAATGAGGACGCTACTGGATTCAAAATCGTCTCGTGTGAAAGCTGAATGTGTTACCGGACAGTCGGCACCGGCTACCCGGCAACCGGGACGTATGAAAAGGCAATTACAAATCTAACGCTTACTATTTTACTACGTATGCACACAGCATACTTAGTAAAATAGCGTTAGATATTTATGCCACGAATTCTGAATTTAAAAATAAAAAGGACAGAATGTTTGAGATTTGCTTTTATTAATTTATTTTCACAACATTCGCGTAAATTACTTATTCTGAACCTTTTCTGCAAATTTGGGCGTATATTGCAAAACAACCCTGTATGTACCATATTTTTCGATTATTATATTTTCGCAGTTATCTGCTTCTAATTTTTGTAATTATATTTTCGAAAATCTTCGCCTTTCATTAATTAACTATCGGTTCAGTAATACAGGGGTTAAGCACTTTGCCTGCGCCACTGCGGGCTGAGAGTTCAATTATAGCACGGATCCAGGCTTAGTATGCTCTAATTAATAATTGTTCTGAGTCTCAGTGTTTGTCCATGTGCAAATTATGTACAATGTATGTAATTTAGAGAAGTTATGGTTGGATATGTGGAAGATAATTATTAAAACAGCATTCCAAAGAGAAATTTACTACAATTTATTTGTTCAATTTCCTCACTTACGTACATGTTTTTAGTGTGCCAATTAGCTGACCTAATTTTGCACTACAACGAAATATTTCACATAATAGAAATCATTTAGTGCTACCTTGTTCTAAAATTCAAATTTAATTGGGTAAAACAGTTATTCTATTGGCTAAATATAATTAAAAATTATTTGTCTTCTACATTTAATTTAGAGAAAGAGTCAACCTATACTTGCCGTTACAGCATATTAAAAGTCCACTGTTATACATAGCCCTCATCCATAGATTTTCTTATAGGTTCGGTGGTTCGGGGTTCACGCTTCGCAATTTTATTTAATTTTTAGTTGTTATTTGGGAGATCTCCAAATGCATGCCGCGGGACTTACGCAACTTCAATACAGCTTGTATTGAAGAAGCGATCGAGCGGAACCAAGGCTCCAAAGTCTTTTCCAGAGATCTGTCTGCCAGAAAGAGCCAACTGCGTCGTAACACAAATGGGTCGGCTCGACCGTGGAAGGACCACGCTCTCACAGAATACCAGCGTGAAATAGCAGATCAGTGTTGCTGTGTTTAATATAGTAAGTGTAGATAAGCGGAGATCCTTTTACTGGAATCAAGGCATCCCTCTCAGGCAACTTATTTGACAAAACTCTCTGTCCTCCGAGCGCAATTTTTAGATGAGGGAACTAAAAAAGTCGTTTGGGGCTAGATATGGTAAGTATTGTGTAAATTTATCAGATACCATTATCGTTTTTTTTTTATTAATATGTTATTTAAGGTTAAAGTTTTATCTAATATAGTATCATAACTATAATCCGGCATACTAAGCAAGTAGCGCAGTTGGCACATTTTTTTAATTAAAAGTCCTACATAACCATGGGGCCTAGTAAGTGCCAGCACAACATTGGATAATATCATATCGCAGTTGCCCAGTGATTACTAACAGCTCCACGTGGTAGAGCCACACTGCAGCTACATTACAGTTGTAACACAAATGGGTCGGCTCGACCGTGGAAGGACCACGCTCTCACAGAATACCAGCGTGAAATAGCAGATCAGTGTTGCTGTGTTTAATATAGTAAGTGTAGATAAGCGGAGATCCTTTTACTGGAATCAAGGCATCCCTCTCAGGCAATCAGAGACCCTCAGGTGTGACAACGCATCTGCATTTAGATTCTTAATCGTGGGTATATGCAGATATCTATAGGCCACAGCATCTACGTACCATCAAGTGGACTATGCGCCCATTTATCACCCTAATTCTAAAAAAAAATATAAAAGAAAAATACAATTATTGGATGTAGCACCGATAAAATGACATTACTCGTAAAATTGACTTAAATCACTAATAACAATATTGGAGCTTGTCGAGGGTTACCAATATCGTAAAAGTTTAGTGTGTGTTGGCCCTTAAGAGACGACCCACAGCTGTTTCAGACCTTGATGGTCACATGTATGTAATTTACAAAGTTAATAGAATATTCGGAGCACACACTTATACGCACATAATATTCCACGAGATTTCAAGAAAGCCTTTGTATTTAAGCAACTTGTTCAAGTTTGGCTAAAGTTAATTTTTATGTATATTTGTAAAGTTAAAGTCCAGTTAAGTGGACAACTCATGCCCATGGGCACCTACAAATAATTTCAAACAAGAAAGCTACTGTTGCATTGTAACCATTGCATTGTAATACGAATGGGTCACCATGACCGGGGAAGGACCACGCTCTCACAGAATACCAGCGTAAAATAGCAGCTTAATGCTGCTGTGTTTCGTATGGTGAGTGTAGATAACCGGAGACCCTTTTTACTGGAACAGAGGCTTTTTCCATTTTGATTCGTAATCGAGGATAAATGTAGATGTCTATGGGTAACAGCAACCACTTACCATTAGGTGGACTGTGTGCTCGTTTGTCACCCTTATCCTATAAAAAAACCCCTGCGGACTATTTTGAAATGCTGTTTAAAAAAACAGCAAACGATTATTACCAGGGCTACACAACGCACTACAAAGTTTAAACGGTTTTCCCAAGCTGCGTGGTGGTGCGTTTGATAAAAATGTTGGTCGACTAACCTCATGTAATATAAATGTATGTTAACCATCGTAAGAGGCGACAGAGGGAAACAAATCAGAAAATAGGCAGCAACGTCTTCTTAATAAGGACTAAAATTTAAATAAAAAACTGCGTTTTGCGTTTTTTCAGCTTACCAATCGCGGCAACTATGGCAAATATCCCTCCTATGAGACAATCTATGGGGAAGCCTATGTTCAGTAATTGACTTTAGTGTGCTGTAACGGTAACAGTATTTACAATCCGAAGCCGTGAAAATTTAGCGCTTACCGTAGATTTCACCTTATAGGAACAACCCGCATTCTATCCCCATCGGCAAAAATTAAATTAATATATATTATGGTTTATAATAAGTCCACCAACACGCACTGCAACAGCGCGAAGAAGTTATTGTTCCAAAGCCCTCTCAGAAACGAGAAGAAGCCTGTACCTGGTGGAATATATAAAAACCTTTTTTTTTAAATACGAAGGTTTAAGGTTGACTTTTCCAATTTTTACTTCATACAAATCCTTTGGCAACTGACTGATGGCAGATAATCTCTCCAAAAACGTAAACGTGAACCCTATTCTCACCTATAGTAGGAAACAGCATTACCAGTGAAACCAGTATGTACCATCGTGCCTGCTCGCACTAACAACCTACTCAACGTGTTGGGTATGGTCAAACCTTTCAAATTACAAATGCCAGCTAGCGCATACTTGAAAAGGAAAAGTTCATCGGTGCACTTCAAAAGGTTCTTGCAGCGAAGTGACAGAAGTTAAGTGCCGATCAAAGAAGGTATTTATTTATGATGGAACAGCTAAAATACTTGGAAATTAAGTGACGATATTATATTAATAAAAACGAGGTCAATTGACAAATCCAATTTTGCTGGGCTGCGTGATATATCTTCTTGTCCGATATCCTTCAGAACTCAGACACCTACACTATAAGCCACAGTATCCACTTACAATAGGATGGACTCTGCACTTGTATGCCAACTTTCATCATCATCATAATACCCCATCACAATTCCGCTGATGACCATAAGCCTCCCCAAAATAATTCCTTTAAAGTACGATCCTGTACCGCCTGCATCCATTGACTTCTTGCCTCACGTAACAGATCGTCACTCCATTAGTGGGTGATCGCCCTAAACTTCGTTGCCAACCTTATTTCTGTAACAATTAGTATCTAGACAGGGTTATTTTTTAGAGTATCTAAATTTTATATTTAAGTTCAGACATAAATAATGATATAAAGTTATAGCTGTTTTTGAGAATACCAGTTAATTAGGCGTTCCTAAATTAGTAACCGTGCGACCTTTAGTGTCTTTTAACACGCCCCGGTTGCAAGGCAGCCGGTGCCGGGTACCCGGCGGCGAGGTGTTAGCCATGTTAGCTTTCACACGTACCGGCGTAATTTGTCCGGCAAGTGATCGCCGCGTGCACGCCGGCGATCTACCACTGTGCTTCTGGTCATCGCCTACCTATTAGTCGGCGGCCGAAAACACAGTGGTGTATGGAAGTCGCACTTTTCATACGCACCGTCTGCCAGTCGCCCAGGTACAATCACGGAGAGAGGACGCTACTGGATTCAAAATCGTCTCGTGTGAAAGCTGAATGTGTTACCGGACAGTTGGCACCGGTTACCCGGTAACCGGGACGTATAAAAAGGCAATTACAAATCTAACGCTTAATATTTTACTACGTATGAACACATCATACATAGTAAAATATATTTATGCTACGAATTCTGAATTTAAAAATAAAAAGAACAGAATGTTTGAAATTTGTTTTTTATTAATTTATTTTGGGCGTATATTGCAAAATAATAATTATATTTTCGCAGTTATCTGCTTCTAATTTTTGTAATTTTATTTTTGAAAACCTTCGCCTTTCATTAATTAACTGTCGGTTGAGTAATACAGGGGCTAAGCACTTTGCCTGCGCCACTGCGTGCTGATAGTTCAATTATAGCACGGAGGTAGGCTTAGTATGTTCTAATTAATAATTGTTTTGAGTCTTAGTGTTTGTCCATGTGCAATTTATGTACAATGTATGTAATTTAGAGAAGACATGGTTGGTTATGTGGAAGATAATTAATAAAACAGCATTCGAAAGAGAAATTTACCACAATTTATTTGTTCAATTTTCTCACTAACGTACATGTTTTAGTGTGCCAATTAGCTGACCTAATTTTACACTACAACGTAATATTTTACCTAATAGAAATCAATTAGTGCTACCTCGTTCTAAAACTCTCAAATTTAATTGGGTAAAAACATTTATTCTTTTGGCTAAATATAATTAAAAATTGTTTGTCTTTTACATTTAAATTAGAGAAAGGGTCAACCTATACTTACCGTTACAACATATTAAAAGTCCACTGCTATACATAGCCCTCCTCCATATATTATTTTCTCATAAGTTCGGGGGGATATTTGCTAGAATTGCCACGCTTCGTAATTTCATTTAATTTTTAGTTGTTATTTGGAAGACGCTTCTCCTGGTTTGTTTGTCGCCCCTAACGACCTACGGGACGATATGGAGCAATGGTTTTTCTTAAATCGCCAATACACGGTAAAAACCTATGCTTGCGTCTATTCCTTTATTGAGACTAAATATCTTACATAATTATGTAAATACATTCGACAAGTAAGTCTATTTGGACTTTTTCTTTTATTAAATAATTACGTGGGTGGTCTAAAATGTTTCCGATCTAACAAATCTTTTTTTCTTAAAATTTATTTTTACTTTTCTAGATAGTCTCCTTGTAACTCTACACTGTTTTCCCAGTGATGCACCCATCTCTCTAACCCATCTAAATTATACTCATCGTTTTTCTCTGCAAAATAATTGTTCACGAGCACAATTTTTAGATGTGGTAACAAAAAAGTCGCTTGGGGCTAGATTTGGTGAGTAAGGCGGATGGTTGAGCAGTTCAAACCGTAATTTGTTGATTTTCGACATGGCAATCGCGGAGGTGTGAGACAGCGCAACGCCATGGTGAACAGGATTTTATTTTTCTGCAAATATGACCGTTTTTCCGCAATTTCTGCCTTCACTTTGACAAGTAATTATGCGTAGTATGCTCCTGTAATGGTTTTTCCTTTTTGAAAGTAATCGATTAAATAATTCCATGACTATCCCAAAACACAGTCGCCGTCACTTTCACAGCCGAAAAAAAGTTATTGCGTTTTTGGAGCCGGTTCAAACACGTATTTTTCGAGAGATACATACGTGGAAAACCGCCAAACGAATCTGGGCTGCTGCTAAGATCTTCCTGACAGAAAACGTAAAAACGTATTTTTCTGCCCGAGCCGGGATTCGAACTTAGAGTCACATGATTACCAGTCGCAGGTAACGACCACTAGACCAACAGTGCATTCAGGCAACAGTGCAGGTGTAGATTTCAATGTGCATCAAGCGGTCTTGTATTACCATGTCCTTGGTAGCTGCTGATCGAGTTTTATGATCCATCTGCTACACCGTACACTCCACTAAACCCTTTCCATGGAGGCCTATGTTCTGTTACTGCATTGGATTTGTGGTTAACTTAATTTTAAAGTTAGGCCTTATTTTGTAATAAAAACGATATGCCCACACTAGGATTATCTCCTGTATCGTGGAGGCTGTTTACATAAGTGACTTTGAGAATATAACAAAATGGGCCCATGATAATGGCATAATCCTTAATTTTAATAAAACAAAATGCATGCATATGCACTCTCCATATAATGCTGCAGCGAAAAACACCACATTGAATGAGATGGCTGTTGTGCTTACATAATAATAAAATTTTAATTGTAAATGTAAAGAAATTAAATTTGTCGATAATGTTAACACAATGAAATAATTTATTATAAATAAATATGCTCTTATAACACAATATATGTATTCAATTAATATTCGTACAATGCACTCAATATTACAGTTGTTGTAATCACGACACTTAATTACACTTTGACTAATTCGACGCGTGTTCTCAAAACAGATTGCCTAAGAATCATGATGCACCCTATTTTATAACATTTCCCTTTCCAGTTCTCTTCCGTTATGCATGGAGATGGGCGGACGATGTTGCCAGTAATAAAGTAGCCAACACTGCCATCCTGCATGGTTCCTGCCTCAGGAACCTCACGAGTCTATTTAAAATACTGCAATGACACAAATCGATTAGAAACTATTTTTTTTTGTATATTAACTGCCACATTTTTTTCATAAACTGATCATGACGCAAGTTTATAGTCAAAGGTTACAATCAGGTTAGACATTTATAGTTTTACAAAACTCGAGAGTATTTTTAAGACCACCTGCACTTAAAGGAACTTGTCACACTTAAGAGACCAGGTTCGTCTTCTTCTGGAATCACTTTCCTTTAAAGGACATTTAGTCTCTACTATGCTTTGGTGAATTGCCTCATAGCTTATGGACTTGGTGTGTACGGTCGCAATTTTGCTTCTTATATAAAGAACATTAAACATTAAACAAGATTTCCAAAATATATTGTAAATGAAAAAGTTAAAGACAATTGTAAGAAAGATTATAATAATAAGTTATTCTCTATTTGTAAAATTTTACCGGTAGAACACAAAGTAAACATATTGTTAGTTTTGGAAAACATTAATAAAAATCATTATAAAGTAAAAGTCGATAGTACTCGTAAATATAGAACCAGGAAAGTAAGAGAAGGGAAATTAGTTAAGCCTACTGTTAAAAAGTACTATGGTAAAAGATGTTCAAAATATTTAATACCAAAGCTTTTTAATGAAATAGACTGAATAAACCAAGGTAGACCTGATTAGAAGTTTACAAATATAAAAAAAAAAACTAAAGAATAATTTTTTAGATAAAATACATGAAACATGGTAGCGTATTTGACAATTTGTAAAATTGATATTCGTTTGTAATATTTGAAAAATATATACGTGTAATATTTAGAATCTCTATTTGGTTGAATGTGGTTGATGTGGGTGGGATGTTATATTAGAATTAATAGAATATAGAAGTTATAGTGTTTATATTTAGAAATTCTATTTTTTTTGCTATATTATGTGGGTGGTGTATTTATTTAATTATGTAATAGGATATGAGTGCATTTATTCGCCAACAAACTGTCTTTACAGTTAGGCGAAGTTATAAAATTATGTACTTAATATTTTTGTAAACGCTAGTAAACAAAAAAATACAGGACAATTATATCTAGGCTATAAAATTCCCGTAAGGAGCTGTCTTTGGTTTAGTTGTATTGTGTAAATTTATCAGGTACCATTATCGATTTTTATATTAATATGTTGTTTTAGGTTAAAGTTTTATCAAACATAGCGTCATACCTATAATCCGGTATACTAAGCAAATAACGCAGTTGGCACATTTTTTTTTTAAAAGTCCTACAATACCATGGGGCCAAGTAAGTGCCAGCACAAAATTGGATAATATCATCACGATAGAAACATAACGCAGTTGCCCAGTGATTAATACCAATTCCACGTGGTAGAGCCACGCAGCAGCTACATTATAGTTATAGCACGAATGGGTCGGCTCGACCGGGGAAGGACCACGCTCTCACAGAATACCAGATTGAAATAGCAGGTCAATTCTGCTGTATTGAATATGGTAAGCGTTGATATTCGGAGATCCTATTACTGGAATCGGGGCATCCCATCGTAGCCCTCAGGTGTGACAATGCATCTGCATTTTGATTCTTAATCGTGGGTATATGCAGATGTGGCCTATACCACAGCATCTACGTAATATCAGGTGGACTGTGCGCCCATTTGTCACCTTTTTCTATAAAAAAATATAAAATAAAAATACAATTATTGGATAAAAATGAAAAATGCACCGATAAAATAACATTACTCGTTAAATTTACTTAAATCACTAATAATAATATTGGAGCTTTTCAAGGGTTTCCAATATCGTAAAAGTTTAGTGTGTGTTGGCTCTTAAGAGACGACCCACAGCTGTTTCAGACCTTGATGGTCACATGTGTGTAATTTACAAAGTTAATAGAATATTCGGAGCACACACTTATACGCACGTAATATTCCACGAGATTTCAAGAAAGCGTTTGTATTTAAGCAACTTGTTGAAGTTTGGCTAAAGTAGATTTTTATATATATTTGTAAAGTTAAAGTCCAGTTAAGTGGACTACTGAAGCCCATGGGCACCTACAAATAACTTCAGACAAGAAAGTCACTATTGCATTGTAACCCCTGCGGACTATTTTGAAATGCCGCTTAAAAAAAACGCAAACGATTATTACCAGGGTTACACAAGGCACTACAGAGTGGAAAGGGTTTTCTCGAGCTGCGTAGTGGTACGTTCGGCATAGGTACATTTTGCCGGAACTACGCCGTTGATATTTCGCATAGTTTGTCATAATAATGAAGCATAATTTGTTATCTCAAAATATGTTGATATAAGATTCATAATATTGTAGCAAAAACTAACTCAGCTATCTGAAAGGATCTGGACGCAAGAATGGATCAGCACTTCTTGCTTCTTCTTTCTTTCTTTCTTAATTACAAGCCCATAAAAGTCCACGGCTGGTAATGGGCTCCTCTTCTTTTATGAAAGATTTATAAAAAATTATCAAATTTATAAAAAATGTAATATTATCACATTCTTAATAACTTATATTATATTTACACAAATACTACACATTGAATGAAACCATATTTTTGTATTTTATCGCGTTAAGTTTGCTCTTCTTTTCCTTATTTACTTCCCGATTTTCGGGTACTTTACAGCACCAATAGTCACGGGAGAACTGAGGTGTTTGACATCATATATCATTGTTAACCCGGGTTACCGTCGTCGTTAGAGCCTGTTAAAAGAACACTGCTAAACATAGACCTCTCCCATCGATTTACATTTTAACAGTGGTAGAGCCACGTGGCAGCTTTTTCTGTCGCGCGGATGGGCAGGCTCAAATCGGGGTATTGTCAAGTTATATCAACTATATAGAATAATTTTTAACCATTACATAGCAAATAAAAGTGTAATATTTTTTATATTGCAATACTATCCATACTTCAGTTATCTGATGATGATTATGCTGATGATTATTCTCTAAACCTAGTTAATAACTCCATGTTGCTTCCATCTCAACTCCTGAAACTCTTCAAAACTAACTAGAAGATGTCGTTACTTTAAATAAAATATTAATTGTTTTATTGATACGGGCTAAAGTTACAATTTAAAATTAACCAGATAAACTTTATCTCTAAATATTGCTAACTCTAATTACATGATTAAAACCCGTACCCTGCTTTCATTTCAAAGGCCATTAACATTAATTTGTGTTGTATTAAAATGAAACATTATGACTAATTTCTTTTTCCCTCTTAAATTACAGAATCACAAATTTACATCTGTTAGACAAAAACATAATGGTATGGGAGACATATTAGACAAAGTTAAAAAAAGTGCTTTCTTTCTTATAATTAGCTTAATAATAGTTTTGCGTACGACAAAAGGTCGTTGGTAGTATATTGTGTAGGCATGAAAACGTTACACAATTTCTCAAAATTGTCGAGACAAAAGCACCAAAGCGGGGAAAATTTCAGAACAAATAACATACATCCAACCTCAAAGATGTTTCCGGGTCAATGAACGGCGCAAGCGCTTGAACCTTGGACTATTCGATTTTGTCTATTTCTTTCATACAAAATAAAAAAACGATGACCTCAGTAAAATAAGTAAGCCTTTTCATTTGATATAACTTTTACAAGGTTTCGTTGTGAAACCTCAGTAAAGTACATGTTTAATAGCGATTAAGTGTAATCTTTGTGATTTTATTTTCACGTTTTTTTAACCGTGTTCAAAAAAGGAGGAAGTACTCAATTCAACTGTATTTTTATATGTGTTACCTCAGAACTTTTTTCTAGGTGAACCAATTTAAATGATTCTTTTTTTTTATTTGGAAACTGATGAAAACTCAAGTGATCCCGTATAAATTTGATCAAGCCTATTAAATTGACTTCGACTACATTGATGTTTGAATGAATGTTCTCATTTTATTTATATTGAAATCGATTGTACGAAGTTTTTAATTTTACAAATTTTTATTATCACTCTTACGTATACATCTGTTGGAGTCGAATTTAGTAATTGATTGAAGCTAACTTTCGCTTATCTAGAGACTTGAAATTTGGAAATAGTTCATAATCGGATGACAACGTAAGAATATAAAACAAAAATTTATGTATTTTATTCGGTTTAAAAATCATGTTTTTAACTCATAGTTATTTCTTATTAACCAGCGCTGCTGCAGTACCTGCGGTAGTATATCATCATCATCATCATCATCATCGCAGCCCTTCACAAGTCCACTGCTGAATATAGGCCTCCCCCAAGGAATGCAACAAAGCACGGTCCCGAGCCACCTGCATCCATTGATTTCCTGCATGTATTACCAGGTCTTCACTTCAGCTAGTGGGGGGACGCCCTACACTTCGCCTACCGGTAAGAGGTTGCCACTCGAGAACCTTTCTTCCCCATCGGTTGTCGGTTCTTCATTCCATTGCCACTTCAGCATATTAATAGCATATGCTGAGTCGTAATACTGTTATCACATTACTCACTCTTGGTGAAATTAATTTTTATTTATGTTTCCCTTCTTGTAATTTGTATGTTTTATGTTAGTATGTGAGACTCGCATGTGGAGGTTATGACAAATCTCATGTGACAAAATTAATAAAATTGGTCCAGTTACGACTCAGTATGACCACGTCATGAACTTTTTATCCTATTTGTTTTTGTTATTTGTTCAAAATCTAAAACATCTATTTAAAAAAATTCATTATGAGTGTAAACGTTGGGCTTAGTTGGTTAAGATACGATGACGTATTTTCGTTTTTATAGTTAAATAACGCGCGAAAATCCTCAGACATACATAAGCTAAAAACTCAAGGAGCGTTATTTATCCGCACCCACAGCACTCGAGGAACTGCTATTTTATGTTGAAACTCAGGACCCCGCAGTTTTATGTGTATTTGTGCCCGCCGTGGAGGACGCCCGCAAACTGAGCGGGTTACAATCGCAAGTCGGGGGTGCGTAAGGTGAGTTAGAACGGATAGTTAGTTATAGGCGTGCGTAAATCGATTGCTATTAAAGTCACCAAAACGAGCGAGTGACCGCGGCATCCGCTAATCTACTAGTTGCCCGCAAACTTCGCGGGCAGAAACGCGGTTTATCATTTTTTACATGAATATCAATAAATGAGTGCTTAGGCTTAGAGAGCCGTCTTTTTAAAAATAGTAGAATCGGACTCTGTGGATTGCAAAATGTAGAGATGTTGTTGGATCTTTTGATCCTATTGCAATATCTTCCAAATATAAATAGTTACTACTATCAAATAAAAATAGTTAATATTACAAATAAATTCTGTAAATGATTTCTTTTAATTCTTAAAACACCTCGTATTTTAAATTAAAACACGTTCTTATTTAAAATACGAGGTACGAGTAAAATACGATATTAGATAATATTTAAATAAGAGTAAAAGAATAGTTGATTCAAACTAGAACATAATAATTGTTGCTTTGCGACATTGTTTTGTTGGAACGAAGTTCTTTATCGGACGGTAGGAATTTGGAGGATGGGCGCTAGGCGAGAAAAAGTGTAAGATTTTTCCGTCACGTCCCTTCTGACGTAGTGTAGATGGCTTTGGCGGCTATAAGGAAGCGAGATGGAATAATATCCAGCTCCCTCGCACTTTTTATTAGCTTGCCATGAAAGAAATATTATTTTATTTTAAATAACGCTTCATATTAATAGACTCCAGTAATTCCCTTATTTGAATTTGTTAATCAATAATATAATAATTTTATCAATAATAATATACTAGACTAGACTTGACGACTTCCAGCCTCCCGAACAAGCCGGTTTCCGAAAAGGCTTTAGCAACATAGACCACATACATAAACACATTGTACAGAAGTCCGAGGAGTACAATTTGCCACTATATCTGGCGTATGTGGACTACAAGAAAGCCTTTGATTCCGTCGAAATTTGGGCGGTACTGCGGTCTCTTCAGCGGTACTGCAGTCCCTTCAGCGGTGCCAAGTTGACTGTCGGTATATCGTGCTGAAGTGCTTGTAGAGTAGGGCTACGATGGCTATCCGAGTACAGAACCGGAGTACAAAACTTATCCAACTGCAGAGAGGCGTAAGACAAGGTGACGTTATATCCCCGAAACTCTTCACCGCTGCATTGGAAGACGTTTTCAAGCTACTGGACTGGAAAGGATACGGTATTAACATCAATAGCGAGTACATCACTCACTTTTGATTTTCCAACGATATAGTCCTTTTGGCAGAATCCCTGGAGGACCTAAGGACTATGCTAAATGACCTCAATAGTATTTCCCAACGGATTGGTCTTAAGATGAACATGGATAAAACAAAGATCATGTTTAATGTCCATGTCACACCAATGCCGGTAGTTGTTGGGAGCACTAAGCTCGAAGTTGTTGACGAGTATGTTTACCTGGGACAAATAGTCCGACTAGGTAAATCCAACTTCGAGCGAGAGGTCAATCGACGGATTCAACTCAGTATGGCACATCTTCACGTCAGGTATACCTCAAAACTTGAAAACGAGACTGTACAACCAGTACATGTTGCCAGTGATGACCTATGGAACTGAAACGTGGTCCTTTACTGCTGGTCGGATGAGGTAGCTCAAGGTCGCTCAGCGAGCTAAGGAGAAGGCTATACTCGGAGTTTCTCTGCGTGATAAACTTAGAAATGAGGATATCTGCAGTAGAACCAGAGTGACCGACACAGCCCATTGGATTAGGAAGCAGAAGTGGTAATGGGTCGGCCATATAGCTCGAAGAACCGACAACCGATGGAGAAAAAAGGTTCTCGAGTGGCGGCCTGGTAAGATATGCAGGAAGTCGACCGATGCAGGTGGCTCAGAACCGTGCTTTGTGGCATTCCTTGGGGGAGGCCTATGTTCAGCAGTGGACTTGCGAAGGGCTGTAATGATGATGATGATGATGAATTAAATGGGTCATAATTTTTCATTTTAATTCAACGCAAATTAATGTTAATGGCCTTTGAAATGAAAGGAGGGTACGGGTTTTAATGATGCAATTAGAGCTTGCAATATTTAAAGATAAAGTTAATCTGGCTAATTTTAAATTGTGACTTTAGCCCGAACCAATAAATCGATTAATTTTATATTTAAAGTGACGACATCTTCTATACAGTATTGAAAAGTTTCAAGACTTGAGACTGAAGAAACATGGAGTTATTAACTAGATTTAGAGAACATCATCATCATCTTGCATAATAATCATCAGATAACTGAAGTATGGATGATATTGCAATGTAAAAATATCACACTTTTATTTGCTATGTAATAGTTAAAAATTGTTCTATAAAGTTGATATAACTTGACAATTTTCCATTTCCTGCTCGGAATTAGACCCATAAAATTGGCGATAAAATAAATAAGGGTAAAATTTAGATACGTAGCTTGAATTAATTTTCTGAAGACAAGATGAGTAATATATTTTAATACCCACTTTATTTGTAAAGGAAGTAATTTAAAACAATATATTGCTATGGGCCCTAAAACATCTTTCTACCTATTTAACTCTTATCATTATTATTGTGTATATATATTTAGAGGCCTGATTTTTCATTCACCAGATGAAATAGTTTAAGATTAAAATAGTTGGTGAAGATAATCCGAACTTATTTTAAACGGCTATTTTAATGAACCGTTGTATTTGCATTTATTGACGATTTTAGTACGATAAAAGGAAACTCCTTTTAATTTATAAATAATTTTAGGCCGAGTCCAAATCACACAAACTGGTTTTCAGGAGATGTTTTACCAGTGCAAGGGTCTGGCCTTTACGTTTATTAGCCCGATGTCTGGTAGTTTATTTTTATTTATAGACTAAGCATTAGATAGACTAAATTAGATGCTATATGTTTAATGCAGTATTATTTATTCACCAAATAGGGCTTACGGTTTTTTAAAAGTTCTTGTCAAATGACATTGAACAGTTACCCTGTATTGTTTCCAAACTTTCTAACATTTCCTTTTAACGGCATTGTAAAAATCATTAAAAGGAAATGTTGGAAAATGAGTCATAGCCGTTTCCCCAAACTCATAACGAAATTGCCATTACGTGAAGTTAAGGAGTATTAGCTATTTCAATTTCAAAAGTTCATAATACCTTTTTAAACTACAAGAGAACAAGACGTGAAACTCACTCAAGCTTTCTAAAACTTTATAAACTCTAGAGATTTTCACATTACAAAAGCAGATCAAACTCTCTCACAAGATTTACGATATACTTTGAAAGTACTGAAATGTTTTTGCCATTTTCTTTTGTCGTTCAACAGATTTTAGTATCTGGTTATGAATCAATGCAAATGCTATACACCTATCTACTTGTATCTAAAATCGCTTGTCCCATCCATATGTTTACTAGTGAACTTCTATAGGCTGTAATAGGTGGATGGTCGGAAGATCGAATCACCTTTTAGGTCTGATTTTCGTCAATACCATCGGCCTCCGGTGGTTTTACGATTTCAAACACCTTGAAGTTTGCATAGATTATTTTTAAACATATGGGCAAACGCTACGCTAGCGTAAGAGAAAACAGGTTTAACGCCAGTGGAGATAACGCCAGGTGAGTAGCAAATTTGGCTTGTTTGCGAACAATACGATTGTGTTTCGCGAAGGTCATATCGCCATTGGTTTGGCAGTCGATCCCCAGGGGATTGACCAGTCGTATAGGGGGATCGTGTCCTTTAATCGGAAAGGTGGTGCTTGTTCAAGTTAATAACGAATCCTATTTTTATGGACCAAAATACATCATATTAAAAAAAGTTTTTGGTTTAGTGCCAGAAAAAACTACATATTATCTGGACAGGCTTAGTTGAGTTATCAATATATTGTGTGTTTACTCTGTACTCGTATAAAGTTCGGAGTGAATTCTAGTAAACACATTGCGCCACCTATCGAAAAAAGGCAGAACAAAATCTGCCACACCAGCTACTTTTATATAAAAAATACGAACCGCCGTCAGGGGGCAATGCTAAAGGTGTGACTTTAAGTATCACAATCGTCGATTTCATGTAGCAGAGCTTCGTTGCAGATATGTTATGGTTGTAGCACGAATGGGTTGGCATGACAGGGGAAGGACCACGCTCTCACAGAATACAAGTGTAAAACAGCAGTCTCTTTACTGTGACTGTAAAGCCTGTGTGCGGGTAGGGCATGACTTGTCACCCATGTTTAACGTCCAAACGGGCGTAAAGCAGGGTTGTGTCATGTCTTCCTGGCTGTTCATACTGTATCTCGACAGCTGTTTACAGAAGCTGAAAGATAGCTGTTTGGGTGTGAAATTGGGTGATATAAAAGTAAATTGTCTGCTGTATGCTGATGATGCAGAGCTTATTGCACCATCAGAGGCAGAACTGCAGGCATTAGTCACGTGTATGAAAGAGGAATGTGAAATTAAAGGTCTCCATTTGAATGCTAATAAAACTAAGGTTCTGGTATTTAAAAGGGACGAAGAGAGAACGAAGTGTGAAATATGGGTAAATCAGGAATGTCTAGAACAGGTAAATGAAATTGTATACTTGGGGAGTGCTTTTACCCGGGATGGAAGATGTGATTTAGATGTGGACAGGCGTGTCGCTGCCGGAAACAAAGTCAATGGTGCCCTGACTGCGTTAGTCAAAAGGCAAGGCGTAGTAAAGAGTGCACGCCTTGCAATACATAACGCAGTGTTGGTACCGTCTTTGTTATATGGCAGCGAAACCTGGGTATGCCAGAAGAAGCATAAAAGCAAGTTGAATGCAGTGGAGATGCGATCTCTTCGTAAAATGTGCGGCGTTACCATGGCCGACCGAAAGCATCGGATCATTCATCAAAGGATGGAAGATGTGATTTAGATGTGGACAGGCGTGTCGCTGCCGGGAACAAAGTCAATGGTGCCCTGACTGCGTTAGTCAAAAAATTTTATGTTGATTTTGACCCCTCGATCGATTTCGATATAAAATTTAAATGGGACCAACCTCGCTTTTAATCATCATCATCATCATCATTACAGCCTTTCATAAGTCCACTGCTGAAGATAGGCCGCCCCCAAGGAATGCCACAAAGCACGGTCCTGAGCCACCTGCATCCATCGACTTACCGCATGTCTTACCAGGACGTCACTCCATTTCGTGGGGGGTCGCCTTACACTTCGCCTACCGGTACGAGGCTGCTACTCGCGAACATTTCTTACCCATCGATTGTCGGTTCTTCGAGCTATATGGCCGGCCCACTGCCACTTCAGCATACTAATCCGTTGGGCTATGTCGGTTACTCTGGTTCTACTGCGGATATCCTCATTTCTAAGTTTATCACGCAGAGAAATCCCGAGCATAGCCCTCTCCATAGCTCGCTGAGCGACCTTGAGCTTCCTCATACGGCCAGTAGTGAAGGGCCACGTCTCAGATCCGTAAGTCATCACTGGTAACACGTACTGGTTGTACAATTTCGTTTTAAGGTTTTGAGGTATGTCTGACGAGAAGATGTGTCGTAGTTTCCCGAACGCTGCCCAGCCGAGTTGAATCCGTCGATTGACCTCTCGGTCAGAGTTGGAATTACCTAGTCGGACTATTTGTCCCAGGTAAACATACTCGTCAACAACTTCGAGCTTAGTGCTCCCAACAGCTACCGGCATAGGTGTGACATGGACATTAAGCATGATCTTTGTTTTGTCCATGTTCATCTTAAGACCCATCCGTTGGGAAACACTATTGAGGTCATTGAGCATGGTGCTTAGTTCCTCCAGCGACTCTGCCATAAGGACTATATCGTCGGCAAATCGAAGGTAAGTGATGTACTAGCCATTGATGTTAATACCGCATCCTTTCCAGTCCAGTACCTTTAAAACGTCTTCCAATGCAGCGGTGAAGAGTTTCGGGGATATAACATCACCCTGTCTTACACTTCTCTGCAATTGGATAGGTTTCGTACTCTGGTTCTGTACTCGGATAGCCATCGTAGCTCTACTGTACAAACACTTCAGCACTTCGATATACCGACAGTCAACTTGGCACCGCTGAAAGGACTGCAGCACCGCCCAAATTTCGACGGAATCAAAGGCTTTCTCATAGTCCACATACGCTAGACACAGTGGCAAATTGTACTCCTCGGACTTCTGTACAACTTGCGGAAGGGTATGTATGTGGTCTATGGTGCTAAAACCCTTTCGGAAACCGACTTGTTTGGGAGGCTGGAAGTCGTCAAGTCTGCGCGCGAGACGATTCATAATGACTCTCGAAAACAGCACGTAGACGCGGTTCAGAAGGGAAATCGGTCTGTAGTTCTTCAAGAGCGCATTGTCACCTTTCTTGAAGAACAAGATCACCGCACTTCTGCTCCACGCTTCCAGTGTAATGCCACCTTGGAGGACGGAATTAAAGAGCTTCTGAAGGACTTTAAGTACCAGTTTTCCACCCGCTTTCAAAAGCTCCGCTGTAATTCCATCCTCGCCTGGGGCCTTGCCATTTTAAAGGTGCTGGAGAGCCATTCTAATCTCGCTCAGACTGACGTCCGAGATATCATCGGAATAGGGTCGGATAAGACTCGGCCTTAGATCGTTACTCACACTTGCGTGTGGCTCCAACGATGACGTGTACAGCTGCCCATAGAACCTCTCAATCTCACTCAAAATCTTTGGTGCCCTGGAAACAGTTGGCTCTTTCTGGCAGACAGATCTCTGGCAAAGACTTTGGAGCCTTGGTTCCGCTCGATCGCTTCTTTAATACAAGCTGTATTGAAGTTGCTTAAGTCCCGCCGTATGCATTTGGAGATCTGTCTGTTCAGTTGCCTATATGCTGTCAAATCTGTTGAAGAATGTAGCTTCATCTCCCGTCTAACAGCCATAAGATTAGGAGTGTGATTAGAGAGTTTTTGTGTTCTTCTGCGGTGGGTCTTGCAGAACTTAGCTCCAACCGCATGGGCAGTTTCCACAAGCTTGTCATTCATATCGTCCACTTCATTGCAGTGTTCTAGGCACTGAAAACGGTTTTGTAACTCGAGCTGAAAGGTTTCGGGACTTTGGAACCAAACACGAGGGGGACGGAGCGTTGACTTCATTAGACGAGACATCTCCAACTTAACGTTTAGGTTCAGTGTGCCTCTAACCTTCGGTGATCGCTACCAGTTTTCACCCTCGCGATCACGGAGCCATCACTGAACAGTTGTCGTCTGGTCGTCATAATGAAGTCAATCTGATTTTTTGTCAAACCGTCGGGGCTCGAACAGGTCCACTTCCTGTGGGTCCGCTTCTGGAAGAAAGAGTTCATCATAAAGAGTCCCTCTTTCTCCATAAAGTCGGCCAGCTGCTGGCCCCTTGGGTTCCGTTGCCCTATTCCAAATTTCCCTACTTTCAGCTCACCGTTCTCTCTTGTGCCTCGTTTTGCATTGAAGTCTCCCATTAACACCGTATATTGGGTTTTGGAGGAATGCATGGCTCTAGAGATATCCTCATACATTTCCTCCACCTCCTCATTGGGGTGTGCCGAGGTTGGTGCGTAAACCTGTATGACCTTCAGCGAATACCGTTTGGTGATTCTGAGTATAAGGTACGCAACCCTCGTCGACACACTCTCGATCTTTACAACGTTGTTAACGAGAGACTTATGGACGATAAATCCGACACCTCCTTGGGACAGATGGTCGCCCTCCCGGTGATAGAGCAAGTTGCCGGATACGAGGATTACCGTGTCCTCCCTCTCTCTTCGGACTTCGGATAATCCTTTAATATGCCTATAACTTGTCTATCTCTTCTTCCAGCTCCACAATCTTCTCGTCAGTCCTCAGGGTGCGTGCGTTGTATGTTGCCAGGTCGAGTCGTCTTAGGTGGTAACTGAACCTCCATTGGAGATTTTTGGCACCCCCTGCCCCGCCGTTACCATGGTTGCCCCCGTAGCCAGGAAAAGCGGGGCCGCCGGGGACTGGGGGCCGTCTCTTAGTAACTTTATCTATTTGGGGGGTATTTGCTTTTATAGTTGCCACGCTTAGTGAGCGGGTTGGCAACCGCAGTTTTTTTTATTGTATTTTTGCTATTATCAAGAAGATGCTGCTGCTCATCTCCTGCCTGTTTCCCTTCGTCGCCTTTTATGACACCCAAGGGAAGATATGGGGTAGCGGATATTCTTAACCGCCACTACGCGGCTCGATTTTAATATAATTATTTAACTCAATAATTTTCGAAATCGGTTTTGGTGTCTTTGAGTAACCGGTGAACATACGGTGAAGATTTCGACGAATTGACAACCTCCTCCTTGTTTGATGTCGTTTGAAAATTGTCCACGCTCTCACAGAATACCAGCGTAAAATAACTGTTTAATGCTGATATGTTTTGTATGGTGCGTGTAGAGAACCGGAGACCATTTTTACTGGTAACGCGGCAATATATGTTATTCCTCAAGGGTAACGAATTATCTACATATTGATTTTTAATCAAGAATAAATGTAGGTTGTCTATGAGCCACAGTGTCTTACCATCAAGTTTACTGTGTTCTCATTTGTTACCCTTATTATATGTTAAAAAGGGCATTTTATTTTTGTATTGAATTTACCTGCTTCTTCTTAAACTACGAATTACAATAAAAAATGAAGGGTTCACTTTACGAAGTCGTATATTTTAAATCGAATGTATAATTCCCCGCAGAACGACAAATTACTGACAAGAATAAATGTTCTAAGTTATAAACAGAATGAAGTTGTTGTTAATGTGTTTTATTTGCAAGAAGATACAAACTTAAGACATCAACAACGTTTCTTAATGTGCGTGAACTAAGTGAATGTAAGGGGTAATTAAAACAAATTAGATCAGCAGTTGCAACAAAAAGGTTTGTTTCTAACGAGTAGGTATGTACGTAATATAATATAAATATAGCTTATGTATGTATCAAAGCCCACAGCTAAACATAGGCCTCGCCATAGATTGCCTCATAGGGGGAAAATTTGCTACAGTTCCCACGTTCGGCAGGCAGATCATTTTTTTTTTGAGACTTTGCAGCTCATCTTTTGATTTGTTTTACACTGTTGCCTCTTACGACACCCTCGGTATGATAAGAGGTAGTTGATATTCTTACGCAATCACCACACGATCATCTTTTATGAGAGATACTTGAAAAAAAAAATGGTTCTTAATGCGTTTGGTTTAAAATGTTCAGAAAACACATTTGCGAAGGTGTCGCGTTCACTTCCGATAAAATGGTCAAAGAAAGTTGCCTAATATATATCATCATAATTATCATTACAGCCCTGCACAAGTCCACTGCTGGACATAGGCCTCCCCCAAGAAATGCCACAAAGTACGGTTCTGAGCCACCTGCATCCATCGACTTCCTGCATGTCTTAATATGTTGTTACTCCTTATAGTGGGGGCCACCCTACACTTCGCCTACCGATTTGAGGCTGCCACTCGAGAATCTTTCTTCTCCGTCAGTGGTCGATTCCTTGAGCTATATAGCCGGCTCACTCCAACTTCAGCTTACTTATACGTTGCGCTATATCGGTTACTATATTGTTCAACTGCTGATATTCTTATTTCTAAGTTTTTCACAAAAAGCCCCCGAGCACTGCCCTCTCCATAGTTCTAGTAATATATTGTAATTATATAGCGTAATATGAAGATATTCTTCTTTTCTACCGACTTCAAAAAAGGGGGAGATACTCAATTCGAGTCTATGTTTTTTTTATTTTATGTGTTTTACCTCATAACTTCTTTCAGGGTAAACCGATTTTGATGATTCTTTCTTTATTTGAAAGCTGGTACATCTCATGTGGTCACCAAATAAGTGGTCGTATATATAGTTTTTTAGTTACTTTTAATAATTTGTATTGAAGTCGGTTACAGAAATTTTTAATTTTAAATTATCTGAAGTTGGAAATAATGTAGTCGTACAATTTCCAATTCAACGTCACTCTTAACAATCTAACGAAAGTGCTTAATATAGAGGATAACACTTTTGAATTGCATCATACGTTGAATTTTGTCATAGTAGTCACGCTTGGCGGGCGGGTCGGCATCCGCAGTTTTTTTATTATAATTAGTTGTAATCAAAAATATACTGTTGTCCATCTCATGATTAAAAAAAATTGTTAATAATTGTTTACTGTGCGTAGGATACAAAGTAGATAATTTATTATACTCTTACATGCAAGGAAATACTACACAAGAATAACACAACGCAGCCCACACTCATTTATTTTTGAAGCTTTGGTATCAGTCACCTTAGTCTCTTAAGCTTTTTCAGGCTAGCGACAAATTACCTTAATTATTTGCGGTAAGGACACAACCTTGTGAGACATTTTCTGCTTTTTTCTGCTTAAGTGACTTTGCTTAGAGTAAGTTAAACAATAAAAACGTATATGTTTCTCTGCGTGATAAAATTCGTAACGTTGATATCCGAAGTAGAACTAGATTAAAAGACATACTACGTTGGTAAGCTAAACTGGCAATGGGCTGGCCCTATGGCTCGAAAAACTGACAACCGATTGGAAAGAAAGGCTGCCTCGTGCCGGTAAGTTTGAGACTTGTAAACAACGACGGCTCCGTGGCGCAGTGGCTTAGCAATGAGTTCCAGCGATTGGGGCTGCGGGTTCGAATCCCGCACGGAACAAATATTTGTATTGCCTACAAATAATTGTTCCGGGTCTGGATGTTTGTCCTTGTGCAGTTTATGTTTGTAAACTGCCGCCACGATACAGGAGAAAAACCTAGTGTGGGGGTAACGTTTTTTATAAAAAAAGAAAAATCACAAAACGTGACTTCAATTTTCACCGATTTCTTAATATTGGACCACAGTGAATGAAAACTCTTTTGATAAAAATGTTGGTCGACTAACCTCATGTAATATAAATGTATGTTAATCATAAACATAAACAACATAACATAAACACTCACGCCTGTCACCCAGAGGGGTAGGCAGAGATTATGGACTTCCATTTGGCACGATCCTGACACACCTCTCTCGCTTCCTCCACATCCATATACCTACGCATACACGCTCGTCGGTTAAAGGTACTCTTGATTTGGCCCATTTTTAATATATCGCCAATTTGGTCGATAAACTTTCGCCTAGGGCAACCCTTCCCGACTATGCCGTTCACCTCTGCAACATAAATTTGCTTTGTCACTCTTTCCTCATTCATTCTTTCTACATGGCCAAACCACCGATGCATTCCTTTCTTAATCCTGGTCACAACATCATCTTGCAAACCACACTCTTCTCTTATTAAACAATTTCTCACTCTGTCATTCAGCTTCATCCCTAACATACTCCTTAATGACCGCATTTCTACAGCATTTATTGTACTCTCATGCTTCTTCTGCCACACCCAACTTTCACTACCATACATTAAAGTAGGTACTAACACAGCATTGTGAATTGCCATACGTGCCTTTTTGGACACATTCTGACTTTTCACAGTAGAGTGTAGAGCCCCATTCACTGTATTTCCTGCATCCACTCGTCGTTCTATACCTTATCATATCTACCATCCCTGCTAAACACACATCCCAAATATACAAACTCATCTACTTGCTCTACCAACTCCCCTTCTATTCTTATTTCACATATCGCTTTACTTTCTTCTTTTTCAAAAACCATAACTTTCGTCTTACTTGCGTTCACTTTCATTCCCTTTTCTTTTAATGTCCTGTTCATTAATGTAACCATCATTTGCAACTCGGCTGCCGACGACGCAAGTATGACTTGATCATCGGCGTACAAAAGGCATTTGACGGTTAACTCACCCATTCTTAACCCGCATTCTTCTACTTTCAAATTTTCCAAACAACTGTCCATAAATAGGTTGTACAACCACGGGGAAGCCACACAGCCCTGTCTGACACCTTTATGGATGTCAAACCAGTCCGAGTAGGCCCCGTTGATCCTGACACAAGCACCAGAGTCCCTATATAGAGACTTCAATGCCTGTATCAGACCAGCGCTCAACCCAAATGAGTTCAGTGTTTGCCATAACACATCCCTGTCCACTCTGTCATAAGCCTTCTCCAAGTCCATGAACGTACAAAAAACTTTTTGGTTTTTGGCCAAAAACTTCTCGGCGATCATGCGCATGGAAAAGACCTGATCCGTACATCCCATTCCCTTTCTAAATCCCGCTTGCACATCCCAAATTTTTCCGTCAGTTTCTTTCATAACTCTTTCAATTAGTACCTTAGCATACAGTTTTCCCACAATGCTAAGAACGCTGATACCACGGTAGTTTTTACAGTCCTGCTGTGATCCTTTTCCCTTATATATTGGGACTATCACGGCTTTGCACCAGTCTCCCGGTACCCGCTTAAGTTCCCAACATAAATTAAACAAGGTGTACAGCAGGTCTGCCACCACTCTTTCTCCAGCCCTTAGCATTTCGAGAGATACTCTATCATAACCGGCTGCCTTACCTGCTTTCATACTTTTCATTGCTTTCATTATTTCATCTATACTTATATCTCTATCTATTTCTTCTTCTTTCGGAATTTCTATTTAATTTAATTCAAACGTCTCATCACTCATAAACACGCTTTCAAAGTATTCGTTCCATCTCCTTAAACTCAAAACTTCGTCATTCAGAATACAGCTATTCTGGTCTCGTATAGCATTCATTCTAGGCTGTTGTGAATGTCCCCTGGTAGTTCTTACGAGTTTCCAGAACATTTTAATGTTTGCCTGGAAGTTATCCGATATTCTTCTATCATTCTTATCCGTTCTTTCTTGCTTTTTCCTTTCAACTACTTCTTTTACTCTCTTATTTAGGTGTCTAAAAACTGCCTTTTTCCTTTCAATATCATCATTCATACTGCTAGAATTACTAGCCTTGGTTGCTAGTAAATCTAGCCATGCTTTCTTCTTTGCTTCAACTTCCATCCGTACCTCATCATCCCACCATAACGTGTTATTTTTCCTTTCATTCGTTCTCTTACTTACACCACATACTTCGGTAGCTGCCTCCACTAAACCTTTCTTGACATTATACCACACAGTCTCCAAGTCTAAATCATTCATACACAATTCAGCCATACCACTTATATTTTCTCTCAATCTACATTTGAACTTCTCTTTTACACCTTCATCTTGTAACTTCTCTGTTCTTATACGCTGTAACGCTGTGGTAGACACAGATGTCCGATGCCTCCAACGTCTGAAAAGACCATTAATTCGGCATAAGACCAAGTAATGATCCGTCCCTACGTTAGAGCCCCGGTAAACCCTTGTATCTACCACCGCGCTCCTCATTCTTTCATCAACAATTATGAAATCTATCATATTTCTATCATCACCTCTTTCCCATGTATACGTGTGAATCTTCCTATGACGAAAGAAAGTGTTCGTCACAACAAGATTCTTTTCCACGCATACGGCGAGAAGGCTTTCACCATTCTCATTTATACTTTCATCACCAAACGTTCCCAATATCCTTTCATAACCAAGCCTCCTAACCCCAACCCTTCCATTAAAATCGCCTAATATCACAATATTTTCATTAACCTTGCATTTCATTAGCACCATCCTTACCAACTCCCAAAACCGCTCTCGGATATAAGTGGGCTTAGACATGTCTGGGGCGTAGACCCCTAAAACAAACAACTTCTTTAAGCCCACTTTCATTCGTATCCATAGCAGTCTCGGGCTTACACATTCATACTCTTCTACACAATGACCCATTCTTTCTGAAAGGATGATACCGACTCCCTGGCATGCCCGCTCGGTCTCGTCTACACCAGACCAGTACGCGGTATACATGCCATGTGTAGTGGCATCCTTTCCCTTCCGTTTCGTCTCATTCACACATAACACGTCTATTCCTCTATCATACATCATATCGCATACTTCATCCATCTTATCATTCATTCCTCAACATACATTCAATGTAGGCAGACGGGCTTCCGCAATCCACTTTTCGCCCCTCCGGGGGACAGAACGTGACGGGTGGCGAACCTCATCGCCGGTTTTCCTCCCGGAGATTCTTCGTACCCCTGCCCCATTAAAGGGGCGCCGGGAACTCGGGGCCATTTCATTAATATTTTGCCTCATGGTGCGAAAGTAAGTTGTGGTATTTTTTACGCCGCTACCACACGGCGAGGAGCCGAGTCAGTTCTTTCGGCTTTGTCGCTCGTTTAGCACCACCCGGGGGACACGTGTAGGGTGGGCCTAGGATTAGGTGGTCGAAGCCTACGGACGTGAGCGACTCATCCCCCATAGGTTAATCATATCGTACTTTAATTACATAATCATGTAATTAAAGTACGATCCTGTACCGCCTGCATCCATTGACTTCTTGCATCACGTAACAGGTCGTCACTCCATCAGTGGGTGGTCGCCCTAAACTTCGTTGCCAACCTTATTTCTGTAAAACTTAGTATCTAGACAGGGTTATTTTTTAGAGTATCCAAATTTTATATTTAAGTTCAAAGACATAAATGATGATATAAAGTTATAGCTATTTTTGAGAATACCAGTTAATAAGGTGTTCCTAAATTTGTAATCGTGCGACCTTTACACGCCCCGGTTACAAGGCAGCCGGTGCCGGGTACCCGGCGTCGAGGTGTATAGATAGCCATGTTAGCTTTCACACGTACCGGCGTAATTTGTCCGGCAAGTGATCGCCGGGTGCACGCCGACGATCTACCACTGTGCTTCTGGTCATCGCCTACCTGTTAGTCGGCGGCCGAAAACATAGTGGTGTATGGAAGTCGCACTTTTCATACGCACCGGCTGCCAGTCACCCAGGTACAATCACGGAGAGAGGACGCTACTGGATTCAAAATCGTTTCGCGTGAAAGCTGAATGTCTTACCGGACAGTTGGCACCGGTTACTCGGTAACCGGGACGTATGAAAAGGCAATTACAAATCTAACGCTTACTATTTTACTACGTTTGCACACAGCATACGTGGTAAAATAGTTAGCGTTAGATATTTATGCCACGAATTCTGAATTTAAAAATAAAAAGGACGGAATGTTTGTAATTTGTTTTTTATTAATTTATTTTCAACATTCGCGTAAATTACTTATTCTGAACCTTTTCTGCAAATTTGGGCGTATATTGCAAAATAACCCTGTATGTACCATATTTTTCTATTTTTATATTTTCGCAGTTATCTGCTTCTAATTTTTGTAATTATATTTTTGAAAATCTTCGCCTTTCATTAATTAACTATCGGTTCAGTAATACAGGGGTTAAGCACTTTGCCTGCGCCACTGCGGGCTGAGAGTTCAATTATAGCACGGAGACAGGCTTAGTATGCTCTAATTAATAATTGTTCTGAGTCTTAGTGTTTGTCCATGTGCAATTTATGTACAATGTATGTAATTTAGCGAAGTTATGGTTGGATATGTGGAAGATAATTATTAAAACAGCATTCCAAAGAGATATTTACTACAATTTATTTGTTCAATTTCCTCACTAACGTACATGTTTTTAGTATGCCAATTAGCTGACCTAATTTTGCACTACAACGAAATATTTCACCTAATAGAAATCATTTAGTGCTACCTTGTTCTAAAACTCTCAAATTTAATTGGGTAAAATAGTTATTCTATTGGCTAAATATAATTAAAAATTGTTTGCCTTCTACATTTAATTTAGAGAAAGAGTCAACCTATATTTGCCGTTACAGCATATTAAAAGTCCACTGTTATACATAGCCCTCATCCATAGATTTTCTTATAGGTTCGGTGGTTCGGGGTTCACGCTTCGCAATTTTATTTAATTTTTAGTTGTTATTTGGCAGATCTCCAAATGCATGCCGCGGGACTTACGCAACTTCAATACAGCTTGTATTGAAGAAGCGATCGAGCGGAACCAAAGCTCCAAAGTCTTTTCCAGAGATCTGTCTGCCAGAAAGAGCCAACTATCAAAGCTGAAGACCAAGTGTGGCAGCATCGTTTCCCCCGGAAACTGAGATTTTGAGTGAGATTGAGAGGTTCTATGGGCAGCTATACACGTCATCGTTGGAGCCACACGCAAGTGTGAGTAACGATCCAAGAGCGAGTCTTATCCGACACTATTTCGAAGATATCCCGGACGTCAGTCTGAGCGAGATTAGAATGGCTCTTCAGCACCTTAAAAACGGCAAGGCCCCAGGCGAGGATGGAATTACAGCGGAGCTTCTGAAAGCGGGTGGAAAACCGGTACTTGAAGTCCTTCAGAAGCTCTTTAATTCCGTCCTCCATGGTGGCATTACACCGGAGGCGTGGAGCAGAAGTGCGGTGGTCTTGTTCTTCAAGAAAGGTGACAAATCTCTCTTGAAGAAATACAGACCGATTTCCCTTCTGAGCCGCGTCTACGTGCTGTTTTCGAGAGTCATTACGAATCGTCTCGCGCGCAGACTTGACGACTTCCAAACTCCCGAACAAGCAAGCAGGTTTCCGAAAGGGCTTTAGCACCATAGACCACATACATACCCTTCAGCAAATTGTACAGAAGTCCGAGGAGTACAATTTGCCACTATATCTGGCATATGTGGACTAAGAGAAAGCCTTTGATTCCGTCGAAATTTGGGCGGTGCTGCAGTCCCTTCAGCGGTGCCAAGTTGACTGTCGGTATATCGAAGTGCTGAAGTGCTTGTACAGTAGGGCTACGATGGCTATCCGAGTACAGAACCAGAGTACGAAACCTATCCAATTACAGAGAAGTGTAAGACAGAGTGATGTTATATCCCCGAAACTCTTCACCGCTGCATTGGAAGACGTTTTCAAGCGTCTGGATTGGAAAGAATACGGTATTAACATCAATGGCGAGTACATCACTCACCTTTGATTTGCCGACGATATAGTCCTTATGGCAGAATCACTGGAGGACCTATACACCATGCTCAATGACCTCAATAATGTCTCCCAAAGAATAGGTCTTAGGATGAACATGGCTAATACAAAGATCATGTTTAATGTCCATGTCACACCTATGTCGGTAGTTGTTGGGAGCACTAAGCTCGAAGATGTTGACGAGTATGTTTACCTGGGACAAATAGTCTGACTAGGTAAGTCCAACTTCGACAGTCAATCGACGGATTCAACTCGGCTGGGCAGCGTTCGGGAAACTACGACACATCTTCTCGTCAGACATACCTCAAAACCTTAAAACGAAATTGTACAACCAGTGCGTGTTGCCAGTGATGACTACGGATCTGAGACGTGGCCCTTCACTGCTGGCCGTATGAGGAAGCTCAAGGTCGCTCAGCGAGCTATGGAGAGGGCTATGCTCGGGATTTCTCTGCGTGATAAACTTGGAAATGAGGATATCCGCAGTACAACCAGAGTAACCAACATAGCCCAACGGATTAGTAAACTGAAGTAGCAGTGGGCCGATCATATAGCTCGAAGAACCAACAACCGATGGGGAAGGAAGGTTCTTGAGTGACAGCCTTGTATCGGTAGGCGAAGTGTAGGGCAACCCCCCACGAGATGGAGTGACGACCTGGTAAGACATGCAGGAAGTCGCTGGAAGCAGGTGGCTCAGGATCGTGCTTTGTGGCATTCCTTGGGGGAAGCATATATTCAACAGTGGACTTATGAAAGGCCGTAATGATGATGATGATGATGATGATTTGGGAGACGTTTCTCCTAGCTTTTTTGTCGCCTGTTACGACACCCACTGGTTGATATGGGGCAATGCATATTCTTAAACTGCCACTACACGGTAAAAACCTATGCTTACATCTATCCCTTTATATAGTAAATACATTCGACAAGTAAATCTACTTGGACTTTTTCTTTTATTAAACAAATTACATGGGTATTCTGAAATGTTTCCGGCCTAACTTTGTTAGATACAAGATATTTTTCTTAAAATTTATTTTTATTTTTTCTACTAACTAACGAGACTATCTCGTTGTAACTCTACACACTTCTATCAGCGATGGTTTCATCTCTCTAACCCGTCAAAATAGTACTCGTTGTTTTTTTTGCAAAATAATTATTCACGAAAGTGATTGCCTTCTCATTTGACAAAAATCTCTGTCTTCCGGGCGCAATTTTTAGATGAGGGAACTAAAAAAGTCGCTTGAGGCTAAATCTGGTAAGTATTATGTAAATTTATCAGATACCATTATCGATTTTTTTTTATTAATATGTTATTTAAGGTTAAAGTTTTATCAAATATAGTATCATACCTATAATCCGACATACTAAGCAAGTAGCGCAGTTGGCACATTTTTTTTTATTAAAAGTTATGGTGCCTAGTAAGTGCCAGCACAACATTGGATAATATCATGTCGCAGATGCCCAGTGATTACTAACAGCTCCACGTGGTAGAGCCACACTGCAGCTACATTACAGTTATAACACGAATGGGTCGGCTCGACCGTGGAAGGACCACGCTCTCACAGAATACCAGCGTGAAATAGAAGATCAGTATTGCTGTGTTTAATATAGTAAGTGTAGATGAGCGGAGATCCTTTTACTGGAATCAAGGCATCCCACCATAGTCCTCAGGTGTGACAATGCATCTGTATTTAGATCCATAATCGTGGGTATATGCAGATGTCTAATAGGCCACAGCATCTACGTACCATCAAGTGGACTATGCGCCCATTTATCACCCTAATTCTAAAAAAATATAAAAGAAAAAACAATTATTGGATGTAGCACCGATAAAATGACATTAGTCGTAAAATTGACTTAAATCACTAATAACAATATTGGAGCTTGTCGAGGGTTAACAATATCGTAAAAGTTTAGTGTGTGTTGGCCCTTAAGAGACGACCCACTGCTGTTTCAGACCTTGATGGTCACATGTGTGTAATTTACAAAGTTAATAGAATATTCGGAGCAAACACTTATATGCACGTAATATTCCACGAGATTTCAAGAAAGCGTTTGTATTTAAGCAACTTGTTCAAGTTTGGCTAAAGTTAATTTTTATGTATATTTGTAAAGTTGAAGTCCAGTTAAGTGGACTACTCATGCCCATGAGCACCTACAAACAATTTTAAACAAGAAAGCTACTATTGCATTGTAACCATTGCATTGTAATACGAATGAGTCAGCATAACCGGGGAAGGACCACGCTCTCTCAGAATACCAGCGTAAAATAGCAGCTTAATGCTGCTGTGTTTCGTATGGTGAGTGTAAAGAACCGGAGACCCCTTTTACTGGAACAGAGGCTTTCCATCTTAGTCCTCACGGGTGCTATGCTCCTGACGACGCATCTGCATTTTGATTCGTAATCGAGGATAAATGTAGATGTCTATGGGTAACAGCCACCACTTACCATCAGGTGGACTGTGTGCTCGTTTGTCACCCTTATCCTATAAAAAAAAACCCTGCGGACTATTTTGAAATGCCGCTTAAAAAACAGCAAACGATTATTACCAGGGTTACACAACGCACTACAGAGTTTAAACGGTTTTCCCAAGCAGCATCAAGTCCAAGGCTAGGTACAAGTCCAAGGCTAGCTAAGCATTGCCCGTTAGTTAAGATATAGTGAAGGCCTTTAATCGTGTCTGGCACAAAGTGTTTTTTCGAAGCTCCCTTTCTATGGGCTTTCCGAGAAATTGTGCAATTGGATTACCAGTTTCCTTGCTGATCGGAGCATCTAGGTCGTAGTAGACGATGCATACTCCGATTATGCCTATTAATGCTCGTTTTAGTGTTTGTATCTATTTAATAGATTCAATAAACTGTTTCATACATAGAAGTAGTGGCAGTAGCACTTTATTCGGTGGTTGCACTGAGTTCCGGCAGTCAGTGGTGTTGTGGAGCGTACCGAGGTAGGACGTTTACCTGGAGAAACTTGGTGTGATAGGGGGCCAGTGTTTCGTATTGTGAATATTATTCTATATAAGTTCTACAAGTGGCGACGAGGAAAAGTGTCCGTAAAAAAACAACTTTTGTTTTCTAAAAACAACATTGAGTTATTTTTAGAGTTAGAACGAATAAAACATTCAATATTACTAAGAATTTACCTTCTCGCTTTTACAACTTCTGAATTATATATTCACTTACGTTTAAATTAAAGGTCTATGTATTTTCGCTTATTTAAGATAAAAATAGAAGGATTTATTATATATCAAAATTTGTGCCAAATTGTATACCATATATTGAGACTGTGAATTAAAATACTAGGGTACTTAGATTATAGTAAAACAAACATAATACAATTGTTCGCGCTAAACGCTAATTTCAGGAACAAACGCGAGAGGGCGCGCGGCTCAGTGTCATACCGCTTTGACATTCGGTCGTGCATAAAACGCCCAAGGGCAGTCAGTCGTCTTTAAGCAGTGCTAACGATTGGCACGCTGTCATTTTTGTCGGGAACTCGGAATAATTAAGCGCGGACAGTAAATATACGGTCTAGGATTTGTGGCGCGCATCCCTATTGGAGAGCTTCCCCGGGACACATTGTGTCTGATTCAGAATCTGCATAAGTGCATTCGGCAATATTAGCTAGTGCGGCCTCTGATATTCTAGAACTAACTGTTGCACGCGAAACGGTAGCGACCTTTGATCCAGAAACTCCGTGTGCGTTTTGTGCGGTAACCTTATACCCCACGATAGTTAGTGGCTTCTGTAATTTAGTTAATCGTACGATAGAGTTAATTGACTGTCATCGTGACGAAAGAGGAAAGTGACGGTGGACAACCTCGGAAGGCCCCCTCAAGTTGTAGCGGTGTCGACGCTCGGGCTGCTGCCGACGGCCAAGGTCTAGGTTCAATCACCATCAGTCACACCCAGATACACATCACATCACTTTATTTTCCTTGCACTACACAACCACATGCGACCTGACCGACTCCGGAGGGACCAGTCGCCTTGGATATAGGTAAGTAAGCTACGTCCAAATTCCTCCCGGTCGACTGGCCGTATTATAGAACGCTCCCCCATATATTTTAGTGTAATTAGAGAGATTCCACGTGGCCACATTGAGGCCCGACCTACGTCTGCTCGGGAAGTCTTCAGCTCATGGGCCCCTGAGGATTTGACCCTTTAAGGGAGCAGCCGTAGGCTGTAACAACGATATAATCAAAACTATCGACAGTGCACAAATCATAAATAATCTAAAAGAGATATATAGTCGCCTTGGTTACCCAGTTTCGATTAGTGCGGATAATGGGCGGCAATTTATAAGTGAAGAATTTAAAAACTTCTGTGCTGAGTGTGATATTAAACTGTTAAGTTTAATACCGTATTAGCCACAAATGAATGAAGAAGTAGAGCACCAAAATTGTGACATATTAAAACAACTTAAAATTAGTCAACTTGAAAAAAAAAGATTTGAAGGAGACATTGTATAAATATCTGATAATGCCCCTACTCCACATTCAGTAACAGGGAAATCACCATCGGAACTTTTGTTCAATCGTCAAAATAGAAACAAAATACCCATGTTAAAAATATCAAAAGCAAAGAAGTCTATTCAGAAGTTAGGGATCGGGATAATGTACAAAAACAAAAGGGTAAAGAATATGGAGACCGGAAGAGAAGAGCAAAGAATTCAGAATTTCTAGAAGGAGATATAGATAAGTTTTATTTAAAACACATGGAAAGAACAAAACTAACTGCAAATTTCAGCCCTACCCCGCACGTTGTAGAGAAAGAAATCGGTAGGTTGTAATATCACAATGAGAAATGAAAAGATAGGACAAAGATTACGGAGAAACGTTATACATTTAAAGAAAAAAGAGGGAAGCTGGAACTATATCCTTGAAGAGACCACATTATCTTCAAGAGGTCTCGAAAGGGAAAAATATAACGACGCAAATTAAGTTTAATTACTTACTGATTTTGTATTGATTCGAGAAATAAGTTAATTAATTAAAAATATCTTTGGATTAAAATATATTTCATTTCATTAAAATTCATTCATAAGGAAGGGATGTAATGTTTGTATCTATTTAATAGATTCAATACACAGTCCCATACACACAATAGTGGAGGGTAGCACGCTATTCAGTGGTTGCACTGAGTTCCGGCAGTTAGTTGCGTTGTGGAGTGCACCGAGGTAGGACGTGTACCTAGACAGACTTGGTGTAATTGTGAGTCAGTGTTACGTATTGTGAATATTATTCTTTTTAAGTTCTAAACTCGTGTTCCACAAGACGCAGCACGCAGCTATTACAAACGCTGTTTCTTCAGCATATCAATGATATTTTGTAAACCGGTAACATTCGTTGCTATGCAGACGACAGCACTGGTGATGCTTTATACACCGGCCGTGCTAATATTTCTCGGGAAAACGTCGTTGAGCACCGGAACAAACTTGTGTCTGATATCGAATCTTTGTTGAACAAAGTCTCGGATTGGGGGACGACTAAATCTATTCCAGTTCAATCTTCAGAAGACACAAGTTTGCGCGTTTACCACTAAAAAGAAGCCATTTGTCGTATCTCCTCAGTTTCAAGGCACTCCCCTTGTGTCCCCTCAGCCAGTATCGGAATCCTCGTTGTCGACATATTGAGTGATGTGTCGTGGTCACTCAGAGGAGAAGGCCAAATTGACCTTTTAAAAGATTGGCGTGCTCAGCAGAGTGGGACAGTATTTCATGCCGGCACGACGCTTGCTACTTAACTAGGCGCAGATTTAGCCCCACGTGGAATACTTTTCCGGTTTCTGGGCAGGGACTCCCAAATGCCAGCTCCTTCCACTTAACCGCATCAAGCGCAGAGCAACTCGAATAGTCGATGACAGAGTTCTTTCCGATCGGCTTGACTCACTGGCACTGCGAAGAGATGTTGCATCTCTTTGAATATTTTATCGCATCTACATACCACGAGGAGTGCTCGGAGGATTTGTTGGGACTAATTTATTTGGAATTGTTTGGACTAATCATATTTTATTTTCACAGACTACACAATATTAAAATAAAAATACATTTGGGTTTATAAAAAAAAAAATCGTTAATCTTCGTCATCGTTGATGTCAGCCTTTAAAATTTCAGACACAGGCATTTTAAAAACTCACCACGAGTCCACGACCTAATAAACGTAAAGGCCCAGACCCTTGCACTGGTAAATCATCTCCTACCAACTAGTTTGTGTGATTTGTGCTCAGCCTAAAATTATTTATAAATTAAAATGAGTTTCCTTTTATCGTACTAAAAACGTCAAGCGTGTAATTTTGCTTTACTATGCGAATGTTCATTCATACTATGGTTCATTCTTATGTTCCTGAGTGCTGAAATTATACCGACAGTATAATTTAATTACTACCGAAGTTGGGAAACAGTTTGTTCTGATACATAATGAAGTTATACTTGAATGTCAAATTAATAATGACAGCGCCTATTGTACGCCATATGATATATGTCGAACGTGTTGTACAACACGATTTAAATGAGAGTAGAAGGCGTATAGTTCATATATTAAAGTCTAAGGGTTCGGATTTTTCAAACGGCTTTTGCACCTTCAACCGATCGGTCTAGTCTTAAAAGATAAGGCTGATGTTTGGACAAAAGTTGGTATATTCAACCACATACCCAAAATATTCAATGTAACGTTTTAAAATAGCCGTTTAAAATAAGTTCGGTTAAACTTCACCAACTATTTTAATCTTAAACACTGTGATTTTTATTTTTGTTTGTGATGTATTTTATTTTTTGAAGAATTTTTATCTGGTTATTGAAAAATCGGGCCTTAAATATATACACAACAGTAATAAGAGTTAAATAGGTAGAAAGAGGTTTTAGGGCCTATAGCAACATATTGTTTAAAATTACTTCCATAAAAAATAAAGTGGGTATTAAAATATATTACTCATCTTGTCTTGAGAATATTAATTCAAGCTACGTATCTGAGTTTTACCCTTATTTATTTTATCGCCAATTTTATGGATCTAATTCCGAGGAGGAAATGGAAAATTGTCAAGTTATATCAACTTTATAGAACAATTTCTAACCATTACATAGTAAATAAAAGTGTAACATTTTTTACATTGCAATACGGGTGGTATTACTTCATTTATGTGATGATGATTATGCTGATGATGACGATGTTCTCTAAATCTAGTTAATAACACCATGTTGCTTCAATCTCAAATCTTGAAACTTTAAAACCAACTAGAAGATGTCGTCACTTTAAATATAATATTAATCGTTTTATTTGTTCGGGCTAAAGTCACAATTTAAAATTAGCCAGATAAACTTTATCTTTAAATATTTCAAGCTTAATTGCATCATTAAAACCCGTACCCTACTTTCATTTCAAAGGCCATTAACATTAATTTGCGTTGTATTAAAATGAAACATTATGACCAATTTATTTTGCCCTCTTAAATTATAAAAACGCAGCTTTACATCTGTTTGACAAAAACAGAATGTATGGCAGACATATAAGACAAAAGGTAAAAAATCCATTCTTTCTGTTATGTAGCTTATCAATAGTTTTGAGGACGACAAATGTCGTTAGTAGTATAGTGTGGGCATGAATATGTTACATCATTTCTAAAATTGTCGAGCGAAAAACACCAAAGCGGGGAAAATTTCAGAACAAATAACATACGTCCAACCTCAAAGATGTTTCCGCGTCAATGGCCGACGCAAGCGCTTGAACCTTGGACTATTTTAGACTAGATTTTGTCTATTTATTTCATATAAGATAGAAAACGATGACCTAAGAAAAATAAGTAAGCCTTTTTATTTGATATTTATAGTTTCGTTGTGAAACCTCAGCAAGGTACACGTTTAATAGCGTTGAAGTGTAATTTTTGTGATTTTATAAAATATAGATAAAAGGAGGAGGTACTCAATTCAACTGTATTTTTTATGTGTGTTACCTCAGAACTTTTTTACAGATTAACCGATTTTAATGATTCTTTTTTTATTTGAAAGCTGACGCTTCTCATGTGGTCCCATATAAATTTGATCAAGATCTGAACAGTAGTTTTTGAGTTATTCTTAATAACACGTATTAAATTGACTTTGATGATGTTCTAATTTCATTTATATATTGAAATCTTTGCTTTAATATGTGTATCGTTAATCGCCTTTTTAAATCGATTTAACAATGTGCCATCTCTAGCCACGCCATAACTGTAAGCTGTCACCCACATCATGCTATAACGCAAAGATCTATAAATGGTGCTACTTGTATCAAATAAATCTATATGGTTTGCTTCTAGAGCATTAATAGTAGTAGTAGTAGCATACGAGTATAGCATAGATATCAAATTTCAAATATATTTCGATAGTGGATCAAGTCGAGGTTTGTACCTCCTTCTGATGGTTCCTCCTCCTCTCTTGAAACACCTCGTCGGTATGCCTCAGGACTGCAGCCAACAGAATCGTTGCACCCGATAGTTTATAGATCCTCGCATACGAGTCTGTTTAAAGCCGCAGGGCCAATTGCATACCCTGTCCAAAAAAAATCAAATTATATACTATTATTAGATTAGATCATATGATTTGGTAAGATTAGACTAGATTTTTAGACTAGATATTAGATAGAATAAATTAGATGCTATATGTTTAATGAAGTATTATTTATTCACCAAATAGGGCTTACGGTTTTTGGAAAGTTCTTGTCAAATGACATTGAACAGTTACCCTGTATTGTTTTCAAACTTTCTAACACTTCCTTTTAACGGCATTGTAAAAATCATTAAAAGGAAATGTTGGAAAATGAGTCATAAATTACCGTTTCCCCAAACTCATAACGAAATTGCCATTACGTTCAAGTTAAGGAGTATTAGCTATTTCAATTTCAAAAGTTCATAATACCTTTTTAAACTACAAGAGAACAAGACGTGAAACTCACTCAAGCTTTCTAAAACTTTATAAACTCTAGAGATTTTCACATTACAAAAGCAGATCAAACTCTCTCACAAGATTTACGATATACTTTGAAAGTACTGAAATGTTTTTGCCATTTTCTTTTGTCGTTCAAGTATTGCACAGATTTTAGTATGTGGTTATGAATCAATGCAAATGCTGTAGACCTATCTACTTGTATCTAAAATCGCTTGTCCCATCCATATGTTTACCAGTGAACTTCTATAGGCTGTAATAGGTGGATGGTCGGAAGATCGAATCACCTTTTAGGTCTGATTTTCGCCGATACCATCGGCCTCCGGTGGTTTTTCGATTTCAAACACCTTGAAGTTTGCATAGATTATTTTTAAACATATGGGCAAACGCTACGCTATCGTAAGAGAAAACAGGTTTAACGCAAGTGGAGATAACGCCAGGTGAGTAGCAAATTTGGCTTGTTTGCGAACAATACGATTGTGTTTCGCGAAGGTCATATCGCCATTGGTTTGGCCGTCAATCCCCAGGGGATTGACCAGTCGTATAAGGGGATCGTGTCCTTTAATCGGAAAGGTGGTGCTTGTTCATGTTAATAAGGAATCCTATTTCTATGGACCAAAATACATCATATTAAAAAAAGTTTTTGATTTAGTGCCAAAAAAATTACATATCTGGACAGGCTTAGTTGAGTTATCAATATATTGTGTGTTTACTCTGTACTCGTACAAAGTTCGGAGTGAATTCTAGTAAACACATTGCGCCACCTACTGAAAAAAGGCAGAGCAAAATCTGCCACTACGGCTACTTTTATATAAAAAATACGAACCGCCGTCAGGGGGCAACGCTAAAGGTGTGACTTTAAGTGTCACAATCGTGGATTTCATGTGGCAGAGCTTCGTTGCAGATATGATATGGTTGTAGCACGAATAGGTTGGTTCGACCGGGGAAGGACCACGCTCTCACAGAATACAAGTGTAAAACAGCAACTTAATGGTGAGCGTTGAGAACCGAAGATCCTTTTTACTCGAAATAAGGCATCCCATGTAAGTCTTCATGGGTGACAACACATTTGCATTTTGATTTTTAATTGAAAAAAGATTTAAATTTCTATGGGCCACAATATCCACTTACTATCAGGTGGACTGTGTGTTCGTTTTTCACTCATCTATTAGAAAATTAGTGACTCCACCTGCATAGCCTGGTCATTACGGTAACATCTTTCCGTAATGGCACAGATTTTACAATGGGTTCTTAGGCTCTGATGGTGATGATTCAAAATATGTTTAAAAGAGTACTTTATGATATTTTCGTGATAAAGTGTTTTATTATGTACCTCTAAATTTGCATATATTCCATCAACTCGTTAGATAACTAAATCACAATTTATGCTGAAGAGTTTATTGCCGGTTGTTAAGCGGGTGCTTCCTAAGTCTACAGTTCATCACACAGCTATTTACGATGAATATAAATAAATAGTAATGTATTCATCGTTATGTATTTTTTATGATATAAGAGTTTTAGGCGAGCTAACAGAAGAATACAGATACGAGGTAGAGTCACGCTGGAGCTATATTACTATTATACCACGAATAGGTCGGCGCGACCGAGGAAAGCTCAGCTTTCTCACAGAATGTCGGCGTAAAATAGCAGCTTAATATTGTTGTTATACGAAAGTTTGGTGATTGTAGAGAACCGGAGACTCTTTTCATAGGAAACTAGGTTAACTTCATCTTAGTCCTCAATGGTGACGACACGTTTGAATTTTGATCCTTAATCGAGGATGGATGTCTATGCTTATGGGCCACAACATCCACTTATCACCAGGTGGGCTGAGTGCCCATTTGTCACCATTACTCTATAAAATAAAATAGAACCTATTTTGAACAAGCTTTTTTTACCCGCGATACTGGGGCAAAGCAGTAATTGTGCTACTGCTCGGCGGAAGAAATAGCTAGGAGGTAAAAGTAAACACGTTTTACTAGTGACGAGACATTCCATTTTAGTATTCGTAGGTCCATTGCAATCACTTATCAAAATACCTGGTCACAGCATCCACTTACCATCAGGTGGACTGTGTGCTCATTTATTATCCTTAAACTATAAAAAAGACCTGCGTGTTCGTTTTTATTTCTTAAAAAAATAAATAGTACCTATACAATTTTTTATAGAAGAGGAGGCAAACGAGCATGGGGCTCACCTGATTGTAAGTGACTACCGCCGCCCATGAACAACTGCAACACCAGGGGAATCGCAGTTGCGTTGCTAGCCTTTAAAATGTTTATTTCTTAATAAAATTAAAATATATAAATATTCTAACAAATACATAATAATCCATATATAACAATTATTTTTCATACTGTGGCGGATTGGGATTATTTTATTAGATATAGTGGACTGTATTGAGATTCTAAATCCCCTGAAACGTTCAGTTACCGCGGTCACAAAATCACACCAAAAACAGCAACAAACTACTCACGGTCTTACTAGCCAGCCTCCCAAGATCAGCAAACGTTGACAGCTCCTGGTAGCTTCTTCTACACGGTAGAATACACTAGCAATTAGATTGTACACGGTACACTCTGGAGTAGTCCCTTTTTAAAGTTTTTGGAGAGATGTTCACATCGCGAACACAAAGAGAATGTGTCTATTTTGTCTCGCCTCCTACCCTCCTCTTCCTTTTTTTTAACTCCACAGATTATTACGTCGCAATGTTGCCACTAGGTGTAACCGGCGCTCCGATCGCAGCAGATCATTGTGCCTCGGTATAAATTTTGTGAGTTGCGGTTTATTACTGAACACACCCCCCACCGAAACCATCTTGATGGTTTCTCCTAACTATATGAAAAAGATATTAGAGAAAACATTATAACTTAAGCTACGGAACATGCAAAATAACGCTGAGACACAGAATGTCCTCAACGAGAAAAAAAAAATTAATACACGTAAAAACTAATTTGAATAAGGTAGAGCACTCAGTTTATTAACAGGTCTCTGTAGAGTACTCTTTTGAGTGCGAAGCGTAACACAACGAACAATCCCATCTGGACCGGGGTGAAGAGCCTCAATTCTACCCAAAGGCTAATCGCACGGCGGTACATTATCAGTTTTTATGATTACGAGATCACCTATTTTTATATTAGATCTATCCGAATGCCACTTTGCTTTCTGTTGCAGCGTATTTAGATATTCGTGACTCCATCTACGCCAAAACATTTGTGAACATTTTTGAATATATTGCCAACGTGATAATCGATTTATTGTTATATCCTCTACATTATACTCAGGTACTGCTGTTAACCCTTTTCCAATTAGAAAGTGTCCCGCAGTTAAAACGTTGAACTCATCAGGATTATCACTAGCTGGTAACGGACAAAGCGGCCGCGAGTTGAGAATCGCTTCTACTTTACAAAACACTGTTGTGAGTTCCTCAAACGTCAAACTTTTTTCTCCTACGGCTCGCGTTAATAGATACTTGGCAGATTTAATTCCAGCTTCCCAGAGCCCACCCATATGTGGTGCACCAGGGGGATTAAATCTCCATATAATTTGTCGTTTTGAGCAACCCTCTAATATATTGTTTTTTTTGTTCGAGCATAAACCTTTGTACTTCGGTTAAATGCTTACTAGCAGCTATGAAATTAGTTCCGCAATCCGAATAAAGGAAGGAGCACACACCGCGTCGCGCTACAAATCTGTCTAAACACGCGAGGAAACAGTCCGATGACAACGACGATAAGACTTAAGGTGTACAGCTTTTGTCGAATAACAAATAAATAATGCTAAATATGACCGTTCAACCCTAGCATTTCATCGTAAACTTTCTTTTGTAAAGAACGGACCACCGAGGTCCACCCCTACATGCTCAAAAACATTACAAGGTATCAATCGAGCTGCTGGCAAAGGTGCCATCTCAGGCTGAAAGAGCACTGGGTTGTGTTTAAAACAAATTTTGCATTTGGACAAAACTGACTGTAATTAAGCCAGCGCTTAGTTACGTCGGTTGGCAGCTGCTCATCCCATCCTATGCCCAGCTTCCATAAATCTTGCATTATTTCTTTCGCGATGAAAATGCACGGTGAAATAAAACCCACGGGGTCGTAAATAGAAGCTAATAATTTTAAAACAGAACGTTTAGTTGTTACTTTATCAGTCTTATCAACTGTGAAATAAAAACAGTCAGTCAGAGGGAACCATTTCAGACCTAGCACTTTGACTGAATATTCGTTACCACCTTTCATAAATGTAACAGGACACTCTCGGTTTTCTAACGGAACGCGTTGTAAAACTTTTGCACTATTACTCGCCCAACTTTTGAGTATAAAGCCACCGGAATTAAACATCTCTAAAAGTTCATCTTGTAACCGAGATATCTGTGACAATGAACTGCAAGAATATAGAATGTCATCCATGTACACGCCCTCGCGCACAACCTTTGCAGCGAGTGGGAAACGTTCTTCCTCGTCATAGGCTAACTGTAAGAGGGTGCGGATAGCTAAGAACGGTGAGCAACTTAAGCCGTAAGTGACAGTTTTTAATTCATAAACGTCAATGGCATCGTTAGGCGAATGACGATACAAAATATGTTGATAACATCTATCTGACTGATTCAGTTTAATTGCCCGATACATTTTGCATACGTCACAAATCAAACAATATTCAAACAACTTAAAATTCAATATTATAGCCCCAATATCTCGATACAGATTAGGCCCGGTCAATAGAATATCATTAAGCGAAACGTTCGTGGACGTTTTAGCCGAGGCATCGAATACCACACGCAAAGGAGTAGTGGAACTACTGGGCTTAAGTATACTGTGATGAGGTATCACATATTTGCTCGGGGTGTCCCCGGAATAAAGCTCCATGTGCCCTAGATTTTCATATTCGCACATGAACTCTGAATAGGCTTGTCGTAATACAGGTGAACGATTCAACTTGCGCTCGGCGAACAAGAGTCGCCGCTCGGCTGCCGCTCGTGACGCGCCCAACGGAGGCGGGTCTGGTATGAATGGTAACGGCACTGAATAGGTACCATCCTCAGTACGACTATAACGAGCCACGAAAATGTCTTCCGCTAATTGTTCCAAAGGATTAATCGAGGGTTTGCTTGGCAATTCTTCGATTTCCCAAAACTTACGCAACGTTTGATCTAAAGACTCTTGTTCATCAAATGAGACTGATAAATTATAATTTTTTAAATTGTCCTTATCATTGGTATAAAGTTTACCACTTACAACAAACCCGAAAGCGGTATCGATCACGCTTGGTATATCCGATGAAATAATATAAGGTTTATCCTTAATAAGTTCCGAAACTATATCATTGCCCAATAGTATATCGATACGCGAACGCTTATAAAATAATGGATCAGCTAAATTAAAATTCTTATATTTATTAATAACATCCGAGTGGAATCGAATGTTAGGCATATCAGCAGATACCTTAGTCACTACGACCATATTCAGTGTAAAACTAGGTAGGTCAGTGTGTAGGGACCTTAATGTGCATGTAATCATGCCGTGATTTTTTACAGCCTCTCCACCGAGACCATAAATATTAAACGAACACTTCTTTCGAGGTAAGCCCAAACGTTGAGAACACTCAGTTGTAATAAATGAGCTCTGAGCTCCAGAGTCAATAACTGCACGGCAGTATTGAAGCTGGCCGCTACTATCAATTACTAACACGCGCGCCGTTCCCAATACAACACCGTAACCCGAGTGAACGTTATTGGAATGAAGCGTATCTATCGTATAACGCTCTGAGTCACTCATAGCCTGAGACGAGACGAGTGCTTGTTGCACTTGCGAGTCAGAGCACAATGGACGGGTGGATGTTGGCACGAGCGTGTCGCTCACTGGCTCCCTATGCAATAGATAATGATGTAGTGACGCACATACACCACAAGACTTCTCACTTTTACAAGTTGAGGTATCATGATTTCCTTTTAGGCAATTATGACACAATTTTAAGGTATTGACACGGTCAATCCTTTTATCTACGGTCAATTTACGAAATTGATCGCACCTATAAATCATGTGATTTTGATTGCAATGCGCGCAAATTATTTTTTTATTTTTATTATAATTCGACACATTAGTATTTAAAACTGTCTTTGAATAACTTTTGTAGTGGTTATTATTGTTGCCTTTGTAATTGTTACATATAGACTTATTTCTTGATTGTAACGACATCGTACTATTCGATGAATGTTCGAGTACTTTAACTTGTTTATTTATAAAACTAATTAATTCCGAAAAAGATGGAAGTGAATTTTGATCCCGATTTTCTTCAAAAAGCCTCCTAGTATGCGCATCCAACCCACGTAAGGCTAAATGACAAAATAAAAAGTCATGTAAATTTTTAATTTTTAATGCCTCGATGGCTTTAAAAGAGTGATTGAATGTTTCGATAAATAAAGTAAGATTTGCGGTAGTGTCTTTATTTAACGGCGTAAAGTTTATCATTTTGTCGATGTACCTACCCACGAGTATTCGATCATCTTGATATTTATTACATAAACTTTGCCATACGACAGTATAATTAGCGGCTGTTATGGGCAATTTTTTAACAATGTTTAATGCCGAACCTTTAACACATGAAAGCAAATAGTGAAACTTATCTATTTCGTCGAAATCTCGATTGTGGACAAGTGATATAAATGTATCGTAGAATGTAGTCCACTTCTCAATATCACCATCGAATTCAAATAAACGTAATTTAGGTAATGACGGCCTTACATCACTCCTATCTTTCCTACTGAGGGATGCCTGCTCGTCCGGTTTTAATCTTAAATATTGCAACCTACATGCCTTATAAAGTTCATCAAATGTATCTAATTCTCGCGTTGACAATCTTGTCTCCGGTTTTAATGATATATCTATTTCAATAATATTTAACACTGTTTCTTCAAACTTTGAGCGGACACTTTCCAATTCGGAATAATCGGCTAAGAAATTCTAAATTTGTGTGGGATCATTTATTTGGGATCTCGCGATATCGAAAACCTTTTGTAATTTAGCAAATAGGTATTCCTTTTTAAAAATAAGTGTTTGCCTTGTTATTTGTAATTTATCCGACATTATGAACAAATTACAAAATTAATACTTTATAAACGCACCGCGAGCAATGGACATCCAGGTAAAAAAGAGGCAAGTTAAATAAGGGATATTAAATTAATTAAATGCGTAGTTTTACTAAAATATATGACGTCCACGGGACGCGAATTAAGGGTAAAAAATTATTATTCGAAGATCACTAATTCGAATATATGCGGCTCGAAGGCCAGAAATGTGGCGGATTGGGATTATTTTATTAGATATAGTGGACTGTATTGAGATTCTAAATCCCCTGAAACGTTCAGTTACCGCAGTCACAAAATCACACCAAAAACAGCAACAAACTACTCACGGTCTTACTAGCCAGCCTCCCAAGATCAGCAAACGTTGACAGCTCTTGGTAGCTTCTTCTACACGGTAGAATACACTAGCAATTAGATTGTACACGGTACACTCTGGAGTAGTCCCTTTTTAAAGTTTTTGGAGAGATGTTCACATCACGAACACAAAGAGAATGTGTCTAGCTTGTCTCGCCTCCTACCCTCCTCTTCCTTTTTTTTAACTCCACAGATTATTACGTCGCAATGTTGCCACTAGGTGTAACCGGCGCTCCGATCGCAGCAGATCATTGTGCCTCGGTATAAATTTTGTGAGTTGCGGTTTATTACTGAACACATACATATATACATACATACATAATATGTCTGTATAAAGGTAGCAGTATTGACATTATGCTGACGACATAGATTCCATAACATGTTCCCGGACCAATCTTTTGAAGGCTATCTTATTTGGTGCTTTCCTAATGTCTTCAGATAAGTAGTTCCAGAGTAGTGTAGCCTGAACAGTAAAATAGTTGCCGATAAAGCCAGTAAAATGGAGTGGAACTGAAATCTTCAGATTAGTTGAAGAGCAAAGTATCTTGTCGTGCTTAGAGGAAAGGTATTGAAACTTTTCTTTAATGTAGAAAGAGGAGGAAAAATAATTTAAAATGGAGTAGAAAACAGACAATATTCCGGAAGTGCGTCTTTCTCGGATAGTTTAAGGTGAATACGAAATTGACCATAACTCTGGTTATATTTTTGAAGTCCGAAAATAAACCTGATGCAGTTTTTAAGAAGGGGCTCAAGCTAATTGAGAAGATTTTGGTTCAAGTCTAAATAACAAACATCTGCATAATAAATGACTGGCAAGATGAGTGTTTGAACAAGCAACATATTTAGTTCTGTAAGGGAAAAACTTGTTCAGACGGTAGAGCGATCATATGACTTTTAAAATTACCCTTAAATTTTATTTGAGGCATATCCTATTTGATATAGTAAGAATAATTTTATTACGTTCAAGTGTCTGAGAAATCGGTCAAAATAGTATACTAAAAAAAACGTATATGTCAAATACAGTACCTCCTAATATTTTGAAGTAGGTTAGAATATAAAACTGACCGAAGACAATTTTTATTAATCATAAATGAACACAATGACCCAGCAAACTGAAATAGCATACTGGTGGACAGTGAATAAATGTAAAATTCGTTTTAAACGAAGTTGGCATTTACAATTGGGCGCGGCGAACAGAAAGCGCTCTAATTGTACAGCGGAAAACTCGTTGCTGTTCATTTAAAATCATTACCATAACTGTGCTAAATTAAGATATTTTAAGCCAAATTTTTGCACTCGTACGTTAGGTAATATTATCACACGAGACTGGAATAGGTAAAATAAATCAAACATACGTGGTAGAGCCATGCTGCAGCTATATTAGTAGTATAGTTGTAGCACGAATGGGTCGACTCGACCAGGGAAGGACCACGCTCTCACAGAAAACCAGCGTAAAATAGCAGCTTATGCTGCTGTGTTTCGTATGGTGAGTGTAGAGAACCGGAGACCCTTTTTACTGGCAAAGAGGCATTCCATCTTAGTCCTCACGGGTGACAACGCATCTGCATCTTCAGTCTTTAGGGAGGAAAGGAGTACATGTCTATGGGTCACAGTAACCGCTTACCATCAGGAGGACTGTGTGCTCGTTTGTCACCCTATCCTATAAAAAAAATAATAATAGAGTCTTATTAGTGTGTGTAGTATGTGTGAGCGCATGTCATAAATAAGAGAAAGCCGGGTTCGATCCTTGCTGGCATCAATGAAATTATTAGTTGCAGTTCTAAGTCCTGATTTACCACATGCTCGTCAGTGAAAAAATATTGTGATAAAATAAGCGCCATATCAGTGAAAAAATATATCTATGTTAACCAACACGCATTGTAGCAGTACTGTGGACACTTCTTTACCATAAAAACTCTCTCAGAAATAAGAGGAGGCCTGTTTTCAGCAGTAGAGTGTATATAAGCAGTAACTTTACTTTTAAGCCTATTTCAAACAAAATACTAATATGTACAAAAACACAAAAGAACGTTACATTTACAATCTATAATACCTAATACGGTAAATGTAACAAAGTGTACACATGAGTGGTAAAATGAAAAATTTTGTACAACCGACTTCAATTAAGTTCGCTTAATACAGTCGAATTCAATTAAACGCGCATTATTAAGGATAACTGAAAATTACTAGGCAGATCATATGGGACCACATGAAAAGCACCATTTTTCAAATAAAGAAGAGTAATCAAAATCGGTTCACTAAGATAAAAGTTCTGTAACAACACAGATAAAAAATACAATCGAATTTAGAACCGCCTCCTTTTTGAAGTCTGTAAAATATAGAAGCCGCAAGCAATTTAAAATTGGACGAGCTCTACCTATATTCTATACTTCATTAAATTTCGACGTTCTTTAAAGTCTTCTAAAGTTGAATATACTAGCATGTTAGATATTTTTTGTGAAATAAGCCTTTATTAAACTCTTTTTGTTTGTTAATATCCCGCATTTTTTAAGCGTGAAATTTGAAATGCTAATTTACATTTTCTCATTCCATGCTGCAATTAAAACAATATACTTGTTTAACTTCGCAATTAATTCCTAAAGAATGAAACAAACTGTACTTATGCAAATCTGTAAAAGTCCACAAGCACGGAAAGCGACGCATCGGGCTTCGATTAACTTTTTTAACTTTTTTACTTAATATAAGCCACTGCTTGGCTACGATCCCATTACAATGCTCAGCGGTGATAATGTAATGAACAAAAGCCTATTTACTCTTTATCTTAAGATACCCAGATTGTAATCGGAAGGGAAGACGGACGTTCTCAAATTATTCTACTACTCTGCTGGAATAACGTCTTTTAGATCGAGTTGGAGTTTTGTCGGGAACTTGACCGGTGACGGATTGCTGCTCCTGTATTATTGTTTAAATAATGGTTTGAAGGGGATTTCGATATATAAAAGTAGTACAATTTTGTGTATTAAATGTCTACGCATGTGAACTATTAGTGGAAACGGTGAAACAAGTGCTCTGATGGTGATGTGATTCTCAAGATAAGGTGTCTGGTCTGCATAGGCGCCTTGAGATACCATCGCCAACTGTCAGCTGTCTGCTGGCTCAAGTTGCCGTCAAAATCTCTCAAGGGCTGCACAATGTGACGCATCAACATGTTGTGAAGCAGTGTACTATGAAGGATAATTACTATACATAGTAACTTCAGGCTCAGAAGGGCTAGAACCCAGAGCCGTAAAGCCAGTTATTAAGAAGAAGTTAGATCGAGTTTCAGCCACGGCGGTCAGTCAGGCGCAGAAACAACAGTTTTTCGTGTGTTTTCTGATACACAGAGTTGTGACGCCGCCAACTGACTACAGGCTACATTAGATTTTCTTGTCAGGAACACCCAATAACTAATTTTATCCCGACCCATGATTCGATCCTAAGACAACATGATCAGCATCAGCTCTTATAACCGCTAGATCAGTGAGGCAGCCACTTTTCCGTACGCGTTACACAACACGGAGAAATAAAAAGAACATTCTCACATAATGATGCAATGAATTAGGTTTTTGATCTTCTACGCAATATACAGAAATTTGGTTAACGATGTCACCTTAATAATTAAAAATTAAAAATTTTGTACAGCCGACTTCAATATAAATTATTAAGAACAACTCAAAAACTATTGGTCTGACCTTGATCAATTTATATGGGACCACATGTGAAGTACCAGCTTTCAAAAAAAAATTATCGGAATCGGTTGACCCACTAAAAAGTTATGAGGTAGCACACATAAAAAAAAAAATGTCCTCCAGACCGAATTTCGGTCACGGCGGCCAGTCTCAACGGAGACTAGCCATCTGCGCAGGACAGGAGTACAGCACAGGTGCACTCTCTATTCCCTCACTCTCAAAGTCCGATGGGACGGTAAACCGACACGACCGGTGAGAGATCAGGCGCAGGACCCACGGCTTTACGTGCTTTCCGAGGCACGGGGGTGTGACGCCGTCAACTTCCTGACTCCGGGCAGCTAGTGAGAATTTCTTGATGGAAAAACTCAATAACTGATAAAAAAATAACATACAGTCGAATTGAGTACCGTCTCCTTTTTGAAGTCAGCAGAAAACAACTGCGTCAGTGAGCAAATTCAGTCGCAACTTCATATTAGCATAAAATAACAACATAAGGTTGTTCTGTTTGGTATAGTAAGTCACCGGAGACCCGGAGACCCTTTTAACTCGCATATAATGTTCACACTCAGCTATGACAATGCGACCGAATTTTAATTCTTAATAGCGGTGAGGTGTAGCTTGGAGCCATAGCATTCACTTACCATTAAGCGCAATGTGTACTCGTGGATTACCACTTTCGTGTTCGTTTTTTAATTAAATAATAAACTTACAATAATTAAATGGCAAGAAGTACCTAGTGGTGAAGGTTACGGGCCACGAAATTATTACATGTGTTATACACATATTGACATATTATGCATAGGAAGCAAGATATTTGAAAAAAAAAAACCTTTTTGAGAATTTAAATAACATGCCAACTATACAAAATAAAAACAACGTAACAACAACTATAAAAATATTTTTATTCACGACACTACAGCCTTACGGCTAAACAAGTCAACCTATATAAGTTCACTACTAAACGTAGGACTCCGCCGCTAGATTGCTAATAAGTGCGGAAAATTGACCTTGACTACCCACAATCTACACTTACAAAAGTTTCGATTACTTCAACAATTTAGTAAAAGTTAAATTAATACATATACTGTTTCCAAATATTATTAGATATATCCAACAAATGTTACAACAATACATGGATAAGGAGCATTTTCCACCCGTATTTATTTTTCTCTCATAAATAAACGGTTGTCAGCAACTAGCGGTTGGTTGTATTTGTTTTGTACTTTTAAAATACAAAATTGAAACAAGTATTTAATGTTGTAAGTGATTATTTATTTAAAACGATTATTTATATTTATTTAAAAAAATATTGTGTCGAAATGAAGTATGGTATGATGTTGTTCATCATACATTATGGTATGATGTTGTTAATATAGTATAACGTCTTTACCTATGAAACTGCGGTTTTGTAGCACTGGAGGCCAGTGTGTAATCTGTAATAGCTATATAAATTGACTTGATATTCAAAATTCAAATTGAACTAAAATGTTGACAACAAATAAAATTTTAAATTTATTAATTGGATTTTTAAATTATAAATAAATTTTAAAACCAGATTTTTTATGGTGTTTAGCCATACTTATATAGGGCTCCCGACGTGGAAGAATCAATGACATACACGTAGCAAGAACTAATAACAAACGAACTGTACACTTTCGTTCCGAAAACTCGGACCGCACAAATGAACCTAGGGAAGTCCTAGTCCATCCGGAGAGGTTTTATAATGACTAATTAACAGCAGAGCTAGCAATGACTTTTGATGGAAGTATCAAAACAATATTAGAGGGTATTTTGAGTGAGTAAACATCTTTTTTTAAAGAAATCGTTAAGAAAACCATAAAGCGTATCTTCAAGTTACATTTAATTTTTGTTTTATTAAATTTGGTTATTTCTATCGAAAGTTATGATTATTAGTTTAAAATGTAGGTTCGAATTTGTTCAATGGCGCCATAAAATCTCAGAAAAAGTAATAAAAAGATTTGTGTGTAAAAAAACGTTCTATAATAATATATTTATACTTAAAACACAGTAAACAATAAAAAAGATGTTTTCCTTAAATTAAAAAAGTTTTCTCACAAAGAACGTAATAGATGACGTTGTACAAATTACATTCTTTTCTGAGTTGCGGCGTTAAGATACTCCGAATCGTATTGAGACTAACTGCAGTGCAGTTACAGTCTTACAAATAACCATACATTACCCAGAACCAATTTAGATATTATATATTTTCAATTTCAACTTAATAAATTTAATTAAATTAAATGATATATATTATGAGTTTATTATGAGTTATAAAGAAAGGAGTGTCATTTCAATTGTTATTGTCTGAGCGTAGTGATTATATTACTCGTATACTCTTTGGTTTTCTCATTACTGTTAGAATTTAGAATACTGCTAAAACTCTATAGACATTAAGTAAAATAGTCAATTTATTTTGTATCAGATTATAATGAACAGACTTATATCCGAAATCACAACTTCCCACAACTCAATAGTGAACTCATATCCCAACTTCAAAGGACGCTACATGAAATAAATCCATACGTTCATAGTTTTAGGGTTGCATTGCAATCGATCCGTCAAGATTTAATAAACAATTATAAAATAGTTAATAACGCTGACAGACGTCCTGTTACTGAACACTGCGGTAGCAACGTTCCTGTCACTAATGAAGTGGCAGTGCTATTAGTTGACCAGGAGTGCGATAGACGTGACATCGTGTTGCACACACATGACGATCGACTGCCAGGGATATATGAAACGCATCGATATTATGATGCTCTACAATATACATTAATATATTGTCGCGGTGAAAATGGGTACAATTTCGGAATTTATCAAGTTAATCCTAATACCAGAGAGACCAATTTTAATAAAAAAATATCTGCTCTACAAGTTTACCTTGTTTTCTTTCGCACCTGTTACATGTAAGGCATAATCGTCTTGCGTATCTGCAGAGATTTCGGGGGTTGTTTAACCAATTTATAGTGGACATGTATGCGAAAATAGAGACGGAGCGCTTAGTGCATATACGCACTAACCAGAGACGTCTGTTACACTGACGTTATCACATTGATACGGTAATGATATAAATCATTTAATATTCTCTTACCTGAATGTCAAATTCTCTAATTAAAACCTATATACGCGAGCTACGCCGCGGGCACAGCTAGTTAAAAATAAAATTTGAAAGTTCCGCATCTTTCCCCTGTATGGAAAATTTTTATTCAAGGTCAAAGGTCAGAAAAATTAGTTTTTCGCGATTTTTAGCAAAACTGTAAGTTAAATCATAAAAATACTTCAGGTAAAATTGTATATCCTAAAATTATCTACAAAAAATGTACCAATACTTCTTTCCTACGAGCTACCGTTTTTGAGATATAACGATTCAAAAAGTTGTAAAAGTTGTAATCGTCATAATATGCATGAGTACGCCACGTATATACATCTCTATAGTTGTAATATATGTTAAAATATTTTTCTAACGGTCATTGTAACTTAGACTTATAATATAAAATATACATAAGTTATAACTATAAGAATATCACGTAAAATGAAACCCAGTCCCTTAATTTATACTCCATTGTAACCTCGAGACAACATTTGTCCCCTGTTCAATTGTGTGCGTGGCTAGGGTCTTATATCTACTATAATAAATGAAATACCGTTAGTTAGTTAACAAGAACAAGAAGATCGATGCCACCACTGGCACTGACAAGATTGGCTACATCTTGAAGCGTGCTTCCATTAAAACATACTTCAAGCCGCCGAAGAAGATTAGTCAGTTTTTACCATCAGTCAAGTGTAATATTCCTCTGCAAGATGCATGAGTGTACAAGCTTGATTGTGAATGTGGTCTCTCTTATATAGGCCAAACTAAAAGATCCATAAATACCCGCGTTAAAGAACACATAGCTGATGTGAAGAATCGACGTTCCGGGAAGTCTGCAGTCTGTGAACACGTACAGGATCGCTCCTGTCACTACATTAGATTTGATAGACCACAAATCCTCACTAAAAAAACCGATTCCTCCCCAGGATGATTCGTGAGGCTATTGAAATAATAAAAAAAACATCCTAATTTCAATAAAGAAGATGGCTGGGTGCTACCATCTGCTTGGAATCCCATAATTAATAAAATTAAATCCCAACCCAAGCATACAACTGCAAGACTTCATGATACTGTAAGTTCATACTGCGTAGATCGGAACAAAAATTAATAATTTTTAATCTGAAGGTAGCCGTGGTTAACTATGACAGTGGGACGTCATACACCTCAGTTGCCCCCGTGACCATGGGTGCTGAAAAGTGCCCGAAACGTGGGGAATATAAAATTAGTTCATATACGCGATAAAATCCGTAAAATTAGTTTTATTTAAATGTGTAGTGTTCGCGTAAATATAAGGATTCAAATAGTTGTAAAAGTTGTAATCGTCGTAATATGCACACGTTTCCACGCCACCTATGAGGTAGTGTACTTAGCGCGTTTTTTAACGTGGTTTCCCCAATAGGCGTACTCCACGGATCAGTTGTGATCCTCTTTAATTTGAAACTATTGCAAAATAATGGATATTAGCAGAAATTGAAAAGATAAAAGCAATTTAAGTTAAAAAAACGTAGTGATATTTAATCGTCCAAGTCGTAACTTTTGAATTCCTCTTCTTGTTCTTCTTCTTGATCTTCTTGTTCTTGTTAACTAACTAACGGTATTTCATTTATTATAGTAGATATAAGACCCTAGCCACGCACACAATTGAACAGGGGACAAATGTTGTCTCGAGGTTACAATGGAGTATAAATTAAGGGACTGGGTTTCATTTTACGTGATATTCTTATAGTTATAACTTATGTATATTTTATATTATAAGTCTAAGTTACAATGACCGTTAGAAAAATATTTTAACATATATTACAACTATAGAGATGTATATACGTGGCGTACTCATGCATATTATGACGATTACAACTTTTACAACTTTTTGAATCGTTATATCTCAAAAACGGTAGCTCGTAGGAAAGAAGTATTGGTACATTTTTTGTAGATAATTTTAGGATATACAATTTTACCTGAAGTATTTTTATGATTTAACTTACAGTTTTGCTAAAAATCGCGAAAAACTAATTTTTCTGACCTTTGACCTTGAATAGAAATTTTCCATACAGGGGAAAGATGCGGAACTTTCAAATTTTATTTTTAACTAGCTGTGCCCGCGGCGTAGCTCGCGTATATAGGTTTTAATTAGAGAATTTGACATTCAGGTAAGAGAATATTAAATGATTTATATCATTACCGTATCAATGTGATAACGTCAGTGTAACAGACATCTCTGGTTAGTGCGTATATGCACTAAGCGCTCCGTCTCTATTTTCGCATACATGTCCACTATAAATTGGTTAAACAACCCCCGAAATCTCTGCAGATACGCAAGACGATTATGCCTTACATGTAACAGGTGCGAAAGAAAACAAGGTAAACTTGTAGAGCAGATATTTTTTTATTAAAATTGGTCTCTCTGGTATTAGAATTAACTTGATAAATTCCGAAATTGTACCCATTTTCACCGCGACAATATATTAATGTATATTGTAGAGCATCATAATATCGATGCGTTTCATATATCCCTGGCAGTCGATCGTCATGTGTGTGCAACACGATGTCACGTCTATCGCACTCCTGGTCAACTAATAGCACTGCCACTTCATTAGTGACAGGAACGTTGCTACCGCAGTGTTCAGTAACAGGACGTCTGTCAGCGTTATTAACTATTTTATAATTGTTTATTAAATCTTGACGGATCGATTGCAATGCAACCCTAAAACTATGAACGTATGGATTTATTTCATGTAGCGTCCTTTGAAGTTGGGATATGAGTTCACTATTGAGTTGTGGGAAGTTGTGATTTCGGATATAAGTCTGTTCATTATAATCTGATACAAAATAAATTGACTATTTTACTTAATGTCTATAGAGTTTTAGCAGTACTCTAAATTCTAACAGTAATGAGAAAACCAAAGAGTATACGAGTAATATAATCACTACGCTCAGACAATAACAATTGAAATGACACTCCTTTCTTTATAACTCATAATAAACTCATAATATATATCATTTAATTTAATTAAATTTATTAAGTTGAAATTGAAAATATATAATATCTAAATTGGTTCTGGGTAATGTATGGTTATTTGTAAGACTGTAACTGCACTGCAGTTAGTCTCAATACGATTCGGAGTATCTTAACGCCGCAACTCAGAAAAGAATGTAATTTGTACAACGTCATCTATTACGTTCTTTGTGAGAAAACTTTTTTAATTTAAGGAAAACATCTTTTTTATTGTTTACTGTGTTTTAAGTATAAATATATTATTATAGAACCAGCCATCTTCTTTATTGAAATTAGGATGTTTTTTTTATTATTTCAATAGCCTCACGAATCATCCTGGGGAGGAATCGGTTTTTTTAGTGAGGATTTGTGGTCTATCAAATCTAATGTAGTGACAGGAGCGATCCTGTACGTGTTCACAGACTGCAGACTTCCCGGAACGTCGATTCTTCACATCAGCTATGTGTTCTTTAACGCGGGTATTTATGGATCTTTTAGTTTGGCCTATATAAGAGAGACCACATTCACAATCAAGCTTGTACACTCATGCATCTTGCAGAGGAATATTACACTTGACTGATGGTAAAAACTGACTAATCTTCTTCGGCGGCTTGAAGTATGTTTTAATGGAAGCACGCTTCAAGATGTAGCCAATCTTGTCAGTGCCAGTGGTAGCACTGGCAAGATTGGCTACATCTTGAAGTGGCATTTCCCTTATTACGAGCCAAATCGATTCACCAACTTATATATTGGCTCAACACTTAGCGAATATACTCTCACCGCTCAGGGGACATACAAGAGCACACACAAGAGGAAAACAACATTCCCGTAGAATATGCAGTATTACTCAGACACTGCCTTAAATCTGGCTACCTATTGTGGAATCATCTTTCAAACCTGCCATATTACGAATCTCTTCGTTTCGCTTTCGGTCGGCCATGGTAACGCCGCACATTTTACGAAGAGATCGCATCTCCACTGCATTCAACTTGCTTTTATGCTTCTTCTGGCATACCCAGGTTTCGCTGCCATATAACAAAGTCGGTACCAACACTGCGTTATGTATTGCAAGGCGTGCACTCTTCACTACGCCTTGTCTTTTGACTAACGCAGTCAGGGCACCATTGACTTTGTTCCCGGCAGCGACACGCCTGTCCACATCTAAATCACATCTTACATCCCGGCTAAAAGCCTTCCCCAAGTATACAATTTCATTTACTTGTTCTAGACATTCCTGATTTATATAATTAATAGAATCAGGCGTTACTTTGCGGAAATCCATTATATAAAAGCTTTTACAAAAATTTACTTCGCAAATATCCGCGTTATAAAATAAAATGATGTGTCTTACCTAGTATGAAGAAGCACCTCCCGCCCTCCCTCAATTGCGTGCACTAACCCCGTCACCACTAATCCCAGCACCGCTACTCCCAACACCACTACACTAGGCAAGACACACCACTGACGATAATACGACACGTGTTTCGCCTCTACACGAGGCATCCTCAGGTGATATAGACTCTACGGTGGCTAACCGCTAAGTGAGCGGCGAGCCAAAACAAGTGCCTTTTATACAAACCGATGACGCAACCGCTCTCTACCTAAGAAGCGAGCGACTGCGTCATGCGATAAAACATGCGACCAATCACCGCTGGACTTACGCAGCCGTTTGTAAAATTAAAAACAAACCGCCGCGCAACGCCCACATTATTAGAGAGCAGGCTTGAAGATATTTAAGAGAGGTGAGTTAGTAACATTTGTTTGTTCATTCAGCAATGCAACGGTATTATTATTACTTTTTAATATCTCTAACTGTTCCAGCACACACAGCCGCAGCCCTTTATTACACGTATGTAAGACTTTAAAGGAGTGGTCGTTGGCTAGGTTGTGTCCAGTGTCCAAAAGATGTTTGGCAAAATGGGATTTATCGGGATTGCAATTTCTGTACGCGGCTAAATGCTCTTTATAACGTGTCTCGAAATTGCGACCAGTCTGACCCACGTAAACGGCGTGGCATTCGTCACAAACAAGTTTGTAAACACCTGACTTTTCACGAATATCCAACTTATCTTTACTATTACAGATATTTCTAAGAGAATTGTTTGTTTTAAACGCCACATGAACGCCGTTTTGTCGAAGAGTATTGGCTACTTTTTCAGATATGGGGCCTAAGTAGGTCAAACTGCTCACATATCGATGAACACTTTGAGGTTGAACCGCGTACAGAGAGTTGCGAATAACATGCTTTTGTTTCTTTTTAATTAAATTGTTAATGAGATTTTTTGAAAAACCGTTAGAGACCGCTATTTGATAAATTATATTAAGTTCTTTTAAATAATTTTCTTTACTTAATGGGACAGTGAACAACCGGTTAATGTAACAATAAAAAGCGGCTACTTTATGTTGCCATGGATGACATGATGACGCGGGGATGACCGTGTCGGTGTGAGTTGGCTTTCGATAAATTTGGAAAACATGTGACGATTCTTTTCTTGTTATTGTTAAGTCAAGAAAATTAAGGGAACAATCTTGTTCCAATTCAAGTTTAAATTTAATTTTGTCATGGACTCTATTTATTTTATTGAGGAAAACATCCAGTTGTCTCCTTGTGCCAGTCCAGCAAATAATTATGTCGTCTACATATCGATAGTAATATAAGATATTTTGATTGACAACTATATGTTGTTTTTCGAAATTATCCATGAAAATGTCCGCCATAAGGGGACTTAGAGGGGACCCCATAGCTAACCCTTCTTTTTGTAGATAGAAACGGTTATTAAACCGGAAATAGTTTTGTTTCATACAGAGAGAGGTTAAGTTAAGAAGATCATTTGTTTCCCCGGGATGTAGACGACGTTTTTCAAAGAGATCTGCGAGTATACGCAAACAATCAGGGGATGGGACATTTGTGAAAAGACTATCAACGTCTAAAGATAACAATATGGATTTAGGAGGAATACGAATATCTTTAATTTTGGAAATGAGATCTAAGCCATTTTTTAGGCTGTAAGTGGGGTTGAATCCAGATTTCTCTCGAAGGAGGAAGTTTAATTTTTTAGCAAGGAAATAAGCTGGTGCACCAATATATGAGACAACTGGACGAATAGGAACATGTTCTTTATGTATTTTTGGTAACCCATATAAAATGGGTGCTTGAGGATTCATTGGAACAAGATTGCTCCGAGACAAGTTGTGATCGGGAAAAACATATGATGACTGTTGTATACATAACTTAATATCCGAAGTAAACTTTTTGGTTGGGTCAGACTCCAATAGCTCAAAGTCATCACCTTGGATAACATCGTTAACTTTCCGGCTGTACCCACTACTCTCCATAATAACAACAGTATTGCCTTTATCAGCTTTAGTAACAATAAGGTCGTTTTCCCTTATTCTCTGCTTTAGAGACTTAAAAACAGGGAACTCAGGATTGAAATGGGAAGACGCGGGCACAGCCCGAATTTCATTAGCTACCAAACTTTTAACGATGTTATCTTTCCTCCCGATCACAACAGCCACCTCCGCGTCAACAGCCATAGTCTCTAACGATTTTTGGGAGACCGAAGGTGTTAAATTATACTTTAGGCCTTTATGTAAAAGAGTCAACTCATCTGTTGGAAACTGGACATCGGAAAGATTTTTAACTCGGGGATAAAATTGGTGATATTCTGTATGTATGTCGTTATTACGATTACGGGATGAAGAGGATACAAGTCGTTGTAATTTACGGGACTGAATTTGATATTTCTCATAAACAGCCATTGAAGCAAGTTCTCTGGCTTTCCCATCCAAAATATCAAATTCAATATTATGTAATTTATATGAAAGTTCAGAGTATAATACTTTAAGGTGGATTTTTAAATTATCTCTATTGGAAAACCAACGACGACACTCCTCATTAAGCCAAATGTTCTGAGCTTTAGAAATAGCAATACTGGCCGCTCGACTATTTGTGCTGGAACGTATTTGAATATAATTGGGAATAAAATGAAGTTGTTTGCACTGCTGATTGAACCAAACATTTTGGGCAGCAATACGATGGAGTTTTGTTAATTTGACATAGAGTCTTGCCTGGTCGGCCGTGCTAGCCTTTTTAATATAATTAATAGAATCAGGCGTTACTTTGCGGAAATCCATTATATAAAAGCTTTTACAAAAATTTACTTCGCAAATATCCGCGTTATAAAATAAAATGATGTGTCTTACCTAGTATGAAGAAGCACCTCCCGCCCTCCCTCAATTGCGTGCACTAACCCCGTCACCACTAATCCCAGCACCGCTACTCCCAACACCACTACACTAGGCAAGACACACCACTGACGATAATACGACACGTGTTTCGCCTCTACACGAGGCATCCTCAGGTGATATAGACTCTACGGTGGCTAACCGCTAAGTGAGCGGCGAGCCAAAACAAGTGCCTTTTATACAAACAGATGACGCAACCGCTCTCTACCTAAGAAGCGAGCGACTGCGTCATGCGATAAAACATGCGACCAATCACCGCTGGACTTACGCAGCCGTTTGTAAAATTAAAAACAAACCGCCGCGCAACGCCCACATTATTAGAGAGCAGGCTTGAAGATATTTAAGAGAGGTGAGTTAGTAACATTTGTTTGTTCATTCAGCAATGCAACGGTATTATTATTACTTTTTAATATCTCTAACTGTTCCAGCACACACAGCCGCAGCCCTTTATTACACGTATGTAAGACTTTAAAGGAGTGGTCGTTGGCTAGGTTGTGTCCAGTGTCCAAAAGATGTTTGGCAAAATGGGATTTATCGGGATTGCAATTTCTGTACGCGGCTAAATGCTCTTTATAACGTGTCTCGAAATTGCGACCAGTCTGACCCACGTAAACGGCGTGGCATTCGTCACAAACAAGTTTGTAAACACCTGACTTTTCACGAATATCCAACTTATCTTTACTATTTCAGATATTTCTAAGAGAATTGTTTGTTTTAAACGCCACATGAACGCCGTTTTGTCGAAGAGTATTGGCTACTTTTTCAGATATGGGGCCTAAGTATCGGTTTGTATAAAAGGCACTTGTTTTGGCTCGCCGCTCACTTAGCGGTTAGCCACCGTAGAGTCTATATCACCTGAGGATGCCTCGTGTAGAGGCGAAACACGTGTCGTATTATCGTCAGTGGTGTGTCTTGCCTAGTGTAGTGGTGTTGGGAGTAGCGGTGCTGGGATTAGTGGTGACGGGGTTAGTGCACGCAATTGAGGGAGGGCGGGAGGTGCTTCTTCATACTAGGTAAGACACATCATTTTATTTTATAACGCGGATATTTGCGAAGTAAATTTTTGTAAAAGCTTTTATTCCTGATTTACCCATATTTAGCACTTCGTTCTCTCTTCGTCCCTTTCAAATACCAGAACCTTAGTTTTATTAGCGTTTAAACGGAGACCTTTAATTTCACATTCCTCTTTCATACACGTGACTAATGCCTGCAGTTCTGCCTCTGATGGTGCAATAAGCACTGCATCATCAGCATACAGCAGACAATTTACTTTTATGTCACCCAATTTCACACCCAAACAGCTATCTTTCAGCTTTTGTAAACAGCTGTCGAGATACAGTATGAACAGCCAGGAAGACATGACACAACCCTGTTTTACGCCCGTTTGGACGCTAAACATGGGTGACAGGTCATGCCCTACCCGCACACAGGCTTTACAGTCACAGTAAAGAGACTGCACAGCCCTTAGCAATCGGCCATCCACACCATACCCCGGCAACAGGTCCCACATTTTCTTCCTTACAACCTTATCAAATGCTTTCTCAAGATCCACAAAAGCACAGAAAATCTTCTGGTTAGCAGCCAGAAGCTTTTCCGTGATCATACGGAGAGAAAACATTTGATCCGTGCATCCTCTTCCAGGTCTAAATCCGCATTGTGCCTCCCATAGAAATCTTTCCGATTTCTCTTGCATCCTACGTGTCAAAACCTTCGAGTAAACTTTACTTGCTAAACTGGTCAAGCTGATCGCCCGATAGCACCCGCAGTCAAAATGTGAACCTTTACCTTTATATGAAGGCACAATGACTGCGGATCGCCAATCATCCGGGACATCCCCCGTCCGCCAGCACAAATTGCACAGCAGATGAAAGCTGTCCCAGACGCGAGGCCCGCCATACTTGACCATTTCAGCAGTATTTCTGTCTAGTCCCGCAGCCTTACCACATTTCAAACTTCAAATCGCACGTTCAATCACTTTCATACTGATGACCTCAGTGTCATCGAGGTCCGGGTCTGGCGTACCAGTCACTGCGTCATCCCCGGATCCCTCACTAAGATCATCACACGCATACATTTCTCTATAAAATTCGCTCCATCGCTGCATGACGTCCGATTTTTCTGAGAGGACTTCATTAGTTCTCGAAAGCACTTTGTTCATTCTTAAGGCCGTCGCACCACTTCGGGTCCTTCCAACCTCTTTCCAGGAGAGTTTGGAGTTCTCCTTAAAGTTTGAAAGATGACCTTATCACAAAAATTGATAAGGGCGTGCTTCGGTGGTTTGGGCACGTTGAGCGAATGAGTGAAGACAGAATGGTGAAGAAAATATATAGCGCGAAAGTTAATATTAAAAGGTGTCGAGGTAGACCGAGACTAACTTTCGAAGACCATGTGAGCAAATTGCTCGAAGAGGGTAGGGTCAAGAGTACTCGGATACCTAGACGTGCATGTATGAAGAAGATAAGGAATCTGAAAGAAGCGAAAGAGGTATGTAAGGATCGTGACACTTGGCGATCTGTTCTCTCTGGCTACCCCGTCAGGGATTGTGCGTGAAGATAAGTATTGTGGAAGGAGGAGTTTTACAAGCAAGTATATGGAGTGGCGATGGGCTCACCTGTATCTCCCATTGTCGCCGATATATTTATGGAGGACTTTGAGGAGAAAGCCCTGCTTACTTCTCCTGTAAACCCAAGATTTTACAAGCGGTACGTAGACGACACTTTCACAATTCTACCCTTAGATAAAGTAACTGCATTTTTAGACCATCTTCACTCCTTAAATTCTAAAATACATTTCACTATGGAGTTAGAGGCAAATAATTCTTTAGCTTTTCTAGATGTGTTAGTAATTCGGAATCCTGATAACACCTTGAGCCACACTGTGTATAGAAAAAAGACCCATACAGATAGATATTTAAACGGTGACTCTCACCACCATCTGTCACAGTTAGCTACCGTGGGTAAAGAGAGCACGAGGGATCTGTGACAGTAAACACCTGGCACGACAATAAGCTTCGGGTCCCGCGCCTACGTCACAGTGAACGAGTGAAGCCGGCCACAGTCGAGCGAGTGCCTGCTGTACTGCCATTTATGTCAGAGGTGTCACTGACAAGATTGGCTACATCTTGAAGCGTGCTTCCATTAAAACATACTTCAAGCCGCCGAAGAAGATTTGTCAGTTTTTACCATCAGTCAATTGTAATATTTCTCTGCAAGATGCAGGAGTGTACAAGCTTGATTGTGAATGTGGTCTCTCTGATATAGTACAAACTAAAAGATCCATAAAAACCCGCGTTAAAGAACACATAGCTGATGTGAATAATCAACGTTCCGGGAAGTCTGCAGTCTGTGAACACGTACAAGATCGTCCCCGTCACTACATTAGATTTTATAGACCACAAATTCTCGCTAAAGAACACCGATTCATCCCCAGGATGATTCGTGAGGCTTTTGAAATTAAAAAACATCCTCATTTCAATAGAGAAGATCGCTGGGTGCTACCATCTGCTTGGAATCCCATAATTAATAAAATTAAATCCCAACCCAAGCATACAACTGCAAGACTTAATGATACTGTAAGTTCATACTGCGTAGATCGGAACAAAAATTAATAATTTTTAATCTGAAGGTAGCCGTGGTTAACTATGACAGTGGGACGTCATACACCTCAGTCCCCCCCCCCCCCCCCGTGACCATGGGTGCTGAAAAGTGCCCGAATTGTCGGGAATATAAAATAAAATTAGTTAATATACGCGATAAAATCCGTAAAATTAGTTTTATTTAAACTATTTGAATCGTTATATCTCAAAAACGGTGGCTCGTCGGAAAAAAGTATTGGTACATTTTCTGTAGATAATTTTAGGATCTACAATATTTATCTGAGGTATTTTTATGATAAAACTTACCGTTTCGCTGAAAATCGCGAGAAACTCATTTTTTTGACCTTTGACCTTGAATATTTTTTTCCATACAGAGGAAAGATGGGGAACTTTTAAATTTTATTTTTAATTATATTTTAAACATTAATTTTAGGTAGCTTCGAATGTCCAAATTTACCGGACTAAAGTTTATGCACTGTGTCTTAGCACCGACTTCTTATTATGCGGAAATCATTTTTTCCTTTTTAGTTTTTGAAGCCGGCTTTTACTTTTTATTAAAAGTCATTTTTTTTATTTTTAGATCTTCATAAATTTCTTCACCCAGCTATTAACTTAAACACTTTTTAATATTCTAGCCTTCGTCTAACGTTGCACTATGCTGTTATTATGAATAAAAATGACGCTTAGTAGAATTCTCAAAGAATAATGATTTCCTATAATTACGCGAACACTAGGTACACATTGAATAAAACTATTTTTTACGGATTTTATTGCGTTTAATTTATTATTTTAATTCCCGACGTTTCGGCTGCTTTACAGCAACCCATGGTCACGGGGGAGGACTGAGATGTTTGACGTCCCGATGTCACAGTTAGCCCGGCTACCTTCAGTTTTTTAATATTAATTTTTGGTTCGATTTACGCAGAATGAACTTACAGTATCTTTAAGTCTTACAGTGGTATGCTTGGGTTTGGATTTAATTTTATTAATTATAGGATCCCAACCAGATGGCAGCACCCATCCACCTTCTCTATTGAAATTATGGTGTGTTTTAATTTCAATAGCCTCGAGTATCATCCTTGGTTGGAATTGGTGTTCTTTTGCGAGGATTTGTGATCAATCAAATCTGATGTAATGGCGGGGACGATCTTGAAAATGTTCACAGACTGCGAACTTCCCAGAGCGTCGGTGCTTCACGTCAGCTATATGTTCTATCACGCGGGTTTTAATGGATCTTTTTGTTTGTCCTATGTAAGAGAGACCACATTCCCAATCAAGCTTGTACGCTCCTGCATCTTGTAGAGGGATATTACACGTGACGGATGGTAAAAATTGACTAATCTTCTTCGTCAGCTTGAAGTATGTTTTAATGGAAGCTCGCTTCAAAATGTAACCAACCTTGTCTGTGACTCCTCTGACATAGGGTAGTACAGCAGGTAGGTACACGCTCGACTGTGATCGGCTTTACTCGGTCACTGTGACGTAGGCGCGGTAGCCGTAGCTTATTTTCTTGCAATGCTTGCTCGACGTGCTGAAGCTCGGCGGCCAGATTTTTTCTGTTACAGATCCCTCGTGCTCTCTGAAACAAAGATTTTCCCACGGTAGCTAACTGTGATGGATGATGGTGCAATTCACCATTTAAATACCGGTTGGTATGAGTCTTTTTCCTATACACAACCAATGTATGACCAATAGTGTTATCAGGATTTCGGATGACTAAAACATCTAGAAATGCTAAAAAATTGTTTGCCTATAACTCCATTTTGATTTGTATTTTAGAGTTTATGGAATTGAGGTGGTCTAAAAATGCAGTTATTTTGTTAGATGGTAAAATTGTGAAAGTGTCGTCTACGTACCGCTTGTAGAATCTTGGATTAACAGGAGCAGTAAGAAGAGCTTTCTCCTCTAAGTCCTCCATGAATGTGTCGGTGACTATGGGAGATATAGGTGAGCCCATCGCTACACCATCTACTTGCTTGTAGAATTCCTTCTTCCACAATAGATAGTCAGATGTAAGGCAGTGTTTGAGTAATACTGCATACTCTGTAGGCATGTTGTATTCTTCTAGCTTCCTGGTTACAATTGAGATGCAGTCTTCAATAGGTAAGCATGTAAATAGTGACTAAAGATAACAAAACTGACGTTTAATTTACTATTTTAATTCCCGATGTTTCGGGTGCTTTACAGCAACCCATGGTCAGGAGGGGGCACTGAGATATTTGACGTCCCGATACCACAGTTAGTCCGGCTACTTTCAGTTTTTTAATATTAATTTTTGGTTCGATTTACGCAGAACTTTCTAACAGTGGTAGAGCCACGCGGCAGCTTTTATTGTCGCACGGATAGGCCGGCTCGAACCGGGGTAGTACCACGACCTCACAGAAAACCAGCGTGAAGTAGAGGTTTACCTCTGCGTTTCGCTTGGTGAGTGCAGGTGGCCGGAGGCCCTTTTTACTGGAAATGAGGCATTCCATCTTAGTCCTCACGGGTGACAACGCATCTACATTTTGATTTATAACAGAGGATAGATGTAGATGTCTATGGGCCGCAGCAACCACTTACCATCAGGTGGACTGTGTGCTCGTTTGTCACCCTTATCCTATAAAAAAAAAAAAAAAAAAAAAAAAAAGAAAGAACTAACAGTATCTTGAAGTCTTGTGGTGGTATGCCTGGGTTTGGATTTAATTTTGTTAATTATAGGATCCCAAGCAGATGGCTGCACCCATCCATCTTTTCTATTGAAATTAGGATGTTTTTAGGGTTCCGTACCTCAAAAGGAAAAAACGGAACCCTTGTAATATGATCACTTTGTTGTCCGTCTGTCTGTCTGTCAAGACCCTTTTTCTCAGGAACGCGTAGAGGTATCAAGCTGAAATTCATATCAAATACTCAAGTCTACTGTCCCTTGGAGATGTAAAAAAATCAAACTTCTAAGCCAACGTAATCATAAGATACAGCCGTTTATGCCGCAAATTTTCGACATTCGCAAGGGAATTAAAACCTACAGGGTACTTTCCGTGAACTCAGAATCTTAAAATTTAGTACGAAGCAAAGTATTATAGCACAGACAAAGGAAAAATTGCGAAAAGCATAAATTTTTAGTTACATCATATAATAAAAATATTTTTAATAATTTTAAACTGATATACTTTCGGATTTGTTCGGAAGCCTCGGTGCGCAAGTCCGACTCGCACTTGGCCGGTTTTATTTTTATTTTCAATAGCCTCGAGTATCATCCTTGGTAGGAATCGGTGTTCTTTTGCGAGGATTTGTGGTATATCAAATCTGATGTAAAGGCGGGGACGATGTTAAACGTGTTCACAGACTGCAAACTTCCCAGAGCGTCGGTGCTTCACGTCAGCTATATGTTCTTTCACGCTGGTTTTAATGGATCCTTTTGTTTTCCTATGTAAGAGAGACCACATTCCCAATCAAGTTTGTACACTCCTGCATCCTGTAGAAGGATAGGAAAAAGACCCATACCATTCGATTTTTAAATGGTAAATCGCACCATCATCCGTTAAAAATAGATTTATTGGTCGCATGTTTTATCGCATGACGCAGTCGCTTGCTCCTTAAGTAGAAAGCGGTTGCGTCATCGGTCTGTATAAAAGACACTTGTTTTGGCTCGCCGCTCACTTAGCGGTTAGCCACCGTAGTGTCTATATCACCCGAGGATGCCTCGTGTAGAGGCGAAACACGTGTCGTATTATCGTCAGTGGTGTGTCTTGCCTAGTGTAGTGGTGTTGGGAGTAGCGGTGCTGGGATTAGTGGTGACGGGGATAGTGCACGCAATTGAGGGAGGGCGGTAGGTGCTCTTCATACTAGGTAAGATACATCATTTTATTTTATAACGCGGATATATGCGAAGTAAATTTTTCTAAAAGCTTTTATAAATTTATTAAGACAAACAAACGGAGATTTTTTTAATTCTATTTCATCTATTGTACTTTTTCTCTTGTATACACTATGATGTTCGTTACACTGCAGCTATATTATGCACAGAGTACCTTTATATAAAATATTATGGTTCTAGCATGAATGGATTGGCTCGGCCAGGGAATGACCACGCTCTCACAGAATACCAGCGTAAAATGTCAGCTTAATGTTGCTTTTTCGTATATTGTGTACCGAGAGACTGGCTACTCTGCGCCTGTGCTCGAGGCTGACAAGATTGGTTTCAACCAAATCAAGGTCACCAATCAGCCTCTTAGCACGTATCTCCAGTCAGTTCAACACTGCCAGGTGGCATTTGGCAGCACCAGCCGCAGAGTCAGAAGTACTCAAGGGTAAGGTAACCTGAACATCGTACCTGTCTGGATACCTGTCGTCAGCAGAAGGTCGTGGCAATTGGCTGTGTGCCCATCTAAATCAGGTACCCAAGTCGCTTGTTGTACCAGCTCGGAGAACCCCCGTGACAAGGCAAAATTCCACGCCTCTCTCCCAGCGTGGTCGGTTTTCTGGTCTGGGAACAGCCAGTCCTGATGACAGGCAATAAAGTCCCCCAGAAAAACCAACTGTGTATTAGGGTACCGATTTAAAGCCACATCAGAGGCTTCACTGACGTGTTCAAACAGCCTAGTTGTCTCCTGGAGAGCAGCTGCTCTCTAATAATAGAGAGCCTGGCAATGTGGTCGTTTGTCACCCTCACGGTGATCGGCGATTGGTTGCGTGGTTGGAGGGTGCGCGTTGCGCGGCGGTTTGTTTTTAATTTTACAAACGGCTGCGTAAGTCCAGCGGTCATTGGTCGCATGTTTTATCGCATGACGCAGTCGCTCGCTCCTTAAGTTGAAAGCGGTTGTGTCATCGGTCTGTATAAAAGGCACTTGTTTTGGCTCGTCGCTCACTTAGCGGTTAGCCACCGTAGAGTCTATATCACCTGAGGATGCCTCGTGTAGAGGCGAAACACGTGTCCTATTATTGTCAGTGGTGTGTCTTGCCTAGTGTAGTGGTGTTGGGAGTAGCGGTGCTGGGATAAGTGGTGACGGGGATAGTGCACGCAATTAAGGGAGGGCGGGAGGTGCTCTTCATACTAGGTAAGACACATCATTTTATTTTATAACGCGGATATTTGCGAAGTAAATTTTTCTAAAAGCTTTTATATAATGGATTTCAGCAAAGTAACGCCTGATTCTATTAATTATATTAATAAATTTAGTAAAATGATTTTTTTTAACAATGTAAAATTCTATACCTTTGTGACACCTTGTGAACTTGTGACCTGGACGATGCTGGAAACAATGGTCCATGGTCTGTTTTAGTTTTCTGCTTTTATGTTTTTATGCGTTTTAGATTTTGAGAATAAAGTTATTATTCCGTGCCATCATGCCCTCCTTCTCTCGCTCCACCTACTTTATTACATTCATCTTTTTTCTCATTTTAATTAGCCTGTAGACAGTCGACAGCTGGACATCAATATTTGCCTTGGAGGTTTCTGTTAAGAAATTCTCAGTAGCCGTCCGGAGTCAGGAAGTTGGCGATGTTTCACTCCTGTTCTTCGGAAAGAACGTAAAGCCATACGTCCTGCACCTGGTCTACCTCCGGTCGTGTAAAATTACTGTTCGATTGGAATACGAGAGTGAGGAAATAGATAGTGCACCTGTGCTTGCACATAAATTCGGACACGGACTTGTGAATAAAAATGTAGATGCGTTGTCACCTATGAGGACTAAGATATAATGCCTACTTACCAGAAAAATGCATCCAAGGTTCTCTATACTCACAATACGCAAAATACAGTAACATTTATCTGCTTTTAAACGCCGGTATTCTATGAGAACGCGTTTGTTCCCTAGTCGACTTATTTATGCTGAAGACACAATATTGCTGCAGCGTGACTCGACTACGTAAGTATAAATTTGATTATATAATAAGGGTGACAAACTAGCAAGGCCGTCTGTTGACCTGATGGTAGGTATAACACTTGCATTTATTCTCGATTAAAATTCCAATAAAATGGGTCTCCGGTTCTTTACACTCATCACAGGAAACGCAGCAGCGTTGAGCTGATATTTTATACTGCATTCTCAATTAGCTGCCGCATGGCTCTACCACGTATAAATAAATAACAAAATACTATACTTTAATGAGAATGGACAACGAAATTAGAGAATAAAAGGTCGTTGAACACGAGTACGCGGAATGTTGGTAATAGAGAGTCAAGTTCATGCACTGCAATTAAGGATATTCTGGTGAAACGCCCAAAAATTTTGACAGTAAAACAAGATACGAGCAAGCATAAATCGCACAACAACAGCGATAGATAAAACTTGGCACGTAAAATAAGATCCAACTAGCCAACTCCCAAACGTTCTCAAACGTGTTTGAACCATAAACCGTGCCTGCATTTAGCTTATTGCTTCATTATGGTGAGAATAAAAAACTAGAGACCATTTTACTGGTAACAAGGCATTTCATCTTAGTCCTCAGGTGTCAACGCGTTTACTTTTTGATTCTTAATTGAGGACAGATGTAGGAGTCTATGGGTCACTGCGTTTACTTATTATCAGGTGGAAAGAATGTTCGTTTGTCCATTATATTCTATAAAATAGCATTAACATATAACATATAACATTCAATAGAATATAATAAAACAAGAAATAATTATTAATTAGTCCGCCGCGATACCAGTGCGTGTTTTGATCGACTTCTTAACTTTGACGTAATTTACACTTATTACGGTTTATAAATATATAAACGGTTTGCTTCGTAATGCGTACAGCAAAGGAATAATCTACCAGTGACGGTTTTTCAGTCTGATTAAATCTTGGCGTCTTCGAGGCAAGAGTGAATAAGCTTTTGTTACGCTAAGACGTGCGATGTACCACCTAGAGCTTCAGCATCACTTATCACCAGGTAGAATTGTAGTTAAGCACCGATTATACAATCCAATAATAACAAACTAGATTATACAATCCAATAATAACAATATTCAGAACCAGTAAACCTTTATAATGAAAAATAATAATTTTTATCTGCAATTTATTGCTCCAGGCAATCGTTTTTTACGTTTGGGTAAGCTTACCAGGTGGCGGAACGCTGCGTGTTTCGATAAAGAATAAATTTATAGATAGACATTGGTATATAAAGTATTTTCCTTCTTTGTAATTTGATTATGGAAGAATCACAATGCCTTATGATTTCAAAATAGTATGAATTTTCAATAACTGAATAACGTTATGTAATTGTTTTTTTTTTCTTTTTTAGCAAAATAGTGACAAATAGCCATCACTTCATCAAATGCTTGAGGCGTCTTAACGCAACTCATCCGATAAATGTTTTTCCCCAGTCGCAAATTTATATTCAATTTACAGTTTTCTTTTTTCATATTTACCCCATATAATTTGAAAATATTTATAACAATACAAGAATAAAAGCTAAAATAATCATCATGTTGCTTTCATGTTCATTTACTTTATTATTTAATAATAATAATAATATTTAATAATTGTTAGAGTCTAATCTGGTTCTGCCTCTCTCTGTACCCTCTCAGTATCTTACTGGAGGGTTCCGGGAGGGGTTTTCTGCTTTGGAAAGGAGGTACAAAGTGACCCACCTTTCCTATATGGATGTTAAAGTTACAGCCTATATACGTCCCACTGCTGGGCACAGGTCTCCTCTCATTTTTGAGAGGTTTTTAAGGCAAGGAAATGTCCACCGCGCTACCATTGGGGTATGTTGGCGAACTTCACATGCCTGACTAAGGATAGGTGTAAATGTCTATGGTCTACAGCATCCACTTATATTTATAAGGTGTACTCTGTGCTCGTTTGTTACTGCAACTTCTATAAAAACATGTTTTAATATATATGTAAGTGCGTATCGGGGCTGATTAATTAATAGTCCGTTTTCTCACACTTATATTTTTTATTGCGCTAGGCACACAGAAATAAAGTTCAATAACAGCACATTACAGAAGGTACAAATGAGTAGACAGGAACACAGTAATATATATACAAGGAAGAATTAAACTATACGAACTATACGAAGCTTGGGTATTAGGCAGACAACGGGTATGGGATACGTATGACGTGCAACGCGGAAGCGGATGAACTGGCGATCTGCAGTCCCGAAGGCGCGGGTGCAGCGACCGAACGAGTTTTACATTCCTTCATTATGCAAATACATAAAAATGCATGGCGCGTGTCTGCTTGTACATAATTTAATTTATTAATAGGTAATATCTTACAAAATTTAAGCGTTCTTATTAACAATGGAATAACCTTAATAAATAACAGAACATACATTAATAATAACTTAAAATTTATGTATAAAATATCAATATTTAAAACTTAAACTCGCCACATCACCCCGACTATAATAGTTAGGAAATTGTACCCTACGGCCTGATCGAGTTCTGATAATATTTATTTCTGGGTGTGGAGGAGTGTGTCGGTTGTTCAAAACATGTTTACTTTGTGTGTGAGGTTGTATGTGTGATTGTGTGCTTGGCTGTGTTTGTTCAGGTTTGTCTGTAGACTGCAGTACATAGGCAGGCTTAATTTGGTCTATTGAAACCGAGATTTTATTACCATTCATTAGTAACTTAAATATTTTGTCTCCTCTTTCTACTACTTCATATGGGCCCATGTAAGCTGGTTTTAAGGAACCACCTATGGTGTCGTACCTAACAAAGACGTTGGTCGCCGTAGCGAGATCTTTAAAAACGAATATGAGTCGTTTTTTTACTACCGTGATGTGAAGTAGGAGACGGTTGCAATTCTTTGACAAAATTGCGAAGACGCGATAAGTAATCTGTTACGTCGATGGTGTCTTCGATCTGTGGGGCAAATAATTCGCCTGGAAGGCGTAAAGGTTGCTCATACACCAAATCCGCAGATGACGCCTTGATGTCTTCCTTAAAAGAACTTTGAACACCTAATAGAACGAGTGGAAGGCAGTCAACCCAGTTTAAACTCGCATGACAGATGATAGCAGCTTTCAACTGTCTGTGAAATCGCTCCACTAATCTATTGCATGCAGGGTGGGTGTCATCACCGGATAGGCCTGCCGACATCAATGATGAGGCAGGGTGGTTCCAGGAGGCCATGTCCGAGATATGTGACGTGGCAATGCCCCGCGTCCGGCCAGGAAGCGCCCGGCGCCAGGTGTATTGGTGGTCGCGTGAGCTGACGTCTCTGCGCGAGGCGTGTGTCGCCGCGCGGCACCTGTACGCCAGGCATCGCAGGCTCCGCATTCGTCCACCGAATGCGGCAGCCATTGAGGCGGAGCTGTACGAGGGATACAGAGCGGCGAAGACCGCCCTCCGGGAGGCTGTCATGCGGGCCCGGGATCGGGCCCGTGAGGAGATGCTGGAGACTCTCGACAGAGATCCGTGGGGGCGCCCTTACAAGATGGTGCGGGATAAACTCCGCACCTGGGCCCCCCCGCTGACGCAGAGTCTCCGGCCTCAGCTCGTGGAGGACGTGGTAAGCGCTCTGTTTCCTGCGCGAGGGGAACATCCACCCCCGCCTATGGCTCCGCCACCTGCGGTGCCGGAAGCGGACCACCAGGACGACGACGACGACATCCCGGAAGGGACCGGGGTAGACCTGAGAGTGGCGGTACGTAGGCTCAAGGCCAGGAATACCGCCCCAGGACCCGATGGCTTGCCTGGCAAAGCCTGGGTCCTGGCCTCGGAGGCTCTCGGGCCCCGACTGGAGGGGCTCCTAAGCGCATGCTTGGAGAGAGGCCAATTCCCGCTTCGTTGGAAGACGGGGAAGCTGGTCCTCATTCGGAAGCCGGAGCGCCCTGCGGACTCTCCGTCCGCATACCGGCCCGTGGTGCTGCTCGACGAGGTGGGCAAGCTCTTTGAAAGAGTCATTGCAAACCGCCTCGCCGAGCACCTTGCGGGGACGGGGCCGGATCTTGCGGAACACCAGTTTGGTTTCCGCAAGAGGCGCTCTACGGTGGACGCCATCATGCGCGTGAAAGCCCTCACGACGGGGGATGCAGTGGCCAGGGGGGGGGGGGGTTGTTTTGGCGGTGTCTCTCGACATCGCCAACGCCTTCAACTCCATGCCCTGGAGCTGCATTAGGGAGGCACTCCGGTATCACCGGGTGCCGACCTATCTCCGTCGTATAGTCGGGGACTATCTGACGGATAGGGCCGTCATCTACCCCGGTCGCAACGGTGAGTGGAACCGGCGAGAGATGTCGTGCGGTGTCCCACAGGGTTCGGTTCTGGGGCCGCCCCTGTGGAACATCGGTTACGACTGGGTGCTGCGCGCCGACCTCCCTACCGGCGTCAGCGTAGTTTGCTACGCTGACGACACGCTGGTACTGGCACAGGGGGGGTCGTACGAGGCGGCGGCGGAAAATATGACACGCGGGGTTGCGATAGTCGTTGAGAGGATCCGGCAGCTGGGTCTTGAGGTGGCTCTGCACAAGTCCGAGGCCATGCACTTCCATGGTCCTCGGAACAGGCCACCACCGGGATCCTCAGCGATGGTAGGAGGGGTATCCATCGGCGTCGAGTCGACGTTGAAGTACCTAGGACTCGTCCTCGACGGCCGATGGAACTTCGTTGAGCACTTCCGACGTTTGGCTCCCAAACTGGAACGGACCGGGGCTGCCTTCAGGCGGCTCCTGCCGAACCTGGGGGGCCAAACGCCTCCTGCCGGAGGCTCTACGCGGGGATTGTGCGGTCCATGGCCCTTTACGGGGCCCCGGTGTGGGCGCGTGGTTTGGCGCGGCTTGCCGTCCACCACCTGAACGCGCCCCAAAAGGTGGTTGCCGTAAGAATGGTTCGCGGCTACCGCACGATCTCCCGCGAGGCAGCGTGCCTCCTTGCCGGATTGCCACCATGGGATCTGGAGGCGATAGTCCTCGCGCGCCTACACGAATGGCGCGCGGAGGCACTATGCCGGGGGGAAACCCCGCTGCCACGGCAAGTTGTCGTGCAGCGGACAGACTTCCGGCATGATCTCATGGCGACATGGAGAGAGCGACTGTCGCAACCCCGTGCTGGGCACGCCACTATAGCGGCGATAAGACCCCTCTTTGAGGAGTGGCTTGAGAGACGCCACGGCGTCCTCACCTTCCGCCTGACGCAGGTCCTCACCGGACACGGTGTGTTCGGGAGGTTCCTGCACCGAATCGGGCGGGAGGAAACGCCCGGGTGCTCCCACTGCGAGGATCGACCGGAGGACACGGTGGAGCACACCGTGGAGGTGTGCCCTGCCTGGGCGGAGCACCGCCGTGTCCTCGTAGCGGCGATAGGCGGCGGCGACCTCTCGCGTCCGGCCCTGGTCGAAGCCATGGTCCGGAGCGAGACGGAATGGGATGCCGTCACCACCTTCTGCGAAGCAGTGATGCTAGCGAAGGAGGTGGCGGAGCGGGAGAAGGAGAGAGCAGGAGCTTTCCTTCCCGGCCGCCGCGGGAGACGCCCCGGGCGTCGGGGGCTACGTCGTGGCCCCCGGCCACCGTAGGCGCGGGCCTGTGGACGGCGAGCAATGGGTAGCTCGCCGTCCGTCCGTCTAACGACGACAGGCCGTGTCGACGGCGCGTTTTGTTCCACGCGCGCCTCAAAGAGCTGTCAGCAGCGTGAAGGGGCCCGCAAGGGCCGACGCCTGCCGGGGCTGCGGGCTGTTCGAAAGAGATACCGCGGCTCCGGAACGTAAGGGCACTGAAGGAACACGGATGGTTTTTAGTCAGTAAAAGTCTGACACTCCCTTCCGCTCCACCCAGAGCGAAAGGCGTCATTTGATGATTTTCCATCCGCAAAAAAAAAAAAAAAAAAGGGTGGTACGCTGTTGTTCGTCTATGTCTAAATCCTGCGATATCAGATAGGCGCTTAAAGAGAGCACATTCAAATTGTCTACCATGGTCTCAAACTATATCCGTCGGGCAACCAAAGCGTGATATCCACTCAGCAAAGCTTTAGCCACGGTCTCAGCTGTTATATCAGGCAGGGGTATTGCCTCGGGCCATCGCGTGAAGCGGTCAATGGCCGTTAGGCAATAGCGGTGGCCTTGGGATATAGGTAGGGGCCCGATTAAGTCAATATGCAAAAACGCGAATCTTGACTTTGGCAAGGAATAGTTACCGATGGGTGCAGATACGTGACGTGTGACTTTGGCTCGCTGGCATTGCAGGCAGGCACGTGCCCTCTCTCGGCAATCTTTGCACACTCCAGGCCAAACGTACCTTTCGGCAACGAGTTTTGCTGTGGCACTACCGCCTGGGTGGCTTAGTGAGTGCAAGTTTTCAAAAACCAGTTGACGCAAACTCTTCGAGACGAATGGTCTCAAGGATTTGCCATTGTCGTCACAGTATATCTCCACGTCTGAGCCAGGAACTCGTACTTTATGTAGTTGAAGGGAATTCTTGGATTCCAGCAATTGTTTTAATTCGCAATCAGCTTGCTGGCATTGGGCTAACTTTTCGAGACTTATGGGTTGTGCGATTTCCTCGAGTCGTGACAAAGTATCGGCGACCACATTATTTTTTCATGCAATGTGCCGTATATCGGTACTGAATTGCGAGATAAAATCTAAGTGCCGAAACTATCTCGGTGAGCAGTTTTCTTTTCTTGTTAGGAATGCATGAGTTAGGGACTTGTGATCCGTGTAGATCACGAAATCTCTAGCCTCAATCATATGCCGAAAATATTTGATGCTTTAGTAAATAGCGAGCAATCCTCGGTCATAGGCTGAGTATTTCGCCGTGTAGTGGCGGTTAAGAATATCCACTACCCCATATCTTCCCTTGGGTGTCGTAAAGGCGACAAAGGGAAACAGGCAGGCGATGGGCAGCAGCATCTTCCTGATAACAACAAAATTACGAGATTACGTCGAGCCCGACGGTTCGACAAAAATGAGATTGACTTCATTATGACGACCAGACGACAACTGTTCAGTAATGTCTCAGTGATCGCGGGGGTGAAAACCGGCAGCGATCATCGAATGGTGAGAGGCACACTGAACCTAAACGTTAAGTTGGAGAGGTCTCGTCTAATGAAGTCAACGCTCCGTCCCCCTCGTGCTCTAAACCAAAGTCCCGAAACCTTTCAGCTCGAGCTACGAAACCGTTCAGTGCCTTGAAGATTGCAATGCAGTGGATGATATGAATGACAAGCTCGTGGAAACTGCCATTCATTAGTCATTACGAATCTTCTCGCGCGCAGACTTGACGACTTCCAGCCTCCCGAACAAGCCGGTTTCCGAAAAGGCTTTAGCACCATAGACCACATACACACCCTTAGGCAAATTGTACAAAAGTCAGAGGAGTACAATTTGCCACTATGTCTGGCGTATGTGGACTATGAGAAAGCCTTTGATTCCGTCGAAATTTGGGCGGTGCTGCAGTCACTTCAGTGGTGCCAAGTGGACTGTCGGTATATCGAAATGCTGAAGTGCTTTTACAGTAGGGCTACGATGGCTATCCGAGTACAGAACCAGAGTACGAAACCTATCCAATTGCAGAGAGGTGTAAGAAAGGTTGACGTCATATTCCCGAAACTCTTCACCGCTGCATTGGAGTACGTTTTCAGGCTTCTGGACTGAAAAACATACGGTATCAACATCAATGGCGAAAATATCACTCACCTTCGATTTGCCGACGATATAGTCCTTATGGCAGAATCGCTGGAGGACCTAAGCACTATGCTCAATGACCTCAATAGTGTTTCCCAACGGATAGGTCTTAAGATGAACATGGACAAAACAAAGATCATGTTTAATGTCCATGTCACACCTATGCCGGTAGTTGTTGGGAGCACTAAGCTCGAAGTTGTTGACGAGTATGTTTACCTGGGACAAATAATCCAACTAGGTAAGTCCAACTTCGACCGAGAGGTCAATCGACGGATTCAACTCGGTTGGGCAGCGTTCGGGAAATTACGGCACATGTTCTCGTCAGGTATACCTCAAAACTTCAAAACGAGACTGTACAACCAGTGCGTGTTGCCAGTGATTACATATGGAACGTATGGTCCTTCACTGCTGGCCGGATAAGGAAGCTCAAGGTCGCTCAGCGAGCTATGGAGAGCGCTATGCTCGGAGTTTCTCTGAGTGATAAACTCAGAAAGGAGGATATCCGCAGTAGAACTAGAGTAACCGACATAGCCCAACGGATTAGTAAGCTGAAGTAGCAATGGGCCGGTCATATAGCTCGATGAACCGACAACCGATGGGGAACAAAGGTTCTCGAGTGGCAGCCTCGTACCGGCAGGCGAAGTGTAGGGTGTCCCCCTACTAGATGGAGTGACGATCTGGTAAGATATGCAGGAAGTCGATGGATGCAGGTGGCTCAGGACCGTGCTTTGTGGCATTCCTTGGGAGAGGCCTATGTTCAGCAGTGGACTTGTGAAGGGCTGTAATGATGATGATGATGATGAGGCTGAGTATTTCTGCTGTGCTAAGCTGAGCTTCTGAGAAAAGAATGCAATGCAATCGCTTTATCTGACGCATCGCTGACCAGCGCTAATTTTGCGTCGCACTCTGGGTGCGCTAGCATGGTGGCTTTTCAGAGGCTTTCTTTACAAGCATTGAAGGCCTCATACATTTTTTTGGTGAAATTAACCGGATTTGAGCCTTTGACTGATCCCGTAAGCAACTCATTGAGGGGTATCTGATGTTTAGCAGCTTCTGGGATGAATCTACGGTAGAAATTCACCATTCCCAGAAATCTGCGTAGCTCTTTTATTACCTTTGGCGCAGGAACATTCATGATGGCCTCAACCTTGGAAGGGAGAGGCTTAGACCCTTCAGCAGAGATCCTATATCCAAGGAAGGTCACCTCTGGCACACCGAATACACATTTGGCTGTATTTATCATCATCCCATACTCTCTAAGCACCTGGCGGAGATGTTGTTTATGTGTCTCCTGGTCCCTAGAGAAGATCAAAACATCGTCTAAAAATGCATACGTGAAGTCCAGTCCCCGGAGCATTTCGTCCACGAAGCGCTGGAAGGTCTGCCCGGCGTTCCGAAGGCCGTACGACATAAATAGGAACTCGTAAAGTCCGAACGGTGTCGTGATAGCAGTCTTCGGAATGTCCTCTGGGCTCACAGGAATCTGGTTATAGGCTTTGACCAGATCGATTGTAGAGAACACCGTACAACCTGAAAGGCTAAAAGCAAAGTCCTGAATATGACGTATCGGATACTTGTCAGGGATGGTTCGGGCATTGAGCATGCGGTAATCGCCGCATGGACGCCAACCATTCTCTTTTTTGGAAGCGAGGTGCAGTGGTGATACCCATGCTGATTCTGAAGGTCAGCAAGTACCATTCTGCAACATTGCTTCGAATTTGGCTTTAGCGATTTTCAACTTATCTGGTGCTAACCTGCATGGCGTGCAAGAGATTAGTGGACCTGGTGTTGTTCGTATGTGGTGTATTGTGTTGTGTGTAGGTGTACGTTGATACTGGTGGTTTGGTGATGTCGGGATATTCTACGAGTATGTTGTGGTAAGCTGTATTTTCTAACATTATTTTTACCGAAGAAACATCATCAGAAAATCGAGCAAGCGAAGCCGCGGTCGCGAGAGTTGTATTACTGTCTATTAAACGTTTGTTGCGTACATCAACTATAAGATTATAGTAAGACAAGAAATCTACTCCTATTATCGCCCTAGTTACATCAGCCAAAACAAATTGCCAAGAAAAGTCGCGGCGTAAACCTATATTTAAAACTAAATGAGCATAACCATAGGTATTAATTGTAGAACCATTTGCTGCACATAGTTCAAAATTAGTGTTTTGGCGACGTTCTTTTACAGCAGAACGCGGAAATACACAAAGATAACTTCCGGTGTCCACTATAAACTGCATTTTGGTGTGTTTGTCTGTAATAAATAAGCGACCGGTGCTTGGGCAGTCGGTAGCCGCCATTATCGACTGCCCGGTGGATTTCCCGCGTAGTCGCAAGGCTTAACACATTTATTTGCCTTTTCACCTTTTTTATAGTGATACCAACATGTAGGGAGTTTTCTATAATTCGATTGAGATCGAGTTGATGACGATCGGTTACGCTTACCTCGGCTAGACTTGCATCTTGTCCTCGAGCGGGGCATTCTGTCCAACTTTGTTTGCAAGGCGTGAACTTGACGCGTCAGCTCGGCTATTTGATTGCACATCGTACTTGAGTCGCTTGTTGATCTTGAGGTTGCTCCTACTTGCGGGCTAGGTGTGACGACCTCTTCCAACGAAGCTTTCGATTGTGATGCTATGATAGACTGCGTGCTGGTTGGTAATCGGCTGGTCCAGATAGTCCTCATAAAGTTTTCCGGTACGTCAGGGCCTGCTAGCTGTTTCAGGTGTCTTAAAAATTGTGAAGGTGTTCTATCACCTAACTCTTCGCATGTCAGTAGTTGCATGACTTTCTTCTCTCGTGACGCTGTTAGCCGCTTCACAAGTTCCGTCTTTATCCGCTCATATTTGTTAACAATAGATGGGTCAATAATTATATCCTCGACTTCCGCTGAGTAAACTGGGTCAAGATTGCTCATTGTGTGGTGAAATTTTGTGGTATCCATGGTAATATTAGCCAGCACAAATTGACTTTCAAGTTGAGCAAACCACAATGCCGGTTTTTGTAGGTATAATGGTGGCGCGCGTACGCCCACGCTGCAAATATCACCCGACGGTCCGGCATTATTTTCAATACAATACAATACAATAACTTTATTTCAGGCATCAAGGACTTAAAAATTAAGAACATTGGCCCATAGAAACTTAACCTAAAATATATATAATATATAGACATAACTTAACACTATTTAGGGAACTTTTTTCTTTGGCGCGTCCATGTATCGGCGAAACACTACCCCAGAGGGCCAGAAATCGGGAGCGAGGAATGTCTCTTTATGTTTTGCAGGAACCTGGAGTACGTAGGATTTGAAGTTCGTTGACCTATTAGACTCCAGACGCTGCAAATGTAAAGAGATCGGATCCTCAATGCGGCATCGGCTTCGTTCTTCCACGAAACGCAGGACGTCTTCTCCCGACGTACTTTTGTCCAAACGGGAGATGTACAGTTGTATGGTTGGCTCCACAGCACGCAGAGTTGTACTCGCGTTTATTTTCGCGGTCCCACGTTGGTTACAGACGGGTCGCGACCGACGTCTCTTCTCAACAGTAAAGATTTTCGGGCAACATCCGCAAACGTCTTCCCTTGTTTTGAGGTTGGCTTCGGCGGAGGAGTACCAATGGGTTCAGTCAAGGGTTGAGGTGGTGATGCAATGACGACCGAGGTCGCCCTAGTTTCTCGGTCATCAACCCGCTGACAGACGTGACGGAAGCAGAGACGGAGCAATTATCGGTGAAATATGACTACTATTACGGTTACCGCGTGTCGTATTTACATTCTGCGACGGCGGTGAATTTGCAGATGTTGCAATTATGTTGCGCAACATATTGACTTCGTTCCTCAGATATTTTGCGGCTCGTTCCGATTCCTCAAATTTGGAACGAATGTCGGTAACATCGGCTCTCAACGTGGTGATGTCTTTCAATAATCTAGTGACGTCTACGTGATCGAACGTCACGGGAGGCAGCTTGTTGAGATCCCGCGCGACGAAAGTTGGCATGTCATCAGGGTCGGTCTCATTGAACAGCCTGAAGATGTCTTGCAGGTCTTTCTTACCGCGTCCATCCCTGTGACGTGTGATAAGACGGATTTGGGTCACGGCTGAATCTGCTAACTCCTTCTTCGCTTGGATGATCTCGTCCTCGGTGAAGCTTGTTATCAGTATTTGCTCCAGAGACACCTGGTCCATGACGTCCAATTTTTGTTGAACAAAGACCAGGAACTCGTTGATTACGACGGTTTCAGAGTGTTAAGGTTGACACGCCATTTCGAATTATTTTTGCGCAGTAGGTATGTTTACGCTACAAAAATACTGTAGTTTCGGCATTAGAGCCGTCACGTCATTATGAAGCGACTGCACTAACCGGTAGTAAAATTGCGACTGAACTGGTAGTAAAATTTTCGGCGCCGCTGGTGCTTCGTGCTCTTCTCACTCATGGCGTGTACAGTTTGGGGTCACCAATGTAAATGCGTATGGGGGCTGATTAATTAATAGTCCGTTTTCTCACACTTATATTTTTTATTGCGCTAGGCACACAGAAATAAAGTTCAATAACAGCACAATACAGAAGATACAAATGAGTAGACAGGAACACAGTAATATATATACAAGGAAGAATTAAACTGTACGAACTGCATAAGCTTGGGTATTAGGCAGACAACGGGTATGGGATACGTATCACGTGCAACGCGGAAGCGGACGAACTGGCGATCTGCTGTCCCGAAGGCGCGGGCGCAGCGACCAAACGAGTTTTACATTCCTTCATTATGCAAATACATAAAAATGCATGGCGCGTGTCTGCTTGTACATAATTTAATTTATTAATAGGTAATATCTTACAAAATTTATACATTTTTGTTAACAATGGAATAACCTTAATAAATAACAGAACATACATTAATAATAACTTAAAATTTATGTATTAAATATCAATATTTAAAACTTTCAACAATTAAAGTATAAAACACGCCACATATAGCTATGCACATTGACACTATTGACGGAGAAGTTACAAATTATTCTGCACCTACATTAAAATATCATCAGCAGTCATTACTTGTAATTAGGAAGGAGACATTTGAATTGTAAATGGAATGAGCAGACGGACCGACACAATCAATAAAGTGTTGACGTAGACATCTTCGAGTAGTTTAAATGCGAATAGCTTACGCAAAGTGAAAAATAATCGTAGAGATGCATAATACTTTTTAACTACTTGAAAATATGTTTACTGAATAGGACAGAGAATGATGAAAGAGACAGGTATACAGACATTTAATACTTAAGCTTTTTTTAGTGTTCTAAGCCAGCGCTACTATCCCACCTGATGGAAAGTGGTGCAGCCGAAGACAGTGAAGCGCACTAACTTAACAAAAGCCTATTCACTCTTTTGTACATTAACATGTAAATTTTAACCATAAAGTTTCAAAAAGAATAAAGTTAAATGAAACTAATATTAAATTTACTACTTCAACTTGATGGCGATTGAAAGTCGCTTATTTCAAAACCATGTTCCGGCTCCTCATCAAAGTTTCTATCATTAACCGAATTTTAACTAAACTGCTCGCCGTTATCGCTTTGTTCGTCAGCAGAACCTTGATCCGACTCCTCGCCATTACCAATTTGTTCCTCCGCCTCGCTTTCAGACCCAATTTTTTGTCGATTTCATCTAAAGCGACTCCTAGGAACGTCGAAAATTTCACTGCAGTCACTGCTGCTATCTTTATCTTCATCATCTCGTAATTGTGGACTGACCCATATTCACTGTCATCGTCAGATTACGTAACTTGGTTTGATTAATCATCTCGAAACAAAGATGTTAGCTTGTTTCCTTTAATTTTTTTTCTCTTTGAGGCTTTCTGCAGAAAATTAAAAGAATTAGATGCACAACAAAAGAAAAAATCGATACTTACCCACAGCAAATTGAAAGGCAGTTTCACCATTTCATCTTTTTATATTATACTAACGATTTCTTGAAACAAGTATACATTATTTTTGAAAGATTGGTCAGTATTCGTATATCTTCATACAAGCAATAATATATTATAACACATAAGTACTGACCAGTAAGAACACGTAGGTATTCAACGATCGACGACTAACGATTAAAGCATGCCCTCTCCTCCCGGTGACACTACACGACTGGTTCGTTCGAGTTCGACTCGCGATGCGAACGCAACGGCTATATTCGTGGTGCCATAACATGTGTACTATAGCAAAAGGGGCATGTGTGTGTAGATAGCACACATTTATGATCATAAAAGTTTATGTTGTGACCATTCAATCCTGAAACTGTTTGGGTTATGACAGTAGACGTAGGTCTTCATATTAACTATAAAGGAATGCTGCGCTTATTTACGTGGTGGCTAATACGGAAAAAATATTTTAACGTAAATAGGCATTGTGTCGTAAAGTAAATTGAGAACGTCACAAAAATGGGCGTGCTGTCAGTGAAAGTATTAATATATAGTATTAAGTTAAAAAAGTAAAGGTAAATATTATACCTACCTATTTTTTATCGCACAAGTTGAAAGTAGGGTGAACTTGGATTTTATTATCACAGTCTCGATCTTAAAATAGCACGAATTGATTATATGCTAGTATGCTACCCTTTTTAGAATTTACGTTGCGTGTGTATTCAATTTTAAAAACAGTAAAAAATATAAAACAATATTTTATTTTCAAAGATCAAATGTACAGTGTAAAAGAAACAAACATTAATCTTCGTCATCGTAGACATCAGCCTTTTAAAGTTCACTTCTGGACACAGACATTTTAAGTACGCACCAACAGATATGCAGCCTAATAAGCATGGAGACTAGACCCTTGCACTGGTAAAACATCTCCTGACAACCAGTTTGTGTGAATTGGGTTCGGCCTAAAATTATTTATAAATTAAAAGGAGTTTCCTTTTATCCAACTAAAAACGTCAATAAAGCGTGTGATTTTGCTTTAATTGTATGCGAATCAGAATGCATATACAAGGGTTTATTCTTATGTGTCTGTGTGCTAAAATTATACCAACAGGATAATATAATTATTACCAGAAGTGGGAAACTGTTTTTTTCTGATGCATAATGAAGTTCTTCTTGAATATCAAATTAATAATGACAGCGCCTTTTGTAAGGTATGTGACGTATAGCAGAAGTTGTACAACAAATTTCAGATGATGTTGTACCTTCAATCGTTCTGTCTAGTCTTTAAAAGTAGGACTGAAATTTGGAAAAAAAGTTTGTATATTCAACCTCATATCCAAAATATTCACTGTAACATTTAAAAGGAAATATTCCTTTAAAAATGGGTTCGGATAATCTTAACCAACTAATACAACTTACAATTACAAAAAGAATTTATTGTATGTTGTATTTTATTCCATGAATAAATTTTATCTGGTGATTGAAAAATCAGGCCTTAAAATATATACACAACAGTAATAAAAGTAAGAGTTCAATAGCTCAAAAGAGGTTTTAGGGCAATATATTGTTCAAAATTACTTCCATTAAAATTAAAGTGGGTATTAAAATATATTACTCATCTTGTCTTTCTGAGCTTTACCCTTATTTATTTTATCGCCAGTTTTATAGATCTAATTCCAAGCAGGAAATGGAAAATTGTCAAGTTATATCAATTTTATAGAACAATTTCTAACCATTACAAAGCAAATAAAAGTAAATTTTTTTACATTGCAATACCATTCTTACTTCTGTTATCTGATGATGATTATGCTGATGATGATGATATTCTCTAAACCTAGTTAATAACTCCATGTTGTTTCAATCCCAACTCTTGAAACTTTTCAAACCCAACTAGAAGATGTCCTCACTTTTAATATTAATCGTTGTATTGATTCTGGCTAAAGTCACAATTTAAAATTAGCTAGATAAACTTTATCTTTAAATATTGCAAGCACTAATTGCACCATTAAAACCCGTACCCTGCTTTCATTTCAAGGGCCATTAACATAAATGTGCGTTAAAAATGAAACATTATGACCAATTTATTTTGCCCTCTTAAATTAAAGAAACACAGCTTTACATATGTTTGACAAAAAACAGAATGTATAGCATACATATTAGACAAAAGGTAAAAAATGCTTTCTTTCTTATACATAGCTTAATAATTAATAGTTTTGGAGACGACGAAAGGTACCGTTTGTAGTATTGTGTGTAGGCATGAAAACATTACCTCATTTAATTTAACCTAGGACTATTCGATTTTGTTAATTTTTTTTTCATATATTACGCTATTTTTGTATTTTACGCTAGTATTCTGTGAAAGCGTGGACATTCCTCGGTCGAGCCAAAATAGCCCGACGGACAATAAGACAAACCAGCCGAAATAGTCAGATTGAATACAGCTGTAGCTTGGCTCTACCGTATATAACAATTACTGTTAAAGGTATGAAGATGTTTAAAGGAAATATGTATCGTAAATATATATTAATTTATATTTGTGTATAATTTATCAATTTCGTTTCAACTTGGGTATTAGGTATATTATTATTTCTGTTTTATTTTTTCCCTTATACTTAATATTTTATTTACTAGATGGTGCTATTTTTATTAAATATATCGATACGGTTTGCTTCGAGAGCATTATAGTAATAACGAGTATAGCGTAGATTTCAATTTTCAAATACCTTTCGATAGTGGTTCAAGCCGAGGTTCTTACCTCCTTCTAAGGGACCCTTAAATCACATCAAGCCCCTTAGCTCGAGGAGCCTCACTCTAAAAGCAGGGGTCGGTGTGCCCCGGGACTGTAGCCGGCAGAATCTCAGCTCCCAGCTTTTAAGAGTCTATTTAGGTGAAGCTGTAAAGGCCACAGGGCCAACGACATACATTTCTCGATTATTTTTTTCAAATATAGATTATTGTTATTAAGTTAAGATAGGATTATAAGATTAGTCTAGATTTTTAGACTAGACATTAGATAGATTAAATAAGATGCCATATGTTTAGTGAAGTATCATTTATTCACCAAATAGGGGTTACGGTTTTGGAAACATGCTTGGCAAATGACATTGTACAATTACCCTGTATTGTTTTCAAACTTTCTAACATTGCCTTCTAACAACACCGTAAAACTCATTTAAAGAAAATGGTGGAAAATAAGTCATAAATTATCGCTTTCCCAATGAAAAATCCCCTGTAATGAAATTGCCATTACGTTCAAATTATGGAGTATGAGCTATTTCAATTTCGAAAGTTCATACCTTTTTAAACTAAAAGAGAACAAAACGTAGAAAATCACTCAAGCTTTCTAAAATTCTGTTACAAGATTTACGATATACTCGGAGAGTACTGAAATGTTTTTGCCAATTTCTTTTGCCATTTAAGTATTGCACAGATTCTAGTATCTGGTTATCTGGTGGTTTTGCAATTTCGAATACCTTGATTTTCGCAGAGGTTGCTCTTAAACACAACAGTGTAGTTAGTTCTATGCTAGTGTAGAACAAAACAGGTCTTACTCAAGTTAACATAAATGAAGTAACACAAGTTATATATAAATGGAGGCCAGTAGCAAATTTGGCTCATTAGCGTACAACACAAACGTGTTTCACGAAGGTCATATCGTTATCGGTTCGGACGTCGATGCCCAGGGGATTGGGCGGCTGTATAGGGGGATCGTGTTTTATAATCATATAGGTGGCGCTGAATTCAAGTAAATAACGAAACGTATTTTTATTGATCAAAATAACTCATGTTAAAAAATAAATATATATCTGGACCTAATAGGTTTAGTTGAGTTATCAATAAATTAAGTGTTTACTCTGTAAAAAGTTCGAAATGAATTTTAGCAAACACATTGCGCCACCTACCGGAAAGAGCAAAACAATGTCTGCTGCACCAGCTAGTTTTATGTAAAGTATACAATCCGGCGACAGGGAGCAACGTCAAAGGTGGCCTCTTATGTGTCACAATTGTGGATTTCATGTGGCAGAGCTTCGCTGCAGATACGTTATGGTTGTAACACGAATGGGTTGGCCCGGCCGGGTAAGGACAATGCTCTCACAGAGTACAAGCGTAAAACAGCCGCTTAATGCTATTGTGTTTTGTATGGTGAGCGTAGAGAACCAAAGACCCTTTTTACTCGAAACGAGGCATTCGATCTTAGTTTCATCTCAGGGGTGACAACGCATATGCATTTTGTTTAATTATTTATTGAAAATAAATGTAAAGGTCTATGGGCCACAGTATCAACTTACCATCAGGTGTACTGTGCGCTCGTTTTTTACAATTAATATATTTGAAAATACGTGACTCTGCCTGCATAGCATGGACTTTACCCTAATTTCTTTCTGCAATGGCCCAGATTTAACAATGCGTTGTTAGGCGCTGATGGCATTGATTCAAAACATGTTCAAAAGAGTACTTTATGATATTTGTGTTATATAGTGTTTTATAATGTGATTAAATTTTACTTTATTCCCATAAAACAAAAAGTGAACTCTAAATTTGCCTTTATTATTTGCTTATATTCCAGGAACTCGTTAGATAACTAAATCACAAGTTATGCTGTACAGTTTATTGCCGGTTGATAAGCGGGTGCTTCTTAAGTCTACTGTTATCATACAGCTGTGTACGATGAATAGAAATAAATGCACTAGTTAAAATGCATTAGAGCAACCACATAAGTGATGAACTTTCTATATTTTACGGTGTGCCTCAGGGTAGCATACTCGGACCTACTCTCTTTTTGATCTTCATTAATGACCTCTGTAATCTTTAAGTTCATAATTATAAAATAGTTTCATATGCTGATGACACTGCTTTTACCTTCTTTGCTGCTACCTCGACTGAACTCCAAAAAAATTGCGCAAAGTGGCGTTAACATCACATATTATTGGCTCCGGGCACTTAAAATACAGCAAAAACTTACTTTAAATACAGCCAAAACTAAATTCCTTACTTTTTCTATCTCTCCAATATCACTACCAAAAATTCTAATAAAGTTAATAGTCCACTCACATCATTACCAAAACCAACAAATTTGCCATTTTCCCTCTGTTAATTCGGTTGATACAATCAAATATCTTGGCATAACTCTAGATAAAGCTCTAAATTTTAAAGCACACATTGAAAATTTAACTAGCAGAGTCCGTAAATTTATTTTTATTTTCAAATCACTTCGTCACGCCACTGACTAAAGTATTATACGCAATGTTTATTTTGCACTCTGTCTTTTTATCATATTTTACTGCATTTCATATGGAGGTGGTGCCGCAAAAACTGTTTGGGAACCTTTACACATAGATCAATTTTAAAGATTATTTCCTTTTGACCTAACATACCATTCGCACACTAACTCGCCACAACTTCCGTCCAAGGACCCTCGCTGTGGTTTACGGGCTCTAACTATAGGCCGCGCCAGAATGTGACAGTGTCAGCTTGATTCGGTGCTGGGTCCGTTCCACGTACCGTTGGCCGCTCCAATGACTTATAGAGCCTCTTCTAATCACTCTGGAAGAGACGATTCTGGTTAAACCCTGTCGACTTCTCGGTATATAGCCGAATCCGCTTCCCCCAAGCAGCGATTCTCTGATTCAGGTCGTCTATTTGCTCCATCAGTTTTGCGTCACATCCGACTGAGACAAATAGTAGTTTGTGCGCACAATTTTCGGCCTATTATTGCCCGCATATTGCGTACAGTGCTGGGATTAACGGCGACGGGTATAGTGCGCGCGATTGAGGGAGGGTGGGAGGTCCCCTTAAAACTGGGCAGGACTCATCATTTTCTTTCTTTACGCGGAATTAAGCAAATTAGTTTATAACAACCCCATTATAATAGATTTCCGCAAATACCGCCTGATTCTATCAATGTTCTTATGGCCCTCTTCTGTAAAACAAATATAATTTCAGTGTCAGCTGCGTGGCCCCATAGTAAAATATCATACGACATTATGCTATGGAAATAGCTAAAGTAAACTAGTCTAGCTGTTTCATCACTGGTAAGACTTCTAATCTTTTTTACAGCATATGCTGCAGAACTAAGTCTGCTTGCTAGTTTTGATATTTGGGGGCTCCATTGAAGCTTCGCGTCTAGTGTGATTTCAAGAAAAATAGTGGTATCTACAAGAATCAGTTTCTCCCCATTTAAAATAAACTGATTAATGGTTTGGCCGTAAGCACAAACGGGCCCAAATTAGCACCATCAATTCTGCCCAGGCACGGTGCTCACATCTCTTGGCGTTCACTCCTCTCAAGGTGCTGATTGACTGCGCCGACATAGCAGTTTTGTTACTTAACTGTTACGTCAGCCGCAGATGGGGTCATCACTTCCCTACGCCTAGTTATTATTATTTAAAAAAAAGATAATGCTCAGGTTTGTATGGTAGAAAGTTTTTCAAACGGTAGAGCGATCTTAAGGCATCAGAGACTTTTAAAATTACCATTAAATTTTAATTGAGGCATATTCTATTTGAAATATTAGGAATCATTTAATTCTGTAAAATTCGTAAGGTGAGATTTTGGCTTAAATGACGCGTTTCTAGATATTTTTTTCCGTAGAGGCCCCACTTTTCGATTTTAAAGTTCTTGCTAAGCTAAATAAAGTAATTTGAATATTTTTAAACTACGTTTGATGTTATAATATGACGCCTGCAAAACACAATGAGATGATTGCTTGATGCTTATTATGGCCTTGTAACAGAGACAGAAACTGAAACTTTTTTATTTTGTATATATATTTTAAATAATACTTATTGAAACACGCTAGGGGTTACTAGTATCCAATAGTTCCTTATTATTATAAAAACTCTTTTTATACAAATTGTTCAAAAAGTTTTTGAACTTTGAGGAGGCTAAATACTTAATGTTTGAACGTTCGCAACACCTGTTACACAAAAAGTCACATGTGAACATTAAAATACTGAAACGATTAAGTGCAGAGCATTATTATTATACAGCTTTTATTGTTAACTAGCGACCCACCCCATATTCGCCTGGTTAGGATATATTAATGAGGCGTTATTTAAATTTATAATAATCATCAGAACGTTTCTTGTATTATTATTCGATTTCTCAAAAAAAATCTACAAGTTTATAGGATAAAATATAGTCTAGATCACTGTTGGTATTGCTCCTTATACTTTATTGAAGTTTCTTTACAATTGGTTTAGCCACTCCGAAGATTAGCGCGGATAGGCAGATAGAGAGACAGACAAAATGTTCAAAATTGGTTATTTATATCTAATTTGCATGCAAATAATGCCTTCAGCTCAATAAAAGCCAGTTATTTCAATATTACATACATACAATTTAATTGGATTTAAATATTTAGATTAAACACAAGTATATTTGTAACTCATGTACTAAAAAAGTTATGTAGGAATTTCATAACTTAATTTGTACCTCTCCCTTCCACCATCGGACAACCAGACGTTCTGCAAGTCTCCATCCTTTCGTTGTTGACTTACCACTCATTCTAATCAAACATCGTTCGTGTGTACATGCGTACAGCAAAGGAGTGGAATACGTTGCTAGCATCTGTCGTTTTATCCGAAAATAATATGAGTGTCATCAAGGCAAGAAAATAGGCTTTCGTTAAGTCAGTGCGTTTCACCATCTTACGCTATATCACCACTTACCATCAGTTGGGTTTATAGTTAAGCGCTGGCTTATAATAGCGAAACCAAAACTTTGATAACATTTGCATTATAATTACATGGAATATTCTTTTTAATTTTTTAATAGACAACCAAACATGTGTACCATAATATGGTGGCGTTTTAAGATAATAATTATGATCCCATTCCATCCCGTGGGTAAATTTAGAACTGTGACAAGCAGCAGTGTAAAAGGTGCGTCTAGAATAGCGATCGTTCATTGCAACAATAAAAGCAAATCCTACCCGTACTAAATTTCTTCACAAACTTTGTCGCTTCCAGATTTCAGCACCGTAATTTGAAATATTATGTAAATAAAGGTAGGAACGATTTCGTTATAAATTACGGTGCGATAATGTGATGACGATTAAATAGAGATAAATTTTGCAATTTAAACGAAAATTTAAATTTCGTTCGCAGCGTTCGGGAAATTGCGACACAAATTCTCATCAGGTATACCTACCTCAAAACTTGAAAATGAAATTTTATCATCATAGCATGTAAAATAATATATTAAATAATAATGTTTGCGTGACAGAATGAAATTTAAATACAGATACAATGCGGCATCTCTCCCACGTTGCTAGTTATTACGCTCATATTTCTGAAACCACTGCTCGGATTCATGTGCGGTTTCATTAACGTGCGAAAATATCTGTTCTAGCTTGGTATTCTCTATTAAAATCTATTCAAAATTTATCGCGTGATAGCTTTTGAAAATCGTGAAACGAGTAGCATGCACTAAATATTTGAAATGAATGAGGTTTTACTTCCAAATAAGAGAAGGTTCCCTAACTCGACAGTATATTTTCGTATGTAAAGCGATACCTTTGGCAATTGTGAAACGATTTTAATGATACTTTTTTTTATTAAATGAGTTTAAACAAAAAAAATTGAAAAATGTTAGGAAAAAATTCCACCCCCAAAGATGAAGAAAATATGGCATGAAGTTTCATATACAGGGTTATTTTGCAATAACCGTCCAAATTTGCAGGGAAGGTTCAGAACAAGTACTGTGTTCTTTTTAGCTTTTAAATTTAAAATGCGTGGTAATGCATTATTTGAACTGATTTTACAGCGCACGCACACATTTGTAAGGGATGGTCGGTAGGCAAAAACGTTGCTGGCCATAAATCTCATGCAATTTGGGATAATTTCAAATAAAAGTAGAAGTCTCATTTACTCATAATTTCAAAAACAGCAATAACGGTACGTCTAACATCTATACAAATAAATAAAATTGAAGTGTCTGTTTGTAATGTCAAAATAACAGCTTTTTACTAAATGCGTATGAAAGTACATACGGTACTTATAACAAAAACACAATTTTTTAAATTTTCGTCTTTCTGTCTGTCTGTTTGTTTGTTCCTGCTAATCTTCGAAACGGATGAACCGATTTTGACGAGACTTTCACTGGCAGATAGCTAATGTTATAAGAAGTAACGTAGGCTACTTTTATGTTAGAAAAAGAATTAAGGCTACGCGCAAAAAAATTAAAACCCATGAAATCCAATCGTAATAAAATACACGTGGACGAAGTCGCGGGGAACAGCTTGTTATTTATATATTTGAACTTAAGTTTCAAATTTGGCTACTTTTTGAAAAATAACCCTGTATATCTGTGATATTTCATATTATAATAGTCCACTGAAAAGAATAAAAATAAACTTTTTATAAAATAAAGCCGTTTTCAAAGAACTAAAACAATTAATAAATTTTCACAAAATAACTCCTCAAAATAGGCTTATACCTTTACCTTTGTGTATCCTATACCTTTCGAAGGGCCTTGAAGCTCGCCGAGCTTAGAACTAATTCCCCACGTAAATCAAAGATTGCACTTATCTCTCCCTAGCAGAAGTCATCTTAGCAATGCTGAGCCATAGGAATACGGCGTGAAGGGGTGGATATCTGCCTTCTATAAATCTATAATGGCCTGGAAGGAGACTGCAGCGCGGGATTGGGCGAGATCAAATCCCACTAAGAGACGATGACTCGATGACCTTCATCTTAATAACTGATGTTCCCCATGATGAGGAACACCAACATCTTACAAATTATTTATAACAAATTACAAATTTTGTGAATTGTCTCATTTAAAGTAATATTGTACTTAATATTTTCTGCCGCTGGAATCGGCAAGGCTAGTACCTGAGTGCAGGAAACTACACTGCTGCGTTTGGCAGCAGATATTGGTAAGATGGGTTCTACTCAGACGGACTTCTAAGCAGAAGAAGAGTCCACACACAGTTAAAAATTTAAGTAATGCTGTTAGGTATCACGCCCGGTTGATCACTTACAAAATTCAATGGCTACTCTCTCAGTTTCCAGCTATTGAAATATCATGACTCAAAGACAGTGAAAACCCAATAATTCGGTAATCTGACCATCTCGTTGATATAGTGGTCGTAACTGTGACTGCTGATCATAAGGTCCCGGGTAACAATTTCGCGTTGGGTCAAAATAATTTATTCAGCTGTCAAGATATTTCTTGTAGTGGTTTGAAGTCAGGAAGTTGGCGGCATTTCACACCCCGTGCTAGGAAAAAGCCGCTGGTCCTGCCCCTCATCTCTCTCTATCATCATCATCATTCATCATTACAGTCCTTTACAAGTTCACTGCTGAACATAGTCCTCCGCCAAGGAATGCCTCAAAGCACGACCCAGAGCCACCTGCATCCATTGACTTCCTGCATTTCTTACCAGGTCGTCACTCAATATAGTGGAGGGACGCCCTACACTTCGTTCACCGGTACGAGACCACCACTCGAGAACTTTTTTTCCCCATTGGTTGTTGGTTTTTCGAGCTATATGGCCGGTTCATTGCCACTTCAGCTAACTAATCCGTTGGGCTACGTCGATCACTCTGGTTCTACTGCGGATATCCTCATTTCTTAGTTTATCACGCAGAGAAACTCCGACCATAGCCCTCTCCATAGCTTGCTGAGCGACCTTGAGATTCCTCATACGGTCAGCAGTGAAGGACCACGTCTCAGTTACATAGGTCATCACTGGCAACACGCACTGGTTGTACAGTCTCGTTTTCAAGTTTTGAGGTATACCTGACGAGAAGATGTGCCGTAATTTCCCGAACGCTGCCCAACCGAGTTGAATCTGTCGATTGACCTCTCGGTCGAAGTATTTGTCCCAGGTAAACGTACTCGTCATCAACTTCGAGCTTAGTGCTCCCAATAACTACCAGCATAGGTGTGACAAGGACATTAAATATGATATGTGTTTTGTCCATGTTCATCTTAAGACCTATCCGTTGGGAAACACTATTGAGGTCATTGAGCATAGTGCTTAGATCCTCCAGCGATTCTACTATAAGGACGTCATCAAAATGCAGATAATCTGCATTTTAATTCGCAAACGAAGATAGACGTAGATGTCTAAGGGCCGCAGCAACCACTTACCATTAGGTGGACTGTGTGCTCGTTTGTCAACCTTATTCTATAAAAAAAACCTCCTCATTGGGGTGTGTCAAGGTTGGTGCGTAAACCTGTATGACCTTCAACGAATACCGTTTGGTGATTCTGAGTATAAGGTACGCAACCCTCGTCGACACACTCCCAATCTATACAACGTTGTTAACGAGAGACTTGTGGACGATAAATCCGACACCTCCTTGGGACAGATGGTCGCCCTCCCGGTGATAGAACAAGTTGCCGGATTCAAGGATTACCTTGGCAACCGAACCTCCACCAGAGATTCTTAGCACCCCCTGACCTTAGATGGTTAGATTCTGTTTGAACTGACTGCACCGCCGTGATTATGACTCTGTAGAAATTGATAATCATTATTTGAATATAAAATATACATACTCTAAACGTAACTTTATCCCCGAAAAAACAAACTGAATATCAATAATTTGAGGTTGTGTAGTGTAGTTATTACCGAAGTTTTCAACATATTATGCCACAAAAACTAAGTGCATTTTATAGCAACGTAATGATAGAAAACGACCCTCGGATAACAAGTTTTTGTTTGCAATAGTTAAACCAGTAGAGGCCAAGGAGCTTGTTTGAAGTTGGCTACAGCCCATGTGTTATAAAATGGTCTTACAACTGATTGTAAGTTCGTTAGACATTTTCACGTTGATTTTCCCATTTTATTAAATTAAAATTAAAGTTAAATATACAGCCTATATATGCCCCACTGCTAGGGACAGGTCTCTTCATATTTCTACGAGGGACTTAGGGCAAAGAAATGTCCGCTGCGCTACCCCAATACATGTTAGTGAACATCATATGTCTTCGACATAATTTTTTCTTATTTCTTAGACATGAATGTTTCCTCGCAATGTTTTTATTCACCGGTGATTTACGAGGTAAATTCGCACATAAAATTGCAATTAACAATTTTACTGGTGCCGCCGGGGATCGAACCCGGATTGCTCGCATACTGTGAAATTAACAGCGAGCGCTTAGCCCCTCAGCTACCACCAGATTATAACTAGGGCATCAAAATATAACAAGATTATGCTATGGCCACCACTCTTAAATTAACGACCTATAAACAAAAGTAGATATTGGGAGATGGCGTAAGCGAATATATGACCAGTTTAAAAAAAAAGAAGAGGTCTTCCGCAGGACAAGTTGTTCTGTCCGTGGAGTACGGAGACAACAACTTACCCTTAACGGAGTAGTTTAGAAATATCGATAGCGAGATTCTGGCAAGTGCCAGGAATTACCATGTAGTCAACAGTAAATTGACAAGAAGCCGATAATCGGGATGCGAAAATACCAAAAATCTGAGATGGCGTTTAGGCTCAGAGCCATGCCAAACAGTGCTGCGCAGAGAGCAGCTTGAAAGAGCCAAAGTCTGCAGACGATTTTTACTCAAAAGAGAAAGCAAGAGGTTATTGAGAACGATGACGAAATATTAAAGTTAAAGTTTACGGAGGTTGCAGGTTGCGTGTTTACGACATGTCAAGTACTCAGTAATCACCAATATTGCCGAGGTAGGAAAATGGGAATTCTCCAGGCGGACAAGATGTTCATCCCGGGGAACGCCCAACGCTCCGTATAGTTTGTTTCCTTTATATAACTAACAGTGTAGTGGCGGTGTTAGTATAGCCACAATCTCATATCATTCCGTGGGCATCGTAAGAGGCCCGCTTAGGAAACAAACCAGGAAATAGGCAGCAGTCACTTTCTAATAACAACTTAGAAATAAAAAACTGCGGTTGCTATACGAGTTTATCTAGGGAGAAGATGTGTCCTGTGTTCAGTAATGGACTTTTGACAGGCTATAATGGTAATGGTAATGGTTCTATATATACTGAAATAAAAGTGATTTAGGCCTAGATTATTTTTTCTTTTTTTCTTTTATAGGATAGGGTGAAAAACGAGCACACAGTCCACCTGATGGCAATTGGTTGCTATGGACCATATACATCTAAATATATCCTCGATTACGAAACGAAATTCAGATGCCTTGTCACCCAGATGGTGTGCCTCGTTTCCAGTAAAAAGGGTCTTGGCTTTTCTACACACACCATAAGAAACGCAGCAGCGTTAAGCTGCTATTTTACGCTGGTATTCTGTGGCACTCTCTCTCTCAAATCTATCATTCCATTTCGTCCTATGTATGTCGTAAGGAGTGACTGTATCCCCAGAATACCCCTAACTATATAATATGCAGAATATATTTTAAGATCCTACATAGAATTGAGGCTGTAACTTTGGCTTACTAATTATGTAGTCTTCTGATGTGAAGAGCTAAGTTAATGTAGCTCTAATATATTGTAACAGTTATCACGTAAGTTTATCAGTAAATTTAGTTTATCTATCTTTCTAGTATAAACTGATAACACAATAACAATAAGAAAATCATTATCGAAATTCTACTCGCACCAAAATAGAAATTGAAGCTTGTATAAAAGCCCAAAATTTATTTTTGTATTGAAACCCGAATTTGCTCGAACGGCAACGTTTTGTAACAAAGTAAAACAATGTGCTTTGTGTTGACTAGAATGTAACAACTTAACGATGTCTAAATTGCTTAGTAATATGCGAACCGTGAGTGTTATATACCTTTAAACAATAACTTTTATATGCCAGTAAAAAGGTGTGTTCTCATTTATTTTATTTAAAACTCTACCAGCCTTATTAATAAAAATTGTTTATTCCAAGCTTTAATTTAAGAGTAATTGAGTATTAACTTCTTTATTACAATGTTATTAATAAACTCGTACTAACAATACATTCCTTACGCCGAGATTAAGTATTTCATATATACAAAAGTACTCTGTGATTAAGTAAAATGAGTGAGTCAGTGAATGATGACGTTTTATAAAAAAAAATGATTGGTGAATGAACTCAATGCTTGATAATAACATTAATTATAGTGACAGGCAATATTTTGAGTTTGACAACTTGACAAGAGTTGAAAATGGTTGAACAATACGCGTTACGTTTTGTTCCTCGTGTTGTTTTCGGTTCATCTTCTGTACTTACAGGTTTAATGAGTTAAATAGCCGACATCGACAATTAAGTCAGCTGAAAATACAGTGGAAAACTATGTAGGTAAATGCTCTGAAGAAATACAGCACTTAGAAAAAAGAATTGACTAAAACAGGAGCTGGGGCAAGACCTGCAACTGGTAATGATGGAGTAATAGAAATCAAAGATTTGTTGAATCCTGCAGAGGTGTTGAGGGATCATAATATATATGATTCAGATGGGATTGTGAGTACATTTTATATTCTTTAGTTTTTTAGCAAATGTATACATACATACTGCTATACTGCTTATAACATTTTAGAAGACTAATTCCTCAATTCATTCATTCATCAATCATTCCTATTCTATTTAATTATATAAGTAATCATTGTTTTTCTGTTTATGTAGTGTATGTTATGTTTATCAGCAATAATATTTTTGACAACTGGTTTTCATTTACAGAACCATGATGACTACATAAACAACATGATAAGCCATAGCAAAATGTTGAAAGAGGAAGAACAAAGAGATGTTTGGAAATGGCTGAAAAGGAACATGCAATTAAAATGGAAGTACATGCAATTAAAATGGAAATACATAAATAATAACTAAAATATGCAATACTGGAAAGAAATATTTTAGAAATACTCGTAAGAAAAGTGTGTGAAGAGCAAAATTAATATAAAGAAGAAAAAATATATACATTTATCCTTAAAAAATAAAACAGAAATAGAAACTTTTTTATTCTATATAGATTATAAATTATACTTATTGAAAGTCACTCTTTTGTTTAATTACCACTGGTTCGAAAAAAACCTCTGTCCTGGGAGGAACCAGCAAGAAACCCAGCGGGACTTTTTTTTTAAAAATAACAGCTTACAATCATGTATGTTACACAAATTAACAACACAGCAAATTAGAAATAGCTTGGTAGCGGTCACCTCATTTCCAGGGGTTATTATCATCTATAAATTCTTTAATATTATAATAACCCTTTTTATACAAAGTTAGTTTAATAATAAAGTTTAATAAAGCACTCAAAAGTTTTTATATTACATAGCTTCATATTGACATAAAATGTGCTGTACCCTGCATCTTTCCCTGAAACAATCATTTACGGCCTAAATAAAAGCACTTTACTCTAAAAATAAAATATTATGACATTACTTCCCTGGATTTATTCCATATTAATAAAAATTGTATGTAGTCGTTATGCTTTGTCAGTTGACAATGACGCAGCAGAAATATTTTCCTTTATAAATGAGTATTGTCTGAAATCAAAAATTATTATAATATTAACTGTCTTATATATTTACTTATCTTTTTGTTGAAATTTGTAAGCCAGAATTGGCCTCTAAACAACAAAATAAAATAAGTTAAATATACATACATAGCTTTTGACGGTGAAATTTTATTTTTATTCTGTAGATGTAAATATTGTATTATTTATTTTAAAAATTTTCATTAATAAATGCTGCCCGTACTGAATTTCCTCTTAGGGAGTTATTTACTAATTCTGTGACTGGAACATTTCCATCATCTTCTACTGCATCCTCAAGCAGATCTTGCTTGTGCATTGTAATGTTGTGCAGTATTGCCAATGCAGCAATATATAGTTTTGTATTCTTTTTTTTTATAGGATAAGGGTGACAAACGAGCACACAGTCCACCTCATGGTAAGTGGTTGCTGCGGCCCATAGACATCTACATCTATCCTTTATTACAAATCAAAATGCAGATGCGTTGTCACCCGTGAGGACTAAGATGAAACGCCTCATTTCCAGTAAAAAGGGCCTCCGGCCACCTGCACTCACCAAGCGAAATGCAGAGGTAAACCTCTACTTCACGCTGGTATTCTCTGAGGTCGTGGTACCATCCCGGTTCGAGCCGGCACATCCGTGCAAAGCAAAAGCCGCCACGTGGCTTTACCACTGTTAAAATTCACTAATTTTGTATTAGGTCCTAGTTGTAAACACCGAAACATTTGCTTCAACACTCCAAAGCATCGTTCTACAGTGTTTCGGGTCCTGATGTGTGACTGGTTGTACAGTTCTTCCTTTTGTGTATTGGGAAGCAGGATAGGAGTGAATAAATAAGGAGTACAAGCATAACCAGAATCTCCGAGAAGCCTGCCTTTAAATTCTGACTGCTCAAACCTTTGTTTTTTGCGACTTTCATTAAATATTCTTGAGTCATGTGTGCTGCCTCGCCAATGTGCCACTATATCTATGATCTCTAAATTAGCATTTGACACAACCTGGAACAAAGTCCTCATAGCTTTGTTAATATGAAATAATAGATTAAGGAGATTATAATGAATTTGTCTAAGATATAACTCGGTAACTATATGGCAAACATGGGCTAGCTAGGTGCTATAAAACTTACTTGTACATTTATTGAACTGTATCCTTTCCTGTTTATGTAGTATTGTCCGTCGAATATGTGTGCAATCAATAGCCCCTATAACTTGTCTAAATCCACATACTGAATAAAAACCTGCAATCACATGGTTCTGCTCCACATCACTTTGTGGCATTTTAATCCACTGTGCTCTTTGTGCTACTAGTGCTAAAGCAACTTGTTTGCATACAAGTGATATTGTTGGCTGACTCATTCCACTTAGATCTCCTGCATCATCTTGTATCTGTAGAGAATAAAAGTAATTGAATTAGAAATCATAACAACTAATAATTTTACACTTAATTGTAAAAATTATTGATAATGGGAGATCTTAATGTAAATGAAGGTAAAAACCTATAATACTGATAATAGGTACATGGTAATTACCTCTCCACGGGCCCATGTTCTTATGGCAGTCAAAACTTTCAGATGGGGTGGTATAAATCCACCTCTTGAATCACCGGCCAAATCATTTTTCATCGTGTCAATAAGGAAAACGGCACTACCGCGAGAAAATCTGTATTAAATTTTAAATTCGGCTTCTTGAAGTTCTTCCAGTGGATTCTTACGAATTTTATAAAATTTTACACGACTTATTAATGGAATCTGATTAACCACTTCATTAATTTCTTCTACCACTCTCATTTCATCAATGAAATAATTTCTATCCATCTTAAGGTTGTTGACAATGAACTAAAGTAACAAATATTAATGGAAATAACGAAATATGAACTTAGGCAGCTACAACGTGTAATGTTTTACAAAATGTCAAAATTCGCGCACAATCTATGCTTACTCCGTCGTTTAACTATGTAACGCCTAGGATTAACTTTTATTTCGAGAGTAGATTCGGATTAGTTTACTCTGACTCGACTACTTACTCCCTCCTTACTCTATTTTTATTAATACTAAAATTAGTTATTTTAAACTTTAAACTAGGAGTAAAGTTAATCTTGCTCAAGTCTATGTTTATTAATAAGGCTGTAAAAGCACAAATGAAATCGATGTCTAAATCAAATGTACATAAAGATGGACTTAATGCCGCGAAGCATCCTCTGCCAGTTTACTTCTATTTTTATAAATGGGTAAATGGCGACGCATACCCGCCTAACACACCGACTAAAGCCCAAAGATGTTTCACTTTCGCAACATATTGCTAGGTTAGTAAGAACGCTTTCGCACACGTTCGGTCTCACCAGTGCCGGCTGCCCCATGGCCATCCCTCCTGGGGGAAGGACTTCTCCTCTAGGCCTACCAGGAACATAAGACGCGCCCAGCTCCTATGCTCAATTCTCTACCAGTTTACTTCTAGGTTGGCCAGGTATAACCATCTCGGTATAAACATCTCGCTTACGTCAGGCGTAAAATACTCAAACGCGCGACAGATCACGGTTTCGAAGTTGCGAGCGTCTTTTACTGCGGTAATCAATCGTCCTGCCTAGCGTGACCATTAAGCAAACAAATTCTGCTTTTTTTATGGAATGCAATCGATTTCGATTGCCGATTACTGCATTGCGAAACGTCGATTGCAGGTGCGTTGCCTGCCTTTTAAAACTGAGTAAGTTCGTTTCTTGAAGGCCCCTAAGTCACAAAGGTTCCGAAAAATCGCACAAAATAGTGGTGCAAGGAAGAAAACTCTCAGTATATCGCAAAATGGTGGTTCGCAAAGAATTAATTCAAAGTGGAGGCCCATGTCCAACAGTGGACTTAAATATGTAGATAAAGAAGAAGAAGAAGGTTAGCGAATGCCAGCGGATACATATAGTCAGTACTCAAAGGCTTTAAAAGAAAAAAACAAATTGTCATCTTCTTTGTTTATTTCTGTATTAGAGGTTGATGTGCAACAAATTCATTGGTGAATAATGAATTACAACCCATCACCATGGATCGACATAGGCCTCCCCAAATGAATGCCACAAAATACGGTCCTAAGCCACCTGATTAAGTAAGCTGAAGTGGCAATTGGCCGGTCATATAACTCGAAGAGCCAACAACTGATGGGGATGAAAGGGTCTAGTATGGCAGCCTGCTACCCGTAAGATAATAATTTTTAAGCGAAATTGTTGACGAATATGTTTACCTGGCACAAATAATCCGAATAGGTAAGTCCAACTTCCACTGAGAGGTGAAGCGACGGATTCAACTCTGCTGGGCAGCGTTCGGGAGATTACGTGTCGTTCCCGTTAGACATACCTCAAAACCTCAAAACTAGATTGTTCAATCAGTGCGTATTATCAGTGATGAGCTATGGATTTGAAACATGGTCCTTTACTGCTGGCCGTATGAGAAAGCTCAAAGTCGCTCAGCTAGCTATGGAGAGGGCTATGCTCGGCGTTTCTCTGCGCAAGAGATTTAAAAACGAGGATATCCGCAGTAGCACCAGAGCAACTGACATAGCCCAAAGAATTTGTATGCTGAAGAGGCAATGGGCCGGCCATATATCTCAAAGAACCGACAACCGATGAGAAAGAAAGGTTCTGGAGTGGCAGCCTCGTACCGGCAGGCGAAGTGTAGGACATCCCCCCGCTAGATGGAGTGACAACCTGGTAAGACATGCAGGAAGTCAATGGATGGAGGTGGCTCGGGACTGTGCTTTGTGGCATTCCTTGGGGGATGCATATGTACAGCAGTAGACTTGTGAATGGCTGTAATGATGATGATGAAGAACATGGTAACTAAACTTTCTATAGTCTAGTCCAGTACAGTCCTTAGGAGTGACAACGGATCTCCATTTTAATTCTTAACTACGGATACATAGGTGTAGGTGTCTATGGGTTACAGCATCTACTTTTAAGATGTAATCTCTGCATTAACCAGAATTTACAAACCTATGTGCGCCTATATTAAGATTTCAGTAGTAGTCACTACCTACTTGTAATTGGGAAGGAGACATTTGAATTGTAAATGAATGAGAAGACGGACTGACACGATCAATAAAGTGTTAACGTTGGACATCTTTGAGTAGTTTAAATTCTATAATTTACTTTAAATTATCTCATTTAGAAGTAACAAAATATCTGTAGTCTGAGTAAAACATATAAAATAGTCCTGTCAGGATATAACAAAAACAATTTGCTATTTTTTTTCTTCCACATATGATCAGTAGAATGCAATAAGCTAAAGAACAATGAATTTATACAACTAAATAACAGCTATAAATACATTTATATATTTAGTAAATAAGCTTACGTGAGGTAGGAAATAATTGTAGAGAGACATAGTACTATTTACCTATTTGAAAAACTTTTTAATAAAACAATTGAAAGAGACAGGTATACAGATAATGATTTCTTATATTTACGCGAACACTACACATTTTAAATAAAACTAATTTTACGGATTCTATCGCGTATATTAACTTATTTTTATAAATTCCCGACGTTTCGGGTGCTTTCCAGCACCCGTGGTCACGGGGGACTGAGTTGTTTGACGTCCTGCTGTCATAGTTAGCCCGGCTACCTTCAGTTTTTTAATATTAATTTTTGGTTCGATTTACGCAGATTGAAATTATTGTTTTTATTTAAAAAGGTATACAGATATTTAATATTTAACTTATTTCTTTTAGTATTCTAAGCGATACTATCCCACCTAATGGTAAGTGGTGATGCAGCCGATGCAGGTGAAGTGCACTGATTTAACAAAAGCCTATTAACTCTTGCCTTGAAGACACCCACATTACAATCGAATGGAAAAGATCTTGTGCCATTCCGTTGACGTACATACGCACGACGAACGATGAAGCAAAAGTTAGATTCGAATGCGTAGTAAGTCGACATAAAAAGAGTGGAAACTAGTCAAACGTCTGCTTGTCCGACGGTGACAGGGAGGGGGGGGGGGGAGGAAGTAAGTTACGCAATTCCTGCGTACACTCTCCGAAATGCATCCTGTAGCAAACAGAAATGCTGACTATTTTACGCCTGTGTTCGAGTTTGGTGAGATTAGTTTAAACATTAAATGATAATCAACGATTATAAGTAAGCCCGTTAATCTTTTTTTTATAGGATTTTTGTGACAAACGAGCACACAGTCCACCTGATGGTAAGTGGTTGCTGCGGCCCATAGAGATCTACATCTATGCTCTATTACAAATCAAAATGCAGATGCGTTGTCACCCATGAGGACTAAGATGGAATGCCTCATTTCCAGTAAAAAGGGCCTCCGGCCACCTGCACTCACCAAGCGAAACGCAGAGGTAAACCTCTACTTCACGCTGGTATTCTGTGAGGTCGTGGTACCACCCCGGTTCGAGCCGGCCCATCCGTGCGACAGCAAAAGCCGCCACGTGGCTCTACCACTGTTGAAAATCTGTGTATTGGAATACAAAACAAAGGTTTTGCTTTTGTATCATAGAAAATATTCTCCAAAATATTGAAAAAGATGATAGAAGCAGATAAATTTATTAACAATAATTTAAATTTAAAAATTTCGTACAAATGAATTCAATATAAATTATTAAGAATAACTCAAAAACTATTGGTCAGACCTTGATCTATAATATCAATAATAATTTATATGGAGCTACATGTGAAGCACCAGCTTTCAAATAAAAAAGAATCATCGATTATCATTTTAATGGGTGAACACCCATTAAAAAGTTTTGAGGTAATACCTTAAAAAAACATATAGTCGAATTGAGTGCCGCCTCCTTTTTGAAGTCGGTAGAAAATATCATTATACTTGTTGAACATTGAAAAGTTATCAGACACCACTGAATTTAAGACCCGTGTTTTTGTTCAAACAAAATGGATAGAACGCCATCGTGTCGATGCCGGCAAAAATGATAATAAGCTTTTTAATTCTTATTTTAAAGTAGCGTTGATTTGCCTTAATCGTCTTATCAGCTTCATATAATGCAAGTCCCTTGTACTACTAGTTGTATTACAGCTTCTACGGTCTGATACAGAAAAAGATGTCACCACATTTTTTTTTATAGGAGAGGGGCCAAACGAGCATGCGGCTCACCTGATGGTAAGTGACTACCGCCGCCCATGAACAACCGCAACACCAGGGGAATTGCAGATGCGTTGCCGGCCTTTTAAAAAGGAGTAGGCTCTTTTCTTGAAGGTCCCTAAGTCGTATCGGTCCGGAAAAATCGCTGATGGTAAAATATTCCACAAGGAAGTTGTGCGAGGAAGAAAACATCTTCTAAATCGCACAGTGGTGGACCGCCAATCATCCAGATGGTGTGGATGGTATCCGGAGTTCTGCCGCGATGTGCGTTCGTGAAATTTGGCGGCTGGGATTAATCCGAACAATTCCTCAGAGCACTCCCCATGGTAAATGCGAAAAAAAATGCAAAGAGATGCAACATCTCTTCGCAGTGCCAATGAGTCGAGCCGATTGGAAAGGACTCGGTCGTCGACGATTCGAGCCGCTCTGCGCTGGATGCGGTCAAGTGGAAGGAGCTGGCACTGGGGAGCCCTAGCCCAGAGATGGGAACAGTATTCCATGTGAGGCCGAACCTGCGCCTTGTAAAGTTGCAAGCGTTGAGCTGGCATGAAATACTGTCCCGCTCTGCTGAGCACGCCAAGCTTTTTAGAGGCCAATTTGGCCTTCTCTTCCAAGTAACCACGAAACTGCACGTCACTCGATATGTCGACGCCGAGGATTCCGATACTGACTGAGGCAACAAGGGGAGTACCTTGAAACTGAGGAGATACGAAAAAGGGGTTCTTCTTAGCGGTAAATGCGCAAACTTGCGTCTTCTGAGGATTAAACTGGACTAGATTTAGTCGCCCCCAATGCGAAACTTTGTCCAGCAAAGACTCGACTTCAGACACAAGTTTGTTCCGGTACTCGGTGACGTTTTCCCGAGAAATATTGGCACGGCCGGTGTATAGAGCATCACCAGTGCTGTCATCCGCATAGCAATGAATGCTACCGGCTTGCAACATATCATTGATATGCAGAAGAAACAGCGTTGGTGATAGCACGCAGCCTTGTGGAACACCAGCGTTTATAGGCTTGTAGTCGGAGCATGCACTGTCTACAACGACCTTGATGCTCCGATCTGCAAGAAAGCTGGTGATCCAATTGCATAATTTCTCGGGAAGCCCATAGGAAGGGAGCTTCAAAAGAAGCGCTTTGTGCCAAACCCAATCGAAGGCCTTCGCAATGTCCAAACTAACGGCCAATGCCTCCCCCTTGGACTCTACTGCCTCCGCCCATCTATGAGTCAAAAAGACCAGAAGATCGCCAGCTGATCGACCCCGACGAAAACCGTACTGGCGGTCACTAATCAGCTGGTGATCCTCAAGGTACCGCATGAGGTGGCAGTTTATAATGGATTCCATTATTTTGGAGAACAAGGGGGTGATGGCGATAGGCCTGTAGTTGGACGGGTCTGAGCGGTCGCCTTTTTTAGGGATCGGGTGGACAAAAGCTGTCTTCCATGATTTCGGGACTACGCCTAGGGAGTAGGAGTACCGGAAAAGACGCGTTAGAACCGGTGCCAAATCCGGAGCACACGTCCTCAGCACAATTGGGGGGATTCCGTCAGGCCCACTCGACTTGTGGATGTCAAGGGAGAGGAGTGCTCTGCGAACCGAGCGCTGTGAGAACCGCACATCCGGCATGGAGCACTCACACCGCGGGATGGTCGGCGGTGTGTTCCCCCCGTCATCAACCGTCGAGTTGGATGCAAAAGGGGAGCCTAAAAGGTCGGCTTTCTCTTTTGCGTCGTGGGCCAGTGAGTCGTCCTCCCTGTGCAGAGATGGTAGTGATGGCTTACAGAAATTCCCTTGGACAGCCTTGGCGAGAGACCAGAATGCACGGGTTCCCGAAGGAAGGCGGACTAGTTTCTCGCCAATTCTGCCTATGTGCTCTGACTTTGCTTTGGCAATAACTCTTTTGAAGGACCTGGAGGCGAAGTTATACTTCTTTTTAAGTATGCTGGTGTTTACATCCCGAGTCGCCGAAGCCGCAGCACAGGCTTGATAACACTCCTGCTTACTGCGTAATGCAGTCTTACAGGAGCGACCAAACCAAGGCTGAGATCTGTCTCCGATGGGTACCACAGATGATGGAATAAATAGTTCCATTCCCTGTAGCACCACATCAGTGAAAGAGTCAGCAACAGCGCTGGGATCATCCGGCGAGAAGCACACCCGCCCCCATGGGTAGGAAGCAAAGAAAGACCGCATTCCGTGCCAATCCGCCGACCTGTAATGCCAAACACGGCGCCTACCTGCAGAACGCAACCGCGAGGGGAGCTTGAGTGGCACCACAGTCCGGATCAGACAATGGTCCGAAGAGCCAAGAGGGGCATCGACGGAAACCTGATATCCGTCCGGATGAGAGGTCAGCAGAAGGTCCAACAGGGAAGGTGTATGATCCTCAACATCTGGAATCCGCGTAGGCGATGTAACCAGTTGTGTCAGACCATATGCCAAGGCAAAGTCATAAACAGATCTCCCCGCATGATCGGTTAAACGTGAACCGAGCCATTCGGCGTGGTGGGCGGGTATGTTACGGTAGATATTTATCAGAAAAAGAATATCCTCTTTTTAATTTAATTTATAACTCCTCAACAATTATTTTATAGGAAGATTATGTAGAAGATATTTAAATTACGTAAACATATCTCCACGTTTAAACTTGTTGTAGCTCTACTACCGTATTGAAGCAGCTCGTGTTATAAATTTAGTAGTATTTTGGTGTAGTATGTATGTATGTATAGACGCGTGATGCGGGATGAGCTTCCTATAAAAACAACGATTTTTTGTTAATACAAATAGGTAAATAGTAAATTTTAATTTTAAGTACTACCAAGTAATTTTTTTACACCTACTTATTTCAGGAGTAATAATAATGTTCTCCAGACTGCATTTTGGTTTCGGCAGTCAGTCTCAACGGAACCTAGCCATCTGCGCCTGAAAGTATTATACGACACGTATATTGTTTACTAGTGGAAGAATAACCACTACCCCATATCTTCCCGTGGGTGTCGTAAAAGGCGACAAAGGGAAACAGGCAGGAGATGGGCAGCAGCATCTTCCTGATAATAGCCAAAATAACAATAAAAAAAAACTGCGGTTGCCAACCCGCTCGCCAAGCGTGGCAACTATGGCAATATACCCCCCATGAGCAATGACAATAATAAACGGCCCCCAGTCCCCGGCGGCCCCGCTATTCCTGGCTACGGTGGCGACCATGGTAACGGCGGGGCAGGGGGTGCTAAGAATCTCCGGTGGAGGTTCGGTTGCCACCTACGACGACTCGACCTGGCAACATACAGCGCACGCACCCTGAGGACTGACGAGAAGATTGTGGAGCTGGAAGAAGAGATAGACAAGTTACGCTGGCATATTATAGGATTATCCGAAGTCCGAAGAGAGGGGGAGGACACGGTAATCCTCGAATCCGGCAACTTGCTCTATTACCGGGAGGGCGACCATCTGTCCCAAGGAGGTGTCAGATTTATCGTCCACAAGTCTCTCGTTAACAACGTTGTAAAGATTGAGAGTGTGTCGACGAGGGTTGCGTACCTTATACTCAGAATCACCAAACGGTATTCGCTGAAGGTCATACAGGTTTACGCACCAACCTCGGCACACCCCGATCAGGAGGTGGAGGAAATGTATGAGGATATCTCTAGAGCCATGCATTCCTCCAAAACCCAATATACGGTGTTAATGGGAGACTTCAATGCAAAACTAGGCACAAGAGAGAACGGTGAGCTGAAAGTAGGGAAATTTGGAATAGGGCAACGGAACCCAAGGGGCCAGCAGTTGGCTGACTTCATGGAGAAAGAGGGACTCTTTATGATGAACTCTTTCTTCCAGAAGCGACCCCACAGGAAGTGGACCTGGTCGAGCCCCGACGGTTCGACAAAAAATGAGATTGACTTCATTATGACGACCAGACGACAACTGTTCAGTGATGTCTCAGTGATCGCGAGGGTGAAAACCGGCAGCGATCACCGATTAGTTAGAGGCACACTGAACCTAAACGTTAAGTTGGAGAGGTCTCGTCTAATGAAGTCAACGCTCCTTCCCCCTCGTGCTCTAATCCAAAGTCCCGAAACCTTTCAGCTCGAGTTACAAAACCGTTTTCAGTGCCTAGAAGACTGCAATGAAGTGGACGATTTGAATGACAAGCTCGTGGAAACTGTCCATGCGGTCGGAGCTAAGTTCTGCAAGACCCGCCGCAGAAGAACACAAAAACTCTCCGATCACACTCTTAATCTCATGGCTGTTAGGCAGGAGATGAAGCTACATTCTTCAACAGATTTGACAGCATACAGGCAACTGAACAGACAGATCTCCAAATGCATGCGGCGGGACTTACGCAACTTCAATACGGCTCGTATTGAAGAAGCGATCGAGCGGAACCAAGGCTCCAAAGTCTTTGCCAGAGATCTGTCTGCCAGAAAGCGCCAACTGTCAAAGCTGAAGACAGAATGTGGCAGCATCGTTTCCGGGGCACCTGAGATTTTGAGTGAGATAGAGAGGTTCTATGGGCAGCTGTACACGTCATCGTTGGAGCCGCACGCAAGTGTGAGTAACGATCCAAGAGCGAGTCTTATCCGACATTATTCCGATGAAATCCCGGACGTCAGTCTGAGCGAGATTAGAATGGCTCTCCAGCACCTTAAAAACGGCAAGGCCCCAGGCGAGGATGGAATTACAGCGGAGCTTCTGAAAGCGGGTGGAAAACCGGTACTTGAAGTCCTTCAGAAGCTCTTTAATTCCGTCCTCCATGGTGGCATTACACCGGAGGCGTGGAGCAGAAGTGCGGTGGTCTTGTTCTTCAAGAAAGGTGACAACGCTCTCTTGAAGAACTACAGACCGATTTCCCTTCTGAGCCGCGTCTACGTGCTGTTTTCGAGAGTCATTACGAATCGTCTCGCGCGCAGACTTGACGACTTCCAGCCTCCCGAACAAGCCGGTTACCGAAAAGGCTTTAGCACCATAGACCACATACATACCCTTCGGCAAATTGTACAGAAGTCCGAGGAGTACAATTTGCCACTATGTCTGGCGTATGTGGACTATGAGAAAGCCTTTGATTCCGTCGAAATTTGGGCGGTGCTGCAGTCCCTTCAGCGATGCCAAGTTGACTGTCGGTATATCGAAGTGTTGAAGTGCTTGTACAGTAGGGCTACGATGGCTATCCGAGTACAGAACCAGAGTACGAAACCTATCCAATTGCAGAGAGGTGTAAGACAGGGTGACGTCATATCCCCGAAACTCTTTACCGCTGCATTGGAAGATGTTTTCAAGCTTCTGGACTGGAAAGGATACGGTATCAACATCAATGGCGAGTACATCACTCACCTTCGATTTGCCGACGATATAGTCCTTATGGCAGAATCGCTGGAGGACCTAAGCACTATGCTCAATGACCTTAATAGTGTTTCCCAACGGATAGGTCTTAAGATGAACATGGACAAAACAAAGATCATGTTTAATGTCCATGTCACACCTATGCCGGTAGTTGTTGGGAACACTAAGCTCGAAGTTGTTGACGAGTATGTTTACCTGGGACAAATAGTCAGACTAGGTAAGTCCAACTTCGACCGAGAGGTCAATCGACGGATTCAACTCGGTTGGGCAGCGTTCGGGAAATTACGGCACATCTTCTCGTCAGGTATACCTCAAAACTTGAAAACGAGACTGTACACCCAGTGCGTGTTGCCAGTGATGACATACGGAACTGAGACGTGGTCCTTCACTGCTGGCCGGATGAGGAAGCTCAAGGTCGCTCAGCGAGCTATGGAGAGGGCTATGCTCGGAGTTTCTCTGCGTGATAAACTCAGAAATGAGGATATCCGCAGTAGAACTAGAGTGACCGACATAGCCCAACGGATTAGTAAGCTGAAGTGGCAATGGGCCGGCCATATAGCTCGAAGAACCGACAACCGATGGGGAAGAAAGGTTCTCGAGTGGCAGCCTCGTACCGGCAGGCGAAGTGTAGGGCGTCCCCCCACTAGATGGAGTGACGACCTGGTAAGATATGCAGGAAGTCGATGGATGCAGGTGGCTCAGGACCGTGCTTTGTGGCATTCTTTGGGGGAGGCCTATGTTCAGCAGTGGACTTGTGAAGGGCTGTAATGATGATGATGATGATGATGAGTGGAAGAGTGTACTCGCTAACACAAGTGTTCTCTCTTTCTTCTCTCACTCTCATACTTCAATGGGACGTACTCTGCATTGACCGGAGAGAGCTCAGGCGCAGGACCAACGACTTAACGACAAATTAGAAATAGCTTGGTAGCGGTCACCTCATTTCCAGGGGTTATTATCATCTATAAATTCTTTAATATTATAATAACCCTTTTTATACAAAGTTAGTTTAATAATAAAGTTTAATAAAGCACTCAAAAGTTTTTATATTACATAGCTTCATATTGACATGAAATGTGCTGTACCCTGCATCTTTCCCTGAAACAATCATTTACGGCCTAAATAAAAGCACTTTACTCTAAAAATAAAATATTATGACATTACTTCCCTGGATTTATTCCATATTAATAAAAATTGTATGTAGTCGTTATGCTTTGTCAGTTGACAATGACGCAGCAGAAATATTTTCCTTTATAAATGAGTATTGTCTGAAATCAAAAATTATTATGATATTAACTGTCTTATATATTTACTTATCTTTTTGTTGAAATTTGTAAGCCAGAATTGGCCTCTAAACAACAAAATAAAATAAGTTAAATATACATACATAGCTTTTGACGGTGAAATTTTATTTTTATTCTGTAGATGTAAATATTGTATTATTTATTTTAAAAATTTTCATTAATAAATGCTGCCCGTACTGAATTTCCTCTTAGGGAGTTATTTACTAATTCTGTGACTGGAACATTTCCATCATCTTCTACTGCATCCTCAAGCAGATCTTGCTTGTGCATTGTAATGTTGTGCAGTATTGCCAATGCAGCAATATATAGTTTTGTATTCTTTTTTTTTATAGGATAAGGGTGACAAACGAGCACACAGTCCACCTCATGGTAAGTGGTTGCTGCGGCCCATAGACATCTACATCTATCCTTTATTACAAATCAAAATGCAGATGCGTTGTCACCCGTGAGGACTAAGATGAAACGCCTCATTTCCAGTAAAAAGGGCCTCCGGCCACCTGCACTCACCAAGCGAAATGCAGAGGTAAACCTCTACTTCACGCTGGTATTCTCTGAGGTCGTGGTACCATCCCGGTTCGAGCCGGCACATCCGTGCAAAGCAAAAGCCGCCACGTGGCTTTACCACTGTTAAAATTCACTAATTTTGTATTAGGTCCTAGTTGTAAACACCGAAACATTTGCTTCAACACTCCAAAGCATCGTTCTACAGTGTTTCGGGTCCTGATGTGTGACTGGTTGTACTATTCTTCCTTTTGTGTATTGGGAAGCAGGATAGGAGTGAATAAATAAGGAGTACAAGCATAACCAGAATCTCCGAGAAGCCTGCCTTTAAATTCTGACTGCTCAAACCTTTGTTTTTTGCGACTTTCATTAAATATTCTTGAGTCATGTGTGCTGCCTCGCCAATGTGCCACTATATCTATGATCTCTAAATTAGCATTTGACACAACCTGGAACAAAGTCCTCATAGCTTTGTTAATATGAAATAATAGATTAAGGAGATTATAATGAATTTGTCTAAGATATAACTCGGTAACTATATGGCAAACATGGGCTAGCTAGGTGCTATAAAACTTACTTGTACATTTATTGAACTGTATCCTTTCCTGTTTATGTAGTATTGTCCGTCGAATATGTGTTTTTTTTTTTTTTTTTTTTTTTTATAGGAGAGGGGGCAAACGAGCATGCGGCTCACCTGATGGTAAGTGACTACCGCCGCCCATGAACAACCGCAACACCAGGGGAATTGCAGATGCGTTGCCGGCCTTTTAAAAAGGAGTAGGCTCTTTTCTTGAAGGTCCCTAAGTCATATCGGTCCGGAAAAATCGCTGATGGTAATCGATTCCACAAGGAAGTCGTGCGAGGAAGAAAACATCTTCTAAATCGCACAGTGGTGGACCGCCAATCATCCAGATGGTGTGGATGGTATCGGGAGTTCTGCCGCGATGTGCGTTCATGAAATTTGGCGGCTGGGATTAATCCGAACAATTCCTCAGAGAACTCCCCATGGTAGATGCGAAAGAAAATGCAAAGAGATGCAACATCTCTTCGCAGTGCCAATGAATCGAGCCGATCGGAAAGGGCTCGGTCGTCGACGATTCGAGCCGCTCTGCGCTGGATGCGGTCAAGTGGAAGGAGCTGGCACTGGGGAGCCCCTGCCCAGAGATGGGAACAGTATTCCATGTGAGGCCGAACCTGCGCCTTGTAAAGTTGCAGGCGGTGTGCCGGCATGAAATACTGTCCCGCTCTGCTGAGCACGCCAAGCTTTTTAGAGGCCAATTTGGCCTTCTCTTCCAAGTGACCACGAAACTGCACGTCACTCGATATGTCGACTCCGAGGATACCGATACTGGCTGAGGCAAGAAGGGGAGTGCCTTGAAACTGAGGAGATACGACAAAGGGGTTCTTTTTAGCGGTAAACGCGCAAACTTGTGTCTTCTGAGGATTAAACTGGACTAGATTTAGTCGCCCCCAATCCGAGACTTTGTCCAGCAAAGACTCGACTTCAGACACAAGTTTGTTCCGGTAGTCGGCGACGTTTTCCCGAGAAATATTGGCCCGGCCGGTGTATAGAGCATCACCAGTGCTGTCATCCGCATAGCAATGAATGTTACCAGTTAGCAACATATCATTGATATGCAGAAGAAACAGCGTTGGTGATAGCACACAGCCTTGTGGAACACAAGCGTTAATAGGCTTGTAGTCAGAACATGCACCGTCTACAACGACCTTGATGCTCCGATCTGCAAGGAAGCTGGTGATCCAATTGCACAATTTCTCGGGAAGCCCATAGGAAGGGAGCTTCGAAAGAAGCGCTTTGTGCCAAACCCGATCGAAGGCCTTCGCAATGTCCAGACTAACGGCCAATGCAATCAATAGCCCCTATAACTTGTCTAAATCCACATACTGAATAAAAACCTGCAATCACATGGTTCTGCTCCACATCACTTTGTGGCATTTTAATCCACTGTGCTCTTTGTGCTACTAGTGCTAAAGCAACTTGTTTGCATACAAGTGATATTGTTGGCTGACTCATTCCACTTAGATCTCCTGCATCATCTTGTATCTGTAGAGAATAAAAGTAATTGAATTAGAAATCATAACAACTAATAATTTTACACTTAATTGTAAAAATTATTGATAATGGGAGATCTTAATGTAAATGAAGGTAAAAACCTATAATACTGATAATAGGTACATGGTAATTACCTCTCCACGGGCCCATGTTCTTATGGCAGTCAAAACTTTCAGATGGGGTGGTATAAATCCACCTCTTGAATCACCGGCCAAATCATTTTTCATCGTGTCAATAAGGAAAACGGCACTACCGCGAGAAAATCTGTATTAAATTTTAAATTCGGCTTCTTGAAGTTCTTCCAGTGGATTCTTACGAATTTTATAAAATTTTACACGACTTATTAATGGAATCTGATTAACCACTTCATTAATTTCATCTACCACTCTCATTTCATCAATGAAATAATTTCTATCCATCTTAAGGTTGTTGACAATGAACTAAAGTAACAAATATTAATGGAAATAACGAAATATGAACTTAGGCAGCTACAACGTGTAATGTTTTACAAAATGTCAAAATTCGCGCACAATCTATGCTTACTCCGTCATTTAACTATGTAACGCCAAGGATTAACTTTTATTTCGAGAGTAGATTCGGATTAGTTTACTCCGACTCGACTACTTACTCCCTCCTTACTCTATTTTTATTAATACTAAAATTAGTTATTTTAAACTTTAAACTAGGAGTAAAGTTAATCTTGCTCAAGTCTATGTTTATTAATAAGGCTGTAAAAGCACAAATGGAATCGATGTCTAAATCAAATGTACATAAAGATGGACTTAATGCCGCGAAGCATCCTCTGCCAGTTTACTTCTATTTTTATAAATGGGTAAATGGCGACGCATACCCGCCTAACACACCGACTAAAGCCCAAAGATGTTTCACTTTCGCAACATATTGCTAGGTTAGTAAGAACGCTTTCGCACACGTTCGGTCTCACCAGTGCCGGCTGCCCCATGGCCATCCCTCCTGGGGGAAGGACTTCTCCACTAGGCCTACCAGGAACATAAGACGCGCCCAGCTCCTATGCTCAATTCTCTACCAGTTTACTTCTAGGTTGGCCAGGTATAACCATCTCGGTATAAACATCTCGCTTACGTCAGGCGTAAAATACTCAAACGCGCGACAGATCACGGTTTCGAAGTTGCGAGCGTCTTTTACTGCGGTAATCAATCGTCCTGCCTAGCGTGACCTTAAGCAAACAAATTCTGCTTTTTTTATGGAATGCAATCGATTTCGATTGCCGATTACTGCATTGCGAAACGTCGATTGCAGGTGCGTTGCCTGCCTTTTAAAACTGAGTAAGTTCGTTTCTTGAAGGCCCCTAAGTCACAAAGGTTCGGAAAAATCGCACAAAATAGTGGTGCAAGGAAGAAAACTCTCAGTATATCGCAAAATGGTGGTTCGCAAAGAATTAATTCAAAGTGGAGGCCCATGTCCAACAGTGGACTTAAATATGTAGATAAAGAAGAAGAAGAAGGTTAGCGAATGCCAGCGGATACATATAGTCAGTACTCAAAGGCTTTAAAAGAAAAAAACAAATTGTCATCTTCTTTGTTTATTTCTGTATTAGAGGTTGATGTGCAACAAATTCATTGGTGAATAATGAATTACAACCCATCACCATGGATCGACATAGGCCTCCCCAAATGAATGCCACAAAATACGGTCCTAAGCCACCTGATTAAGTAAGCTGAAGTGGCAATTGGCCGGTCATATAACTCGAAGAGCCAACAACTGATGGGGATGAAAGGGTCTAGTATGGCAGCCTGCTACCCGTAAGATAATAATTTTTAAGCGAAATTGTTGACGAATATGTTTACCTGGCACAAATAATCCGAATAGGTAAGTCCAACTTCCACTGAGAGGTGAAGCGACGGATTCAACTCTGCTGGGCAGCGTTCGGGAGATTACGTGTCGTTCCCGTTAGACATACCTCAAAACCTCAAAACTAGATTGTTCAATCAGTGCGTATTATCAGTGATGAGCTATGGATTTGAAACATGGTCCTTTACTGCTGGCCGTATGAGAAAGCTCAAAGTCGCTCAGCTAGCTATGGAGAGGGCTATGCTCGGCGTTTCTCTGCGCAAGAGATTTAAAAACGAGGATATCCGCAGTAGCACCAGAGCAACTGACATAGCCCAAAGAATTTGTATGCTGAAGAGGCAATGGGCCGGCCATATATCTCAAAGAACCGACAACCGATGAGAAAGAAAGGTTCTGGAGTGGCAGCCTCGTACCGGCAGGCGAAGTGTAGGACATCCCCCCGCTAGATGGAGTGACAACCTGGTAAGACATGCAGGAAGTCAATGGATGGAGGTGGCTCGGGACTGTGCTTTGTGGCATTCCTTGGGGGATGCATATGTACAGCAGTAGACTTGTGAATGGCTGTAATGATGATGATGAAGAACATGGTAACTAAACTTTCTATAGTCTAGTCCAGTACAGTCCTTAGGAGTGACAACGGATCTCCATTTTAATTCTTAACTACGGATACATAGGTGTAGGTGTCTATGGGTTACAGCATCTACTTTTAAGATGTAATCTCTGCATTAACCAGAATTTACAAACCTATGTGCGCCTATATTAAGATTTCAGTAGTAGTCACTACCTACTTGTAATTGGGAAGGAGACATTTGAATTGTAAATGAATGAGAAGACGGACTGACACGATCAATAAAGTGTTAACGTTGGACATCTTTGAGTAGTTTAAATTCTATAATTTACTTTAAATTATCTCATTTAGAAGTAACAAAATATCTGTAGTCTGAGTAAAACATATAAAATAGTCCTGTCAGGATATAACAAAAACAATTTGCTATTTTTTTTCTTCCACATATGATCAGTAGAATGCAATAAGCTAAAGAACAATGAATTTATACAACTAAATAACAGCTATAAATACATTTATATATTTAGTAAATAAGCTTACGTGAGGTAGGAAATAATTGTAGAGAGACATAGTACTATTTACCTATTTGAAAAACTTTTTAATAAAACAATTGAAAGAGACAGGTATACAGATAATGATTTCTTATATTTACGCGAACACTACACATTTTAAATAAAACTAATTTTACGGATTCTATCGCGTATATTAACTTATTTTTATAAATTCCCGACGTTTCGGGTGCTTTCCAGCACCCGTGGTCACGGGGGACTGAGTTGTTTGACGTCCTGCTGTCATAGTTAGCCCGGCTACCTTCAGTTTTTTAATATTAATTTTTGGTTCGATTTACGCAGATTGAAATTATTGTTTTTATTTAAAAAGGTATACAGATATTTAATATTTAACTTATTTCTTTTAGTATTCTAAGCGATACTATCCCACCTAATGGTAAGTGGTGATGCAGCCGATGCAGGTGAAGTGCACTGATTTAACAAAAGCCTATTAACTCTTGCCTTGAAGACACCCACATTACAATCGAATGGAAAAGATCTTGTGCCATTCCGTTGACGTACATACGCACGACGAACGATGAAGCAAAAGTTAGATTCGAATGCGTAGTAAGTCGACATAAAAAGAGTGGAAACTAGTCAAACGTCTGCTTGTCCGACGGTGACAGGGAGGGGGGGGGGGAGGAAGTAAGTTACGCAATTCCTGCGTACACTCTCCGAAATGCATCCTGTAGCAAACAGAAATGCTGACTATTTTACGCCTGTGTTCGAGTTTGGTGAGATTAGTTTAAACATTAAATGATAATCAACGATTATAAGTAAGCCCGTTAATCTTTTTTTTATAGGATTTTTGTGACAAACGAGCACACAGTCCACCTGATGGTAAGTGGTTGCTGCGGCCCATAGAGATCTACATCTATGCTCTATTACAAATCAAAATGCAGATGCGTTGTCACCCATGAGGACTAAGATGGAATGCCTCATTTCCAGTAAAAAGGGCCTCCGGCCACCTGCACTCACCAAGCGAAACGCAGAGGTAAACCTCTACTTCACGCTGGTATTCTGTGAGGTCGTGGTACCACCCCGGTTCGAGCCGGCCCATCCGTGCGACAGCAAAAGCCGCCACGTGGCTCTACCACTGTTGAAAATCTGTGTATTGGAATACAAAACAAAGGTTTTGCTTTTGTATCATAGAAAATATTCTCCAAAATATTGAAAAAGATGATAGAAGCAGATAAATTTATTAACAATAATTTAAATTTAAAAATTTCGTACAAATGAATTCAATATAAATTATTAAGAATAACTCAAAAACTATTGGTCAGACCTTGATCTATAATATCAATAATAATTTATATGGAGCTACATGTGAAGCACCAGCTTTCAAATAAAAAAGAATCATCGATTATCATTTTAATGGGTGAACACCCATTAAAAAGTTTTGAGGTAATACCTTAAAAAAACATATAGTCGAATTGAGTGCCGCCTCCTTTTTGAAGTCGGTAGAAAATATCATTATACTTGTTGAACATTGAAAAGTTATCAGACACCACTGAATTTAAGACCCGTGTTTTTGTTCAAACAAAATGGATAGAACGCCATCGTGTCGATGCCGGCAAAAATGATAATAAGCTTTTTAATTCTTATTTTAAAGTAGCGTTGATTTGCCTTAATCGTCTTATCAGCTTCATATAATGCAAGTCCCTTGTACTACTAGTTGTATTACAGCTTCTACGGTCTGATACAGAAAAAGATGTCACCACATTTTTTTTTATAGGAGAGGGGCCAAACGAGCATGCGGCTCACCTGATGGTAAGTGACTACCGCCGCCCATGAACAACCGCAACACCAGGGGAATTGCAGATGCGTTGCCGGCCTTTTAAAAAGGAGTAGGCTCTTTTCTTGAAGGTCCCTAAGTCGTATCGGTCCGGAAAAATCGCTGATGGTAAAATATTCCACAAGGAAGTTGTGCGAGGAAGAAAACATCTTCTAAATCGCACAGTGGTGGACCGCCAATCATCCAGATGGTGTGGATGGTATCCGGAGTTCTGCCGCGATGTGCGTTCGTGAAATTTGGCGGCTGGGATTAATCCGAACAATTCCTCAGAGCACTCCCCATGGTAAATGCGAAAAAAAATGCAAAGAGATGCAACATCTCTTCGCAGTGCCAATGAGTCGAGCCGATTGGAAAGGACTCGGTCGTCGACGATTCGAGCCGCTCTGCGCTGGATGCGGTCAAGTGGAAGGAGCTGGCACTGGGGAGCCCTAGCCCAGAGATGGGAACAGTATTCCATGTGAGGCCGAACCTGCGCCTTGTAAAGTTGCAAGCGTTGAGCTGGCATGAAATACTGTCCCGCTCTGCTGAGCACGCCAAGCTTTTTAGAGGCCAATTTGGCCTTCTCTTCCAAGTAACCACGAAACTGCACGTCACTCGATATGTCGACGCCGAGGATTCCGATACTGACTGAGGCAACAAGGGGAGTACCTTGAAACTGAGGAGATACGAAAAAGGGGTTCTTCTTAGCGGTAAATGCGCAAACTTGCGTCTTCTGAGGATTAAACTGGACTAGATTTAGTCGCCCCCAATGCGAAACTTTGTCCAGCAAAGACTCGACTTCAGACACAAGTTTGTTCCGGTACTCGGTGACGTTTTCCCGAGAAATATTGGCACGGCCGGTGTATAGAGCATCACCAGTGCTGTCATCCGCATAGCAATGAATGCTACCGGCTTGCAACATATCATTGATATGCAGAAGAAACAGCGTTGGTGATAGCACGCAGCCTTGTGGAACACCAGCGTTTATAGGCTTGTAGTCGGAGCATGCACTGTCTACAACGACCTTGATGCTCCGATCTGCAAGAAAGCTGGTGATCCAATTGCATAATTTCTCGGGAAGCCCATAGGAAGGGAGCTTCAAAAGAAGCGCTTTGTGCCAAACCCAATCGAAGGCCTTCGCAATGTCCAAACTAACGGCCAATGCCTCCCCCTTGGACTCTACTGCCTCCGCCCATCTATGAGTCAAAAAGACCAGAAGATCGCCAGCTGATCGACCCCGACGAAAACCGTACTGGCGGTCACTAATCAGCTGGTGATCCTCAAGGTACCGCATGAGGTGGCAGTTTATAATGGATTCCATTATTTTGGAGAACAAGGGGGTGATGGCGATAGGCCTGTAGTTGGACGGGTCTGAGCGGTCGCCTTTTTTAGGGATCGGGTGGACAAAAGCTGTCTTCCATGATTTCGGGACTACGCCTAGGGAGTAGGAGTACCGGAAAAGACGCGTTAGAACCGGTGCCAAATCCGGAGCACACGTCCTCAGCACAATTGGGGGGATTCCGTCAGGCCCACTCGACTTGTGGATGTCAAGGGAGAGGAGTGCTCTGCGAACCGAGCGCTGTGAGAACCGCACATCCGGCATGGAGCACTCACACCGCGGGATGGTCGGCGGTGTGTTCCCCCCGTCATCAACCGTCGAGTTGGATGCAAAAGGGGAGCCTAAAAGGTCGGCTTTCTCTTTTGCGTCGTGGGCCAGTGAGTCGTCCTCCCTGTGCAGAGATGGTAGTGATGGCTTACAGAAATTCCCTTGGACAGCCTTGGCGAGAGACCAGAATGCACGGGTTCCCGAAGGAAGGCGGACTAGTTTCTCGCCAATTCTGCCTATGTGCTCTGACTTTGCTTTGGCAATAACTCTTTTGAAGGACCTGGAGGCGAAGTTATACTTCTTTTTAAGTATGCTGGTGTTTACATCCCGAGTCGCCGAAGCCGCAGCACAGGCTTGATAACACTCCTGCTTACTGCGTAATGCAGTCTTACAGGAGCGACCAAACCAAGGCTGAGATCTGTCTCCGATGGGTACCACAGATGATGGAATAAATAGTTCCATTCCCTGTAGCACCACATCAGTGAAAGAGTCAGCAACAGCGCTGGGATCATCCGGCGAGAAGCACACCCGCCCCCATGGGTAGGAAGCAAAGAAAGACCGCATTCCGTGCCAATCCGCCGACCTGTAATGCCAAACACGGCGCCTACCTGCAGAACGCAACCGCGAGGGGAGCTTGAGTGGCACCACAGTCCGGATCAGACAATGGTCCGAAGAGCCAAGAGGGGCATCGACGGAAACCTGATATCCGTCCGGATGAGAGGTCAGCAGAAGGTCCAACAGGGAAGGTGTATGATCCTCAACATCTGGAATCCGCGTAGGCGATGTAACCAGTTGTGTCAGACCATATGCCAAGGCAAAGTCATAAACAGATCTCCCCGCATGATCGGTTAAACGTGAACCGAGCCATTCGGCGTGGTGGGCGGGTATGTTACGGTAGATATTTATCAGAAAAAGAATATCCTCTTTTTAATTTAATTTATAACTCCTCAACAATTATTTTATAGGAAGATTATGTAGAAGATATTTAAATTACGTAAACATATCTCCACGTTTAAACTTGTTGTAGCTCTACTACCGTATTGAAGCAGCTCGTGTTATAAATTTAGTAGTATTTTGGTGTAGTATGTATGTATGTATAGACGCGTGATGCGGGATGAGCTTCCTATAAAAACAACGATTTTTTGTTAATACAAATAGGTAAATAGTAAATTTTAATTTTAAGTACTACCAAGTAATTTTTTTACACCTACTTATTTCAGGAGTAATAATAATGTTCTCCAGACTGCATTTTGGTTTCGGCAGTCAGTCTCAACGGAACCTAGCCATCTGCGCCTGAAAGTATTATACGACACGTATATTGTTTACTAGTGGAAGAATAACCACTACCCCATATCTTCCCGTGGGTGTCGTAAAAGGCGACAAAGGGAAACAGGCAGGAGATGGGCAGCAGCATCTTCCTGATAATAGCCAAAATAACAATAAAAAAAAACTGCGGTTGCCAACCCGCTCGCCAAGCGTGGCAACTATGGCAATATACCCCCCATGAGCAATGACAATAATAAACGGCCCCCAGTCCCCGGCGGCCCCGCTATTCCTGGCTACGGTGGCGACCATGGTAACGGCGGGGCAGGGGGTGCTAAGAATCTCCGGTGGAGGTTCGGTTGCCACCTACGACGACTCGACCTGGCAACATACAGCGCACGCACCCTGAGGACTGACGAGAAGATTGTGGAGCTGGAAGAAGAGATAGACAAGTTACGCTGGCATATTATAGGATTATCCGAAGTCCGAAGAGAGGGGGAGGACACGGTAATCCTCGAATCCGGCAACTTGCTCTATTACCGGGAGGGCGACCATCTGTCCCAAGGAGGTGTCAGATTTATCGTCCACAAGTCTCTCGTTAACAACGTTGTAAAGATTGAGAGTGTGTCGACGAGGGTTGCGTACCTTATACTCAGAATCACCAAACGGTATTCGCTGAAGGTCATACAGGTTTACGCACCAACCTCGGCACACCCCGATCAGGAGGTGGAGGAAATGTATGAGGATATCTCTAGAGCCATGCATTCCTCCAAAACCCAATATACGGTGTTAATGGGAGACTTCAATGCAAAACTAGGCACAAGAGAGAACGGTGAGCTGAAAGTAGGGAAATTTGGAATAGGGCAACGGAACCCAAGGGGCCAGCAGTTGGCTGACTTCATGGAGAAAGAGGGACTCTTTATGATGAACTCTTTCTTCCAGAAGCGACCCCACAGGAAGTGGACCTGGTCGAGCCCCGACGGTTCGACAAAAAATGAGATTGACTTCATTATGACGACCAGACGACAACTGTTCAGTGATGTCTCAGTGATCGCGAGGGTGAAAACCGGCAGCGATCACCGATTAGTTAGAGGCACACTGAACCTAAACGTTAAGTTGGAGAGGTCTCGTCTAATGAAGTCAACGCTCCTTCCCCCTCGTGCTCTAATCCAAAGTCCCGAAACCTTTCAGCTCGAGTTACAAAACCGTTTTCAGTGCCTAGAAGACTGCAATGAAGTGGACGATTTGAATGACAAGCTCGTGGAAACTGTCCATGCGGTCGGAGCTAAGTTCTGCAAGACCCGCCGCAGAAGAACACAAAAACTCTCCGATCACACTCTTAATCTCATGGCTGTTAGGCAGGAGATGAAGCTACATTCTTCAACAGATTTGACAGCATACAGGCAACTGAACAGACAGATCTCCAAATGCATGCGGCGGGACTTACGCAACTTCAATACGGCTCGTATTGAAGAAGCGATCGAGCGGAACCAAGGCTCCAAAGTCTTTGCCAGAGATCTGTCTGCCAGAAAGCGCCAACTGTCAAAGCTGAAGACAGAATGTGGCAGCATCGTTTCCGGGGCACCTGAGATTTTGAGTGAGATAGAGAGGTTCTATGGGCAGCTGTACACGTCATCGTTGGAGCCGCACGCAAGTGTGAGTAACGATCCAAGAGCGAGTCTTATCCGACATTATTCCGATGAAATCCCGGACGTCAGTCTGAGCGAGATTAGAATGGCTCTCCAGCACCTTAAAAACGGCAAGGCCCCAGGCGAGGATGGAATTACAGCGGAGCTTCTGAAAGCGGGTGGAAAACCGGTACTTGAAGTCCTTCAGAAGCTCTTTAATTCCGTCCTCCATGGTGGCATTACACCGGAGGCGTGGAGCAGAAGTGCGGTGGTCTTGTTCTTCAAGAAAGGTGACAACGCTCTCTTGAAGAACTACAGACCGATTTCCCTTCTGAGCCGCGTCTACGTGCTGTTTTCGAGAGTCATTACGAATCGTCTCGCGCGCAGACTTGACGACTTCCAGCCTCCCGAACAAGCCGGTTACCGAAAAGGCTTTAGCACCATAGACCACATACATACCCTTCGGCAAATTGTACAGAAGTCCGAGGAGTACAATTTGCCACTATGTCTGGCGTATGTGGACTATGAGAAAGCCTTTGATTCCGTCGAAATTTGGGCGGTGCTGCAGTCCCTTCAGCGATGCCAAGTTGACTGTCGGTATATCGAAGTGTTGAAGTGCTTGTACAGTAGGGCTACGATGGCTATCCGAGTACAGAACCAGAGTACGAAACCTATCCAATTGCAGAGAGGTGTAAGACAGGGTGACGTCATATCCCCGAAACTCTTTACCGCTGCATTGGAAGATGTTTTCAAGCTTCTGGACTGGAAAGGATACGGTATCAACATCAATGGCGAGTACATCACTCACCTTCGATTTGCCGACGATATAGTCCTTATGGCAGAATCGCTGGAGGACCTAAGCACTATGCTCAATGACCTTAATAGTGTTTCCCAACGGATAGGTCTTAAGATGAACATGGACAAAACAAAGATCATGTTTAATGTCCATGTCACACCTATGCCGGTAGTTGTTGGGAACACTAAGCTCGAAGTTGTTGACGAGTATGTTTACCTGGGACAAATAGTCAGACTAGGTAAGTCCAACTTCGACCGAGAGGTCAATCGACGGATTCAACTCGGTTGGGCAGCGTTCGGGAAATTACGGCACATCTTCTCGTCAGGTATACCTCAAAACTTGAAAACGAGACTGTACACCCAGTGCGTGTTGCCAGTGATGACATACGGAACTGAGACGTGGTCCTTCACTGCTGGCCGGATGAGGAAGCTCAAGGTCGCTCAGCGAGCTATGGAGAGGGCTATGCTCGGAGTTTCTCTGCGTGATAAACTCAGAAATGAGGATATCCGCAGTAGAACTAGAGTGACCGACATAGCCCAACGGATTAGTAAGCTGAAGTGGCAATGGGCCGGCCATATAGCTCGAAGAACCGACAACCGATGGGGAAGAAAGGTTCTCGAGTGGCAGCCTCGTACCGGCAGGCGAAGTGTAGGGCGTCCCCCCACTAGATGGAGTGACGACCTGGTAAGATATGCAGGAAGTCGATGGATGCAGGTGGCTCAGGACCGTGCTTTGTGGCATTCTTTGGGGGAGGCCTATGTTCAGCAGTGGACTTGTGAAGGGCTGTAATGATGATGATGATGATGATGAGTGGAAGAGTGTACTCGCTAACACAAGTGTTCTCTCTTTCTTCTCTCACTCTCATACTTCAATGGGACGTACTCTGCATTGACCGGAGAGAGCTCAGGCGCAGGACCAACGACTTAACGACAAATTAGAAATAGCTTGGTAGCGGTCACCTCATTTCCAGGGGTTATTATCATCTATAAATTCTTTAATATTATAATAACCCTTTTTATACAAAGTTAGTTTAATAATAAAGTTTAATAAAGCACTCAAAAGTTTTTATATTACATAGCTTCATATTGACATGAAATGTGCTGTACCCTGCATCTTTCCCTGAAACAATCATTTACGGCCTAAATAAAAGCACTTTACTCTAAAAATAAAATATTATGACATTACTTCCCTGGATTTATTCCATATTAATAAAAATTGTATGTAGTCGTTATGCTTTGTCAGTTGACAATGACGCAGCAGAAATATTTTCCTTTATAAATGAGTATTGTCTGAAATCAAAAATTATTATGATATTAACTGTCTTATATATTTACTTATCTTTTTGTTGAAATTTGTAAGCCAGAATTGGCCTCTAAACAACAAAATAAAATAAGTTAAATATACATACATAGCTTTTGACGGTGAAATTTTATTTTTATTCTGTAGATGTAAATATTGTATTATTTATTTTAAAAATTTTCATTAATAAATGCTGCCCGTACTGAATTTCCTCTTAGGGAGTTATTTACTAATTCTGTGACTGGAACATTTCCATCATCTTCTACTGCATCCTCAAGCAGATCTTGCTTGTGCATTGTAATGTTGTGCAGTATTGCCAATGCAGCAATATATAGTTTTGTATTCTTTTTTTTTATAGGATAAGGGTGACAAACGAGCACACAGTCCACCTCATGGTAAGTGGTTGCTGCGGCCCATAGACATCTACATCTATCCTTTATTACAAATCAAAATGCAGATGCGTTGTCACCCGTGAGGACTAAGATGAAACGCCTCATTTCCAGTAAAAAGGGCCTCCGGCCACCTGCACTCACCAAGCGAAATGCAGAGGTAAACCTCTACTTCACGCTGGTATTCTCTGAGGTCGTGGTACCATCCCGGTTCGAGCCGGCACATCCGTGCAAAGCAAAAGCCGCCACGTGGCTTTACCACTGTTAAAATTCACTAATTTTGTATTAGGTCCTAGTTGTAAACACCGAAACATTTGCTTCAACACTCCAAAGCATCGTTCTACAGTGTTTCGGGTCCTGATGTGTGACTGGTTGTACTATTCTTCCTTTTGTGTATTGGGAAGCAGGATAGGAGTGAATAAATAAGGAGTACAAGCATAACCAGAATCTCCGAGAAGCCTGCCTTTAAATTCTGACTGCTCAAACCTTTGTTTTTTGCGACTTTCATTAAATATTCTTGAGTCATGTGTGCTGCCTCGCCAATGTGCCACTATATCTATGATCTCTAAATTAGCATTTGACACAACCTGGAACAAAGTCCTCATAGCTTTGTTAATATGAAATAATAGATTAAGGAGATTATAATGAATTTGTCTAAGATATAACTCGGTAACTATATGGCAAACATGGGCTAGCTAGGTGCTATAAAACTTACTTGTACATTTATTGAACTGTATCCTTTCCTGTTTATGTAGTATTGTCCGTCGAATATGTGTTTTTTTTTTTTTTTTTTTTTTTTTTATAGGAGAGGGGGCAAACGAGCATGCGGCTCACCTGATGGTAAGTGACTACCGCCGCCCATGAACAACCGCAACACCAGGGGAATTGCAGATGCGTTGCCGGCCTTTTAAAAAGGAGTAGGCTCTTTTCTTGAAGGTCCCTAAGTCATATCGGTCCGGAAAAATCGCTGATGGTAATCGATTCCACAAGGAAGTCGTGCGAGGAAGAAAACATCTTCTAAATCGCACAGTGGTGGACCGCCAATCATCCAGATGGTGTGGATGGTATCGGGAGTTCTGCCGCGATGTGCGTTCATGAAATTTGGCGGCTGGGATTAATCCGAACAATTCCTCAGAGCACTCCCCATGGTAGATGCGAAAGAAAATGCAAAGAGATGCAACATCTCTTCGCAGTGCCAATGAATCGAGCCGATCGGAAAGGGCTCGGTCGTCGACGATTCGAGCCGCTCTGCGCTGGATGCGGTCAAGTGGAAGGAGCTGGCACTGGGGAGCCCCTGCCCAGAGATGGGAACAGTATTCCATGTGAGGCCGAACCTGCGCCTTGTAAAGTTGCAGGCGGTGTGCCGGCATGAAATACTGTCCCGCTCTGCTGAGCACGCCAAGCTTTTTAGAGGCCAATTTGGCCTTCTCTTCCAAGTGACCACGAAACTGCACGTCACTCGATATGTCGACTCCGAGGATACCGATACTGGCTGAGGCAAGAAGGGGAGTGCCTTGAAACTGAGGAGATACGACAAAGGGGTTCTTTTTAGCGGTAAACGCGCAAACTTGTGTCTTCTGAGGATTAAACTGGACTAGATTTAGTCGCCCCCAATCCGAGACTTTGTCCAGCAAAGACTCGACTTCAGACACAAGTTTGTTCCGGTAGTCGGCGACGTTTTCCCGAGAAATATTGGCCCGGCCGGTGTATAGAGCATCACCAGTGCTGTCATCCGCATAGCAATGAATGTTACCAGTTAGCAACATATCATTGATATGCAGAAGAAACAGCGTTGGTGATAGCACACAGCCTTGTGGAACACAAGCGTTAATAGGCTTGTAGTCAGAACATGCACCGTCTACAACGACCTTGATGCTCCGATCTGCAAGGAAGCTGGTGATCCAATTGCACAATTTCTCGGGAAGCCCATAGGAAGGGAGCTTCGAAAGAAGCGCTTTGTGCCAAACCCGATCGAAGGCCTTCGCAATGTCCAGACTAACGGCCAATGCAATCAATAGCCCCTATAACTTGTCTAAATCCACATACTGAATAAAAACCTGCAATCACATGGTTCTGCTCCACATCACTTTGTGGCATTTTAATCCACTGTGCTCTTTGTGCTACTAGTGCTAAAGCAACTTGTTTGCATACAAGTGATATTGTTGGCTGACTCATTCCACTTAGATCTCCTGCATCATCTTGTATCTGTAGAGAATAAAAGTAATTGAATTAGAAATCATAACAACTAATAATTTTACACTTAATTGTAAAAATTATTGATAATGGGAGATCTTAATGTAAATGAAGGTAAAAACCTATAATACTGATAATAGGTACATGGTAATTACCTCTCCACGGGCCCATGTTCTTATGGCAGTCAAAACTTTCAGATGGGGTGGTATAAATCCACCTCTTGAATCACCGGCCAAATCATTTTTCATCGTGTCAATAAGGAAAACGGCACTACCGCGAGAAAATCTGTATTAAATTTTAAATTCGGCTTCTTGAAGTTCTTCCAGTGGATTCTTACGAATTTTATAAAATTTTACACGACTTATTAATGGAATCTGATTAACCACTTCATTAATTTCATCTACCACTCTCATTTCATCAATGAAATAATTTCTATCCATCTTAAGGTTGTTGACAATGAACTAAAGTAACAAATATTAATGGAAATAACGAAATATGAACTTAGGCAGCTACAACGTGTAATGTTTTACAAAATGTCAAAATTCGCGCACAATCTATGCTTACTCCGTCATTTAACTATGTAACGCCAAGGATTAACTTTTATTTCGAGAGTAGATTCGGATTAGTTTACTCCGACTCGACTACTTACTCCCTCCTTACTCTATTTTTATTAATACTAAAATTAGTTATTTTAAACTTTAAACTAGGAGTAAAGTTAATCTTGCTCAAGTCTATGTTTATTAATAAGGCTGTAAAAGCACAAATGGAATCGATGTCTAAATCAAATGTACATAAAGATGGACTTAATGCCGCGAAGCATCCTCTGCCAGTTTACTTCTATTTTTATAAATGGGTAAATGGCGACGCATACCCGCCTAACACACCGACTAAAGCCCAAAGATGTTTCACTTTCGCAACATATTGCTAGGTTAGTAAGAACGCTTTCGCACACGTTCGGTCTCACCAGTGCCGGCTGCCCCATGGCCATCCCTCCTGGGGGAAGGACTTCTCCACTAGGCCTACCAGGAACATAAGACGCGCCCAGCTCCTATGCTCAATTCTCTACCAGTTTACTTCTAGGTTGGCCAGGTATAACCATCTCGGTATAAACATCTCGCTTACGTCAGGCGTAAAATACTCAAACGCGCGACAGATCACGGTTTCGAAGTTGCGAGCGTCTTTTACTGCGGTAATCAATCGTCCTGCCTAGCGTGACCTTAAGCAAACAAATTCTGCTTTTTTTATGGAATGCAATCGATTTCGATTGCCGATTACTGCATTGCGAAACGTCGATTGCAGGTGCGTTGCCTGCCTTTTAAAACTGAGTAAGTTCGTTTCTTGAAGGCCCCTAAGTCACAAAGGTTCGGAAAAATCGCACAAAATAGTGGTGCAAGGAAGAAAACTCTCAGTATATCGCAAAATGGTGGTTCGCAAAGAATTAATTCAAAGTGGAGGCCCATGTCCAACAGTGGACTTAAATATGTAGATAAAGAAGAAGAAGAAGGTTAGCGAATGCCAGCGGATACATATAGTCAGTACTCAAAGGCTTTAAAAGAAAAAAACAAATTGTCATCTTCTTTGTTTATTTCTGTATTAGAGGTTGATGTGCAACAAATTCATTGGTGAATAATGAATTACAACCCATCACCATGGATCGACATAGGCCTCCCCAAATGAATGCCACAAAATACGGTCCTAAGCCACCTGATTAAGTAAGCTGAAGTGGCAATTGGCCGGTCATATAACTCGAAGAGCCAACAACTGATGGGGATGAAAGGGTCTAGTATGGCAGCCTGCTACCCGTAAGATAATAATTTTTAAGCGAAATTGTTGACGAATATGTTTACCTGGCACAAATAATCCGAATAGGTAAGTCCAACTTCCACTGAGAGGTGAAGCGACGGATTCAACTCTGCTGGGCAGCGTTCGGGAGATTACGTGTCGTTCCCGTTAGACATACCTCAAAACCTCAAAACTAGATTGTTCAATCAGTGCGTATTATCAGTGATGAGCTATGGATTTGAAACATGGTCCTTTACTGCTGGCCGTATGAGAAAGCTCAAAGTCGCTCAGCTAGCTATGGAGAGGGCTATGCTCGGCGTTTCTCTGCGCAAGAGATTTAAAAACGAGGATATCCGCAGTAGCACCAGAGCAACTGACATAGCCCAAAGAATTTGTATGCTGAAGAGGCAATGGGCCGGCCATATATCTCAAAGAACCGACAACCGATGAGAAAGAAAGGTTCTGGAGTGGCAGCCTCGTACCGGCAGGCGAAGTGTAGGACATCCCCCCGCTAGATGGAGTGACAACCTGGTAAGACATGCAGGAAGTCAATGGATGGAGGTGGCTCGGGACTGTGCTTTGTGGCATTCCTTGGGGGATGCATATGTACAGCAGTAGACTTGTGAATGGCTGTAATGATGATGATGAAGAACATGGTAACTAAACTTTCTATAGTCTAGTCCAGTACAGTCCTTAGGAGTGACAACGGATCTCCATTTTAATTCTTAACTACGGATACATAGGTGTAGGTGTCTATGGGTTACAGCATCTACTTTTAAGATGTAATCTCTGCATTAACCAGAATTTACAAACCTATGTGCGCCTATATTAAGATTTCAGTAGTAGTCACTACCTACTTGTAATTGGGAAGGAGACATTTGAATTGTAAATGAATGAGAAGACGGACTGACACGATCAATAAAGTGTTAACGTTGGACATCTTTGAGTAGTTTAAATTCTATAATTTACTTTAAATTATCTCATTTAGAAGTAACAAAATATCTGTAGTCTGAGTAAAACATATAAAATAGTCCTGTCAGGATATAACAAAAACAATTTGCTATTTTTTTTCTTCCACATATGATCAGTAGAATGCAATAAGCTAAAGAACAATGAATTTATACAACTAAATAACAGCTATAAATACATTTATATATTTAGTAAATAAGCTTACGTGAGGTAGGAAATAATTGTAGAGAGACATAGTACTATTTACCTATTTGAAAAACTTTTTAATAAAACAATTGAAAGAGACAGGTATACAGATAATGATTTCTTATATTTACGCGAACACTACACATTTTAAATAAAACTAATTTTACGGATTCTATCGCGTATATTAACTTATTTTTATAAATTCCCGACGTTTCGGGTGCTTTCCAGCACCCGTGGTCACGGGGGACTGAGTTGTTTGACGTCCTGCTGTCATAGTTAGCCCGGCTACCTTCAGTTTTTTAATATTAATTTTTGGTTCGATTTACGCAGATTGAAATTATTGTTTTTATTTAAAAAGGTATACAGATATTTAATATTTAACTTATTTCTTTTAGTATTCTAAGCGATACTATCCCACCTAATGGTAAGTGGTGATGCAGCCGATGCAGGTGAAGTGCACTGATTTAACAAAAGCCTATTAACTCTTGCCTTGAAGACACCCACATTACAATCGAATGGAAAAGATCTTGTGCCATTCCGTTGACGTACATACGCACGACGAACGATGAAGCAAAAGTTAGATTCGAATGCGTAGTAAGTCGACATAAAAAGAGTGGAAACTAGTCAAACGTCTGCTTGTCCGACGGTGACAGGGAGGGGGGGGGGGGAGGAAGTAAGTTACGCAATTCCTGCGTACACTCTCCGAAATGCATCCTGTAGCAAACAGAAATGCTGACTATTTTACGCCTGTGTTCGAGTTTGGTGAGATTAGTTTAAACATTAAATGATAATCAACGATTATAAGTAAGCCCGTTAATCTTTTTTTTATAGGATTTTTGTGACAAACGAGCACACAGTCCACCTGATGGTAAGTGGTTGCTGCGGCCCATAGAGATCTACATCTATGCTCTATTACAAATCAAAATGCAGATGCGTTGTCACCCATGAGGACTAAGATGGAATGCCTCATTTCCAGTAAAAAGGGCCTCCGGCCACCTGCACTCACCAAGCGAAACGCAGAGGTAAACCTCTACTTCACGCTGGTATTCTGTGAGGTCGTGGTACCACCCCGGTTCGAGCCGGCCCATCCGTGCGACAGCAAAAGCCGCCACGTGGCTCTACCACTGTTGAAAATCTGTGTATTGGAATACAAAACAAAGGTTTTGCTTTTGTATCATAGAAAATATTCTCCAAAATATTGAAAAAGATGATAGAAGCAGATAAATTTATTAACAATAATTTAAATTTAAAAATTTCGTACAAATGAATTCAATATAAATTATTAAGAATAACTCAAAAACTATTGGTCAGACCTTGATCTATAATATCAATAATAATTTATATGGAGCTACATGTGAAGCACCAGCTTTCAAATAAAAAAGAATCATCGATTATCATTTTAATGGGTGAACACCCATTAAAAAGTTTTGAGGTAATACCTTAAAAAAACATATAGTCGAATTGAGTGCCGCCTCCTTTTTGAAGTCGGTAGAAAATATCATTATACTTGTTGCACATTGAAAAGTTATCAGACACCACTGAATTTAAGACCCGTGTTTTTGTTCAAACAAAATGGATAGAACGCCATCGTGTCGATGCCGGCAAAAATGATAATAAGCTTTTTAATTCTTATTTTAAAGTAGCGTTGATTTGCCTTAATCGTCTTATCAGCTTCATATAATGCAAGTCCCTTGTACTACTAGTTGTATTACAGCTTCTACGGTCTGATACAGAAAAAGATGTCACCACATTTTTTTTTTATAGGAGAGGGGCCAAACGAGCATGCGGCTCACCTGATGGTAAGTGACTACCGCCGCCCATGAACAACCGCAACACCAGGGGAATTGTAGATGCGTTGCCGGCCTTTTAAAAAGGAGTAGGCTCTTTTCTTGAAGGTCCCTAAGTCGTATCGGTCCGGAAAAATCGCTGATGGTAAAATATTCCACAAGGAAGTTGTGCGAGGAAGAAAACATCTTCTAAATCGCACAGTGGTGGACCGCTAATCATCCAGATGGTGTGGATGGTATCCGGAGTTCTGCCGCGATGTGCGTTCGTGAAATTTGGCGGCTGGGATTAATCCGAACAATTCCTCAGAGCACTCCCCATGGTAAATGCGAAAAAAAATGCAAAGAGATGCAACATCTCTTCGCAGTGCCAATGAGTCGAGCCGATTGGAAAGGACTCGGTCGTCGACGATTCGAGCCGCTCTGCGCTGGATGCGGTCAAGTGGAAGGAGCTGGCACTGGGGAGCCCTAGCCCAGAGATGGGAACAGTATTCCATGTGAGGCCGAACCTGCGCCTTGTAAAGTTGCAAGCGTTGAGCTGGCATGAAATACTGTCCCGCTCTGCTGAGCACGCCAAGCTTTTTAGAGGCCAATTTGGCCTTCTCTTCCAAGTGACCACGAAACTGCACGTCACTCGATATGTCGACGCCGAGGATTCCGATACTGGCTGAGGCAACAAGGGGAGTACCTTGAAACTGAGGTGATACGAAAAAGGGGTTCTTCTTAGCGGTAAATGCGCAAACTTGCGTCTTCTGAGGATTAAACTGGACTAGATTTAGTCGCCCCCAATCCGAAACTTTGTCCAGCAAAGACTCGACTTCAGACACAAGTTTGTTCCGGTACTCGGTGACGTTTTCCCGAGAAATATTGGCACGGCCGGTGTATAGAGCATCACCAGTGCTGTCATCCGCATAGCAATGAATGCTACCGGCTTGCAACATATCATTGATATGCAGAAGAAACAGCGTTGGTGATAGCACGCAGCCTTGTGGAACACCAGCGTTTATAGGCTTGTAGTCGGAGCATGCACTGTCTACAACGACCTTGATGCTCCGATCTGCAAGAAAGCTGGTGATCCAATTGCATAATTTCTCGGGAAGCCCATAGGAAGGGAGCTTCAAAAGAAGCGCTTTGTGCCAAACCCAATCGAAGGCCTTCGCAATGTCCAAACTAACGGCCAATGCCTCCCCCTTGGACTCTACTGCCTCCGCCCATCTATGAGTCAAGTAGACCAGAAGATCGCCAGCTGATCGACCCCGACGAAAACCGTACTGGCGGTCACTAATCAGCTGGTGATCCTCAAGGTACCGCATGAGGTGGCAGTTTATAATGGATTCCATTATTTTGGAGAACAAGTGGGTGATGGCGATAGGCCTGTAGTTGGACGGGTCTGAGCGGTCGCCTTTTTTAGGGATCGGGTGGACAAAAGCTGTCTTCCATGATTTCGGGACTACGCCTAGGGAGTAGGAGTACCAGAAAAGACGCGTTAGAACCGGTGCCAAATCCGGAGCACACGTCCTCAGCACAATTGGGGGGATTCCGTCAGGCCCACTCGACTTGTGGATGTCAAGGGAGAGGAGTGCTCTGCAAACCGAGCGCTGTGAGAACCGCACATCCGGCTTGGAGCACTCACACCGCGGGATGATCGGCGGTGTGTTCCCCCCGTCATCAACAGTCGAGTTGGATGCAAAAGGGGAGCCTAAAAGTTCGGCTTTCTCTTTTGCGTCGTGGGCCAGTGAGTCGTCCTCCCTGTGCAGAGATGGTAGTGATGGCTTACAGAAATTCCCTTGGACAGCCTTGGCGAGAGACCAGAATGCACGGGTTCCCGAAGGAATGCGAACTAGTTTCTCGCCAATTCTGCCTATGTGCTCTGACTTTACCTTGGCAATAACTCTTTTGAAGGACCTGGAGGCGAAGTTATACTTCTTTTTAAGTGTGCTGGTATTTACATCCCGAGTCGCCGAAGCCGCAGCCCAGGCTTGATAACACTCCTGCTTACTGCGTAATGCAGTCTTACAGGAGCGACCAAACCAAGGCTGAGATCTGCCTCCGATGGGTACCACAGATGATGGAATAAATAGTTCCATTCCCTGTAGCACCATATCAGTGACAGAGTCAGCAACAGCGCTGGGATCATCCGGCGAGAAGCACACATAAGCAAGATATAAATTGTAGGGGCCATACAAAATACACTGTTGTTAAATTGGGCTGTTTTGTTTGATGGAAAACATATTTTTTGATTATTACGTTTACTGTGTAGGCACTCAAATAAAGAAATATGCGTAATAACAAAAACGGCTATCTCAAATATATAAAGGCACGGAAGTGTTAACAGTTTCAGACTAATAAAAATGGTTTACAACTATCCGTCTGTTTTAACTTCACAATGGCTCTTACACATCTCTTTTGGGCTCTAAATATCATTTCATTATCTACAGAGTTTTTTTCATACACTATCTGGCGTTGACTTCTTAAAGTACATACTACAAATATTACATTAGCTGTTAAATTGTTTTGATCATATTTTAATATTTTCTGGTTGCAGTTTGGCAAAATATCTTTCACTGCAGAGTCAAAATTATTCGCAAAATTGTCTGCAATATATTTTGGTAAAAGATTTAAAGGTTTAAAGGCATTTAATATAACAACATCTATCGATTTTACAATCTTACTAGCGATATCGTTTAAAATTTGCTATTATTTTCTTGAATTAGCAAAATTTTTAAATATTTTATTATTATAATAAGAATTTCTGTGATATTCAGTTACCTTGTTTACCTTATTTGTTTTCCTATTATATTCTAATCTTAAAACTATGTTATTCTGGTCTTTCTCATCACATTTATCAATCAAATTAATTATTTTTTTATTAATCCATGGCGCCTGTCGATACAATTCTGGGTTATTATTAATTGTTCTCGTTGCTCTTGAATATGCATTACTAAAAGTATATTTAATGAAAGTGTGTATTTCCTGCGGTGACTGCATACCATCAATATGAAACCATTCCGCCGTACATAATTCCTCGCCTAATATTATAGGGTCGTATATAGGTATTTGTTTACTTGCAATACAGTTAAGTTTTTTTGACTAATGAAAACTGCATAATTCAACCATAGCCAAGCGATGATCTCCCAGTACAGCATCGACCACGGCCGTGCAAGGATCTGTTGTGTGGGTGCACACAAATAAGTATTTCAATGCAAGATTGTGTAGTTAAGCTTAACCTTCTTTCAATACCTGTATATTCTGTGATACCACACTTCAGTTCTTGCTCCGCTAGGAGGTTTAAATACTTATGTCTGATATTTGATGATAATTTTAGGTCTATGTTCACATCTCCAGCGACTACAACATTAACAAATTGTTGTAAGTTATTTAATAATATTGTCATTTCATTTATAAAGACTTGTTTATTATAGGAGGGAGGTCTATAGATAGCACACAAAGCGATTACTTTATTACACGGTGGTTTAATTGAACCTATCATCGACTCACATGTATGTGAACTATGGTCTAACTGCGTAAATTTTAAATAGCTTCTTACATAAACAATATTACCTGCGCCTTTCCTATTCTTACGAAGTTGTGAGTACATTTTATAGCCGGGAATATTATACAAATGACAAATGTGAATCGTCAGTAGCCTAATGGCAGGGCGCGGACCGCGAACTCAAAAGGTCGTGATGCAACAATTTAGGGTAATTTTTGATCATGGAACGTATATTAAACATAAGAGGTTAAAGGTTAAGATAAGGGGTTAAGTTAAGAGGTTAAGTTAAATATGGAAGGTTTTTGATAAAATTATTACAATTTAAACATTCAAAGATTTCAGTTATTTCAGATGAGTACATAATATTATTATTATCCACCCCTATTTGGTATTAGTAAATATTATTGTATTTCAACTAATTATATATATACGTTAGGTATTGATGTAAATTAAGTGAATAACCAAAGATCTAGCAAATTAGAAAGGGTAGGTAGGCACTTTCTTTAGTTAATGATACAAATTCGATCTAATTAGATGCACTTTACTTGCCTTTGTTTTCCTTGCAAAAACTTTACCATTTTTAACTTTTGACACATTCTTCAATATCGAGTAGATATTTGCTCATCTTCCTTGATGTTGATTAATTTAGCTTGATTTAGCGATATTTCAAATTCTCTTTTGAAGTCTTCGAATTCTTTCTTTATTTTTTTTTTCGCTTCCTTATAGCCGCCAAGTCCACTACGTCAGAAAGGGTCGTGACGGAAAAATATTACACTCTTTCTCGCCTAACCTCCATCGGCCAAATTCATACCGTCCGGAAAAGAGCTTGCTTCCAAAAAATTATATCGATCAAAATCATAGCCATGAGTATTCATTATTTTTTTTATAAAGTTAATTGACTGTGAATGGGTTACTTATGCTATATAATACAGATGTTTTAGTGACAAATTTAAAGTGTAAGAAACGATATTAGGTAAATGTTAGTCTCTTAACTAAAAAGCGGGAGAGTGAAATATGGAAGTAAGTGGTGGAGAGATTAAATGGTTAAACTACGTTGTAATCGTATTATCAAATATTGTTTTTTATCTACATCTCTATACATAACATTATAAAAATCAACTCCCTCTAAAGCTCAAAGACGGATCGATGAATACGTTGAAGTGATGACGTTGGAATGATGAAGCCGTTCAGGCTTGATGATTTTTTTTGTGTATGTTTAATGGGTCCCTAGATAGTTTAGATTCACATTTGAATCCATTAGATATCGTTGTTGTCGAGATACAGAAATCACCCGTGCAAAGCCCGGGCGGATCGCTAGTTAGAGATTAAAGAATAAGAATTTGTTATGCCCTTTGTTTTATAACTTCTTATTCAGTAGCGGATTTAGGCTAAGGTCCACAAGGATCTAGAGTGACGAAATTCGGCTGGACTGGATAGGGTTTGCTACTATGTTGATACTTTTCTTAAATATGTGAAAATTTAATAATCAAGAGATAAAAACTATGAATACAATATTGGCATAAACTCCAAATACTCAGTTTTGTAATAATTTTCATTATTAATTGTGCACACACGCATTTGACCACCATCACTGTGGACTATGTGCTCATTTGTCGCCCTTATTATATAAAATCACAGGTACAATATAATTCAATACTGATTGCCTTTATTTTTAACCAACCTCAAAAAAGGAGGATCTCGTTTAGACTGTATTTTTTGTACGTGTGTAACTCGATATCTTGTCTGATTGTGAACCGATTCTAATTACTTTTTTATTGATGGGACAAGGTTAAATACTTATAATACTTCAAAAGTAGTACCATTTATATTAGAAAAAAAAAATCACCTTAAGATGGAAAATTAGGAGGGTAAAATTTTAATGTAACTATTTGTATAGTATATTAGTATTGCTTAGTATTTTTCTTAAAGAAGTACGGCACTTGTCTCACCGCTAGTGATGAACGAGAAGCGAATAGAGCTAGAAACTAGATAAGAGTTTGTAAACAGCGAGAAGTGAGTGTGATATTTTTGTCGCTAGGCTACAAGCGAGTGCACTCAGATCCGCAGGGTAGATTAAATGATAGCTGGTTGGTCTCTCGCCGTAAGTTCGGACCGCTAAGCGAGAATCGCTGAGCGAGTTTTAACTTTGTTAGCTCATGTCACTGCGACAAACTAGTGCAGAGACAGTTCTCGCAGGCAGTGTCAGTAGCCAGCGATCAACTATATATGTATCTCTTTTATTGCCACGGGGTCTATATCTATTGCTTGTTTCTTGAGTGAGAAAATAGTCGATAGCTAATCGCTTCCTCGTCAGCAGTAGTACAAGTGCATAAGGACAACGAATAAACACAGTCCGTCTAATGGAGAGTGGACAGTGTTGTTCGTAAAAACCTACATCCATCATCGATTAAGAATCAACAATGTCACTATTTCTCGTCACTCGCCATAAGAAACTCAACAGCACTGTGTTGTTATTTAATGCTGATATTCAGTGAGAGTGTGAGCTTCCCGTGGTCGAGCAGACTTATTCTTGCTGCAACGATAATACGCTGCATAATAAATTGAGGGTAGTTTCATATATCATCACTAGTTACAAAGAGTCATTTATAATTACTATTTTTCTTCTCCTGTATCGTGCAGGCAGTTTACATACATACATTTTACAAGGATAAACATCCAGGACCCGGAACAATTATCTGTAGGCTATACAAATACTTGTTCCGCGCCGGATTCGAACCCACGACTATCAGCGCCGCAACACATTGTTAAGCTAATAAGCGCCACGGAACCGTCAAGGTAGAGTATCCACTACACCATATCATCTCGTGAGTGTCTTAATAGGTGACAGAGGGAAACAAATCGGAGATGCACAGCAGCGTCTTCCTAATAACGACTTAAAATAAAAAGTGCGGTTGCCAACCCGTTTGCCAAATTTGGCAACTATTGCAAATATCCCCCCAATGAAACAATCTATGGGTGAGGCATATGTTCAACAGTGGGTTTAGACGCGTAACGGTAGTATTCCGTAAATCGTTGCAGTCCTTTTTCGTGCCAAATGAGATGTTTTAGGACACATTTTTATTACAGTTTTTAATGCGAAGCCTATAAAACTGATATATACATTGATTTATGACCTTCCGCACGAGACTTTCCACAAATTTATATCAGAGTCATGAATTTTATGGGGCCATAAAATAATAACTCTTTTGTAGGAGGTTGAAAGTAATTAAATAAAATTGCACAGTTTCATAGTCATTAAACGAGTCATATAACCGGGACTTATCTTGTTACAAGTACACATTTATAACGTACCGCAAGCAACTTAAAGAATGTGCGCCCAAGAAGAAAAATTAAAAAACAAACTCTTTAATCACTACCATATTACTTCTGGTCATTGTAGAATAAAATAATGAGTTTTATTCAATTTAGATTGCAAATAGTTCAGTCCTTATTGAGTAATTTTTTAATTTGACCACTGGTTCGGGAAAACAACTCTGTTCTGAGCAGAACCAGCAAGAACACCAATAGAACGTTTTTCCGCAGAGTGTTACAATGAACAAAATGTCTATTATACTATTTTATATATTTTACTATACTATTTCAATACAATATTCAAAAAGTTTATTCAATTATTTAAAACACGAGTATATAAGAATTAGCTTGAAAGCGATCACCTCATTCCCAGGGGTCGTTTATCGTTTGTGATTAACCTTTTTATAAAGCCTATCTTAGTAAAACAATTAAACAGTGTAATACAAACACTGTGTAATACGCATATTTTATGGGGCTGGTGTAATATCTGAATACAGCACGTAGACGCGGCTCAGGAGGGAAACCGGTCTGTAGTTCTTCAAGAGAGCAATACCGCTTTTCTTGTTGAACAAAAGCACTGTACTTCTACTCCATGCCTCCGGCTTAATGCCACCATGGAGGACGAAATTAAAGAGCTTTTGAAGGACTTCATGTACTGGTTTTCCATAAGCTTTCGATTTGTAGCTTTCAGAAGCTCCGCTGTAATTACGTCCTCATTCAGGGCCTTGCCGTTCTTGAAGTGCCGGAGAGTCATTCTCACTCAGATTGACTTCTAGGATATCATCGGTATTGTGTCGGACAATCTTGGATCTTTATTCACAATTGCATGTGGCTTAAACAATCACGTGTACTTAATCTCAATCAAAATCTCAGGTGTCCCGGAAACGATTCTACCACATTCCGTTTCCAAAATTTAGCGCTTTCTGGCAGATAGATCTCTGGCAAAGACTTCGAAGCCCTAGTGCCGCTCGATCGCTTCTTCAATACGAGCTGTATTGAAGTTGCGTAAGTCCCGCCACATGCATTTGGAGATCTGTCTGTTCAGTTGCCTGTACGCTGTCATATCTACTGAAGACTGTAGTTTCATTTTCCGTCTAACAACCACGAGCCTGAGAGTGTGATCGGAGAGTGTTTGCGTTCTTCTGTGTCAGGACTTAAAGAACTTAGCTTCGACCGCATGGACAGTTTATACGAGTTTGTCATTCATATAGTTTACTTCATTTAAATCTTATAGGCACTGAAAACGATTTTGTAACACGAACTGAAAGTTTTCGGGACTTTGGATTAGAGCACGACCGGGGACGGAGCATTGACTTCATTAGACGTGACCTCTCCAACTTAACGTTTAGGTTCAGAGTGCCTCTCATCATTCGGTGATCTCTGCCAGTTTTCATTCTTGTGATCACTGAGACATCACTGAACAGTCGTCATAATGTAGTCAACCTCATTTTTTGTCGAACCTTCGGAGCTCGACCAGGTCCACTTTCCGTGGGGTCACTTCTGGAAGAAAGAGTTTATCATAAAGAGTCCCTCTTTCTATATGAAGTCAGCCAGTTGCTGGCCCCTCGGATTTCGTTGCCCTATCTTGAATTTCCCTACCTTCAGTTCACCGTTCTCTTTTGTGCCTAGTGGTTTTGTGCGATAAAATCGCCCATTAACACCATATAGTTTATTTTGGAGGAAAGCATGGCTCTAGAGATATTTTCTCCGACTCTTTATCGGGATATGCCGAGGTTGATGATTAAACCTAAATGACCTTCAATACACTAATTTTATTACTACAAATTTATACCTTTTGATGATTCTGAGTTTAAGAATCTCAGTATTTAAAACGTTGTTAACATGAGACTTATGGACGATAAATCCGACACCTCCTTGGGACAGATGGTCGCAGAAGTTGCCAGATTCGAAGATTACCGTGTCCTCCCTTTCTCTTCTGACCTTAAATAATCTTTTAATATCCCAACTTAATTTGTCTATCTCTTCTTCCAGTACCAGAATTTTCTCGTCAGTCCTCAGATTGCGTGGGGTAAATGTTGCCAGGTCGAGTTATCGTAAGTGGCAACCGAACCTCCACCGGAGATTCATAGCACCCCCTACCTCACCATTACCATAGTCGCCACAGTAGCTAGGAATAGCGCAGGCCGCTGATCCTGGAGGCCGTTTCTTTGCATCAATTAATGGGGGAATGTTTGCCATAGTTCCCGCGCTTAGCAAGCGGTTTGGCAACCGCAGTTTTTTGTTGTAATTTTGCTGTTTTCAGAAAGATGCTGTTAGTCATCTCCTGCCTCAATTTCCCTAGTCGCCTCTAACAACACCGACGGGAAGATATGGCTACCGAGACCGAAATTTGGTCTGGAGGGTATTATAATTATTATCATCAAATTATTCCTTCCACCTCATAGGGGAGATTTTGCATTATTATTTCACGTTTGGTAGGTGGGTTTGCAGCCGCAGTTTTTGTAATATTGAGTTGTTTTCAGAAAAATGCTGCCCATCTATAGTTTCAATTTCTCTCTGTGGTCACTTAGGCTACGGTTATTTTTGCTGTTTTTTTAAAGAACATCACTATAATTTTCTACTGTATAGTGTATACAGCTTAGAAATCTAAAAGTAATATGGACAAACAGACCCGGGACAATCATTTGCAGGTCATACAAATATTTCTTCCGTGCGGGATTCAAACTCGCCGCCCTCAGCGCCGCAACTCATTAGGTACTGAACCACTGCACCACGGAGCCGTCAAATATGGGATATGAAATATGGGCCATCAGAGTTATGAATTTTTGTGAGTTAACACAATAATAAACCCCAAAAAGCTGCCAAATTTCACGAAGGTGCAGCGCGACAAAACTCACGATACCATTCACACTATCTGGATACTTGGCGGTACTGTGCGTTTTACTAGGCGTTTTCTTCGCCGTACGCCCTCACGTGGAATCCTTTACCACCGGCGACTTTTGCGGACCAATAAGACCTTTAAAAATAGAGCATACTACTTTCTAAAAGGCTGGCAACGAACCTGAATTTCCCTGGAGTTGCAGTTGTTAATGCATGCAGGTAGTCATTTACCATCAGGGCGCAAACGAGCATGCGAGTCACATGCTCATTTGCCCCCTCATCTATAAAAAATAAAATAAAAAAATAAACCCGAAGCAGCGCCAAGGGTGATTTGTTAAGCGTATTGCGATTGCCTATTTGTTAAGCGTGGTGATTCAGTCAAATCCTTTCGACAAGGGTACATAGGCTGCACTAAAAGTATCGGAAATGGAATATTTCCGCTGTTCCTGTCATATTAAAATCTTTTGAATTGAAAAGTCCTTGGTTTTAAAAATCGAATACCATTTATTTATTTAAAAAAAGATTCTCGGTCTTGTCACAAGGTTTTGTCAAACTTGTTTAGTCGTCAAGAAAACGTTGATGCTGTGCGTAAGCTGATTGAGGGAGATCGAAATGTGACATACCGCAAAATTCTTTACTTTAGATATTGGCATGAGTCAAATACAAATAATCTTGCATGAACAATTAGGTGTAAAAAAGTTGTTTTCCCGATGGATACCGCATTCGCTCTGTGAAGAGCAAAAAGCGGCTCGCGTTACTTGGTGCGTCAGAACTCTCGAAAGATTCCACGCAGGATCCTCAAATGCTGTATACAACATCGTATCAGGTGACGCATCCTGGATATATGCATACGAACACGAAACAAAAAACCAGTCACGTGTTTGGGTGTTCGAAAATGAGTTAAAGCCAACAAAAATTGTTCGTTCACGGAGTGTTGCAAAAAAAAATGGTAGCCACGTTTGTCTCCAAAACCGGCCATGTTACGACTATTCTTTTTGAGGGACAAAGAACGGTTAATTCAGAATGGTATACTAGCATATGTTTGCCACAGGTCGTTTCTGAACTCCGTAAAGAGAACTGCAACCGCCGCATCATCCTCCATCACGACAATGTGAGTTCTCACACCGCACACAGAACAAAAGAGTTTTTAGAGCAAGAAAACATAGAATTATTAGACAATCCGCCGTACAGCCCCGACCTAAGCCCTAATGATTTCTATACTTTCCCTAAAATAAAGAATAAATTGCGTGGACAGAGATTTTCATCACAAGAATAAGCTGTGGACGCTTACAAAACGGCCATTTTGGAGACCCCAACTTCCGAATGGAATGGTTGCTTCAATAATTGGTTCCATCGTATGGAAAAATGTGTCAAATTTCGCGGAGAATACTTCGAAAATCAATAAAAACATTTTTAAATAGTAATGTTGTGTCACTTCCTTGTTTCCCGAAATTTTCAGTGCCACCCTCGTAGGAGGATCCTCTGCTCAGCAGTGGACTTCTAAGGACTGTTAAATATGTTATTTTATACAGTAAAGGTGACAAATGAACACACAGTCTACCCAGTAGTAAGTGCATTCTGTAGCCAATAGACATCTACGTCTATTTTCGATTAAGAAACAAAATGCGGACCACTGAGGAATAAGATGGAATGCCTGTAAAAAGGGTCTCTGGTTCTCTACACGTACCATACGAAACACAGCAGCATTGAGCTGCTATTTTACGCTGGTATTCTGGGAGAACGTGGTCCTTTCCCAGTCAAGCCGACTAATTCGTGTTACAACTATAATATACCTGCATTTTGGCTCTACCATATCAAAATCCTCATCTACCTAGGAGTTTGTATAGGCTAGGCACACCTTCTAATCAATTTTGCCGTCTAGCATTAATGCACCCACTTCCATATTCCGGATAGTGAGACATTAATTAATTTGTAATTACACTGCGGCGTAGCGAGGAGGGCAGCGGCCCTGGGCGACAGGTCTAAGGGGGCGTCATTTTGGAAAAATTGATCTTCTGACTTAACGTTTAAATGTTGCCACTAAAAATCAAAAAATTGTTTTTACATAATACTTTTCATCAAAATATAACATTGTAGCACTGGAAGCTTAGAAAGTAGATATAATCTGCATAAATATCCCAAAGCATGCAGATAGTTTATGCATTAAAAGAACATTGTGTTTTTTCAATTAAAGACGACTGCGACGAAGAATTACAATTATTATTAAGATGCAAAAAATTTGGGCCCATAATTTTCAGTTCTCATCTCACCGCAAGTGAGCGGTCAGCCACTGCAGAGTCTATTTCTTCTAATGTTGTGTCGTTTAGAGGCGAAACGGGTGTCGTGTTATCGACGGTAGTGTAGTGGTACGGGTCCTAGTGTAGAGGTGTTGGGATTAGTAAAAAGTAAAAGTAAATTTGCAGCCTATTTACGTCCCACTGCTGGGCACAGGTCTCCTCTCATTTCTGAGAGGGCTTTAGTGCAAGGTAATGTCCGCCGCGCTGCCCCAATGCGTGTTGGCAAACTTCACATGTCTACGAAATAAATTTTTTTTGTCATTTCTCAGACATGCAGATTTCCTCACGATGTTTTCCTTCACCGCAGGCTCGTGGTAAATCAGCACTTAAAATTGCAATTAACAATTTCATTACTAATAACTAATTGAAACTAATTAAAAACAAAATTAAATTAAATCGTCACCCCTGTGAATTAGGATGGAATGTCATTAAAAAGTTTCAGATTTCGTCACTCATCATACAAATTACACTGACTGCTATTTTACAACGTTTATTATTTCGGTTTTCATCACACACATTATACTGACTGCTATTTCACAATGTTTATTATTTCGTTTTTCTCTCGTATAATATTTACAAAACACATCAATGTATATTAGTTACTTCTGAGCAATTTGCATTTCATTTCCGTCGGACGTCGCTTAACGCCATAATAGTGCCGTAATCCTCATGGGTGCCGTTGAGCTGGATTAAAGCACTTAAAACCCTACGTATTTTTTTATAAATGACACTAATTCCCAAAAATTTTTACGTTCACTCCATTAGAATGTTACGGCCTTAAATTAAACGGCTTTATTCATAAAGGTTTTATAACAAGTGGTAAATTGAAAAATTTGTACAACCAACTTCAACATAAATAAAATTAGAATATCATGAATGTAGTCCAAATCAATTAAATACGCAATAAATTTGTTAAGAAACAACAAAAGGTAATTTGTTGAACCCGGGGAATCGAATCCGGAATCATAAATTATTGTCGTAAAAATTCCCTCTATGAATTTACTAAGAAAAATATTGCTAAGAAAACGACAAAGGTGGTTCGACCTGGGAATCGAACCCAGGACCTTTAAATTATTAATTCGATATTTCTTTAAAATTTTACGAAGCGTTTTCTTATAAGATAATTATTGCTTGATAATTTATCTTTAGAAGCTATTCGTAATTGGTGAACTAATAAATTGAAATATTATTTATAGACGCGTCGCCAACAATGTGTATTGTGTATTCGAGTCACATTTGCATCGAGCACACAAACTCGCTATGCGAAAATTGTCACTTATATCTGTGCACAAAACAATTATCGTCAACTAGCATTGATTTTAATCATAGTATTATCTAACTGTAGCGAATTTATCAGAGTCTTAAATAAACCAAAATCTGATTTTGACCTCTGTTTTAGTATAGTCATACAGGTTTACGCAAAAACTTCGGCACATCCCGATGAGGAGGTGGAGAAAATATATAAGCATATATCTACAGTCATGCATTCCTCCAACGGTGTTAATTGGAGTCTTCAAAACAAAACTAGGCACAAGAGAGAACGAAGAGCTGAAGGTAAGAAAATTTGAATCTGGAATAGGGCGGCGGAACCCAAGCTGGCTGACTTCATTGAGAAAGAAGGATTCTTTATGATGAACTCATTCTTTCAGAAGCGGCCCCGCAGAAAGTGGACCTGGTCGAGCTCGGACCGTTCGACAAAAAATAAGATTGACTTCATTATGACGACCAGACGACAACTGTTCAGTGATGTCTCAGTGATCACAAGAGTGAAAACTGGCAGCGATCACCGAATGATGAGAGGCACACTGAATCTAAACATTAAGTTGGAGAGGTCTCATCTAATGAAGTCAACGATCCGTCCCCCTCGTGCTCTAATCCAAAGTCCCGAAATCTTTCAGCTCGAGTTACAAAATCGTTTACAGTACCTAGAAGATTGCAATGAAATGGATGATATGAATCACAAGCTCGTGGAAACTGTTCATGCGGTTGGAGCTAAGTTCTGTAAGACCCGCCGCAGAAAAACACTAAAACACTCCGATCACACTCTTAATCTCATGGCTGTTATATAGGAGATGAAGTTGCAGTCTCAGCAGATATGACAGGATAGAGGCAATTGAACAAACAGATCTTCAAATGCATGCGGCAGGACTTACGAAACTTTAATACAACACGTATTGAAGAAGCGACTGAGCGGAACCAGGGCTTCAAAGTCTTTGCCAGAGATCTGTCTGCCAGAAAGAGCCAACTCTCAAAGCTGAAGACCACACTCGTGTGGCAGCATCGTTGCCGCGACACCTGAGATTTTGAGTGTGATTGAGTTTCTATAGGCAGCTGTACACATCATCGTTGGAACCACACGCAAGTGTGAGTAACGATTAGAGAGCAATTCTTATACGACACTATTCCGATGAATTCCGAACGTCAGTCTGAGCGAGATTAGAATGGCTCTCCAGCACCTTAAAATTGCCAAGGTCCCGGCGAGGACGGAATCACAGCGAAGCTTCTGAAAGCAGGTGGAAAACCTGTACTTGAAGTCCTTCAGAAACTTTTTGATTTCATCCTCTATGGTGGCACTACTCTGGAGGCATGGATTAGAAGTGTAGTGGTCTTGTTCTTCAAAAAATGCGATAACGCTCTCTTAAAGAACTACAGACGATTTCCCTTCTGAGCCGTTTCCACGAGCTGTTTTCAAGAGTCATTACAAATCGTCTCGCACGCTGACTCGATGACTTCCAGCCTCCCGAACAAACCGGTTTCCGAAAAGGCTTAAGCACCATAGACCATAGACATACCCGTTGGCAAAATGTATGGAATACCGAGGGGTACAACCTACCAATATATCTTGCGTGCGTAACTCGGTATATTAGTGTTTAGAATGAGCGTAGTCAGATAAGCTATATATATATATATATATATATATATATATATATATATATATATATATATATATATATATATATATATATATAGGTCAGGTCATAAGTATTGTCACACAGTAAAAACTTTTCTTTTAGAATGCTGGCCACAAAAAAGTTTATTGAATTCGAATTTCGAATTGTTCATGAAAATAAATCTGTATACTTTTTAGAATTTTACTCATTTTTAAATATGGAGTAGACGCTTAAAGAAGACCGTGTTGCAGTTATTGCGTTGCATCGTTGCAGTTACCCGCCAATTCAAATTTTTGACATACTGAAAAATTTTAATATAACCAAAAGATTCGTTTATCGTACCATCAAACGATACAATTAAGACTCTAGTGTAGATGACAGGTCAAGAAGTGGTCGCCCTCGGTCAGTTAGGACTCCAGCAGTGATAAAAGCTGTGAAGGTGCGAATTCAAAGAAATACCAAACGTAAGCAAAACTGTTGGCCCTTCAGATGGGGTTAAGCAGAACCACGGTGAAAAGGGTGTTAAATGAAGACTTAGAGCTTCGGGCATATCGAAGAAAAACAGGACATCGTTTGAATGCTCGTCTAATGGACCTGAGACTGAAGAGATGCCGCGCTTTGTTGAAGCGGTACGCGGGAAAAAAATATCGGGAAATTCTTTTTTTGGATGCATAAATTTTTACCGTAGAAGAGAGCTACAACAAACAAAATGATAAGGTGTACGCACACAGTAGTGAAGAAGCGAGCAACCGTATTCCGCGTGTCCAACGAGGTCATTATCCATCCTCGCGCATGGTATGGTTGGGAGTTTCTTATTGGGGCTTAACAAAGGTACATTTTTGTGAGAAAGGTGTAAAAACGAATGCAGTTGTGTATCAAAATACATCCTGACGAACCTTGTAGAACCTGTTTCTCATACCATGTTCAACAACAGGCACTGAGTATTCCAACAAGATTCGGCGCCAGCTCATAGAGCGAAGAGCACACAAGACTGGCTGGCGGCGCGTGAAATCGACTTCATCCGGCACGAAGACTGGCCCTCCTCCAATCCAGATTTGAATCCGTTAGATTACAAGATATGGCAACACTTGGAGGAAAAGGCGTGCTCAAAGCCTCATCCCAATTTGGAGTCACTCAAGACATCCTTGATTAAGGCAGCCGCCGATATTGACATGGACCTCGTTCGTGCTGCGATAGACGACTGGCCGCGCAGATTGAAGGCCTGTATTCAAAATCACGGAGGTCATTTTGAATAAACTTTAGTGTCATAAGAATCTATGTTTTGTTAAGTTCATTATGGTATATAAATGGTTACATAATTAATAAATTTGTTTCAATTATTTTATATTAAACATGTGACAGAATTTATGACCTGACTAGGTATATATATATATATATATATATATATATATATATATATATATATATATATATATATATATATATATATATATATATATTCAGCCTATAATTATACCGTATTGGTAAGGCGATCCCTACAAAAGGCTATTAGTCAAGTAAATGGATAAAAACTACCAAGCGGTTGTAACGAATGTACGCAATATATTAAATTATACCAAATAAGATTTGGAAGAGGCCGAAATTCTACCTGAAATTGACTATAGTAATGTTTCAGTGTACCTATGGATTTATTTATGTAAAGTGTCAAATGTAATTAATAGAAGAATTATTATTTTACACAGGTATTATATTATGTACTTTTAATTGTTTTTGTTTATGATAATGTACACTTGTACCCTTACCAGAGTCAAGTAATATAAAATATTAATAAGTATATTTTTTAATAAGTTGTCGCGTACTTCAGTACATAAAATTGCGGAAGAAGATTTCAGAGAGCTTAAACCAGCAGACAATCGATGATGACAGGTTCTCAAGTTTTTAAGGCGCCTAAGCACATAAAATTATCTTTAGGTTGATATCAACGTGAGAGCATTTTGTTTCGTCATCTACATTAATAGATTACATGCGCAGACGCTTGAAACAAAATCCAGTCACCTTTACGTATCAAAATCAGCTTAAAACCATTACTTGTAACGGTGGTTGAGCCACGCGTCAGCTTTTGCTTTTACACGTATGGGCCGGCTCGAGCCGGGTTGGTACCACGACCTCACAGAATACTGGCGTGAAGTGTAAGCTCTGCTTCTGCGTTTAGTCTACTGAGTGTAAGTGGCCGGAGGCAAAATCCCCTTCCCCCATCAACATGGTATTGGAATTAGATGAAAGATTACTCGTTGAGCATTCACGACCAAGCTACTCTACTCCTAAACGTGGGTGCTCAGGCTGCCCCAAAAATTCCTAGGGGAGGGGGGGGGTCAAAATTCCGCTCAAAACAACAACTGCTCGGAGCAAACTGAGCAACAAGACCAAGGTCTAATTGCTATCCGTCTGTCACGCTATCCGTCCGTGAATTTCTGCAACATAAGGGGACTTTACTCGAACCTAAACACCGTCCACTACCATCTCGAGACGGCGAAGCCGGCCTTGCTCTTTCAGACCGAGACGCGGGTGTCCTCTTCGGCTGATATTTCGTATCTTTCCTACCCGGGGTACAAATTTTAACACTCCTTTGTGCCTCGGGCTGGAGTTTGCGTATACGTCAGAGAGAATCTGATTCTCTCTGATCTGTTCTCGCCGCCTCAGCAGTCTTAAAGTTTCAGACCTGTCCATCCTTTGGCTACGCGTAGACAGTGACTAACATCCGCGCGTCTACGGGTTCCTCTATAGGTCCCATAGTGGTAATGCCTTAACAGATCGACTCATCGACCATGTCCAAATGTTTACAGATTCCTTGCTACAACAGGTCCCATCCGCAGAGATCGTGATCCTTGGCGATTTTAACGCCCAACAAGCCGAATGGCTCGGTTCACGTTTAACCGATCATACGGGGAGATCTGTTCATGATTTGCCTTGGCATATGATCTGACACAACTGGTTACTACGCCTACGCGGATTCCAAATGTGGAGCGGAGCATCATGCACCTCCCTGCTGGACCTTTTTTCCTCAGCCAGTATCGGAATCCTCGGTGTCGACATATCCAGTGACGTGGAAGAGATAGCCAAATTGGCCTCTAAAAAGGCCGTGCTCAGCAGAGCGGGATAGTATTTCATGCCGGCACACCGCCTGCAACTTTACAAGGCACAGGTTCGGCCTCACATGGAATACCGTTCCCATCTCTGGGTTGGGGCTCCCCAGTGCCAGCTACTTCCATATGACCGCATCCAGCGCACAGCGGCTCGAATCGTCGACGACCGAGTCCTTGCCGATCGGCTCGACTCACAGGCCCTGCGAGGAGGTGTTGCATCCCTTTGCATTTTCTTTCGCATTTACCACGGGGAGTGTTCTGAGAAATTGTTCGGATTAATCCCAGCCGCCGAATTTCACGAACGCACATCGTAGCTAAACTCGGGAGTTTAGCCAGCAATCATCCAGACGGTATCGGAATACCATATGGATGCTTGGCGATCCACCACCGTACGTTTCAATTGGAGTTTTCTTCCGCGTACGACCTCTCTGTGGAATAATTTACCACCTGCGATTTTTCCAAACTAATACCAATTAGGCAGCTTCAAGAAAAAAAGCTTACTCCTTTTTTAAAAGCCGGCGACGCAACTGCAATTCCCTTGGTGTTGCAGTTGTTCATGAGCGGCGGTAGTTATTTACCATCAGGTGAGCCATATGCTCGTGTTGTTTCCTATAAAAAGAATTTTAACGATAAAGTAGGAGCAGCAATCCGTCAGTAATCAAGTTCTCACCAAAAAACCTTCTGTTAATTCAGATGTTAAACTATAGTTACAACAGTGACCGTACCTCGCACCTCGCATACCAATTTCTTCATATTTAATACCTAATTGATCGTTCTTAAATTATGAAAAGGTATGATATACTCTATAATAATTTCTTAGTTATATTTTAGGATAATTTATATTCTTTACTACCATTGCACTGCAATAACGCCTCTATTTTAGTCAATTCCAGGATGAGGCTTACAATTCAACTGTATGTTTCTTTTGTATCTTTGCACAATTCGATGATCGCTTTTTTATTAAATAGGTTATATTTAAATTAAATATAAAGGAGAATGCCAGAACACCTCATAGCTTGTTATCATACTGGCTCTCTATATCCCTCGGAATGGAAACACAGAATTGCAAGCAGTGCTATTTGGCGACAGAAATAGTTACGAGCGTGGTACCTATTTCTAAAGAATTCTAGGCAGAAGAGGAGTCCTACCACCAGATGGCCAGCTTCTGTACTATAAACTAAAATTATCTAAGACTAAATAGAGACATTACATTCCTACGTTTAGATATTCCCATATCACTATCTCTCTATAATCTAATATCGAGGCATTGCGAACATTTCCAAGACTTTCATAACTGTCGTTTATTGCGTCAAAAGCTATCACGAAAAAGTCTTGCGTTTCCGTTATGGTCGTTATGGCGAGATACGTAGCTAAATGAAAGACGATATGACTTGTAAGAAAAGTATATAACAAAGAATTCCACCTGTAGTTCCGTGATCTAATTAAAACAACTTATATTTTATTTTATAAAATGGGGAAGAAAGTTTCTCGAGTGGCATTCGTTGTCACCCCTTAGGAAAGACGGAAAGACCCGTTTCGAGTACTTCAATTTTATTTATATGTATACAAATTATTATGGCCAATTTAATTAATAAATATCTTTTAAACCAGATGGTAATGTATACCACGGGGAGAAACGTAAAATGTGCGAGATTTCTGGTGCTATAATCGACAGGCGTAAGCTCAAGGGCCCCAAGCCTGTCAGTTATGTCAAATTTTCCCTACAATGGGAGAGGTCGAGGTTCGAATTCACTATAGTCAATCACTACTAGTGGACTGTTACGGACTGAATAAGATGCAAAATTCAAAGAGTAAATATATAATAGTACGTGGTAGAGCTACGCTGCATCTCTATTATGGTTGTGGCACGAATGTGTCGGGTCGATCGGGAAAGAACCACGTTTTTACGAAATACCAAAGTAAAATAGCAGCTTAATCCTGCTGTCTTTCTTATATTGAGTGTAGAGAAGTGGAGACCCTTTTAACTGGAAATAATGAATTCTAGCTTTGTCCTCAGGGGTGACAACGCTTCTGCATTTTGACTCATAATTCAGTGTATAATAATGTTGCGCGCCACTATTAATCTGGCAACACTAGTTACACTAGCGCCCTCTAGTGTCGAGTAGCAGAAATAGGAGAGTCAAGATCCTTCCAGAAATTTCGGGACCGATATGTACTCGAACATTCTAGATGTCGCTACAGTAGAAGGTTCTGGAAACTATCTGAGGCCCTATATAAGGCTGGTATAGACCACGACGAAGGCAGTATTGAATTGGCGATACAAGAGAATACTTCGAAGCGAAACAACTGCGAACTTAAGTGATCAGTAGAATTATTGTGTTTTGTTATTAGTGTATTTTAAGGTGTAATCAGTATCCGTAATTAAAGTGTCAATTTAGGTAATTCAATCAGCAGTTTTTAATTGTCTCGAACCTCAAGCTCGTAACAATATGTCTATGGGCCACAGCAGCCAATTACAATCGGATGGATTATGTGCTTGTTGCTGACTATGCTTAATTTTTATGATTGTTGAGTTTTGTAATATTGACAAAAATACTTTATGTATGATATCAAAAAAAAAACAGTGTACTAGCCCTTTAATTGCCAAACTTTCTTATAACGATGAATGTCACAAATCCCATAGAAAGATGTAGACTTATGTATCTAATGTATTCTTGCCAAAAAAACTTTAATAAATTATGATGTATAGACTATTTTCGAAGGAAGTTAATTGTATTACGCCCATGAAAATAAAACCTCACAGTGGACATATAATATGGAAGTTGTTAAAATAATTACACCGTAAGGTACTTTAAAAAAGGTATTCTTTGCATGAAAACTGTCTGTTTCGTGTCAGAGTTGATAAGGGGCGTGACATCGGCTCTGACACCGGCAGCTATTTTACCATGCTCTAAAAATATTTGCCTAATCATCTTGCACGAGTCACTTCTTGTTACTAAAGGCTGAAAATGTCCTATTTCATAAAATAATATTATTCAGCAACAAAACATATTCAAAAATATTAATGCGTATACTAAAACGCCAACTTCAACTACATGCGGTGCATCATGACGTTTAATTTGCTAAATCTTTAAATATATACATAATATGCGATTTTTTCTTACGACACAACATAATCGCTCACATCCGGCACATTTTAGCATATTTTTTAAATCAATTTATTACCAAATAAAATTTATTAATATGAAACTACTATTCATCAAACAGCCCTTCACAAGTCTACTGCTGAACATAGACGATCATGGGCCACCTGAATCCATCGATTTCACCACACCACGCATATTTTACCACACCTACACTTAGCCTACCGGTATGAGGCTGCCACTCAAGAACCTTTCTTCTTCATCGGTTGTCGGTTCTTGAGTTAAATGGCAGGCCCATTGCCACTCAATTTATTAGTTCGTTAAGACTACTGTTATGAACTAACTATAATGAAGTAAAAACATTGCAGCACATTGTTTACTTGTGAAAAATCTAAAATACAAAGTCAACTTATTTCGAGAACTAAACATCATCGTAAAATTTTTCCTCCTCATCCTTGTAAAACGAACCTACAGTCCACCCGATGGTAAGTTACTACTGTAGTCCACGGACAACTTTAAACAATGACACGCAAATGCGTTGTCACTTCTTAGGAATAAGGTTAAATGAGCCTGAACTGTAATTGCTGTGACTCTTTCATTGTTTTGCGCGCCTAGTACTTGGTTAAAACTTTATCACTTTTATTTATTATCAAAAATATTTTTTTTATAAATTGCACAATTCTTAACGCTTTTGCGGCGCAGGAGGGAAAATAGGAGCTTAATACTGCTGTGTTTCATTTAGGAAGTATATGGCTGAGCCAGTATATGCAGATATACTGGCTCTCTATACCCGACCGGGACACAACAGTGTAGGCACTGCTATGTGGCGGCAAAAGTAGGTAAGAGAGAGGTACAAAACAAGACAGACTCCTAAATACAAAATGAGCCCTAGCACTTAAATCAATCATATACTAAGAATTAGTTTTTCATTGCTGCACTTGATTCCATGCATCAGACACATTCCAGTACATTTAATTATCCAAGAATTCTTTTTATAGGATAATGGTGACATGCGAACACACAGTCCACCTAAGTGGTTGCTGTGGCCCATAGACATTTACATCTATCCTCGCTAGCGAATAAAATGCATCTGCGTTGTCAGCCGTCATCACAAAGATGGAATGCCTCTTTTCCAGTAAAAAAGGTCTCCGGTTCTCTACACTCACCAAACGAAACACAGCAGCATTAAGCTGCTATTTTACGCTGGTATTCTGTGAGAGCGTGGCCCTTCCCCGGTCGAGCCAACCCATTCGTGCTACAACTATACTATTAAAATAGCTGTAGCATGGCTCTACCACGTATAATGATGGCGGAACTAACTGCTTTTTTCCTGTTAAATTAACAAAAATGTTATTCTTTTTTACGCACTTGTGACGCATAACAGCACAAAATGAGTATATAGCAGCACAGTGCTTGTACATACATAAACACTCACGCCTGTCACCCAGAGAGGTAGGCAGAGACTACGGACTTCCATTTGGCACGAACCTTACTCGCCCCTTTCGCCATCTCCACATCCTTATACCTACGCATACCTAAAAAAAATTCCATGCAGCACCTACATTACTTAGCTTATTTTAAACTTATTGTAAAGAAATGTAATTATGCTTATAAAATTTTTATTTATTTATTATTATACATCGGGCACATTTCGGCACATTGTTTTTTAGATCTATAATAGCGAAAGAGAGAGATAGCTATAATGGTAAGTGGCCTCTTCATTCCAGATACCTGCAACCGATTTCAAGTGCGAAATTACTTTTTAGAACTAAGATGAAATGCCTCATGGACTGTAATTATATTGGTTCGACATAAATAGGTTAAAATGTAGTACTATACTAGAATGACTTCTAGACAAAAAAGACCCACTTACAACATACTAAAGAAAATAATGAAATAAAAGTATTAATGAGGAAATCATTTAAATAACGCACACGAACGAGTAAGACTTAAATAAATTAGCAATTTTCTATCTGTAGTATGCACTTCTTGCAATTAATACTTATGTCCAATCTAGCTTGAAGAGTTCCGCTCGGAGCTTAATCAGCGCATAACAGAGTGAGTCTACTTTTAGATAATTAATGAAGTCCGAGGCCTAATTGAGACTATATGTAGTGTGTCTGAGAAGTTCGGTTAAGGTTCTCAGAAAATAAGAAGAGATACAAATACTTTACTACCTTTGCTGGTATACAAACTAATCATCATTAAGAATCCCACCACCGCTCAGGGTACGGTAGCTACCATTAGATGGACTATACGTACGTTTGTTAATTCAATTCTATAAAGAAAATAGTACGCGCGCCAACTATAGAAATCAAAGTAAAAAAAAGTATATATATAACTTCAAAAATAACAAATGAATTCGCTTTCAAACAAGCGACTTTCAAACACACAATGAACGTTATAAATCACCTGTGCAACGTGTCAAAAAGCGAGAGTCAAAAATGGAAAATAAAATGAATAGTTAATAGTGAATATTTAACTAAGTAAAACTTTCCCAGCAAAGTTGGATAGAAACTAAAATTAATTTTTTGTTAAGTATAATTTTTTAGATTTTGTACCAAATTGGCTCACTGCAAAAGCACAAAATGGAGCTCTGAGGAGTTGACGCCCTAATGTCTTAAGACGACCAACTTAATGGCCTTTTTCAGGCATTGCAAATTTTAGGGCATTTTACAGACGAAGATATAAATGGAGAACATATTCTTTAAACAACTATTTAAATACATTACAACAAGAAAATAGCGAAATAATAGTTAAATTTAAGAAATTAAAAGTAAAAATAAATTAATATCTCATAAATAAATTTAATATATAAGATATAAAAAACTGTTACCTATAATTATTTTTAATACTATCTTATTATATTAACAAACGTCTAAAATTTTTTATCATCAAAATGTCAATTTTTTCTTAAAGTTAAAGTTCAAAATTTTATTTATTAATAATAAATATCTAGTGGCAATTTATTGAATATTTTGATGGCCACGTAAACTGGACTTTTATCGAGCATGTGACCTTGGTTGTATAAATTAGCTGGTTTCAGTTTACGGTTACTTCAATAGTTATGTCTCTATTATTTTCAAAAAAAAAATACAATTTATTTTAAACACAATATTTCAATGGATTTAAAATACACAATCAAGAAAGAAAATGAAAACAAACAAATGCTTGAAATGTAATCGAATGGTAGATTCTAAATCACTACTATTAAGGTTGCAGTCCGTACCCAGTAGGTATAAACGGCGCTTGTACTCGTATATACTTTGTGTTTTTATTTGCAAAATATATCGAATAGAAAAATATTTACAAAGAATCCGGTCCCAATATTTTAACATTAATAAACGAAAATTTCATAGAATTCACGACAAACGCATTATTTTATATTTTGTGGGTGTCGTACTACAATTAAAAACTTAAAATTTATTATAATGTTTTCCGCAATGTATGGAGAGGCCTATATTCAGCAGGATCGCGTTGTTTCACCTTCACCTTTCACATGATTTTCACACGTCCCGCATTGACACGGAAATAATGGCAAAAGGCATTAAATGCTTATTAATAATTAAATAAGGTGTTTTACAACATCCGCCAAAACACGACCACTTAGACATTTAGCTCGTTGTGGTTCTCTTTATTGTTTATAAAGAATTATCTGAAAGGAGCATATTTCTGTGTCTTCTGGTAATAAAGAAGCGTTTTGATAGATCACCTCTTAAGCTAAGAGGACTTATTTTAGACACGTCCTGTCTATATTTATTTGATTATATTTGTACATCACACATTGGTAGAATACACGATACCCGCTGTAAATTTTACGAATACCTAACTCACTGTATTCACAAATCTATTCTATGCATATAATAAATCCGTAGAAAAGTCGTCTCTGTAATTCTATTATTTTCTACAAAAAACAACTCCAGGGGACTAAATAAAGGGCATTGAAGCCAAATTAGTGGTTTTAAGAACTTTTTTCTTTCTGTCTGTCTGTCTGTCTGTGTATTCCCGATTCACGCGGAAACTACTCGACAGATTTCGATGAAATTTTGTGTGTAGGTAGTTAGGGATCCGGGCAACTTATAGGCTACTTTTTATCTGATTGCGGTATTCAAAAAGTAGGGCTAAATATTTTCATTCCTCAAGATGTTAATTTCTCTTTGTTGACGTTTTTTTTAAAATAAATAATATATTTATAAATATTATTTTAACCGTTAGCTTTAACCGTTGCGTAGTAATTTGAACTACGTCGTCAATTTACGTTTCACTTTATCAAAACAGTGCCATTGTAACGAACCCCCCCCCCCCTCTCTTATTTTCTTTTTTTGTTCTATATATCCACTTATACTTGTATTTCTTTAGAATCTATATCTGTAAGATATATAAATATATCTAATTTACGTGACCAGTATATCTTGATCTTTCTAAAGGTTTAAATATAGGCCGTTTAATAAATTTATGGCGTGATCGTCTTAGTTAGACCCTTTTAACGTTGTGTTTGTATAGTAACTTAGTTCTTTTAGGTGTATCTTGGAAGAATGAATATTCACGAGAGCAATCGAAAGCTGTTGGTAGAGTCTTATAAGCTAAAGAACCCCGTTCACGAAGACAGAGCTCAAAAAGTTTAAGAACAATAAATTGTCCCTATTCCACTTGTATCTGGTTCACAACAGTCAATTCCTTATTAATTAATCCCTTCCCGCTTGGAAAAGGCTCACAATATTTATATCAAATACCAGTTACAAGGGCTTCGCTCTCCCACATTTAAAAAAAAAATGTGGAGGAGGTACACGGCCCCACACACGCCGCGCACGGTGAGCGCCAACCATTTTAATGTGCTCCCCCGAAGGGTACGCAAAGTTGGGAACTGGACCGTAGTCCACAGCAAAATAACTGGCGAACCAGTAAAAGAGGACTTGGCCCCTTGATAGTGCGTAAGCACAAACATCGACCGAAGTCGCGCATGTCAATGCGTGTAAACGCCATACAGAATACGATCAAATCCAGCCACAGTGAAATGTACGTCACACGGGTTAGGCAACAATCGGCACACTGACCATAAAAAGCCCTCCGTGAGCGCCACCACCTGCCAGACCGCCGTTTCTGCAGACGTGATGTAAGTGTAAAGGATCACCACCAATTGCATGGGTCAGCACGGCCAATTGGCCGCAGAGCGTGTCATGAGTCTACCGCTCACCTCAAGGGAACGGGGTCCGACGTTGTGCGGCTTTCGGCCACAGCCTTGAGAGCCTCCTCAGATTCTCCTTCCAGCTACCACCCGCATGAGGTCGACACATATGCTCCACCAACCAATACAATGGCAGATATAGCCAATAGGCAGTTATAAGATAATATTAATAATTCGCCATCAGAAAGGGTTTGTGTCACTGACGTTGAGTATATGTATTTTTCGATCATGTTTGTCTCACCCACCAACAAGTTGCCTTCAATCTCTCAAAGGTGGGAACTTTATAGAGATATATTATTAAGTTGTTATATAAAACATCATGGAGGGCAGACAGTCTGCATCTGCAATGAAGGGACCCGACTTGGGCAAAGCTACTTAGGTTGTGAGTCAAACCAAGACGCGGAGAGCGCCATTGAGAATAGCGACCCGCCAAACAACCACCGTAGAGACGCAATGCTGCAGAATGCAACAAGCATCAATACGACTATCGTCGGGCTTACACCATCCCAAGGTCCCCCATACAGTCCCAGCAGACATCACCTCCCGCATACCTCCATCGACCAGAACCACAAGATGCGTCAATTCAGGTGCAGTACACCCGCAGATCCATCACAAGACGCAATACTGCAAGTAGCAGTAAGCATCATGCAACTATCATACGGATGGCGCCCCCTCACAACACACCTATATGATCCCTATCGACTTTGGTAACAAAATTTGATAACGTTGGTTTTTCAGTTCTTTCGTTTTTTCATTGTAGTAGGAATTAATAAAGTTTGTAGTATCTATAATTACTACTTAAATAGCATATAATAGTGACATATTATATCGAAAATCATAAAATTTTAAATGTTTCTATGTTTAATTTCTAATCTTTAAAAAAGTTTAGTTTATCTATAAATAAACTGGTAAAAACTGTAATTATTGCAAAACTCTCACTATCCATATAGCTTAAATAAAGAGATTTTTATATATATATTCGCCAGATATTAGAATTAATAATATCATACACTAGTCGATTATGGCATGAAATAGTGATATTTTTGGCTATATCATGTTATAGCTTGACCAAACCAATGAATAGAGATCGTTTGGCGATATTAACAACTAAACACAACAGTGCTATTTCTTCATATACTATTTCTTCATATTGTTGTATAGTAAAATAATTTCATTACATACCGCTAGCAGCGCTGATACGAGTAGCAGATTTTTGACAGAAGCAGAATTTTTAATAGAATCTACATCACTTTATGCCTAATTAATGTATGATATAAATGTTGGCGGCTTTGTTGTGTGATTGGGCCACTCCATTCGCAACTCAACTTATTGTAACTGAGTACTAGAGGGTACAGTTTTTGTTTTCATTGTTTTAATCTCATAATATCGCTATCTACTTACTGCTAAATAAATAAAATAAGTAACTGTTGAAATTAAAGAGAATTCTATTAAATACTTATTCTCCCAGCATCAAAAATTTTCAGACTACACTTTGATCTTAGCCAAAAGGCCGAGAAGCGATAAATTCTCAGACTTAAAATATCCAAACCGGTGTCGCGATGATTTATCGTTGTTGTCACTTTTAGCAAAAATAACTAACAGAACTGTGTACACAAACTGTGATTAAGATAGAATGTCTTTACTTGAATATGTTGGGTGTCTATCAGCATAGCAATATTTCACCAACTTCCTTTTGTATCAAGTCCGATGTAAGTAATTTAAAATTAAAAGGACTCTAAGATTATTATCTCTAAATGATGGAATAGTATGAAAGACTAACTACGAGGTTGTTCTTGGGATCCACAATAATTCTTTTCAGGTTTTATGAGTTTCATTTAAGCAAATACGAGAGCTGTGTAGCTCGTCGTTAGATTTCAAAGCACAGGAACAAAAGTGTTTGATTTCCGCGAGGACCAATGAAACAGGTAAGAAAATTTTATTTGCTTATTTTCTATGTGCTCAGTGAAGTGGTAAAGAATAACTTGACGGCTTGACCTTGATATCTAATTAGTTTTAAAAAAATCGTGGATATGTGAAACCACTACTTTGCACATTGGTAATTAGCAGTCCTGTGCACAGTCGTAAGACGTTTGTAAGCTGCTTCCTTACTTTTTTACTTTTATTGAGACTTATAAAACATTTTGTCATATATTAAGATAGCTTTCATATTTTCAGACATACCTACCGATTGAGATTTTTGTGACAGTCCCGGTTTCATAGCAGAGATGAGTAAATGAACAGGCTTTGGCGCAAATGTACTTTAAATATCAAAGACAGCATATTTGCTATTTTGTATTATGTTTTTAAAACTATATATCTATAATGTTTTTATAACTATGCGTAAAACTACATTGATAGAATATTGAAAGTTATCCGGTAATCGAGCCGATCCAAACGTAAATCTCATAGTACGTAGGCAATCCAAATCCGCACCGACACCACTCATATTTTAATTGCAATTTGAAGTTTAGATTTACTACGTTCTAGGTGGCGAAGGAAAATATTGCGAGAAAACCTGCATATTTGAAAAGTTAAAAAATATTTCGGAAATCATTTTTAGGTATACTTATGTGAAGTTGGTCAAGCAGCGTTGGAGTCAACTCAATCAATACTTTTTTTGTACTAAAACTCGCTGCGGCCTGTTCTCAGTGTGGGATGTATGTAGGCTGCTACTTTTTTAATTTTAATAGGCACATTCACTGCTGATCATAGGCTTCTCCCATTGTTTGCCAAATAGGCCGGATATTTGTAGTAGTAGCCACGCTTGGCAAGTGGGTCGGCAACCGCAGCTGTCACTCTCCTCGTGTTTAAGTTTCCCTTCTGTCGCCTCTTACGACACGCACGAGACGAAATGAGGTATGATGTTATATGAGGTTTCTATTTCGCCGCCTCTACATTGCTAATATATTGCTACTTCCGATTACTTATAAGTTGGATATTAGCCGTTGCTGCCACGCTTGGCACGTGGGTGGTCAGCTGCATTTTTTTATTATTTTCAGCTGTACCTAATCAATAAGACGCTGCTACCAATCTTCTCTATATTTCTACTACCGTTCATGAATATAGTTCCTTTCACATATTCATCGTTAATAGAACATCGTTAAATTTTAACTTTATTGGAGTGTAGTAGTAATAATTCACGCTAAAACACGGATAAAAAGCTAACAAATAAAGAAATGAATAAAATCGAATTTGAATTTTTAACGATGTTAGCCACCCTAAATAGCTTAACGGTCTGTTTAATAATTCTCCATAGTGTCGTAGCAAGACTCTATAATTCCTACAATAATTGTTTTGTTTCCGTATAGGATTTGGTCCAAACAGCACGGGGTTATTTATAGCCAGTCTAGGTACCTACATAAAATTAAACCCAAAAAACACAAACCTTTTCAAAGATGGCTTATCATTTGCTGCGGGTCCAAATCCTGCACGGATAGTATTTGTATGGTCTACAAATACATTGTTATGGGTCGGAGATATGCTTGTCTTTGTGAAATTTATGTATGTGAACCACGATACAGGAGAAATGTTTAGATTCCGTATGGGATTTGGTCTGGACTTGATTATTTATAGCCAGTGTGGTACATTAAAATAAACCCAAATACACACAAATCTCTTTCATTCAATTTTGCTTATCATTAAGGGTTGTGGGTACCAATACCGCTTGAAAACTATTTGTATAGTCTAAAAATAATTACTACGGATCTGAATGTTTGTCCTTGTAGCATTGATGTATGTAAACCACGAATCAGGGAAATTCCTACTGTGTAATCAACGTTTTATTCAATTTAAAAAAAGACAGTGCGGTAAAATTATTTTATCAATGACTACAAGGACCATAACTGGACGTAAAGAATTGTTCGAGACACTCACAGCACCGATTGTAGTACATCACTATTAACATGGTACAACCCTATTGTAACCTTTTTTATAACTGTCAAATCGACATTCTCTCTCTTCTACAGTCGAGAGCGAGTCGTGTGCAGTTCAGACGCAAATTTTGTACAGTTTTTAAATTATACAATAAATCAAGGAAATTAATTGTTTTCAATTAATACATAACCCCAACAAGAATAATATGTTAAGTTTTCTCCGAAGTCAAAAATGTGGATGTTTTTCGTGGTTGTTAATAAAAATTTCGTTTATCTGACGCAATGAGGAATAAATTATAGTCTTTGATAGGATTTCATTTCTTGACGTTACTAGCTTTACTTAAATTTCATTTACCCTGACTGTAAAGGAATAGGCAAAATAAAACCATAAGGTAGACAAGAAAATGATATGAAACAATATTCATGAATAGATAAAATGTTACGTAAAGAGCAATGGCAGAAAAATAGTTGACAAAAATTATAGCGTCTAGAAATAAGTTATATATAAAATGAGTTTTATTATTTTTCTATGATTTTTCAAATAAAAATGTATTTTAATTAAAGCCACAGAAAGAAACAAACATTTTTGGGAATATCAAATGACTGAAATCATTTTACTCTATTCAAATGTTGCCATTTAGTATATTCCTACTATTTTCGTATACACTTTGTAATGGTACACAACACACAAAGTACTTTTATATTAAGTTATTATTAGTAATAACTGTACTATCAGCAATAACAAAAATAAAAGTAATATGGCTGAGAATAAGTCTCTTACAAAGAATTTCCTACAAAAATACATTATCTCAATCATAGTACTATGTAACAATTCCATTTAATGTTATGCCAACACTAGCTAAAATCAAATGTCACTGTTTTTTTTTACTGGCTTTACAGCTCTGGGTTCTAGCCTTTCTGAGAATGTCACTATGGTACAAAAGTCCTGGAGCCATGCCAGAAATATACATTTATAGTATGCAAATATATAATAGAGATACAATAATTTAAAAACTCTCAATTATGTATTATGTATTAACCTAACATCAAACAACCACAGGAAGCATGACTTTTTCCAAGTGACATAGGACATAACCTAAAAAGGTTCAAATGTAAATATCTTTTTTTTGTCGCCTTCTCAGTACAAAATTCTTTGACAGAGTTAGTAAGGGACTGACGCTTAACATTTTAAGATATTTTTGGTATATAGACGCTACCATTTCTTCTCAACTAATTTTATGTATGAAAGTCTGCCATTGCTCTTTTCGCAGTAAAGTAAAAGTTTATGTCACATATTAATAGCAATAATATAATCTATAATATTAGTAGTGTTAATCAAAGTTAGGTGTCATCATATAAATCTAAACATATAAATAAAATAGCAGTGTCTGTCTATAATATCGAAATAACTTCCTTTTATTAAGCTCAGGATCTTATTTGCATGTCACTAAGACATGAATAAGCATTTTTAAGTTGTATGTCTGCCTGTCTTTCTGTCGGTCTGTCTATTTGCCAGTTCTGGCTAATTTTCGGTATGGCTGAACTGATTGTAGTGAAAATGCACGAAATGACAGAGACTTTATCCGAAAAACTTCCGATATGTTTTTGTGAAATCGAATAATTTATAAAGTTAATGGTTGTTAATGACTGAATGATGACATTAATACATAACATCTAGGCAAAACCGGAGTTGGTCGTTAGTTTAAAATGAATATATTCATACATACTTAAACTTTCACACTTGTGACCCAGAGGGGTAGGTAGAGAATATGGACTTCCATTTGGTATACAATACTGATATTATTCTCTTGCTTCTTTCACATCCGTATATTAACGAATTGATGCTTGTCGGTTAAAGGTACTCTTAATTTGTCCCGTTTTTAATATATCTTCATTTTCGTCGATAATTTACCGAATGGGACGTCCTATGCCGACTATGCCACTCAATTGTACAACATAAATTTGCTTTGCCACACTTTTCTCGATCGTTTTTTCTACGTGTTGAAACCACCGAAGCATTTCTTTCTAAAGGCTCTACCCACTAAAACTCTTTTGACTAAGTCACCTCGTCTCTTGTTAACGGACGAGTGTCGTATCTTGGTTATTCGCGGTATAAGTTTTACCGCGGTCTTTCTCCGAAAAGTTAAAAAAATAACCTTACCGCAAGCTTTTGGTTCACCCGTCAATTAGAGCACATAAATGTACCTTTAACATTTTTAGACGTCGCATTCCTTGTTCAAAGTTTTCTTATTATTTCACAATTAAAAAAAATCACAAACGATTTTAAATGAACGTATATTATTATGCCAACTTGAGTGCATGTATTCATTTTATCTCTTACTTTAGATTTAAAGGGGTGTTATAGATATCATCTTTGCAGTGACACCTACTCACCTTAATTAAGCCAGATAGTAGACAGGGCTAATCTCGTTTATCTTTCAAGCCTTCATTTTAGAAACAGGCTCTTTTATTAAAACTTTTTTTGATAAATGCTTTGCTACCTTATGTGTCCACTTTATCTGTGTCAATTTAAATTAAACTTTTTGAATTATACTTAGTGGTTCGTGTCTCCTCAGAGTTTTACTGTCTTTATATCCCTCTCATCTGACGGCCTCGTTGGTCTAGTGGTTGTAGTAGTGCGACTGCTGATCATGAGGTCACGGGATCGAATCCCGGGTCGGGCCAAAAATCAGTTATTGAGCTTATCGATCAAGAAATTTTCAGTAGCTGCCCGGAGTCAGAAAGTTGGCGGTGTGTCAACCCCGTGCCTCGGAAAGCACGTAAAGCCGTTGGTCCTGCGCCTGATCTCTCTCCGGTCGTGTTTTACCGTCCCATCGGACTATGAGAGGGAGGGAATAGAGAGTGCACCTGTGCTTGCGCATACACTTGGGCACTATAATGCTGTCCTGCGCCAATGGCTAGTCTCTAATGAGACTGGCCGCCGTTACCGAAATTCGGTCTGGAGGACGTTATTTGTATCTCTCGCAGATGTTTTTTGATGAAGAAATTGTTTTAATGGTGGAAATTTCGGAAAGCTATAAAATACCATGTTGACCGTGTAGTGGTAGTAGAAGAACATTAACTAACCCATGTGGTCCCATAGTTGTCGTAAGCGGCGACTTTTGAAGGAGCAGTTTTTAAGCGTTTTCTGATGTTAATAGAAATAGAAACTTTTTTATTCAATATAGATTACTCTTTTGTTTAATTACCAATGGTTCGAAAAAAAAACCTCCGTCCTGGGAAGAACCAGCAAGAAACCCAGCGGGATTTTTTTAAATAACAGCTTACAATTATGTATGTTACACAATAATTAAAAACACAAAACAAATTAGAAATAGATTGGTAGCGATCACCTCATTTCCAGGGGGTTATTTTCATTCATAAATTCCTTAATACTATAATAACCCTTTTTAAATCAGCTTAACTTAATAAAGTTTTTGAACTTCGGGCAGGCCAAATTATGTATATTTTCTAAGATTTTGTGGTAAAAGCGTATACATCGCCCCAAGAATGAATTATTGACTCGATGGAGTCGAGTAACTGGTACTAGCTTGTGTCTGTTCCTAGTATTTACAGAATGAATATCACTTATTTTTGTAAAACTACTTTATTTTGTGTACGTGCATTACATTTTCATAAATGTATTGAGAGGCAGAAGTTAATATGTAAATTTCCTTAATTTTTTGTCTCAGCGACTATTTAGTCCTTAAATTTTAAATTGCTCTTATGGCCCTCTTCTGTAAAACAAATTATAATTTCAGTGTAAGTCGCGTGTCCCCATAGCTAAACACCATACGACATTATGCATCGAAATAGCCAAAGTAAACTAGCCTAGATATTTCAACACTGGCAATATTTTTTATCTTTTATACAGCATATTTTCATTGGAACACAAAACACAATTTAATTAAAACACAAACAAGTGGTATTTAACAACTGTAACTCAAAATTGAGGTCGATATTATCAAATAACAATATTTAATTTTTAAAAATAGTTGGGAGCAATTATTTTACAACTTTTCACCTGGCCACAGCATCCAATGTTGGTTATGCTTATTAGTAAAATCAATCATTCATAGAATAGAATAGAATAGAATAGAATGATTTTTATTCATTATGGATTATTACATAATACTTATTGAAAGTCATTATTTTATTTACCACTGGTTCGGAAAATACCTCTGTCCTGGGAAGAACCAACAAGAAACCCAGCGGGACTTTTTTTAAAAAAATAATTTCACTTAACTATAATTTTGTTTATACAATTTTAAATGAATTTTCATAGAACCAGCATGGTGGCGATCACCTTATTCCCAGGGGCTATTTTCATTCATGTATTTCTTGATATTATAATTACCTATTTTGTACAGTTTTTGTTTAATAAAACTTTTAAACTATTGACAAACTTTGAACATGTTCTGGGATTTTATTGTAAAAGCGTTGCCCCATAAATGAATTAATAGTCTAGTAACTGGCATTACAAGCTTATGTTTGTTCCTAGTGTTTAAGGTATGAACATCCTTATTCTTATTAAAGCTATTTATGTCTTTATGTACATACATTACATTTTCATAAATATATTGCGATGCCAAAGTTAATATGTTTATTTCTTAAAATTTTTCTCTGAGGGACTCTTTACAATTTAGATTATAAATCGCCCTTACGGTTCTCTTTTGCAAAACAAATATAGCTTCAATATCAGTCGCATTACCCCATAGCAAAATTCCATAAGACATTACGCTATGAAAGTAATTAAATACACTAACCTAGCTGTCTCAACATCTGTGAGACTTATAATCTTTTTACAGCATATGCTGCAGAACTAAGTCTGCTTGCTAATTTAGATATATAGGGGCCCCATTGAAGTTTCGCGTCAATAGTAATACCAAGAAAAACAGTGGTATCCACAAGACTCAACTCCTCCCCATTTAAGAGCACATTGGTTTTCTAATGTTTTACATTAGGTATTTTAAATTTAATACATTTTGTCTTATTGCCGTTTAAGAGTAAATTGTTGGCGTTAAACCAATGTACTAGTTTCGATAGAGCATTATTTATATCGTCATATTTAATTTACTGCCGTTTCACTTTGAAAATTAAAGAGGTATCGTCAGCAAATAATACTATATCGTGATTGTCCCCTTCAAGATAAGGTAAGTCATTAATATAGATTAAGAACAGGAATGGGCCAAGAATCGAGCCCTGAGGAACGCCCATTGATACTACCGATCCGGAGGAACATTTACCATTGATGACGACTTTTTGAGATCTGTTACTTAAATATGAAGTAATAAGTCTAAGCGCCAAATTTTTTACACCGTAATGTTGTAGTATCCTGATTAATGTCTCATGATGAACACAATCGAAAGCCTTGAAAAGGTCACAGAAAATACCTAAGGCATCTTTTGAAGTCTCCCAGGCATTGAAAATATATTTCATAAGCTCAACACCGGTGTCAGACGTCGAGCGATCCCTTGTAAAACTAAATTGATTTTTATGAAGTAATTTATTTGTATTAAAAAGAATTAACAATTGTTCCAATATTATTTTTTCAAAAATTTTACTGAAAGTTGGTAGTCCAGAAATAGGTCTATAATTAGCGGGGTCCAATGTACTACCCGATTTAAATAAAGGTATTACTTTACTATACTTCATTAAATCAGAAAACATACCAGAATCGACACAAGTATTAAAAATAATAGTAAGATGGGATGCAATTAAATATATTATGGACGCAATCACTGTAACGAAAATCCACCACAAATCTGCGGTTTTCTTTACATCAATAGTTTTGAAGTATTTTACAATATTATGCGGTAATACTTTTTCAAATCTAAATTCTTTTAAACAGGTATTAACATTCTGTTTAAGTAATGACTCGGCGACAGTTGGAGAAGTATTCAATGACTCTGTTGTCAAGATAGGAACATCAGTGAAATATTTCTCAAACACTGCTGCAACTTCTTGGTTTGATTTAGTTAATTCATTATTAGTTTTTAATTGATAGTTTGAGTTACGAGGTTTCTCTTTACCGGTTTCGCTGTTAATTATACTCCACGTCATTTTATTTTTATTCTTAGCCGTCTTAATTTTGTTACATATATAATGTAAAAGTTCATGGTTTCAATATTTCGTGTGTACAAACTGCTGCGTTTTAAAAAAATCTTAAATTATGTATATCCAAATGCAATACAAAAAATACAGGACGCTAATTGACAAATTTAACTTTTTTTCTCTCGACGTTTCAGTGCTTTATAGCACCTATTGTCAGGGGGGTAATATATGAGGCAAATTAAACGTGATTACGTTTCTAAAGTTAGTTTAATTTTAAGACAAATGGACTTAAAACTGACAGTAAATTTCAGAAAGTTAATAGAATTTCATTATTATCTATCAAAAGATAAACCAAACAAATCTCGAAAGGGACAATCCGAATGGATGGAAATTAATTGTAGTTTGATTTAATAGTTGCAATAAATGTAATTGTGGTAACATTTAAAACCACAGACCAACAGATTTTACTACGAAAAAGTCAATTCGCAATATTTTATAATTAAGGTCTAACGATCTAAAAACTATATATATTTTATCTCGTATATCAATGTTTTTAGTAAATTTACAAACTAGGTAGGGCACATCACTTTATTTTATTAAGCGGATCACAGCTAATTATTGTATTGGAAAAATTTATTTTCGCAAATTAACGCCTGATTCTATTATTTTTAGTTTGAAAAGCTTTGAAGCTTTGAAAACCATGGTAACCGACATAGCCCAACGAATTAATAAGCTGAAGTAGCAATGCCGGTTATATAACCGATGGGGACGAAAGGTTCTTGAGCAGCAGCCTCGTACCGGTAGACGAAGTGTAGGGAGTCCCGTACTAACTGTATGAACCTGCTAAGACATGCAGGAAGTCGATGGATTCAGGTGGCTCAGGACCGTGCTTTGTGGCATTCCCTGGGGGATGCCTATGTTCAGCAATGGACTTGTGAAGGGCTGTAATGAATGAATGGATAAAAAAGCTCCTTGTTTATATGGGTTAATTTCATTAGATAAATGTCAATCATATATATATATATGATGAAAGTAAATAGCGTTATGACAATTGATCGACTGTAAAGAACACCTGACTCGAAATCGCGAGCGAGTTGCGCAATATCTTTAAAAGGAATCTCTGGTAATGTAACGTAAGAAAACGAATAAATAATGCTTGTTTCAGTAACGCGTTTAATGTAGCTTAATAAATAGCTCAATAAGTCTCGTATTTACCTGTTAGATATTGTACTGCCAATATTCATCTTTAAACTGGGATACAACAGTCTACTGCTGCTTTGCCACTTACTTACCCAGCTGGATTACTAGACATAAAAGATACAAAAGTATATACACGTAAGAATGCAAAAAGATCTAAGTCACAACTTGGTTCAAAAATGAGATATTCGCCAAACTATTTCATACGTTCTATACTTTAATACAGTAATAGTCGTTTATTTGAAAAATACAAAACAGCAAGCAAATTAAAGATGGTACGTTTAGTGATCTAAACTTCAATTCAACTTCAAAAAAAACGAGAACCGGAGACCTTTTTTATCGGAATAGTCATCTCTTAGTTCTCAGGGGTGATAACGCACCTACATTTTAATTTTTAATCGAGGATAGATAGAGGGATGTTTATGGGTCACAGCATCTAAATACTTATCATCAGGTGGAGTGTGTGCTCGTTTGTCACCCTTATTCTATAAAAAATGTGATTAAATTCTTTTCTGCGCAATGATATCCATAATATAAGCTACTTTAGATCAGACATCTGGCATGCAAAACATAACTACATGAATATCATTTTGTAATTTTTTTCACAAAAGGAGGGTTATGTTATTCGGGTGTATGACTGTATGTTGGGAACTATTTTTTGTTTATATACGATTGATTACAGTTAAAAGCTTGTATAATAAAATAAAAAGACGGTCATTTTGGTATCAAATCCATATTTTTAAAATATTCGCTACAATGTTACAAAAACGTCCGAATGTTTGGAGATTTTTACAAGACTTTTATCGGTACATTTTATTCATCATCATTAAGGGCCAGCACAAGTAAAATGCTGTACCTAGGTCTCCTCCAAAGAATGTCACAAACGGCGGTCCACAGCTATCTGCATTTATCAACTTTCTACATCCCTTACTTCATCTAGTGGCGTGCCGTCCTACAATGATTACCGGTACATGGCCACTCGAAAAATTTTCATCCCTATCTATTTGTTGGTTTTCAAGCTATATGATCGGTTTATTGCCACTTCAGCTTACTGGGTCTAGGTTAGTAGATATTGTTCTCCTGCAGATATTCTCATTTCGAATTTTATCATGCAGAGAACGCACGCCTTGCAATACATAACGCAGTGTTGGTACCGACTTTGTTATATGGCAGCGAAACCTGGGTATGCCAGAAGAAGCATAAAAGTAAGTTGAATGCAGTGGAGATGCGATCTCTTCGTAAAATGTGCGGCGTTACTATGGCCGACCGAAAGCGAAACGAAGAGATTCGCAAGATGGCAGGTTTGAAAGATGACCTTATCACAAAAATTGATAAGGGCGTGCTTCGGTGGTTTGGGCACGTTGAGCGAATGAGTGAAGACCGAATGGTGAAGAAAATATATAGCGCGAAAGTTAATATTAAAAGGTGTCGAGGTAGACCGAGACTAACTTTCGAAGACCATGTGAGCAAATTGCTCGAAGAGGGTAGGGTCAAAAGTACTCGGATACCTAGACGTGCATGCATGAAGAAGATAATGAATCTGAAAGAAGCGAAAGAGGTTTGTAAGGATCGTGACACTTGGCGATCTGTTCTCTCTGGCTACCCCGTCAGGGATTGTGCGTGAAGATAAGTATGCAGAGAAACTACGAACATAACCCACTCCATAGATTAATGAACGACCTTGAGCTTCCTCATACGGCCAACAGTAATAGACCACGTCTCAAGTTCATATTATGTTATCATTAGCAACACTCACAAGTTGCACACTCTTGTTTCGAAGTTTCAAGGTAGAGGTGACGAGAAGACTTGATGAAGTACAGTTCATTAACAAGACCGCACGGAAACTTAATTACAGCTAAAACAATTAAGGTTAGGGTTACGGATAAAACGGATAAACGTTAAACATGCATACAAGAAGGAAAACTATTAATTACAATTTTATATAAGCATTAAAAGCTTGTTTAGTAAATAATTGTACAAAGTCCACGATTGGAGACCAGCAACGCAGGGTCAATCCGAATGTTGATAAACGCAGAGACATACTCTATTACCGAAGTCAGGAATTTAAGTTCCAGGTTTTAGAGAGCATTTCATTATATTATTTGGCCATATCCTCTTCTAACTAACCGCAGAATGTAGTGTGCAGGTACGCTTTTGCAGAAATTTCAAATTTCATTAAAACATTAAAAGCTGACTACAAAGAACTAAAAATAATGAAATAATTTTCACATGACAGCTTTGGAAGTCAGACATAAGACATTGTGTATAGAAACATTAAAGCACCGACTAAAAGTCTAGTTTGTCCCTTTTCTTAAGTATATAGCAGCTCATGTAATTAGTAAGTTAGTCAGAAATAATTTCTCCAAATTTATATGGGAGCAGTCTGAAGAAAAAAAAAGAAAACTGTTAAAAATAATTATATTATTATTTACCTGTTTAGAAAAAAGAATAAATTAAATCGGTTCTCAATTGACGAAAGTATAGCGTAACATACATACAAAAAATCTCCTTTGTCTAAAGTCCATCTCCACTAACACCCGTGTACCTAGAAGATTGCAATACGGAGGGTGAAATTGGTGACAAGCTTGTGGAGACTAGAAGAAACAATCATTGATTTTATGGTCTCTTGCATTGCACTTCGTTTTCTAAACATTACGACCCTCCGGGGTAGGAGGGTCGGTTCTATTCTCGCCCCAGAATCTAAGAATATACGAAAAGGAGTTTCGGGTTTGTGGGAGAATACCGCAAGGAGGGTAAACAAAGTTTTCATTTTTTGTTGACTGTTTGGTAGCGCAGTGACTAAGCGGCTGCGTGACCGTGGGTTCGAACCCTGGACCGAACAAGTGTTTGTGTGGTTTACAAATAGTTATTCCACGTCTAGATGTTTGTCCACGTGCAATATATGTATATAAATCGCGTTCGTGATACTGGAGAAAATAAAGAGTAAGTAACTATAATATAATAATATATAATTATATGTAACGATGTAATGTCAATGAATGATTGATAGTGACTTTATATTATTTATTTATATAAATATAAATAAAATGAATGTTTGAAAATGACTCAGATATATCAATCATTCATTGATATAGACACACGTTAAAAAAAGAATAACACAATGTGTATTTCTCCGTATTTTATACAACCCTTTAAAAGTCGGTGTTGATTATGACAAATGAACAATCAAATTTTATGGCACACAACGAAAAATATAAAGGTAATAAATTATCTCTAACAATGTGGGGAACGGAGATGATTTATTTGAATAGAAATCATGAAAAATCAAAAAACGAAAAGGTAATGGTAGGAAAAAACAAACAGAGAGGAAAAAATCAAATAAAATAAGATTAAGAATTAATTTCATGCTCCTGTGAAATATTACAATGTCAATTTCAACTCAAAAGTAACAAAGCTATTTATTGGATAAAATATTTTTATATATTTATTGATTTTATTGCTATTTTTAATGATTTTACTGTGTTTCATTTTACTTATTTTTAACAGAGGAGTGAGGTGATTGATATCCCGATGTCAAATTTAACCCGGAGTACCTTTTACACACACCTTTTACAGGTTTTTAATTATTGATTTTGGTCAGATCTATGCAGATTGAGTTTACTGTGTCTTGAAGTATTGCAGTGTTATGCTAGGGTTTAGCACCCCGCCCATTATCACTATTGAAATTAGGATATATTTAAAGTTCAATATCCTCGCGAATCGTCCTTAGTAGGAATCGGTGTTCTTTTTCGGGGATTTGTTTGGTTGTCTCAACCATTACATCAGATTTGTTAGACGATAGACAATGTTAAGTATTCGTCTAAATATAAGATATAATTTAAGTCATACAATCCTAAAATTATATTTAAAGCTTATAAATTAATAAATTTTTAATACAGAAACTCATTAAAAATAATAATATAGAGTTCTAATGTAAAAAAATTGTATCTGAATGTGCTGAACGGAGCTAATAACGCTTGATCATAACTCGATTTTGTTTCTCAATTCGAATCGGTTTGGAAGTTTTATAAAAAACAGTTTATGGCATCTTCTGTATCTAAGTTGCTTAAATTAATTCGTGTAGACAACTGTGCTGTGTTGAAGCTATTATTAACTTCATAATATTCATCAGAGTGGCAGCCTCGTACCGGCAGGCGAAGTTTAAGGCGTCCCCCCACTAGATGGAGTGACGACCTGGTAAGATATGCAGGAAGTCGATGGATGCAGGTGGCTCAGGACCGTGCTTTGTGGCATTCTTTGGGGGAGGCCTATGTTCAGCAGTGGACTTGTGAAGGGCTCTAATGATGATAATGATGATTCATCAGATAGTATACGTATCCTATTTAGAACGTAGCTGTTCCTCGCGACTTCGTACGCGTGTAATTTATGGTTTTAATTTTTTTTCGAGGAACCCGAATTATTTTTCTATAATAAAAGTAGCCTAAATTACTCCTTATGAAATCAGCTATCTACAAATGAAAGTCCCGTCAAAATGGGTCTAGCCGTTGCGAAAATTAGCCAGCACAAACAGACAGACAGACGTACAAAAATTTTAAAAAGTGTATTTTGTTATAAGTACCGTTTATACTTTCATACGAATTTAATAATGCGCTGTAATTTTGAAACAGACACTTAAATTTTATTTATTTGTACATACAAACAAATAAAATTTAAGTGTCTATGTATGTATGTATAGAGTATAGATTGCCAATGGGCCGGCCATATAGCTCGAAGAACCGACTACCGATGGGGAAAAAATGCTCTCGAGTGGCGGCCTCGTACCGGCGGACGAAGTGTAGGGCGTCCTTTCACTAGATGGAGTGACGACCTGGAGTGGAAATCGATGGATACAGGTGGCTCATGACCATGCTTTGTGGCATTCCTTGGGGGAGGTCTATGTTCAGCAGTGGAATAATGAAGGGCTGTGAATAGGATAGAACAGAATAGAATATAATATTTTTATTCAATATTCATTATTACATAATACTTATTGAAAGTCATTATTTATTTACCACTGGTTAGGAAAATACCTCAGTCCTAGGAAGAACCCGCAAGAAACCCAGCGGGACGTTTTTTTTCAAACATATTTCACTTAACAATACCAACATGGTGGCGATCACTTTATTCCCGGGGGTTATTTTCATTCATATATTCCTTGATATTATAATAACCCTTTTTGTACAGTTTTTCTTTAATCAAACTTTTAAACTTGTTTATTGACAAACTTTGAATATGTTCTGGGATTTTGTTGTAAAAGCGTATACATTGCCCCATAAATGAATTACTGATTCTGTGGAGTCTAGTAACTGACATTACAAGCTTATGTTTGTTCCTCGTGTTAAAAGTATGCACATCCTTATTTTTATTAAAGCTATTTATGTTTTTATGTACTAACATTACATTCTAATAAATAAATAGCGATGCCAAAGATAATATGTTTATGGGTGATGATGATGATGATGATAGAGTATAGATTACGGCATGGTAGTAAACTCATTGTCGGTGTAATGTATTATACCTGCTCTCTACATCCTACAGACCGAAACACAACAGTGCAAGCACTTCTATTTGACGGCAGAAATAGGTAAGAGTGTAATATCTACCCCGACGGACGCTAAGGCAGGAAGATAGAAGTCAGAAGCTTAGAAGAGAAGGAAAGTCCTATTATCTAATAAAATAGAACTCGTAAGTGAAATATTATGTTATCCACCAAGATACACACACCATATCTATACAAGTAAATAAAATTGAAGTGTTTGTTTTTAATGTCGAAATAACAGCTTTTTACTATATGTATATGAAAGTATATACGGCACTTATAACAAAAACACGATTTTTAAAATTTTTGTCTGTCTGTCTGTTTGTTCCGGCTAATCTCCGAAACGAGTGGACTGACCTGGCTTTCACTGGCAGATAGCTGATGTTATAAGAAGTAACTTTTATTTTAGAAATACAATTAGGGTTCCGCGCAAAAAAAAATAAAACCCATGAAATCCAATTATAATAAATTACGCGCGGGCGATGTCGCGGGGAACAGCCAGTAGTGAATAAACCTGTTAGAAGGTAACCTTTGTAAGATTTAATCAGCTACTTAAATTATTTATAGATTATAAAAGTTTATATGATTTATTTTAATCACGAATAAGTGCGCGTAACCTCGACTTTTGAATGATCGATACTAACTTTGTAATTTATATGATTTTAAAAAACAAGTATTAAGCTATGGTTAAAGCAGGCTTTAACCTTATATTCAAAGTAACCACAACCCAAACAGCTCGAGTTGCATGCCTTACAATACTGAATATATTATACGTTGATATTCTGTAAGAGCCTTGTTCCTTTGTCAGGTAGACTTTTCTACGTGAGTACTGAGTAGTAAAGTAGCAAACTCTAAAAATATTGATTTAGTTAATGGCTACGACATCGAAAGCAAAATACACGAATACGTGTACTATACAATAAAAAGTGCCCAGAAAAGGGTTTTAATTTTCCTAAGCGATTTCATAACAAAATGTTTTCTGTAAAATTATATAAGGTTATCCGAGTTTAAAGCTTGCTCTATTTAATCCTATTCATTTTCAACTGCGGTACAGTGAAGTTCATGAGAAAATAAAAATATACAGGGGATATTTTTTAAATTATTTCTTCTCTTATATTGACTAGTAAATGTCCATAGCTGGACATGGACTTCTCCCCTTGTAGGAAAGACTTACCTTAACGTCAAGCTTGGCAGTCGAGTTGACAACCGCAGTCGCAGACGTCACCGTTGACGCAGCTGCCAGTCGCCGGTTTTAATATTTTACGTGGGTTTTAACGAGACGGATGATGACCTCCATCCTTCGGAGGGCATATGTTTTTTCTGTTCATGTACCACAACCAAGAAACAAAACGGGGAATTGGATTTTCTTACGTCGAATTGCACGGCTATAATAATGTAGAAATGATATCATTACATTAACAATCATTAAATATTCTAATTATATTATAACTGTCATATAATTACAATTATAATACAATAACATTCGCATTCACGACTTTTTCTGTTATCATGGCGGCGCCACGTACGAATGAGCGGGGGAAGTTAATTTGTTAGAAAAGTGTAGAGATTTTTAACAGTGGTAGAGCCACGCGGCAGCTTTTGCTGTCGCACAGATGGGCCGGCTCGAACCGGGGTAGTACCACGACCTCACAGAAAATCAGCGTGAAGTAGAGGTTTACCTCTGCGTTTCACTTGGTGAGTGCAGGTGGCCGGAGGCCCTTTTTACTGGAAATGGGGCATTCCATCTTAGTCCTCACGGGTGACAACGCATTTACATTTTGATTTGTAACAGAGGATAGATGTAGATGTCTATGAGCCGCAGCAACCACTTACCATCAGGTGGACTGTGTGCTCGTTTGTCACGCTTATCCTATATAAAAAAGAGATTAATGTTTGTTGCTACAATATAAGTTATATTTTACATTAATTAGATTAGAAATTAAGAAAATAACTACCGATATTCCTCAAAGTAAAAGAATTAAAGAAATGTGTACAGAATTAAAGAACAAAGCTCTGGGGTATTGTTTTTCATATACAAGATGTCCCAGAACGTAACGATCAAACGAAAGGGGTTTGTAGACCATGGAAGGACTATTCGAAAAAAATTAAGTCCTATACCCAAGTTGTTTGGTTTAAAAGATAAAGGTTGATTCATATATTTTCAAGAAAAATCACCCCTTGCGTTGCTTTGATTTTTGATGCTGCAGCTGCAAATGAAGACCAATTTTAATTGTTTTTCTGCTTTGTATAGCCTAATTATATGCCTACTATACCTAGTATTTTATTTTTCAGTACCTATTACGGTTTGGTAGAAATAAATACATAAAAATTCCTAAAAGTGTAAAAATGTAACATTAAAGTTTTATCGAGCAAGTTGGACCTTTCACCCTGTAAAAAATATGTACCTACATGGACCTAATAACTATATTTAAAAGTTGGCGCATTTCATATAGATTTCAAAATAGTAATATACCTAGTACTTTAGTTTCAATTTTCGTACTGTAATTTTTTTTCTCGCAGACGGTAGATTTTGTAAAAATACGTCGGTTCGATTAATGTAAAGAAAAATAATTTGTTTTCACGCTAATTTGACCGATTTCAGACAGAGAACTTTTTATCCAATTTTGGTACTAAACAAAATACATTCAAAATTACAATACATACGATGCTTCTTAGCTTTAGTTGCTATGACGCATTATATGACGGAGTATGTAAGTGCAAGCGAGACCAAAGATATGGAAGTGACTAGTTATGGTAGGTAATCCCGGTAACCTGCCCCCTTTGGTTTGTAAACTTAAGAAGAAAGCATACAATAACTGATTATAAAACCAGTAATTTCTTTACGATTTTTATTGATAATTTTTACAATAAATTTTGGAATTTTCAACCTCCTGCTCTAATACAGGCGCGGCGCGGCATCTACTTATGAAAGAACGTGTTATAGGCCGCCCTAATCTTCTGTTATTTGCTTGTGGAGAGAATTCAATTATTATTGTCGAAGCTCTGCAATATTGTGGATTGGTTTTGAATACACCTTTTCTTTTAGATATCCCCAATAAAAAAAATCCAATGGATTAAGGTCCGGTGACCGTGCTGACCATAATATAAGCCATAATATAAGAAATATTCATTTAAAAAATTTCTCAACGGCAAAGCGTAATGGTAGTTTTTCAGACGCTAGCACTATGGTGGTAGGTTTTGGAACCTCTATTTTCAGTATACAGTTGGACACTTTTTCAACTTTCCCCTATATGAGATGGTTCTCCTTCTACTCTTTACTCCATGGTAACAAACAACTAGGTAGTCAATTTTGTTTTAAATTATGTATGATGATTTTTTCAGACTTCGATAGGCCATAAGTTTAATTTGATAAAACATACTAAATTATTTTACTTATAATGGTGACATAATATGTAAACGCTGAATAATTCTATCAACAATTTTTTCGCCTTTGTTCTTTGTCGAGGAATCTAATCTCTATTTTTAAGAACTTTATGTATACGACTTGCCCTTTTTGCCATGTCCTCTTTTTTATAGATGTTTAGTATCACTCGATGATAATATTTTTTATAGTACTCTGCTTCACAATATGTTGATGCATCACATTCCTTAGTTTGTGGGAGATTTTGATGCCAACTTGAACCAGCAGACTGTTGGTGATAGTATCTCAAAGCTCCGAAGCAGACATACATCTTATCTTGAGATTCACATCACCATCGGATTACTTGTTTCACCGTTCCACTAAAAGTACACATGCGCAGACATTTAATACACAAAATCGCACCACTTTTACATATGAAAATCCACTTCAAACCATTATTCAACCAACAATAATACAGGAGCAGCAAGTTCTCTGAAACCTAAACCACAAATAAATAAGAATTACCAGTGCAAAGAAACCTAAACCTATGAAAAATAATCCACAACTTGTGAACGAGATGGCGCTACTTTGTTATTACATCGCGGTATGGTTGAGTAAGGAAAAATAGACAGATACGAATGAGCAAATATTATTCACGAAGATTGAAGACAGCTGAACCCACCTGTGATAGAACTGGTGAAATTTTTGTAGTCCTTGTGTTGTCACAAGGATTAGCGATATCATACCTAGGGCAATGGCAACCATCATTCTGTTTTCTGTAAAGAAATATCTCGTAGAGTTGCTAGTGGTAAGTCTTCTAATATAATGGGCAGGTCTCTTCTTAAAACTTCCAGGTAGACCTGCCCATTTAGTGCTTCTGGAAATCCAAAGGTCCGATTATGCGACCGTTAATAATACTGGTCCACAAATTTACTTTGAATTGATATTTCTTCGAGCAAATATAATAGTGCTGCTATAGCGAATAGTGCTGTACTTTAATATCGACTCTCATACCACATTCGTTTCATATGTGTTATTGTTATTTATTAGTAATATGTTTTATATAAAATGGTAAAAGTATATACCGCCTAACATTACAGATTTTGAAATTATAAAATTAATATTTAAGAAACTTCTTAAAGGCAATTAGAAAATTCTATAAAAATGTCAATTAGCAAGTAATTATATATGTATTATTGTGTTATATTAGTATTGTATTATTTATCATACATACATAGGTATGTTGTTATATTTTACTACTTGTAAATTAGAAGTGCGTGTGTGCTTGCGTTCGTGCGTGCGTTTGTGCGTGTGTGTGTTCGTGTGTGCGTGAATGTGTGTGTATGTGTGTGTGTGTGTGGTGTGTCGGTGTTTGGCTGTTTTCAAGACAATCGGTGGAGCCGTTTCAAAGGTTTTCAAAAAATAAAAATGAAAAAAACATGCAAATAGATTTTCGAGCGTTACGTTCTAAAATAAGCGGGAATTTTCAGGGATGGCCTGCAGAGTCAACCGTATTCTTCGTTTATTTTTTTTCTGTATTAGATAATTATAATAGCATTTATTTCAAATTACTGAGAAATAATACGGAGTAAAATACGGAGTAATACGAACCTCACTGTATAAGTGTTTCTGTGTCTTATTAATAATAAATTTAAATAGATGAGATGGAACAATAGTCTTAATAATAATAATAATAATGACTCTATTGAAAAAATAAGTATCATTAGTGTTCGAAGCAGGGACTTTTTAAAGTGTATCGGAATTTGCCTTTGCATTAATGCAAAAAGCTAGTAATAAGATTTTTATGAAAAAACCAGAAGAGTTTTCTTAGTCTTTTTCACATATGTATTTTATAAATTCAAATGGTAACTGTTTGGAGAAAAATAGTCTACATGAGAGTTTCTTGCCATTACTAACAGTTTATACCATGACTTTTTTTATAAGTTAAGGGTGACTAAAGAGCAGACAGTCAACCTGATGATAAGTGGTTGCGGCGGCCCATAGATATCCACATCTATTATCGATTACAAATCAAAGTGCAGATGCGTTGTCACCCGTGATGACTAAGATAGAATGCCTCATTTCAACTAAAAAGTTTCTCCGGTTTTTTACACTCACCATACGAAATACAGCAACGTTAAGCTGCTATTTTACGCTGGTATTCTGTAAGAGCATGGTACTTCCCCGGTCGAGCCGACCTATTCGTGCTACAACTATACTACTAATATAGCTGCAGCATGGCTCTACCAAGTAAAGACTTTCTCTATAGTGCATTTATGAACCTTCGAGTGATATAGGAAATAGTTAAGAAGTTAAATGAAATATAAAATTATTCCAAATAATTTTAAAAGTAAGAAAAATAATAATCTAAACAAAAATATGCTGAAAATTTGATTCATATTTACATCGTAAATATAATATTTTCCAAAAAAATAAAATTTTCATTGCATGTGTTTAGCACACGTCACGAAAAATCCTAACATTGTCATGTGGGATTTATTTTTAATTTTCATAATGTTCTATTATACCTCAACGTACGCATAGAAATCGGGACATTTATGATTTATGAATTTTATCTTGTACTTTTTCGAAGGTTGCCATTTCGAGGACTAAGATGAATTGTCTCCTAGCCTTTAACGATAATGGCTTTTCTTTATGTAAACTGAGAAAAAGCAGTGTGTGACTTCAGATTGGCTTAGGTAGCAAGGTGTTACTTATCTTTGATAGATTTCTAGACAGGACTGGAGTCTTGTAACTATATATCAAATACGTGAAGGGAAAACTACGTACCCCTTTTTAACTTGTGAGATTTGGCAAACTTAAAGATTTTATAGAGAAGGAAAGTAGAAATATAAAATATGTGTTAAACATACCTTAAATGAAAAAAAAAAAACATTCATTGTTTAACTTCATACTGCGAATGTCACGCACTAAATGACCTTACGACAAATTATGTCGTATTTTGACGTTCTTAACCAATATCTCAGATTAAGTACCAAGGAGTATATTACAATTACTACGTTTTATATATTAAGTAGCTGATACCCGGCACGTTGCTGCCGTAGAAGAAATAATTGTGGACATATTGTTTTAAATTTAGAAGAGTTATATTGTTTAAATAGGAATGATAATACATTAACTGAAATTGAATGATATAACATAACTATCAAATAAATTTGTCGCTACGATACCCGTGCCACCTCTAGTATAAGTTAATTGTACTATTCCTATTTATTATGTGTATATATTAGTGTATATATTATTATGTGCGATATCCAATTAAAAATTGAAGATCTATTCATTTCGCGTAATAAAGGCCTTATCACTGTATCCTTTAAAATTAATAATTTTGATGTATATAGATGTTGAAGTGAAAAAATGTTAAATATCGATTTTCCATCAAAAATTTAAGAGAATAGAATATCTTCTTACAATTTTTCGAGTGTTACCCTTTTCATGTTGTGTAACCAATCGGTTCAGCAATTCCGAAGATTAAACCGAACACACAGAAAATAGACACATAATTTTTTAGCTGAAAACTTCTTCAGTACTGTTGTAATAGAATATAGTGTTTTTTATCATCTCGGTCTCCTCTTCTGAAGATTTCACTTGTCGTTATTCAAGCCTCAATACGGTTCCGTGGCGCAGTGTCTTAGCAATGAGTTGCTGCGTTGGGGGCCGCGGGTTCGAATCCAGCATGGAACAAGTATTTGTATGGCCTACAAATAATTGTTCTGGGTCTGGATGTTTGTCCTTGTGCAATTTGTGTTAGTAAACTGCCTTAACGATACAGGAGAAAATCCTAGTGTGGGTGTAACGTTTTTTTAAGATAAAGAAGATAATGGTACGCAAATAACCCACAAAGATTAATGGAAGCAAGTTATTGTGATATCACAGCCATGCACTTTAATTTTTCATATAAACATTTTGGATACGTCATGTCAACTTTTAGGTATGGCGTGCAATATTTTGAGGAAATTCATTAAACCGGTAAACAGTCTTAAAAGCTGAAAAAAGTGCATTTGAGTAATCAAAAACTTAGTGGAGGACAGAGTGCAGAGTTGGCACGTGGAATGTTAGAGGAGGCATGAGAGATAAGACGAATGAGTTGATCGAAATAATGAAAGAAAGAGAATTAGATGTCGTGTGTATGTCGGAGACCAAAGGGAAGGGCAGTGGTACTGAAGAGCTCCCTGGCGGGGCGTTAGCTCTATGGTCAGGAGTCCCGGAGAGCGAGAGCGCCTGCCAGGGAGTGGGGGTGCTGCTGTCTTCTCGGTTGGTCGTTGTTATGACTGAATATAAGGTTGTGAACTCAAGACTCCTCTGGGTTCGCTTTAAATTGGGACTGACGAAGTTATTCCTTTTGGCTGTTTATGCGCCGGTAGCTTCGTCGTCCAGGGCTGAGCTGGAGGAGTTTTGGGAGAATGTAAGAGAAGTTCTAGATTTGGCTAGAGGAAACGAAAGAATTGTTGTATGTGGTGATTTGAATGGATGGGTTGGTACCGCTCGACCAGGGTACGAGTCGGTACTTGGAAAGTTTGGCGATAAAAGGGTTAATGATGCTGGCAAGCTTATACTGGCGGTGTGCAAGGAAAAGGGTCTTCTTGTGACAAACACTATGTTTAATCACAAGAAAATCCATATGTATACTAGAGAACGAAAGAATGAGAGAAGTATGATTGATTTGTTCCTGGTGGATGACCGACTGCGAAAACAGGTGATGGATACGCGAGTGTTCAGGGGTGCTGACCTGGGAACGGATCACTATCTAGTGATTACTAGATTTAGGGGTCTGTTCGCGGGTTGGCGCTACCGGACGGCAGTAACAGAACCACAGTTGGTCTGTCGCATCCGACGCTGGAAGCTTCAGGAAGCGGATACTAGGGACAAATATCATGCGAGGGTAGCCGAAAAGCTTGACACCATCGATGGCAGAAAAGAATGTGTAGAAAGAACTTGGCAGAACCTTAGGGATGGAATGGTAAGTGCAGCGGAAGAAGTGTGTGGAACAATAAAAAGAGGCAGTAGTAAAAGAAGAGATGCATGGTGGAATATTGAAGTGAAAGAAGCTGTAAAGAAGAAGAAGAAATCATGGTTAGACTACTTGGCCTCTAGTAATGATAAGGATATGAGAGAGAAGATGAAAGAAAGATATAGGCTGCAGAAAGTTCACACGAAAGCACTGATTGAGGAAGTGCGTGAAAGGTGTAGAATGGAAGCGGACGAAAAGCTGTCGCACAACTTTAAGGAGAACTCCAAACTCTTCTGGAAAGAGGTTGGAAGGACCCGAAGTGGTGCGACGGCCTTAAGAATGAATAAAGTGCTTTCGAGAACTAATGACGTCCTCTCAGAAAAATCGGACGTCATGCAGCGATGGAGCGAATTTTATAGAGAAATGTATGCGTGTGATGACCTTAGTGAGGGATCCGGGGATGACGCCGTGACTGGTACGCCAGACCCGGACCTCGATGACACTGAGGTCATCAGTATGAAAGAGATTGAACGTGCGATTCGAAGTTTGAAATGTGGTAAGGTTGCGGGACTAGACAGAGTTACTGCTGAAATGGTCAAGTATGGTGGGCCTCGCGTCTGGGACAGCTTTCATCTGCTGTGCAATTTGTGCTGGCGGACGGGGGATGTCCCGGATGATTGGCGATCCGCAGTCATTATGCCTTATATAAAGGTAAAGGTTCACATTTTGACTGCGGGTGCTATCGGGCGATCAGCTTGACCAGTTTAGCAAGTAAAGTTTACTCGAAGGTTTTGACACGTAGGATGCAAGAGAAATCGGAAAGATTTCTATGGGAGGCACAATGCGGATTTAGACCTGGAAGAGGATGCACGGATCAAATGTTTTCTCTCCGCATGATCACGGAGAAGCTTCTGGCTGCTAACCAGAAGATTTTCTGTGCTTTTGTGGATCTTGAGAAAGCATTTGATAAGGTTATAAGGAAGAAAATGTGGGAACTGTTGCCGGGGTATGGTGTGGATGGTCGATTGCTAAGGGCTGTGCAGTCTCTTTACTGTGACTGTAAAGCCTGTGTGCGGGTAGGACATGACCTGTCACCCATGTTTGACGTCCAAACGGGCGTAAAGCAGGGTTGTGTCATGTCCTCCTGGCTGTTCATACTGTATCTCGACAGCTGTTTACAGAAGCTGAAAGATAGCTGTTTGTGGGTGACATTAAAGTAAATTGTCTGTTGTATGCTGATGATGCAGTGCTTATAGCACCATCAGAGGCAGAACTGCAGGCATTAGTCACGTGTATGAAAGAGGAATGTGAAACTAAAGGTCTCCGTTTGAATGCTAATAAAACTAAGGTTCTGGTATTTGAAAGGGACGAAGAGAGAACGAAGTGTGAAATATGGGTAAATCAGGAATGTCTAGAACAGGTAAATGAAATTGTATACTTGGGGAGTGCTTTTAGCCGGGATGGAAGATGTGATTTAGATGTGGACAGGCGTGTCGCTGCCGGGAACAAAGTCAATGGTTCCCTGGCTACGTTAGTCAAAAGGCAAGGCGTAGCGAAGAGTGCACGCCTTGCAATACATAACGCAGTGTTGGTACCGACTTTGTTATATGGCAGCGAAACCTGGGTATGCCAGAAGAAGCATAAAAGTAAGTTGAATGCAGTGGAGATGCGATCTCTTCGTAAAATGTGCGGCGTTACCATGGCCGACCGAAAGCGAAACGAAGAGATTCGCAATATGGCAGGTTTGAAAGATGACCTTATCACAAAAATTGATAAGGGCGTGCTTCGGTGGTTTGGGCACGTTGAGCGAATGAGTGAAGACCGAATGGTGAAGAAAATATATAGCGCGAAAGTTAATATTAAAAGGTGTCGAGGTAGACCGAGACTAACTTTCGAATACCATGTGAGCAAATTGCTCGAAGAGGGTAGGGTCAAAAGTACTCGGATACCTAGACGTGCATGCATGAAGAAGATAATGAATCTGAAAGAAGCGAAAGAGGTTTGTTTGTACCCCGTCAGGGATTGTGCGTGAAGATAAGTAAGTAAGTAAAAACTTACACTAAAGAGCTGCAAATTCTTCCTTTTCCATCTCTTTTTATCTATGTGAGTGTGACGGCTGTGTTTGCCAGTGCAAAACTATAATTGTTTAAAAATCTATATTAGAAGGTAGGTACCCTTTGAGATTTACGGTCCAACAATCAAGGTCAGTATAAATGCGGATATTTTGTATAGGCATATATAGCATATATATGGCATTCCTTGGGGGAGGCCTATGTTCAGCAGTGGACTTGTGAAGGGCTTTAATGATGATGACATATAAATAAAGAACCTTCTATTAAATAACCGAATATCTTAAATCTAAATAACCTTACATTGATAGATCCTATCCGGGCGAAGCCAGGGGTGGACCGCTAGTTAGCAAGTAAGTATCTAATTATATGAAGAAAATAAATAATATACAAAATATCAAATAACCATTATAACATTGCTAATTGATAAGTCTTAGTATTCTACCAATGAATACCTTTAGATGTTTAATTTTATATTATATGTATTTGAGTTTGCCATGTATACAAAACATATTTCAATTACTGGTAATAACCGTACGACTTCGACACTTTAAATTATTATTTCATTCTTACATGACATTAATCTTAACTTAGTTCTCAGTTTTTGTTATTGACTTACGTATTTAATAATAATATTAATTAGATTAGATGACAGTTTTTATTTGACAATTATTTCTTAGTGACGTGAAGCACCGACACACCGGGAAGCCTGTAGTCTGTGAACATGTTCAAGATCGTCCCCGCCATTACATCAGATTTGATAGACCACAAATTCTCGCAAAAAAGCAACTTTTTCTACCATGGATGATTCGAGAGACTATTGTAATTGAAAACATCCTCATTTTCATAGACAAGATGGATTGGTGCTACCATCTGTTTAGGAGGATCCCTTAAAAATAATTAATCCAAACCAAGCGTACCATCGCAAGACTTCAAGACAAAGCTTGTTCTGCGTAGTCTGGCCAAAAATAATATTCAAACGCTAAAGGTAGGCGGGATAACTATGATATTTATACGTCTAACACCTCAGTCCCCCCGTGACCATGGGTGCTGTAAAAATGTATACCCGAAATATCGGGAATTAAAAAGTTAAAAACATGTTTTTTTCTTTCTATTTCTATTTAGAAATCATTTCTTTTTTTATTTAATTCAAGTCCTACGGAAATAATCCATTCATTCATCAATTTCATGCCTATGAGTTATGAATAAGGCACACTGAAAGTTCTGTGCTCCTGGCCGCTCATAAATGTTTGAATTTCGCGTCGCGTGCTCGCGTGTCAATTGTTTTATCGCGTTTGTTGGAATTAAAGCTAAAATATTTTAGAGAGAATTTTTGTTTATGATTTAACTTTCTCTTCAAGATTGGACTGCTCGTCTTCAAAATGCTTTTAGAAGGGAAGCACCTCATTTGAGCATTTTACGACGTTGGCACGCAAAGTTTTATCGTGACTGTTTCTCACCCTGCTGAAATTCCTGAAAGTCGATATTCAAATGCGATCATAGAGGTAAATATGATCTAGAACAGGCCGTGATAGCTTTCATCCAGCACTTAAGAAATATGCCCTCAGAGATGTCTTTATCTTTTCAGTCATACAACTGAGATAATCTCAACACATCCACGCTTTATTAATAATTATATTGATTTAATTCCATGATCCGCTATATATTACGCCGGGTATTCGTCAATAATAATAATTTTTGTACAGACAAAGGGTTTGAATTTTGTTATTGTTATATTCACCTATATTTACATACACAAAGTGCAATAAAGCGTAAACCTCGCAGCTGTTAATAGTCCATTGTTTTGCATAACTTTACAAGGAACCGCTTGAATCGTTCATTATCTTCGCTCCTGTAGCCCAGTCACGTGCGTACTCCTCCGAGATGGGATGCTATAATATTTGAACACCGAATATAAGCAAATATTTGAATGCTAAATTTAATGTAGTCTAAGATAATGAAGGAAGCGCCGTAACTTATTTACAAGATAATGTTTCAAAGTGCTTCTACTTTGTGCAGTTTACTTTTACTTGGTAAAACAGAAGCGTGTCACCGATTATTCCATATATGATAGAAATATCTTAAAATCAACCTGATATTGCTCAAAATACAAAAAACCTAATCCAATACAAAAAAAGAATATAACTAATAATATAATTTTACTAATTGAAATCAAACAAAAATGGTACTCTTGCGAAAGAACCGCAGGATCGAACATGACCCTCTCGAAAACTATAAGACAATGCACCAGATAAAGAGCATTAGACATTGCTATAAACATACACATATATGAAAGTGTTTTTTAATAAAACAAGTGAAAAAAAGTAAGAGTCCATGATGGTAAATAGCTTCTGTAGCCCATATACTTCAAATAAAGAAGGGTACAGATGTACCCTTTGTCACATCTGCGGGCTAAGATAAAGTGCCATACATCTCTTAGTTATCATTCATAACACATATTGTATCTTGTGACGCAAATAATCATTCTGAGTAAATTTTATTTATTTATTTAACTTTTTTGAACCTTATAAAATATATAAGTACAAAAGGCGGACATAATGCTTAAAGCATTCTCTGCCTGTCAACCTTGAGGAGTGGAAAAACATCGAAGGCAGTTATTATAATACATAACAGTACAGAATAAGAAATATAATGAATTTAGGAATTATAGCATATAAACATAAAAATAAAAAATACAAATACCATACATACATATACATATATATATATATATATATATACAAACCACATACACATATATATATATACACAAATTCACATATAAATACATATATACACACAAATATACGTATATACGTAAAAAACATATTATGATGAAATTAGCTATTAACACAGATTAACTCATATGATGACGCCAACTTAGGAGTTCTTTACGACTTTCAGAAAATGTTCTTTAACATACTTTTTAAATGTTACTTTGTTGGAGCGTTGTCTCAAAGTTTCAGGCAGTGCATTCCAAAGTCGCGCAGCTCGTACAGCAAACGAGGAAGAAGAGAAACCGGAACGGTGAAGTGGAATGGAGAGCGTAAGAGTCTCCGAAGAACGTCCTCTACGTATATCTCTATTATGCGTATCAGATAGAAATTGAAACTTACGTATCAAATAGTCGGGACAACGATTGTCGAATAAAATAGAAAAAAGTGTGAGAAGTGTCCTGACTTGCCTCCGTTGGCGAATGGGAAGCCAATTTAGCTGAAATCTAAAGGAGGAAACATGGTCAAACTTGCGAAGACAGAAGATGAATCGGACACAGTTGTTTACGAGACGATCCAGTTTGTCTAGAAGGTTCTCATTAAGATCAGTACAACACACATCAGCATAATCAATAATGGGCAAAATAAGAGACTGCACCAGAGTTATCTTTACCTTGACCGGAAGGAAGTTTCTAAGGCGATTTAGGGCACCCAACTTAGCAGTAACTGAAGCACTTATTGTTTGAATGTGAGTGGACCAATTGAGAGTTGAGTCCATACAGAGGCCTAGGTTTTTCACAGTGCTTGAATAAGGGATGCATGATCCATCAAACATGACAGGGGCGACAGAACAAATATCAAGTTTAGATAACTGACGAGCACTTCCTATTAAAATTGCTTGGCATTTGTTAGGATTCACTAGAATGCCAAATTTGCTAGCCCAATTGCTTAAATTTAATAAATCTGTATTAATATTGATAACAGCATTATTAATGTGATCCACATCAGTCTGAGTATAAATTTGCAAGTCGTCGGCGTAGAAATTGTAAGAACAGCAAAGTTGAGAGGAAAGGAATTTAATAAAAATAGAGAACAATAAAGGAGATAATATTCCACCCTGTGGCACGCCAGATACAAGCTGACACCAGTCAGACAAATGATTACCAACTCGAACAGCTTGTTGGCGACCACAAAGGTAGGAAGAAAACCAATTTAAAGCAATGGAGGAGAAGTTTAGATTACCGAGCATAGCGAGGAGAATATCATGGTCAACCATGTTGAAGGCATTAGAAAAGTCCACGAGAACAAGCACAGTGACCTTTCTATTCTCCAAGCCATCCCGAATGTCCTCTGTAACTTTAAGAAGTGCAGTGGTGGTGCTATGTCCGGGACGAAAGCCCGACTGAAATTGAGTGAGCAAGTTATTATTATATATAAAACCTGATACTTGCCGGTGAACTATAGATTCCAGGATCTTTGATAAGAATGGAAGAATAGAAATAGGTCTATAATTATTGAGTTGCAAGGGGTTTGAAATTTTAGGAAGCGGAATTATATAGGCTTTACACCACAAAGAAGGAAATACCCCTGACAACAGAGAAAAATTAATGATGTGAGTAATGACTGGAAGAAAGAGTTCGAGAACTAAAGAGATCATAGCACGACTCACATTATCACAACCCACTGCTTTTGATTTAATAGAAGCAAATGTTTTACGAACATCGTTAACAGAGACAAGCGAGAAAAAGAAGGGTATTTGTAAAGGTTTGGCCTTGGAATTAATTTCTGAGATTGACTGGGACTTAATAACTGGAGAGAGTGAGGAACCTGTAGAAAAATAGGAATTTATGTCATTTAGAGGGAATGGGATATTATGTTTCATAGTGGAGGATTTACATAGACCAAGAGAATTAAGAAATTTCCAAGTATCCGCCGAAGAAGCACTAGATATATTGTCAAAGAAGTAACGACGCTTTGCCGCCCTTACCATTTGGTTGCAACGATTGCGAGCAATTTTGTACAAGTCCCAATTCTCATTGCTCCTGTCACGCTTAAACCTTCTGAAAGCTCGGTTGCGTCGAGTCATCGCCATGCGCACACCCTTCGTTATCCACGGAGCTGGAGGCCGCTTAGCCCTGATAGATTTCACCGGTGCATGCGCATCAAACAGTTTCAGTGTTAATTTAGTGAAAATTTTCTATCTGGGAGATGGAAGAACCGTCATTTATCGAAAATCACCTACTTTGACACCTATAGGATGAGATATGGCAATGGCTCTGTCTATGTGCAGACGTATTTCTGTGTGTATGATAGTGAAATATTGGTGTGGCGGTGAAGCTTTTCTTAAAAAAATGTTCATTCATTCATGAATTTATGTGTGTAAAACACCACGATGCAATATAGATAGTAGATTGACAGTGGTGCCTGAATTTTAGTTCTCTTTTGTATTTTAACGTTACGTGAAATTAATCATCTACAACATTTGTAAGTTCGGGGAATTCCCAGTAGCTTTACCAAGTAATCTTACTAGTAAGACTGGAAAGAACTGGGATTTTTTTTGCCAAGCATTTCTTATAAGACTACTGGAAACGTTCGTGGTGTATTCCCAATAATATTTCTAAATACTGGTTTATCATATATAAAAATAAATAAAATTGATGTCTATTTGTAATGTCAAAATTACAGCTTTTTACTAAATGCATATGAAAGTATATACGGTACGTATAATAAAATACAATCTTTAAAATTATTGTCTGTCTGCGTGTCTGTTTATTCCAGCTAATCTCCGAAACGGCTCGACCGATATTGACGGGACTTTCACTGCCAGATAGCTGATGTCATAAGAAATAACTTATCCTACTTTTATTTTAAAAACAGAATTACCAAGCAGAACCTTTTATTAAAAAAAACAGAAAAACCAACAAAAATAACACACTGAGGACTAAGATGGAATGCCTCGTTTCTCTCTCTCTGCTCTCGTACTACCACGTATAGTATTAGTGCTACTTATTTTAAAACAATATTAAGTTTAGTCCTTTGAAGAAAAATGTTAATAATCTACTGGACAAGGTATCCAACCGGGAACAGACAACATTCTGTACGGAGAGCGTGGCAGACTCTTCTCGTTACAATTCCGACCTGACTTTGAAAGTACTGTATAAATACAACATACGAGGGTGGATTGAAAAGTACTCGACCTAACACAGATCCATTCAATTCTAAAAATCAAATCTACCCACATTATTTAGTTCAGATCAGACTAGTTCATTGTGTGAAGTTCGAAACGTGTGCGATAATTAGTTGTGATTTTATAAATTTATTAACAAAGTAATCGGACATAATTTCCGCGAATGGAGCAAATCGAGCAGCGTGCCGTCATTAAGTACCTCCATAAGAAGGGGCTATCATCAAAAGCCATCCATGATGATATGGTCAGTACATTAGGCGATTGTGCTCTGTCATATTCATCTGTCAAAAAATGGATAGCAGAATTTAAGCGTGGTAGAGAGAGTGTGAAAGATGAACCCCGCTCTGGAAGGCCTTCGACGTCAACTACTGACTAAAATATTAAAAAAGTACTTGATTTAATAATGGGAGACCGCAGATTAAAAATTAGAGAGATAGCCGAGATTATAGGCATCTCTTATGAACGAACTCAAAACATCATTGTCAACGAGTTGGGTTTCCACAAGGTGTTTGCGAGGTGGGTTCCGCGACTGCTTTCAGTTGAACAAAAAAGGACGCGATTGACTATTTCACGCGACTGTTTGGAGTTATTCGAAGCCGATGCAGATGATTTTTTGAATCGTTTTGTTACTATGGACGAAACATGGGTTCATTACTGTACACCGGAAACAAAACAACAATCAAAACAGTGGAGAAGACCTGGTTCACCACCCCCTAAAAAGGCTAAGTCGATTTTGTCGGCAAATAAGGTGATGGCTTCAGTATTCTGGGACTCGAAAGGTGTGATTATGATTGATTATCTTGAAAGGGGTCAGAATATAAACTATGATTACTACTGCACCTTACTACGTCGTTTACGAGAGGAAATAAAAGAAAAACGTCGAGGAATGCTCAGAAGAAAAGTCCTGTTTCATCAAGATAACGCCCGTGTTCACACGTCAGTACAGTCAATGGCTGAAATTCACAACTGTGGCTTTGAACTGTTACCGCATCCGCCGCATTCACCTGATTTAGCACCATCAGACTTCTTTCTGTTCTCTAACCTAAAAAAGCACTTGGGAGGTCAAAGATTTTCGACAAACGACGAGGTCAAAGCAGCTGTAGACGCATATTTTGACTCTAAGGAAGAATAATTTTTTTTCAACGGTCTAAATGCTTGGAAGGGGAGGTGGCAAAATTGTATTGAACTTGATGGTGATTATGTAGAAAAATAAAAATATAACTGATTTAGTATGTGTTTATTTTCTTAGTTAGGCCGAGTACTTTTCAATCCACCCTCGTATTATAAAAAGTGAAAGAAAAAATGCTATGAAAATATATACAGAAAAAGAGAGTAAGAGAAAAGTAATTAACGAAATTTTGTTAATATTCTCATTCTAATTATAAACTATATTTGTGATGTTGCTTTTTTTCTAGTTTTTTGTTGAATCATTTAAAATACTACCGGGGAGAATAGTTATGAAGCAATTTTTCGATAATTTTGCAATAAAATTGAGCAATAAATATTGTTTTAAAATTTTGCTTCACAGAAGTCACGGAAATAAAATTAAGCAATAATTATTATAATAGTAACTCCATAAACTGAAATAATTTTATAAGTTATTCTTTATAATAATTTTGGAACGAGGGGCTGATAAGAGAAGAGTATCAACAGAAAATTTTTATTATAGCTCGAAGAAACAACCACCGATGGTTAATAAAGGTTCTCGAGTGGTGGACAGCCCTACACGTAACGGTAAGCTACGTGTAGGGCTACAAGATGCAAAGGCGACCTGGAGGGACATACAAGATTTCGATGTATGTAGGTAGCTCAGGATTATTCTTTGTAACGAATTAATAAACTGAAGTAGCAATGCCGGTCATATAACCGATGGGGATGAAAGGTTCTTGAGCAGCAGCCTTGTGCCGGTAGGTGCAGTGTAGGGAGCCCCGTACTAACTCTACCCACTAAAACTCTTTTGACTACGTCACCTCGTCTCTTGTTAACGGACGAGTGTCGTGTCTTGGTTAACCGCGGTAAAAGTTTTACTGCGGTGAGTGTCATGTCTTGGTTAACTGACGAGTTTTACCGCGGTCTTTCTCCGAAAAGTTACCAAAATAACCTTACCGCAAGCTTTTGGTTTACCCGTCAATTAGAGCACATAAATGTACCTTTAACATTTTTAGACGTCGCATTCCTTGTTCAAAGTTTTCTTATTATTTTACAATTAAAAAAATCACAAACGATTGTAAATGAACGTATATTATTATGCCAACTTGAGTGCATGTATTCATTTTATCTCTTACTTTAGATTTAAAGGGGTGTTATAGATATCATCTTTGCAGTGACACCTACTCACCTTAATTAAGCCAGATAGTAGACAGGGCTAATCTCGTTTATCTTTCAAGCCTTCATTTTAGAAATAGGCTCTTTTATTAAAACTTTTTTTTAAAAGTGCTTTGCTGCCTTATGTGTCCACTTTATCTGTGTCAATTTAAATTAAACTTTTTGAATTATACTTATTGGTTCGTGTCTCCTCAGAGTTTTACTGTCTTTATATCTCTCTCATCTGACGGCCTCGTTGGTCTAGTGGTTGTAGTAGTGCGACTGCTGATCATGAGGTCACGGGATCGAATCCCGGGTCGGGCCAAAAATCAGTTATTGAGCTTTTCGATCAAGAAATTTTCAGTAGCTGCCCGGAGTCAGAAAGTTGGCGGTGTGTCGACCCCGTGTCTCGGAAAGCACGTAAAGCCGTTGGTCCTGCGCCTGATCTCTCTCCGGTCGTGTTTTACCGTCCCATCGGACTATGAGAGGGAGGGAATAGAGAGTGCACCTGTGCTTGCGCATACACTTGGGCACTATAATCCTGTCCTGCGCCGATGGCTAGTCTCTAATGAGACTGGCCGCCGTTACCGAAATTCGGTCTGGAGGACGTTATTTGTATCTCTCGCAGATGTTTATTGATGAAGAAATTATTTTAATGGTGGAAATTTCGGAAAGCTATAAAATACCATGTTGACCGTGTAGTGGCAGTAGAAGAACATTAACTAACCCATGTGCTCCCATAGTTGTCGTAAGCGGCGAATTTTGAAGGAGCAGTTTTTAAGCGTTTTCTGATGTTAATAGAAATAGAAACTTTTTTATTCAATATAGATTACGAGTATGAATAATAATATAACTGAAAGTAACTCTTTTGTTTAATTACCAATGGTTCGAAAAAAAACCTCCGTCCTGGGAAGAACCAGCAAGAAACCCAGCGGGATTTTTTTTGAATAACAGCTTACAATTATGTATGTTACACAGTAATTAAAAACACAAAACAAATTAGAAATAGCTTGGTAGCGATCACCTCATTTCCAGGGGGTTATTTTCATTCATAAATTCCTTAATACTATAATAACCCTTTTTAAATCAGCTTAACTTAATAAAGTTTTTGAACTTCGGGCAGGCCAAATTTTGTATATTTTCTAAGATTTTGTGGTAAAAGCGTATACATCGCCCCAAGAATGAATTATTGACTCGATGGAGTCGAGTAACTGGTACTAGCTTGTTCCTAGTATTTACAGAATGAAGATCACTTATTTTTGTAAAACTACTTTTTTTTGTGTACGTACATTACATTTTTATAAATGTATTGAGAGACCAAAGTTAATATATAAATTTCCATAATTTTTTGTGTCAGCGACTATTTAGGCTTTATATCATAAATTGCTCTTATGGCCCTCTTCTGTAAAACAAAATATAATTTCAGTGTAAGTCGCGTGTCCCCATAGCTAAACACCATACGACATTATGCATCGAAATAGCTAAAGTAAACTAACCTAGATATTTCAACACTGGTAATATTTCTTATCTTTTTTACAAAATACTTTGGCTGGAACACTAAACACAATTTAATTAAAATACATCTGACTTTTACTTATTTCACAAATACAAATAAGTGGTACTTAACAACTGTAACTCATAATTGAGGTGAATATTATCAAATTACAATATTTCATAATTTAAAAATAATTGAGCGGCAATCATTTTACAACTTTTCACCTTGCCACAGCATCCAATGTTGGTTATGCTTATTAGTAAAATCAATCATTCATATAATGTAAACGTCCATAGTATCAAAATCTCTTGTGTATAAACTGCTGCGTTTTAAAAAAATCTCAATTGATATATATATCCAAATGTAAACGAAAAAACGGGCCAAGTGCGAGTCGGACTCGCGCACCGAGGGTTCTGAACAAATCCGTAGGTACCTATATAAGTTTAAAATTATTAAAAATATTTTTAGAAAAAGGATCTTGACAGACAGACAGACGGACAACAAATTGATCCTATAAGGGTTCCGTTTTCTCCTTTCGAGGTACGGAACCCTGAACATACAGGACGCTAATTAACTGATATCATTTTTTTCTCTCGACGTTTCAATGCTTTATAGCACCTATGGTCACGGGGGTAAAGATAAATGAAATTGAACGTGATATAATTTCTAAAGTTAGTTTAATTTTAAGACAAATGGACATAAAACTGACAGTAAATTTCAGAAAGTTAATAGAATTTCATTAATATCTATCAAAACATATGGCGAACCAATCTCGAAAGGGACAATCCGAATGGATGGAAATTAATTGTAGTTTAATTTAATAGTTGCAATAAATGTAATTGTGGTAACATTTAAAACCACAGACCAACAGATTTTACTACGAAAAAGTCAATTCGCAATATTTTATAATTAAGGTCTAACGATCTAAAAACTATATATATATATATATATTTTATCTCGTAGATCAATGATTTTAGTAAATTTACAAACTAGCTAAGGCACATCATTTTATTTTATTAAGCGGATCACAGCTAATTAATGTATTGGAAAAATTTATTTTCGCAAATTAACGCCTGATTCTATTATTTTTAGTTTGAAAAGCTTTGAAGCTTTGAAAACCATGGTAACCGACATAGGCCAACGAATTAATAAGCTGAAGTAGCAATGCCGGTTATATAACCGATGGGGACGAAAGGTTCTTGAGCAGCAGCCTCGTACCGGTAGGCGAAGTGTAGAGAGTCCCGTACTAACTGGATGAACCTGCTAAGACATGCAGGAAGTCGATGGATTCAGGTGGCTCAGGACCGTGCTTTGTGGCATTCCTTGGGGGATGCCTAGGTTCAGCAATGGACTTGTGAAGGGCTGTAATGAATGAATGGATAAAAAAGCTCCTTGTTTATATGGGTTAATTTCATTAGATAAATGATAAATATATGATGAAAGTAAACAGCGTTATGACAATTGATCGACTGTAAAGAACACCTGACTCGAAATCGCGAGTGAGTTGCGCAATATCTTTAAAAGGAATCTTTGGTAATGTAACGTAAGAAAACGAATAAATAATGCTTGTTTCAGTAACGCGTTTAATGTACCTTACTGAATAGCTCAATAAGTCTCGTATTTACCTGTTAGATATTGTACTGCCAATATTCATCTTTAAACTGGGATACAACAGTCTACTGCTGCTTTGCCACTTACTTAGTCAGCTGGATTACTAGACATAAAAGAAACAAAAGTATATACACATAGGAATGCAAAAAGATCTAAGTCACACTTGGTTCAAAAATGAGTCATATGCCAAACTATTTGCATACGTTGTATACTTTAATACAGTAATAGTTGTTTATTTGAAAAATACAAAACTGCAAGCAAATTAAAGATGGTACGTTTAGTGATCTAAACTTCAATTCAACTTCAAAAAAAACGAGAACCGGAGACCTTTTTTATCGGAATAGTCATCTCTTAGTTTTCAGGGGTGATAACGTACCTACATTTTAAATTTTAATCGAGGATAGATGTAGGGATGTTTATGGGTCACAGCATCTAAATACTTATCATCAGGTGGAGTGTGTGCTCGTTTATCACCCTTATTGTTTAAAAAAATGTGGTTAAATTCTTTTCTGCGCAACGATATCCATAATATAAGCTACTTTAGATCAGACATCTTGCATGCAAAACATAACTGCATGAATATCATTTTGTAATTTTTTTCCGCATAAGGATGGTTATGTTATTCGGGTATATGACTGTATGTTGGGAACTATTTGTTGTTTCTATACGATTAATTTTAGTAAAAAGCATGTATAATAAAATAAAAAGATAGTAATTTTGGTATCAAATTCATATTTTTAAAATACTACATACTACAATGTTACAAAAACTTTTTGAGATTCTTATAAGATTTTTATCGGTACAGTTCATTCGTTATCATTAAGGACCAGCACGAGTCCAATGCTATACCTAAGTATCTTCCAAGGAATGTCACAAAAGGCGGTCGCCAGCTATCTTTATTTTTAAATTTTCTACATCCCTTACTTCATCACGTGGCAGACCGTCCTACAATGATAACAGGTACAAGGCTGCCACTCGAAAAATTTTCAACCCTATCTATTTGCTGGTTTTCAAGCTATATAATCGGCCTATTGCCATTTCAGCTTACTGGGGGCTATGATGGTTGTTATTGTTCTACTGCGGATATTCTCATTTCGAATTTTATCATGCAGAGAAACTACGAACGTAACACTCTCCATAGATTACTGAACGACCTTGAGCTTCCTCATACGGCCAACAGAAATAGACCACGTCTCAAGTCCATATTATGTTATCATTAGCAACACGCACAAGTTGCACACTCTAGTTTTGAAGTTTCAAGGTAGAGGTGACGAGAAGGCTTGATGAAGTAAAGTTCATTAACAAGACCGCACGGAAACTTAATTACAGCTAAAACAATTAAGGTTTGGGTTACGGATAAAACGGATAAACGTTAAACATGCATATAAGAAGGAAAACTATTAATTAAAATTTTATATAAGCATTAAAAGCTTGTTTAGTAAATAATTGTACAAAGTCCACGATTGGAGACCAGCAACGCAGGGTCAATCCGAATGTTGATAAACGCAGAGACATACTCTATTACCGAAGTCGGGAATTTAAGTTCCAGGTTTTAGAGAGCATTTCATTATATTATTTGGCCATATCCACCTCTAACTAACCGCAGAATGTAGTGTGCAGGTACGCTTTTGCGGAAATTTCAAATTTCATTAAAACATTAAAAGTTGACTCCAAAGAACTAAAAAGAATGAAATAATTTTCACATGACAGCTTTGGAAGTCAGACATAAGACATTGTGTATAGAAACATTAAAGCACCGACTAAAATTCTAGTTTGTCCCTTTTGTTAAGTATATAGCAGCTCATGTAATTAGTAAGTTAGTCAGAAATAATTTCTCCAAATTTATATGGGAGCAGTCTGAAGAAAAAAAAGAAAACTGTTAAAAATAATTATATTATTATTTACCTGTTTAGAAAAAAGAATAAATTAAATCGGTTCTCAATTGACGAAAGTATAGCGTAACATACATACAAAATATCTCCTTTGTCTAAAGTCCATCTCCACTAACACCCGTGTACCTAGAAGATTGCAATACGGAGGGTGAAATTGGTGACAAGCTTGGAGACTAGAAGAAACAATCATTGATTTTATGGTCTCTTGCATTGCACTTCGTTTTCTAAACATTACGACCCTCCGGGGTAGGAGGGTCGGTTCTATTCTCGCCCCAGAATCTAAGAATATACGTAAAGGAGTTTCGGGTTTGTGGGAGAATACCGCAAGGAGGGTAAACAAAGTTTTCATTTTTGTTGACTATTTGGTAGCGCAGTGACTAAGCGGCTGCGTGACCGAGGGTTCGAACCCTGGACCGAACAAGTGTTTCTGTGGTTTACAAATAGTTATTCCACGTCTAGATGTTTGTCCACGTGCAATATATGTATATAAATCGCGTTCGTGATACTGGAGAAAATAAAGAGTAAGTAACTATAATATAATAATATATAATTATTTGTAATGATGTAATGACAATGAATGATTGATAGTGACTTTATATTACTTATTTATATAAATATTAATAAAATGAATGTTTGAAAATGACTCAGATATATCAATCATTCATTGATATAGACACACGTTAAAAAAAGAATAACACAATGTGTATTTCTCCGTATTTAATACAACCCTTTAAAAGTCGGTGTTGATTATGACAAACGAACAATCAAATTTTATGGCACACAACGAAAAATAAAAAGGTAATAAATTATCTCTAACAATGTGGGGAACGTAGATAATTTTATTTGAATAGAAATCATGAAAAATCAAAAAAACGAAAAGGTTATGGTAGGAAAAAAGAAACAGAGAGGAAAAAATTAAATAAAATAAGATTAAGAATTAATTTCATGCTCCTGTGAAATATTACAATGCCAATTTCAACTCAAAAGTAACAAAGCTATTTATTGGATAAAATATATTTATATATTTATTGATTTTATTGCTATTTTTAATGATTTTACTGTGTTTCATTTTACTTATTTTTAACAGAGGAGTGAGGTGATTGATATCCCGATGTCAAATTTAACCCGGAGTACCTTTTACACACACCTTTTACAGCTTTTTAATTATTGATTTTGGTCAGATCTACGCAGACTGAGTTTACTATGTCTTGAAGTATTGCAGTGTTATGCTAGGGTTTAGCACCCATCCATCTTCACTATTGAAATGAGGATATATTTAAAGTTCAATAACCTCGCGAATCGTCCTTAGTAGGAATCGGTGTTCTTTTTCGGGGATTTGTTTGGTTGTCTCAACCATTACATCAGATTTGTTAGACGATAGACAATGTTAAGTATTCGCCTAAATATAAGATATAATTTAAGTCATACAATCCTAAAATTATATTTAAAGCTTATAAGTTAATAAAATTTTAATACAGAAACTCATTAAAAATAATAATATAGAGTTCTAATGTAAAAAAATTGTATCTGAATGTGCTGAACGGAGCTAATAACGCTTGATCATAACTCGATTTTGTTTCTCAATTCGAATCGGTTTGGAAGTTTTATGAAAAACATTTTATGGTATCGTCTTTACCTAAGTTGCTTAAATTAATTCGTGTAGACCACTGTGCTATGTTGAAGCTATTATTAACATCATAATATTCATCAGATAGTATACGTATCCTATTTAGAACGTAGCTGTTCCCCGCGACTTCGTACGCGTGTAATTTATGGTTTTAATTTTTTTTTCGAGGAACCCTTATTATTTTTCTATAATAAAAGTAGCCTAAATTACTCCTTATGACATCAGCTATCTACAAATGAAAGTCCCGTCAAAATGGGTCTAGCCGTTGCGAAAATTAGCCAGCACAAACAGACAGACAGACGTACAAAAATTTTAAAAAGTGTATTTTGTTATAAGTACCGTTTATACTTTCATACGAATTTAATAATGCGCTGTAATTTTGAAACAGACACTTAAATTTTATTTATTTGTACATACAAATAAATAAAATTTAAGTGTCTATGTATGTATGTATAGAGTATAGATTGCCAATGGGCCGGCCATATAGCTTAGAAGAACTGACTACCGATGGGGAAAAAATGATCTCGAGTGGCGGCCTCGTACCGGTGGACGAAGTGTAGGGCGTCCTTTCACTAGATGGAGTGACGACCTGGAGTGGAAGTCGATGGATACAGGTGGCTCATGACCGTGCTTTGTGGCATTACTTGGGGGAGGTCTATGTTCAGCAGTGGAATAATGAAGGGCTGTGAATAGGATAGAACAGAATAGAATAGAATATTTTTATTCAATATTCATTATTACATAATACTTATTGAAAGTCATTATTTATTTACCACTGGTTCGGAAAATACCTCAGTCCTAGGAAGAACCCGCAAGAAACCCAGCGGGACGTTTTTTTTCAAACATATTTCACTTAACAATACCAACATGGTGGCGATCACTTTATTCCCGGGGGTTATTTTCATTCATATATTCCTTGATATTATAATAACCCTTTTTGTACAGTTTTTCTTTAATAAAACTTTTAAACTTGTTTATTGACAAACTTTGAATATGTTCTGGGATTTTGTTGTAAAAGCGTATACATTGCCCCATAAATGAATTACTGATTCTGTGGAGTCTCGTAACTGACATTACAAGCTTATGTTTGTTCCTAGTGTTAAAAGTATGCACATCCTTATTTTTATTAAAGCTATTTATGTTTTTATGTACATACATTACATTTTAATAAATAAATAGCGATGCCAAAGTTAATATGTTTATGGGTGATGATGATGATGATAGAGTATTGATTACGGCATGGTAGTAAACTCATTGTCGGTGTAATGTATTATACTTGCTCTCTACATCCTACAGACCGAAACACAACAGTGCAAGCACTTCTATTTAACTTCAAAAATAGGTAAGAGTGTAATATCTACCCCGACGGACGCTAAGGCAGGAAGTTAGAAGTCAGAAGCTTAGAAGAGAAGGAAAGTCCTATTATCTAATAAAATAGAACTCGTAAGTGAAATATTATGTTATCCACTAAGATACACACACCATATCTATACAGGTAAATAAAATTGAAGTGTTTGTTTTTAATGTCGAAATAACAGCTTTTTACTATATGTATATGAAAGTACATATATACGGCACTTATAACAAAAACACGATTTTTAAAATTTTTGTCTGTCTGTCTGTTTGTTCCGGCTAATCTCCGAAACGAGTGGACCGACCGGGCTTTCACTGGCAGATAGCTGATGTTATAAGAAGTAACTTTTATTTTAGAAATACAATTAGGGTTCCGCGCAAAAAAAAATAAAACCCATGAAATCCAATCGTAATAAATTACGCACGGGCGATGTCGCGGGGAACAGCCAGTAGTGAATAAACCTGTTAGAAGGTAACCTTTGTAAGATTTAATCAGCTACTTAAATTATTTATAGACTATAAAAGTTTATATGATTTATTTTAATCACGAAAAAGTGCGTGTAACCTCGACTTTAGAATTATCGATACTAACTTTGTAATTTATATGATTTTAAAAAACAAGTATTAAGCTATGGTTAAAGCAGGCTTTAACCTTATATTCAAAGTAACCACAACCCAAACAGCTCGAGTTGCATGCCTTACAATACTGAATATATTTTACGTTGATATTCTGTAAGAGCCTTGTTCCTTTGTCAGGTAGACTTTTCTACGTGAGTACTGAGTAGTAAAGTAGCAAACTCTAAAAAAATTGATTTAGTTAATGGCTACGACATCGAAAGCAAAATACACAAATACGTGTACTATACAATAAAAAGTGCCCAGAAAAGGGTTTTAATTTTCCTAAGCGATTTCATAACAAAATGTTTTCTGTAAAATTATATAAGGTTATCCGAGTTTAAAGCTTGCTCTATTTAATCCTATTCATTTTCAACTGCGGTACAGTGAAGTTCATGAGAAAATAAAAAATATACAGGGGATATTTTTTAAATTATTTCTTCTCTTATATTGACTAGTAAATGTCCATAGCTGGACATGGACTTCTCCCCTTGTAGGAAAGACTTACCTTAACGTCACGCTTGGCAGCCGAGTTGACAACCGCAGTCGCAGACGTCACCGTTGACGCAGCTGCCAGTCGCCGGTTTTAATATTTTACGTGGGTTTTATCGAGACGGATGATGACCTTCATCCTTCGGAGGGCACAATATGTTTTTTTCTGTCCATGTACCACAACCAAGAAACAAAACGGGGAATTGGATTTTCTTACGTCTAATTGCACGGCTATCATCATCATCATCATCATTACAGCCCTTCACAAGTCCACTGCTGAACATAGGCCTCCCCCAAAGAATGCCACAAAACACGGTCCTGAGCCACTTGCATCCATCGACTTCCTGCATGTCTTACCAGGTCGTCACTCCATCTCGTGGGGGGACGCCCTACACTTCGCCTACCGGTACGAGGCTGCCACTCGAGAACCTTTCTTCCCCATCGGTTGTCGGTTCTTCGAGCTATATGGCCGGCCCATTGCCACTTCAGCTTACTAATCCGTTGGGCTATGTCGGTCACTCTGGTTCTACTGCGGATATCCTCATTCCTAAGTTTATCACGCAGAGAAACTCCGAGCATAGCCCTCTCCATAGCTCGCTGAGCGACCTTGAGCTTCCTCATACGGCCAGCAGTGAAGGACCACGTCTCAGTTCCGTAAGTCATCACTGGCAAAACGCACTGGTTGTACAATTTCGTTTTAAGGTTTTGAGGTATGTCTGACGAGAAGATGTGTCGTAGCTTCCCGAACGCTGCCCAGCCGATTTGAATCCGTCGATTGACCTCTCGGTCGAAGTTGGACTTACCCAGTCGGACTATTTGTCCCAGGTAAACATATTCGTCAACAACTTCGAGCTTAGTGTTCCCAACAACTACCGGCATAGGTGTGACATGGACATTAAACATGATCTTAGTTTTGTCCATGTTCATCTTAAGACCTATCCGTTGGGAAACACTATTGAGGTCATTGAGCATAGTGCTTAGGTCCTCCAGCGATTCTGCCATAAGGACTATATCGTCGGCAAATCGAAGGTGAGTGATGTACTCGCCATTGATGTTGATACCGTATCATTTCCAGTCCAGAAGCTTGAAAACGTCTTCCAATGCAGCGGTGAAGAGTTTCGGGGATATGACGTCACCCTGTCTTACACCTCTCTGCAATTGGATAGGTTTCGTACTCTGGTTCTGTACTCGGATAGCCATCGTAGCCCTACTGTACAAGCACTTCAACACTTCGATATACCGACAGTCAACTTGGCACCGCTGAAGGGACTGCAGCACCGCCCGAATTTCGACGGAATCAAAGGCTTTCTCATAGTCCACATACGCCAGACATAGTGGCAAATTGTACTCTTCGGACTTCTGTACAACTTGCCGAAGGGTATGTATGTGGTCTATGGTGCTAAAGCCCTTTCGGAAACCGGCTTGTTCGGGAGGCTGGAAGTCGTCAAGTCTGCGCGCGAGACGATTCGTAATGACTCTCGAAAACAGCACGTAGACGCGGCTCAGAAGGGAAATCGGTCTGTAGTTCTTCAAGAGAGCGTTGTCACCTTTCTTGAAGAACAAGACCACCGCACTTCTGCTCCACGCCTCCGGTGTAATGCCACCATGGAGGACGGAATTAAAGAGCTTCTGAAGGACTTCAAGTACCGGTCTTCCACCCGCTTTCAGAAGCTCCGCTGTAATTCCATCCTCGCCTGGGGCCTTACCGTTTTTAAGGTGCTGGAGAGCCATCCTAATCTCGCTCAGACTGACATCCGGGATATCTTCGGAATAGTGTCGGATGAGACTCGCTCTTGGATCGTTACTCACACTTGCGTGTGGCTCCAACGATGATGTGTACAGCTGCCCATAGAACCTCTCAATCTCACTCAAAATCTCAGGTGTCCCGGAAACGATGCTGCCACATTCCATCTTCAGCTTTGACAGTTGGCTCTTTCTGGCAGACAGATCTCTGGCAAAGACTTTGGAGCCTTGGTTCCGCTCGATCGCTTCTTCAATACGAGCTGTATTGAAGTTGCGTAAGTCCCGCCGCATGCATTTGGAGATCTGTCTGTTCAGATGCCTGTATGCTGTCAAGTCTGTTGAAGAATGTAGCTTCATCTCCCGTCTAACAGCCATGAGATTAAGAGTGTGATCGGAGAGTTTTTGTGTTCTTCTGCGGCGGGTCTTGCAGAACTTAGCTCCAACCGCATGGACAGTTTCCACGAGCTTGTCATTCATATCGTCCACTTCATTGCAGTCTTCCAGGCACTGAAAACGGTTTTGTAACTCGAGCTGAAAGGTTTCGGGACTTTGGAACAGAGCACGAGGGGGACGGAGCGTTGACTTCATTAGACGAGACCTCTCCAACTTAACGTTTAGGTTCAGTGTGCCTCTAACCATTCGGTGATCGCTACCAGTTTTCACCCTCGCGATCACGGAGACATCACTGAACAGTTGTCGTCTGGTCGTCATAATGAAGTCAATCTCATTTTTTGTGGAACCGTCGGGGCTCGACCAGGTCCACTTCCTGTGGGGCCGCTTCTGGAAGAAAGAGTTCATCATAAAGAGTCCCTCTTTCTCCATGAAGTCGGCCAGCTGCTGGCCCCTTGGGTTCCGTTGCCCTATTCCAAATTTCCCTACTTTCAGCTCACCGTTCTCTCTTGTGCCTAGTTTTGCATTAACACCGTATATTGGGTTTTGGAGGAATGCATGGCTCTAGAGATATCCTCATACATTTCCTCCACCTCCTCATCGGGGTGTGCCGAGGTTGGTGCGTAAACCTGTATGACCTTCAGCGAATACCGTTTGGTGATTCTGAGTATAAGAAACGGCTATAATAATGTAGAAATGATATCATTACATTAACAATCATTAAATATTCTAATTATATTATAAGTGTCATATTATTACAATTATAATACAATAACATTCACATTCACGACTTTTTCTGTTATCATGGCGGCGCCACGTACGAATGAGCGGGGGAAGTTAATTTGTTAGAAAAGTGTAGAGATTTTTAACAGTGCTAGAGCCACGCGACAGCTTTTGCTGTCGCTCGGATGGGCCGGCTCGAACCGGGGTAGTACCACGACCTCACAGAAAACCAGCGTGAAATAGAGGTTTACCTCTGCGTTTCGCTTGGTGTGTGCAGGTAGCCGGAGGCTCTTTTTACTGGAAATGAGGCATTCCATCTTAGTCCTCACGGGTGACAACGCATCTACATTTTGATTTGTAACAGAGGATAGATGTAGATGTCTATGGGCCGTGGCAACCACTTACAATCACGTGGACTGTGTGTTCGTTTGTCACCCTTATCCTATAAAAAAAGAGATTAATGTTTGTTGCTACAATATAAGTTATATTTTACATTAGTTAGATTAGAAATTAATAAAATAAGTACCGATATTCCTCAAAGTAGAAGAATTAAAAAAATGTGTATAGAATTAAAGAACAAAGCTCAGGGGCATTGATTTACATATACAAGGTGTCCTAGAACGTAACGATCAAACGAAAGGGGTTTGTAGACCATGCAAGGACTATTCGAAAAAAATTAAGTCCTATACCCAAGTTGTGTGGTTTAAAAGATAAAGGTTGATTCATATATTTTCAAGAAAAATCACCCCTTGCGTCAATATTTTTGATGCTGCAGCTGCAAATGAAGACCAATTTTAATTGTTTTTCTGCTTTGTATAGCCTAATTATATGCCTACTATACCTAGTATTTTATTTTTCAGTACCTATTACGGTTTGGTAGAAATAAATACATAAAAATTCCTAAAAGTGTAAAAATGTAACATTAAAGTTTTATCGAGCAAGTTGGACCCTTCACCCTGTAAAAAATATGTACCCACATGGACCTAATAACTATATTTAAAAGTTGGCGCATTTCATATAGATTTCAAAATAGTAATATACCTGGTACTTTAGTTTCAATTTTCGTACTGTAATTTTTTTTCTCGCAGACGGTAGATTTTGTAAAAATACGTCGGTTCGATTAATGTAAAGAAAAATAATTTGTTTTCACGCTAATTTGACCGATTTCAGACAGATAACTTTTTATCCAATTTTGGTACTAAACAAAATACATTCAAAATTACAATACATACGATGCTTCTTAGCTTTAGTTGCTATGACGCATTATATGACGGAGTATGTAAGTGCAAGCGAGACCAAAGATATGGAAGTGACTAGTTCAGGTAGGTAATCCCGGTAACCTGCCCCCTTTGGTTTGTAAACTTAAGAAGAAAGGAAACAATAAGTGATTATAAAACCAGTAATTTCTTTATGATTTTTATTGATAATTTTTACAATAAATTTTGGAATTTTCAACCTCCTGTTCTAATACAGGCGCGGCATCTACTTATGAAAGAACGTGTTATAGGCCGCCCTAATCTTCTGTTATTTGCTTGTGGAGAGAATTCAATTATTATTGTCGAAGCTCTGCAATATTGTGGATTGGTTTTGAATACACCTTTTCTTTTAGATATCCCCAATAAAAAAAATCCAATGGATTAAGGTCCGGTGACCGTGCTGACCATAATATTAGCCATAATATAAGAAATATTCATTTAAAAAATTTCTCAACGGCAAAGCGTAATGGTAGTTTTTCAGACGCTAGCACTATGGTGGTAGGTTTTGGAACCTCTATTTTCAGTATACAGTTGGACACTTTTTCAACTTTCCCCTATATGAGATGGTTCTCCTTCTACTCTTTACTCCATGGTAACAAACAACTAGGTAGTCAATTTTGTTTTAAATTATGTATGATGATTTTTTCAGACTTCGATAGGCCATAAGTTTAATTTGATAAAACATACTAAATTATTTTACTTATAATGGTGACATAATATGTAAACGCTGAATAATTCTATCAACAATTTTTTCGCCTTTGTTCTTTGTCGAGGAATCTAATCTCTATTTTTAAGAACTTTATGTATACGACTTGCCCTTTTTGCCATGTCCTCTTTTTTATAGATGTTTAGTATCACTCGATGATAATATTTTTTATAGTACTCTGCTTCACAATATGTTGATGCATCACATTCCTTAGTTTGTGGGAGATTTTGATGCCAACTTGAACCAGCAGACTGTTGGTGATAGTATCTCAAAGCTCCGAAGCAGACATACATCTTATCTTGAGATTCACATCACCATCGGATTACTTGTTTCACCGTTCCACTAAAAGTACACATGCGCAGACATTTAATACACAAAATCGCACCACTTTTACATATGAAAATCCACTTCAAACCATTATTCAACCAACAATAATACAGGAGCAGCAAGTTCTCTGAAACCTAAACCACAAATAAATAAGAATTACCAGTGCAAAGAAACCTAAACCTATGAAAAATAATCCACAACTTGTGAACGAGATGGCGCTACTTTGTTATTACATCGCGGTATGGTTGAGTAAGGAAAAATAGACAGATACGAATGAGCAAATATTATTCACGAAGATTGAAGACAGCTGAACCCACCTGTGATAGAACTGGTGAAATTTTTGTAGTCCTTGTGTTGTCACAAGGATTAGCGATATCATACCTAGGGCAATGGCAACCATCATTCTGTTTTCTGTAAAGAAATATCTCGTAGAGTTGCTAGTGGTAAGTCTTCTAATATAATGGGCAGGTCTCTTCTTAAAACTTCCAGGTAGACCTGCCCATTTAGTGCTTCTGGAAATCCAAAGGTCCGATTATGCGACCGTTAATAATACTGGTCCACAAATTTACTTTGAATTGATATTTCTTCGAGCAAATATAATAGTGCTGCTATAGCGAATAGTGCTGTACTTTAATATCGACTCTCATACCACATTCGTTTCATATGTGTTATTGTTATTTATTAGTAATATGTTTTATATAAAATGGTAAAAGTATATACCGCCTAACATTACAGATTTTGAAATTATAAAATTAATATTTAAGAAACTTCTTAAAGGCAATTAGAAAATTCTATAAAAATGTCAATTAGCAAGTAATTATATATGTATTATTGTGTTATATTAGTATTGTATTATTTATCATACATACATAGGTATGTTGTTATATTTTACTACTTGTAAATTAGAAGTGCGTGTGTGCTTGCGTTCGTGCGTGCGTTTGTGCGTGTGTGTGTTCGTGTGTGCGTGAATGTGTGTGTATGTGTGTGTGTGTGTGGTGTGTCGGTGTTTGGCTGTTTTCAAGACAATCGGTGGAGCCGTTTCAAAGGTTTTCAAAAAATAAAAATGAAAAAAACATGCAAATAGATTTTCGAGCGTTACGTTCTAAAATAAGCGGGAATTTTCAGGGATGGCCTGCAGAGTCAACCGTATTCTTCGTTTATTTTTTTTCTGTATTAGATAATTATAATAGCATTTATTTCAAATTACTGAGAAATAATACGGAGTAAAATACGGAGTAATACGAACCTCACTGTATAAGTGTTTCTGTGTCTTATTAATAATAAATTTAAATAGATGAGATGGAACAATAGTCTTAATAATAATAATAATAATGACTCTATTGAAAAAATAAGTATCATTAGTGTTCGAAGCAGGGACTTTTTAAAGTGTATCGGAATTTGCCTTTGCATTAATGCAAAAAGCTAGTAATAAGATTTTTATGAAAAAACCAGAAGAGTTTTCTTAGTCTTTTTCACATATGTATTTTATAAATTCAAATGGTAACTGTTTGGAGAAAAATAGTCTACATGAGAGTTTCTTGCCATTACTAACAGTTTATACCATGACTTTTTTTATAAGTTAAGGGTGACTAAAGAGCAGACAGTCAACCTGATGATAAGTGGTTGCGGCGGCCCATAGATATCCACATCTATTATCGATTACAAATCAAAGTGCAGATGCGTTGTCACCCGTGATGACTAAGATAGAATGCCTCATTTCAACTAAAAAGTTTCTCCGGTTTTTTACACTCACCATACGAAATACAGCAACGTTAAGCTGCTATTTTACGCTGGTATTCTGTAAGAGCATGGTACTTCCCCGGTCGAGCCGACCTATTCGTGCTACAACTATACTACTAATATAGCTGCAGCATGGCTCTACCAAGTAAAGACTTTCTCTATAGTGCATTTATGAACCTTCGAGTGATATAGGGAATAGTTAAGAAGTTAGTTGAAATATAAAATTATTCCAAATAATTTTAAAAGTAAGAAAAATAATAATCTAAACAAAAATATGCTGAAAATTTGATTCATATTTACATCGTAAATATAATATTTTCCAAAAAAATAAAATTTTCATTGCATGTGTTTAGCACACGTCACGAAAAATCCTAACATTGTCATGTGGGATTTATTTTTAATTTTCATAATGTTCTATTATACCTCAACGTACGCATAGAAATCGGGACATTTATGATTTATGAATTTTATCTTGTACTTTTTCGAAGGTTGCCATTTCGAGGACTAAGATGAATTGTCTCCTAGCCTTTAACGATAATGGCTTTTCTTTATGTAAACTGAGAAAAAGCAGTGTGTGACTTCAGATTGGCTTAGGTAGCAAGGTGTTACTTATCTTTGATAGATTTCTAGACAGGACTGGAGTCTTGTAACTATATATCAAATACGTGAAGGGAAAACTACGTACCCCTTTTTAACTTGTGAGATTTGGCAAACTTAAAGATTTTATAGAGAAGGAAAGTAGAAATATAAAATATGTGTTAAACATACCTTAAATGTACAAAATAAAACATTCATTGTTTAACTTCATACTGCGAATGTCACGCACATAAATGACCTTACGACAAATTATGTCGTATTTTGACGTTCTTAACCAATATCTCAGATTAAGTACCAAGGAGTATATTACAATTACTACGTTTTATATATTAAGTAGCTGATACCCGGCACGTTGCTGCCGTAGAAGAAATAATTGTGGACATATTGTTTTAAATTTAGAAGAGTTATATTGTTTAAATAGGAATGATAATACATTAACTGAAATTGAATGATATAACATAACTATCAAATAAATTTGTCGCTACGATACCCGTGCCACCTCTAGTATAAGTTAATTGTACTATTCCTATTTATTATGTGTATATATTAGTGTATATATTATTATGTGCGATATCCAATTAAAAATTGAAGATCTATTCATTTCGCGAAATAAAGGCCTTATCACTGTATCCTTTAAAATTAATAATTTTGATGTATATAGATGTTGAAGTGAAAAAATGTTAAATATCGATTTTCCATCAAAAATTTAAGAGAATAGAATATCTTCTTACAATTTTTCGAGTGTTACCCTTTTCATGTTGTGTAACCAATCGGTTCAGCAATTCCGAAGATTAAACCGAACACACAGAAAATAGACAGATAATTTTTTAGCTGAAAACTTCTTCAGTACTGTTGTAATAGAATATAGTGTTTTTTATCATCTCGGTCTCCTCTTCTGAAGATTTCACTTGTCGTTATTCAAGCCTCAATACGGTTCCGTGGCGCAGTGGCTTAGCAATGAGTTGCTGCGTTGGGGGCCGCGGGTTCGAATCCAGCATGGAACAAGTATTTGTATGGCCTACAAATAATTGTTCTGGGTCTGGATGTTTGTCCTTGTGCAATTTGTGTTAGTAAACTGCCTTAACGATACAGGAGAAAATCCTAGTGTGGGTGTAACGTTTTTTTAAGATAAAGAAGATAATGGTACGCAAATAACCCACAAAGATTAATGGAAGCAAGTTATTGTGATATCACAGCCATGCACTTTAATTTTTCATATAACACATTTTGGATACGTCATGTCAACTTTTAGGTATGGCGTGCAATATTTTGAGGAAATTCATTAAACCGGTAAACAGTCTTAAAAGCTGAAAAAAGTGCATTTGAGTAATCAAAAACTTAGTGGAGGACAGAGTGCAGAGTTGGCACGTGGAATGTTAGAGGAGGCATGAGAGATAAGACGAATGAGTTGATCGAAATAATGAAAGAAAGAGAATTAGATGTCGTGTGCGTATGTCGGAGACCAAACGGAAGGGCAGTGGTACTGAAGAGCTCCCTGGCGGGGCGTTAGCTCTATGTCTTCTCGGTTGGTCGATGTTATGAATGAATATAAGGTTGTGAACTCAAGACTCCTCTGGGTTCGCTTTAAATTGGGACTGACGAAGTTATTCCTTTTGGCTGTTTATGCGCCGGTAGCTTCGTCGTCCAGGGCTGAGCTGGAGGAGTTTTGGGAGAATGTAAGAGAAGTTCTAGATTTGGCTAGAGGAAACGAAATAATTGTTGTATGTGGTGATTTGAATGGATGGGTTGGTACCGCTCGACCAGGATACGAGTCGGTACTTGGAAAGTTTGGCGATAAAAGGGTCAATGATGCTGGCAAGCTTATACTGGCGGTGTGCAAGGAAAAGGGTCTTCTTGTGACAAACACTATGTTTAATCACAAGAAAATCCATATGTATACTAGAGAACGAAAGAATGAGAGAAGTATGATTGATTTGTTCCTGGTGGATGACCGACTGCGAAAACAGGTGATGGATACGCGAGTGTTCAGGGGTGCTGACCTGGGAACGGATCACTATCTAGTGATTACTAGATTTAGGGGTCTGTTCGCGGGTTGGCGCTACCGGACGGCAGTAACAGAACCACAGTCGGTCTGTCGCATCCGAAGCTGGAAGCTTCAGGAAGCGGATACTAGGGACAAATATCATGCGAGGGTAGCCGAAAAGCTTGACACCATCGATGGCAGAAAAGAATGTGTAGAAAGAACTTGGCAGAACCTTAGGGATGGAATGGTAAGTGCAGCGGAAGAAGTGTGTGGAACAATAAAAAGAGGCAGTAGTAAAAGAAGAGATGCATGGTGGAATGATGAAGTGAAAGAAGCTGTAAAGAAGAAGAAGAAAGCATGGTTAGACTACTTGGCCTCTAGTAATGATAAGCATATGAGAGAGAAGATGAAAGAAAGATATAGGCTGCAGAAAGTTCACACGAAAGCACTGATTGAGGAAGTGCGTGAAAGGTGTAGAATGGAAGCGGACTAAAGGCTGTCGCACAACTTTAAGGAGAACTCCAAACTCTTCTGGAAAGAGGTTGGAAGGACCCAAAGTGGTGCGACGGCCTTAAGAATGAACAAAGTGCTTTCGAGAACTAATGACATCCTCTCAGAAAAATCGGACGTCATGCAGCGATGGAGCGAATTTTATAGAGAAATGTATGCGTGTGATGACCTTAGTGAGGGATCCGGAGATGACGCCGTGACTGGTACGCCAGACCCGGACCTCGATGACACTGAGGTCATCAGTATGAAAGAGATTGAACGTGCGATTCGAAGTTTGAAATGTGGTAAGGCTGCGGGACTAGACAGAGTTACTGCTGAAATGGTCAAGTATGGTGGGCCTCGCGTCTGGGACAGCTTTCATCTGCTGTGCAATTTGTGCTGGCAGACGGGGGATGTCCCGGATGATTGGCGATCCGCAGTCACTGTGCCTTTATATAAAGGTTAAGGTTCACATTTTGACTGCGGGTGCTATCGGGCGATCAGCTTGACCAGTTTAGCAAGTAAAGTTTACTCGAAGGTTTTGACACGTAGGATGCAAGAGAAATCGGAAAGATTTCTATGGGAGGCACAATGCGGATTTAGACCTGGAAGAGGATGCACGGATCAAATGTTTTCTCACCGCATGATCACGGAGAAGCATCTGGCTGCTAACCAGAAGATTTTCTGTGCTTTTGTGGATCTTGAGAAAGCATTTGATAAGGTTGTAAGGAAGAAAATGATGGAACTGTTGCCGGGGTATGGTGTGGATGGTCGATTGCTAAGGGCTGTGCAGTCTCTTTACTGTGACTGTAAAGCCTGTGTGCGGGTAGGACATGACCTGTCACCCATGTTTGACGTCCAAACGGGCGTAAAGCAGGGTTGTGTCATGTCCTCCTGGCTGTTCATACTGTATCTCGACAGCTGTTTACAGAAGCTGAAAGATAGCTGTTTGGGTGTGAAATTGGGTGACATTAAAGTAAATTGTCTGTTGTATGCTGATGATGCAGTGCTTATAGCACCATCAGAGGCAGAACTGCAGGCATTAGTCACGTGTATGAAAGAGGAATGTGAAACTAAAGGTCTCCGTTTGAATGCTAATAAAACTAAGGTTCTGGTATTTGAAAGGGACGAAGAGAGAACGAAGTGTGAAATATGGGTAAATCAGGAATGTCTAGAAAAGTTAAATGAAATTGTATACTTGGGGAGTGCTTTTAGCCGGGATGGAAGATGTGATTTAGATGTGGACAGGCGTGTCGCTGCCGGGTACAAAGTCAATGGTGCCCTGACTGCGTTAGTCAAAAGGCAAGGCGTAGCGAAGAGTGCACGCCTTGCAATAAATACATAACGCAGTGTTGGTACCGACTTTGTTATATTGCAGCGAAACCTGGGTATGCCAGAAGAAGCATAAAAGTAAGTTGAATGCAGTGGAGATGCGATCTCTTCGTAAAATGTGCGGCGTTACCATGGCCGACCGAAAGCGAAACGAAGAGATTCGCAATATGGCAGGTTTGAAAGATGAACTTATCACAAAAATTGACAAGGGCGTGCGTCGGTGGTTTGGGCACGTTGAGCGAATGAGTGAAGACCGAATGGTGAAGAAAATATATAGCGCGAAAGTTAATATTAAAAGGTGTCGAGGTAGACCGAGACTAACTTTCGAAGACCATGTGAGCAAATTGCTCGAAGAGGGTAGGGTCAAAAGTACTCGGATACCTAGACGTGCATGCATGAAGAAGATAATGAATCTGAAAGAAGCGAAAGAGGTTTGTAAGGATCGTGACACTTGGCGATCTGTTCTCTCTGGCTACCCCGTCAGGGATTGTGCGTGAAGATAAGTAAGTAAGTAAAAACTTACACTAAAGAGCTGCAAATTCTTCCTTTTCCATCTCTTTTTATCTATGTGAGTGTGACGGCTGTGTTTGCCAGTGCAAAACTATAATTGTTTAAAAATTTATATAAGAAGGTAGGTTTGAGATTTACGGTCCAACAATCAAGGTCAGTATAAATGCGGATATTTTGTATAGGCATATATAGCATATATATGGCATTCCTTGGGGGAGGCCTATGTTCAGCAGTGGACTTGTGAAGGGCTTTAATGAAGATGACATATAAATAAAGAACCTTCTATTAAATAACCGAATATCTTAAATCTAAATAACCTTACATTGATAGATCCTATCCGGGCGAAGCCAGGGGTGGACCGCTAGTTAGCAAGTAAGTATCTAATTATATGAAGAAAATAAATAATATACAAAATATCAAATAACCATTAAAACATTGCTAATTGATAAGTCTTAGTATTCTACCAATGAATACCTTTAGATGTTTAATTTTATATTATATGTATTTGAGTTTGCCATGTATACAAAACATATTTCAATTACTGGTAATAACCGTACGACTTCGACACTTTAAATTATTATTTCATTCTTACATGACATTAATCTTAACTTAGTTCTCAGTTTTTGTTATTGACTTACGTATTTAATAATAATATTAATTAGATTAGATGACAGTTTTTATTTGACAATTATTTCTTAGTGACGTGAAGCACCGACACACCGGGAAGCCTGTAGTCTGTGAACATGTTCAAGATCGTCCCCGCCATTACATCAGATTTGGTAGACCACAAGTTCTCGCAAAAAAGTAACTTTTTCTACCATGGATGATTCGAGAGACTATTGTAATTGAAAACATCCTCATTTTCATAGACAAGATGGATTGGTGCTACCATCTGTTTAGGAGGATCCCTGAAATATAATTAATCCAAACCAAGCGTACCATCGCAAGACTTCAAGACAAAGCTTGTTCTGCGTAGTCTGGCCAAAAATAATATTCAAAAGCTAAAGGTAGGCGGGATAACTATGATATTTATACGTCTAACACCTCAGTCCCCCCGTGACCATGGGTGCTGTAAAAATGTATACCCGAAATATCGGGAATTTAAAAGTTAAAAACATGTTTTTTTCTTTCTATTTCTGTTTAGAAATCATTTCTTTTTTTATTTAATTCAAGTCCTACGGAAATCATTCATTCATCAATTTCATGCCTATGAGTTATGAATAAGGCACACTGAAAGTTCTGCGCTCCTGGCCGCTCATAAATGTTTGAATTTCACGTCGCGTGCTCGCGTGTCAATTGTTTTATCGCGTTTGTTGGAATTAAAGCTAAAATATTTTAGAGAGAATTTTTGTTTATGATTTAACTTTCTCTTCAAGATTGGACTGCTCGTCTTCAAAATGCTTTTAGAAGGGAAGCACCTCATTTGAGCATTTTACGACGTTGGCACGCAAAGTTTTATCGTGACTGTTTCTCACCCTGCTGAAATTCCTGAAAGTCGATATTCAAATGCGATCATAGAGGTAAATATGATCTAGAACAGGCCGTGATAGCTTTCATCCAGCACTTAAGAAATATGCCCTCAGAGATGTCTTTATCTTTTCAGTCATACAACTGAGATAATCTCAACACGCTTTATTAATTATTATATTGATTTAATTCCATGATCCGCTATATATTACGCCGGGTATTCGTCAATAATAATAATTTTTGTACAGACAAAGGGTTTGAATTTTGTTATTGTTATATTCACCTATATTTACATACACAAAGTACAATAAAGCGTAAACCTCGCAGCTGTTAATAGTCCATTGTTTTGCATAACTTTACAAGGAACCGCTTGAATCGTTCATTATCTTCGCTCCTGTAGCCCAGTCACATGCGTACTCCTCCGAGATGGGATGCTATAATATTTGAACACCGAATATAAGCAAATATTTAAAGGCTAAATTAAATGTAGTGTAAGATAATGAAGGAAGCGCCGTAACTTATTTACAAGATAAATTTTCCAAGTGCTTTTACTTTGTGCAGTCTACTTTTACGTGGTAAAACAGAAACGTGTCACCGATTATTCTATATCTGATATAAATATCTTAAAATCAACCTGACATTGCTCACAATACAAAAAATCTAATCTAATAAAAAAAAAAAGAAAATAACTAATAATATAATTTTACCAATTGAAATCAAACAAAAAAGGTACTCTTGCGAAAGAACCGCAGGATCGAACATGACACTCTCGAAAACTATAATACAATGCACCAGATAAAGAGCATTAGACATTGCTATAAACATACACATATCTGAATGATTTTTTAAATAAAACTGAAGTGAAAAAAAGTTACAGTCCATGATAGTAAATTCAAACAAAGAAGAGTACAGATGAGTTGTCACATCTGCAGGCTAAGATAAAATGCCTTACATCTCTTAGTTATCATTCGTAACGTATATTATAACTTGTGACGCAAATAATCTTTCCGAGTAAATTTTCTATCTAGGAGATGGATAAACCGTCATTTATCGAAAATTATCTACTTTCACACCCATAGGAAGAGATATGGCGATGGGTCTGTCTATGTGCAGCTTACGTATGCTGTGTGTGTAATAGTGGAATAGTTGTGTGGCGGTGAAGCTTTTCTTAAGAAATGTTCATTAATTAATGAATTTATGTATGTAAAACATCACTATGCAACATAGTAGATTGACAGTGGTGCCTGAATTTTAGTTCTCTTTAGTATTTTAACGCTACGTGAAATTAATCATCTACAACATTTGTAAGTTCGGGGAATTCCCAGTAGCCCTACCAAGTAGTCTTACTAGTAAGACTACCTTTTGGGATTTTTTTTTCCAAACGTCTTTCTAAATGGTCTTTTATCTATATCTATACAAATAAATAAAATTGAAGTGTCTGTTTGTTATGTCAAAATTACAGCTTTTTACCAAATGCATATGGAAGTATATACGGTACTTAGATATAATAGAAATACATCATTTAATTTATTTTTCTGTTAGTCTTTCTACTTATTCCAGCTAATCTCCGAAACGGCTGGACTGATTTTGACGGGACTTTCACTGGCAGAAAGCTGATGTCATATCAAGTAACTTAGGTTACTTTTATTTTAAAACCAGAATTAGGGTTCCACGCAGAAAAATTAAAACCACAAAAAACACGCGAGCGAAGTCGCGGGGAATAGCAAGTTTCTAATAAAATTTCCAGTTATATCAAGTAAGACATAACTGGGTATTTTCTTACCAAGTAGACCCTACTAGTAGATCACTTTGGAAAAACATTCTTAGCTGCTCTTTAAAGTATATGGAAGTTGTCATCACTTTCGTAATAGCTAGCACTTTAGTAATTTATTTTTGGAATAGTAAATACTAGGCAAGCATAAACTTGCAAGAGGCAATGGGACTGTTTTAGTTCTTATATTTTGTACACTAAAACTACTTATATTAACTTCTATTCGCCTGATACTTCTGAGACAAGAATATATAAATAGCTAATCATAAAAAGATTACTTGTAACTAGTAATACTTACTAGTAACACTACTTGGTAAGACTACTGGCAATACCCCGTTAGTTCGTAATTAGTGAGTTTTTTTATAGAATAAGGGTGACAAACGATCACACAGTCCACCACTGATAGCGCCACTGATAAGTGGATGCTGTAGCCCAAAGATATCTACATCTATCCTCGATTAAAAATCAAAATTTGGATGTGTTTTCCCCTGAGGAAAAGATGGAATAATGGAATGAAATGTAAAAAGGGTATCCGGTACTCTAGACGCACCATATTAAACACAGCAGCATTAAGCTACTATTTTACGCTGCTATTCTACTGTGAGAGTATGATCCTACCCCGATCTAGCCGACGTATTCGTGCAGCAACCATAATATAGCAGCGTGGTTCTACCACGTATAGTGTCAGTGCTAGTTAAACTTATTTTACAACGAAATTAAGTTTAGTCATTCGAAGAAAAGATCTACCTGACGAGGAATTCAGCCGGGAACAGACAACATTGTGTACGGAACTCGGCGAACTCTTCTCGTTACAATTCCGTCCTGACATTGAAAGTACTGTATAAATACAATATTATATAAAAAGTGAAAGAAAAAATGCCATGAAAATATATACAGAAAAAGAGAGAGTGAGAGAATAATTCTGTTAATATTCTCGTTCTAATTATGTACTATATTCGTAATGTTGTTTTTTTCTGGTTTGTTTTTTGGTTAATCATTTAAAATATTACGGGGTGAATACTTTGAAGCATTTTGTGGATAATTTTGCATTAATATTAAGCAATAACTATTATTTTAAATTTTTGCTTCACAGAAGTCACTGAAATAAAATGAAGCAATAATTATTATAATAGTAACTCCATAAACTGAAATAATTTTATAACTTATTCTTTATAATAATTTTGGAACGAGGGGCTTATAAGAGAATCAATTAATTAATGTTAGTTTCCTAATATAATCATTTTGTATAATAAATTATAATAGAAATGTATTAAAGGCGGAGGTTTTGGAATAACGCATAGAATAAATACAATACAGACAGTAAATTAATAGGACCGAACTGGCTTTGATTAAGAACGCATTTGCATTTGAAGGCAAAGCAAAGATACACGGTATTTGCTTTGCCGTGAATATACAAGTATACGAGTATACGCGCAGTTCTTTGTTTTGAAATATTCCAGCAGAATAATAAATCATTTTGGTTAACACTATATTTATTTAGTTTAGTTTTTACTTTTAACATTTAGACGTTTGATATTCAGTAACATATCTCTAAATCAACTTTAATTTGATTTATTATAATGACTTACGATTAATTATTTTTATTATAGCTCGAAGATCCAACCTACACGTAACCGTAAGCTACGTGTAGGGCTACTAGATGCAAAAGCGACCTGGAGGGATATGCAAGAATTTGATGTATGCAGGTAGCTCAGTATTATTCTTTGTAATGAATTAATAAGCTGAAGTAGCAACGCCGGACATATAAGCGATGGGCATGAAAGGTTCTTGAGCAGCAGCCTCGTGCTGGTAGGTGCAGTGTAGGGAGCCCCATACTAACTGGATGAACCTGCTAAGACTTGCAGGAAGTCGATGGATGCAAGTGGATCAGAACGGTGCATTGTGGCATGCCTTGAGGGAGGCCTATGTTTAGAAGTAGACTTGTGAAGGGCTGTAATGATGATGATGATGAATGAATGGATATGAATGGATAAAAAAGCTCCTTATCTATATAGGTTATTTTATTAGACGAATAATATATATTTGATGTAGGTAAATAACGTCATGACAATTGATCGACTGTAAAGAACACCTGACTCGAAATCGAGAGCGAGTTGCGCAATATCTTTAAAAGGAATCTCTGGTAATGTAACATAAGAAAACGAATAAATAATGCTTGTTTCAGTAACGCGTTTAATGTACCTTACTGAATAACTCAATAAGTCTCGTATTTACCTGTTAGATATTGTACTGCCAATATTCATCTTTAAACTGGGATACAACAGTCTACTGCTGCTTTGCCACTTACTTAGCCAGCTGGATTACTAGACATAAAAGATACAAAAGTATATACACATAGGAATGCAAAAAGATCTAAGTCACACTTGGTTCAAATATGAGTCATATGCCGAAATATTTCATACGTTGTATACTTTAATACAGTAATAGTCGTTTATTTGAAAAATATGAAACATCAAGCAAATTAAAGATGGTACGTTTATTGAACGAAACTTCAATTCAACTTAAAAAAAAACGAGAACCGGAGACCTTTTTTATCGGAATAGTCATCTCTTAGTTCTCAGGGGTGATAACGCACCTACATTTTAATTTTTAATCGAGGATAGAGGTAGGGATTTTTATGGGTCACAGCATCTAAATACTTATCATCAGGTGGAGTGTGTGCTCGTTTGTCACCTTTATCCAAAAAAAAAAATGTGGTCAAATTCTTTTCTGCGCAACGATATCCATAATTATAATATAAGCTACTTTAGATCACACATCGTTCATGCAAAACATAATTGCATGAATATCATTTTGTAATTTTTTTCGCAAAAGGAGGTTCATGTTATTCGGGTATAGCTGTATGTTGGGAACTATTTGTTGTTTCTATACGATTAATTTTAGTAAAAAAACTTGTATAATAAAATAAAAAGACGGTAATTTTGGTATCAAATTCATAATTCTAAAATATTCGCTACAATGTTACAAAAACGTCCGAATGTTTGGAGATTTTTACAAGACTTTTATCGGTACAGTTTATTCATCATCATTAAGGGCCAGCATAAGTAAAATGCTGTACCTAGGTCTCCTCCATAGAATGTCACAAACGGCGGTCCACAGCTATCTGCATTTATCAACTTTCTACATCCCTTACTTCATCAAGTGACGTGCCGCCCTACAATGATTACCGGTACAAGGCCACTCGAAAAATTTTCATCCCTATGTATTTGTTGGTTTTCAAGCTATATGATCGGTTTATTGCCACTTCAGCTTACTGGGTCTAGGTTGGTAGATATTGTTCTTCTGCAGATATTCTCATTTCGAATTTTATCATGCAGAGAAACTACGAACATAACTCACCCCATAGATTAATGAACGACCTTGAGCTTCCTCATACGGCCAACAGTAATTGACCACGTCTCAAGTTCATATTATGTTATCATTAGCAATACGCAACGGTTGCAAAGTCTTGTTTTGAAGTTTCAAGGTAGACGTGAAGAGAAGACTTGATGAAGTACAGTTCATTAACAAGACCGCACGGAAACTTAATTACAGCTGAATGATTGATAGTGACTTTATATTATTTATTTATATAAATATTAATAAAATGAATGTTTGAAAATGACTCAGATATATCAATCATTCATTGTTATAGACAAACATTAAAAAAAGGATAACACAATGTGTATTTCTCTGCATTTTATACAACTTTTAAAAGTCGGTGTTGATTATGACAAATGAACAATCAAATTTTATGGCACACAACGAAAAATAAAAAGGTAATAAATTGTCTCTAACAATGTGGGGAACGGAGATGATTCATTTGAATAGAAATCATGAAAAATCAAAAAACGAAAAGGTTATGGTAGGAAAAAGAAACAGAGAGGAAAAAATCAAATAAAAAAGGATTAAGAATTAATTTCATGCTCCTGTGAAATATTACAATGTCAATTTCAACTCAAAAGTAACAAAGCTATTTATTGGATAATATATTTTTATATATTTATTGATTTTATTGCTATTTTTAATGATTTTACTGTGTTTCACTTTACTTATTATTAACAGAGCAGTGAGGTGATTGATATCCCGATGTCAAATTTAACCCGGATAACCTTTTACACACACCTTTTACAGGTTTTTAATTATTGATTTTGGTCAGATCTACGCAGATTGAGTTTACTGTGTCTTGAAGTATTGCAGTGTTATGCTAGGGTTTAGCACCCCACCCATCTTCACTATTGAAATTAGCATATATTTAAAGTTCAATAACCTCGCGAATCGTCCTTAGTAAGAATCGGTGTTCTTTTTTGAGGATTTGTTTGATTGTCTCAACCATTACATCAGATTTGTTAGCCGATAGACAATGTTAAGTGTTCGCCTAAATAAAAGATATAATTTAAGTCATACAATCCTAAAATTATATTTAAAGCTTATAAATTAATAAATTTTTGATACAGAAACTCATTAAAAATAATAATATAGAGTTCTAATGTAAAAAAAATTGTATCTGAATGTGCTGAACGGAGCTAATAACGCTTGATCATAACTCGATTTTGTTTCTCAATTCGAATCGGTTTGGAAGTTTTATAAAAAACAGTTTATGGCATCTTCTTTATCTAAGTTGCTTAAATTAATTCGTGTAGACAACTGTGCTGTGTTGAAGCTATTATTAACATCATAATATTCATCAGAGTGGCAGCCTCGTACCGGCAGGCGAAGTTTAGGGCGTCCCCCCACTAGATGGAGTGACGACCTGGTAAGATATGTAGGAAGTCGATGGATGCAGGTGGCTCAGGACCGTGCTTTAAGGCATTCTTTGGGGGAGGCCTATGTTCAGCAGTGGACTTGTGAAGGGCTGTAATGATTATAATGATGATTCATCAGATAGTATACGTATCCTATTTAGAACGTAGCTGTTCCCTGCGACTTCGTACGCGTGTAATTTATGGTTTTAATTTTTTTTCGAGGAACCCGAATTATTTTTCTATCATAAAAGTAGCCTAAATTACTCCTTATGAAATCAGCTATCTACAAATGAAAGTCCCGTCAAAATGGGTCTAGCCGTTGCGAAAATTAGCCAGCACAAACAGACAGACAGACGTACAAAAATTTTAAAAAGTGTATTTTGTTATAAGTACCGTTTATACTTTCATACGAATTTAATAATGCGCTGTAATTTTGAAACAGACACTTAAATTTAATTTATTTGTACATACAAATAAATAAAATTTAAGTGTCTATGTATGTATGTATAGAGTATAGATTGCCAATGGGCCGGCCATATAGCTCGAAGAACCGACTACCGATGGGGAAAAAATGCTCTCGAGTGGCGGCCTCGTACCGGCGGACGAAGTGTAGGGCGTCCTTTCACTAGATGGAGTGACGACCTGGAGTGGAACTCGATGGATACAGGTGGCTCATGACCATGCTTTGTGGCATTCCTTGGGGGAGGTCTATGTTCAGCAGTGGAATAATGAAGGGCTGTGAATAGGATAGAACAGAATAGAATAGAATATTTTTATTCAATATTCATTATTACATAATACTTATTGAAAGTCATTATTTATTTACCACTGGTTCGGAAAATACCTCAGTCCTAGGAAGAACCCGCAAGAAACCCAGCGGGACGTTTTTTTTTAAACATATTTCACTTAACAATACCAACATGGTGGCGATCACTTTATTCCCGGGGGTTATTTTCATTCATATATTCCTTGCTATTATAATAACCCTTTTTGTACAGTTTTTCTTTAATAAAACTTTTAAACTTGTTTATTGACAAACTTTGAATATGTTCTGGGATTTTGTTGTAAAAGCGTATACATTGCCCCATAAATGAATTACTGATTCTGTGGAGTCTAGTAACTGACATTACAAGCTTATGTTTGTTCCTAGTGTTAAAAGTATGCACATCCTTATTTTTATTAAAGCTATTTATGTTTTTATGTACAAATATTACATTCTAATAAATAAATAGCGATGCCAAAGTTAATATGTTTATGGGTGATGATGATGATGATGATAGAGTATAGATTACGGCATGGTAGTAAACTCATTGTCGGTGTAATGTATTATACCTGCTCTCTACATCCTACAGACCGAAACACAACAGTGCAAGCACTTCTATTTGACGGCAGAAATAGGTAAGAGTGTAATATCTACCCCGACGGACGCTAAGGCAGGAAGATAGAAGTCAGAAGCTTAGAAGAGAAGGAAAGTCCTATTATCTAATAAAATAGAACTCGTAAGTGAAATATTATGCTATCCACCAAGATACACACACCATATCTATACAAGTAAATAAAATTGAAGTGTTTGTTTTTAATGTCGAAATAACAGCTTTTTACTATATGTATATGAAAGTATATACGGCACTTATAACAAAAACACGATTTTTAAAATTTTTGTCTGTCTGTCTGTTTGTTCCGGCTAATCTCCGAAACGAGTCGACCGACCGGGATTTCACTGGCAGATAGTTGATGTTATAAGAAGTAACTTTTATTTTAGAAATACAAATAGGGTTCCGCGAAAAAAAAAATAAAACCCATGAAATCCTATCGTAATAAATTACGCGCGGGCGATGTCGCGGGGAACAGCCAGTAGTGAATAAACCTGTTAGAAGGTAACCTTTGTAAGATTTAATCAGCTACTTAAATTATATATAGATTATAAAAGTTTATATGATTTATTTTAATCACGAAAAAGTGCGTGTAACCTCGACTTTTGAATGATCGATACTAACTTTGTAATTTATATGATTTTAAAAAACAAGTATTAAGCTATGGTTAAAGCAGGCTTTAACCTTATATTCAAAGTAACCACAACCCAAACAGCTCGAGTTGCATGCCTTACAATACTGAATATATTTTACGTTGATATTCTGTAAGAGCCTTGTTACTTTGTCAGGTAGACTTTTCTAATCGAAAGCAAAATACATGAATACGTGTCATATAATTACAATTATAATACAATAACATTCGCATTCACGACTTTTTCTATTATCATGGCGGCGCCACGTGCGAATGAGCGGGGGAAGTTAATTTGTTAGAAAAGTGTAGAGCCACGCGGCAGCTTTTGCTGTCGCTCGGATGGGCCGGCTCGAACCGGGGTAGTACCACGACCTCACAGAAAACCAGCGTGAAGTAGAGGTTTACCTCTGCGTTTCGCATGGTGAGTGCAGGTGGCCGGAGGCCCTTTTTACTGGAAATGAGGCATTCCATCTTAGTCCTCACGGGTGACAACGCATCTACATTTTGATTTGTAACAGAGGATAGATGTAGATGTCTATGGGCCGCAGCAACCACTTACCATCAGGTGGACTATGTGTCCGTTTGTCACCCTTATCCTATAAAAAAAGAGATTAATGTTTGTTGCTACAATATAAGTTATATTTTACATTAATTAGATTAGAAATTAATAAAATAACTACCGATATTCCTCAAAGTAGAAGAATTAAAAAAATGTGTACAGAATTAAAGAACAAACCTCTGGGGTATTTTTTTACATATACAAGCTGTACCAGAACGTAACGATCAAACGAAAGAGGTTTGTAGACCATGGAAGGACTATTCGAAAAAAATTAAGTCCTATACCCAAGTTGTGTGGTTTAAAAGATAAAGGTTGATTCATATATTTTCAAGATGCAAATGAAGACCAGTTTTAATTGTTTTTCTGCTTTGTATAGCCTAATTATATGCCTACTATACCTAGTATTTTATTTTGCAGTACCTATTACGGTTTAGTAGAAATAAATACATAAAAATTCCTAAAAGTGTAAAAATGTAACATTGAAGTTTTATCGAGCAAGTTGGACCCTTCACCCTGTAAAAAATATGCACCCACATGGACCTAATAACTATATTTAAAATTTGGCGCATTTCATATAGATTTCAAAATAGTAATATACCTGGTACTCTAATTTCAATTTTTTGTACTGTAATTTTTTTTCTCGCAGAGGGTAGATTTTGTAAAAATAACTCAATTAGATATTTTTTTTAAATGATTCGTCGGTTCGATTAATAAAAAGAAAAATAATTTGTTTTCACGCTAATTTGACCGATTTCAGACAGAGAAATTTTTATCCAATTTTGGTACTAAACAAAATACATTCAAAATTACAATACATACGATGCTTCTTAGCTTTAGTTGCTATGACGCATTATATGACGGAGTATCTAAGTGCAAGCGAGACCAAAGATATGGAAGTGACTAGTTCAGGTAGGTAATCCCGGTAACCTGCCCCCTTTGGTTTGTAAACTTAAGAAGAAAGGAAACAATAAGTGATTATAAAACCAGTAATTTCTTTACGATTTTCATTGATAATTTTTACAATAAATTTTGGAATTTTCAACCTCCTGCTCTAATACACGCGCGGCATCTACTTATGAAAGAACGTGTTATAGGCCGCCCTAATCTTCTGTTATTTGCTTGTGAAGAGAATTCAATTATTATTGTCGAAGCTCTGCAATATTGTGGATTGGTTTTTAATACACCTTTTCTTTTAGATATCCCCAATAAAAAAAATCCAATGGATTAAGTTCCGGTGACCGTGCTGGCCATAATATAAGCCCCATGCGACCTATCCATTTTCCTGGGAAATATTCATTTAAAAAATTTCTCACCGGCAAAGCGTAATGGTAGTTTTTCAGACGCTAGCACTATGGTGGTAGGTTTTGGAACCTCTATTTTCAGTACACAGTTGGACACTTTTTCAACTTTCCCCTATATGAGATGGTTCTCCTTGTACTCTATACTCCATGGTAACAAACAATTAGGTAGTCAATTTTGTTTTAAATTATGTATGATGATTTTTTCAGACTTCGATAGGCCATCACTCGATGATAATATTTTTTATAGTACTCTGCTTCACAATATGTTGATGCATCACATTCCTTGGTTTGTGGGAGATTTTGATGCCAACTTGAACCAGCAGACTGTTAGTGATAGTATCTCAAAGCGCCGAAGCAGACATACATCTTATCTTGAGATTCACATCACCATCGGATCACTTGTTTCACCGTTCTTCTAAAAGTACACATGCGCAGACATTTAATACACAAAATCGCACCACTTTTACATATGAAAATCTACTTCAAACCATTATTCAACCAACAATAATACAGGAGCAGCAAGTTCTCTGAAACCTAAACCACAAATAAATAAGAATTACCAGTGCAAAGAAACCTAAACCTATGATAAATAATCAACAACTTGTGAACGAGATGGCGCTACTTTGTTATTACATCGCGGTATGGTTGAGTAAGGAAAAATAGACAGATACGAATGAGCAAATATTACACACGAAGAACAGAAGCGTCCACTTGTGATAGAACTGACGAAATTTTTGTAGTCCTTGTGTTGTCACAAGGATTAGCGATATCATACCTAGGGCAATGGCAACCATCATTCTGTTTTCTGTAAAGAAATATCTCGTAGAGTTGCTAGTGGTAAGTCTTCTAATATAATGGGCAGGTCTCTTCTTAAAAATTCCAGGTAGACCTGTCCATTTAGTGCTTCTGGAAATCCAAAGGTCCGATTATGCGACCGTTAATAATACTGGTCCACAAATTTACTTTGAATTGATATTTCTTCGAGCAAATATAATAGTGCTGCTATAGCGAATAGTGCTGTACTTTAATATAGATTCTCATACCACATTCGTTTCATATGTTTTATTGTTATTTATTAGTAATATGTTTTATATAAAATGGTAAAAGTATATACCGCCTTACATTACAGATTTTTAAATTATACAATTAATATTTAAGAAACTTCTTAAAGGCAATTAGAAAATTCTATAAAAATGTCAATTAGCAAGTAATTATATATGTATTATTGTGTTATATTAGTATTGTATTATTTATCATACATACACAGGTATGTTGTTATATTTTACTACTTATAAATTAGAAGTGCGTGTGTGCTTGCGTTCGTGCGTGGGTGTGTGCGTGTGTGTGTTCGTGTGTGCGTGTATGTGTGTGTATGTGTGTGTGTGGTGTGTAGGCGTGTGGCTGTGTGTGAGCTGACTAGATTTTCAAGTCAATCGGTGGAGCCGTTTCAAAGGTTTTCAAAAAATAAAAATGAAAAAAAAATGCAAATAGATTTTCGAGCGTTACGTTCTAAAATAAGCGGGAATTTTCAGGGATGGCCTGCAGAGTCAACCGTATTCTTCGTTTATTTTTTTTTTCTGTATTAGATAATTGTAATAGCAGTTATTTCAGATTACTGAGAAATAATACGGAGTAAAAATACGGAGTAATACGAACCTCACTGTATAAGTGTTTCTGTGTCTTATTAATAATAAATTTAAATAGATGAGATGGAACAATAGTCTTAATAATAATAATAATGACGCTATTGAAAAAATAAGTATCATTAGTGTTCGAAGCAGGGACTTTTTAAAATGTATCGGAATTTGCCTTTGCATTAATGCAAAAAGCTAGTAATAAGATTTTTATGAAAAAACCAGAAGAGTTTTCTTAGTCTTTTTCACATATGTATTTTATAAATTCAAATGGTAACTGTTTGGAGAAAAATAGTCTACATGAGAGTTTCTTGCCATTACTAACAGTTTATACTTTGACTTTTTTTATAAGTTAAGGGTGACAAAAGAGCAGACAGTCAACCTGATGATAAGTGGTTGCGGCGGCCCATAGATATCCACATCTATTATCGATTACAAATCAAAGTGCAGATGCGTTGTCACCCGTGATGACTAAGATAGAATGCCTCATTTCAACTAAAAAGTTTCTCCGGTTTTTTACACTCACCATACGAAATACAGCAACGTTAAGCTGCTATTTTACGCTGGTATTCTGTAAGAGCATGGTACTTCCCCGGTCGAGCCGACCTATTCGTGCTACAACTATACTACTAATATAGCTGCAGCATGGCTCTACCAAGTAAAGACTTTCTCTACAGTGCATTTATGAACCTTCGAGTGATATAGGGAATAGTTAAGAAGTTAGTTGAAATATAAAATTATTCGAAATAATTTTAAAAGTAAGAAAAATAATAATCTAAACACAAATATGCTGAAAATTTGATTCATATTTACATCGTAAATATAATATTTTCCAAAAAAATAAAATTTTCATTGCATGTGTTTAGCACACGTCACGAAAAATCCTAACATTGTCATGTGGGATTTATTTTTCATTTCCATAAAGGTCTTATATCTCAACGTACGCATAGAAATTGGGACATTTATGATTTATGAATTTTATCTTGTACTTTTTCGAAGGTTGCCATTTCGAAGACTAAGATGAATTGTCTCCTAGCCTTCAACTATAATGGCTTTTCTTTAAACTGAGAAAAAGCAGTGTGTGACTTCAGATTGGCTTAGGTAGCAAGGTGTTACTTATCTTTGATAGATTTCTAGACAGAACTGGAGTCTTGTAACTATATATTAAATACGTGAAGGGAAAACTACGTACGCCTTTTTACCTTGTGAGATTTGGCATAGTTAAAGATTTTATAAAGAAGGAGTGTAGAAATATAAAATATGTGTTAAACATACCTTAAATGAAAAAAAAAAAACATTCATTGTTTAACTTCATACTGCGAATGTCACGCACATAAATGACCTTACGACAAATTATGTCGTATTTTGACGTTCTTAACCAATATCTCAGATTAAGTACCAAGGAGTATATTACAATTACTACGTTTTATATATTAACTAGCTGATACCCGGCACGTTGCTGCCGTAGAAGAAATAATTGTGGACATATTGTTTTAAATTTAGAAGAGTTATATTGTTTAAATAGGAATGATAATACATTAACGGAAATTGAATGATATAATATAACTTTCAAATAAATTTGTCGCTACGATACCCGCGCCACCTCTAGTATAAGTTAATTGTAATATTCCTATTTATTATGTGTATATATTAGTGTATATATTATTATGTGCGATATCCATTTAAAAATTGAATATCTATTCGTTTCGCGTAATAAAGACCTTATCACTGTATCCTTTAAAATTAATAATTTTGATGTATATAGATGTTGAAGTGAAAAAATGTTAAATATCGATTTTCCATCAAAAATTTAAGAGAATAGAATATCTTCTTACAATTTTTCGAGTGTTACCCTTTTCATGTTGTGTAACCAATCGGTTCAGCAATTCCGAAGATTAAACCGAACACACAGAAAATAGACACACATATTTTTTTAGCTGAAAACTTCTTCAGTACTGTTGTAATAGAATATAGTGTTTTTTATCATCTCGGTCTCCTCTTCTGAAGATTTCACTTGTCGTTATTCAAGTCTTAATACGGCTCCGTGGCGCAGTGGCTTAGCAATGAGTTGATGCGTTGGGGGCCGCGGGTTCGAATCCAGCATGGAACAAGTATTTGTATGGCCTACAAATAATTGTTCTGCGTCTGGATGTTTGTCCTTGTGCAATTTGTGTTAGTAAGCTGCCTTAACGATACAGGAGAAAATCCTAGTGTGGGTGTAACGTTCTTTTAAGATAAAGAAGATAATGGTACGCAAATAACCCACAAAGATTAATGGAAGCAAGTTATTGTGATATCACAGCCATGCACTTTAGTTTTTCATATAACACATTTTGGATACGTCATGTCAACTTTTAGGTATGGCGTGCAATATTTTGAGGAAATTCATTAAACCGGTAAACAGTCTTAAAAGCTAAAAAAAGTAAATTTGAGTAATCAAAAACTTACACTAAAGAGCTGCAAATTCTTCCTTTTCCATATCTTTTTATCTATGTGAGTGTGACGGCTGTGTTTGCCAGTGCAAAACTATAATTGTTTAAAAATCTATATAAGAAGGTAGGTACCCTTTGAGATTTACGGTCCAACAATGAAGGTCAGTATAAATGCGGAGATTTTGTATAGGCATATATAGCATATATGTGGGATTCCTTGGGGGAGGCCTATGTTCAGCAGTGGACTTGTGAAAGGCTATAATGATGATGATATATAAATAAAGAACCTTCTATTAAATAACCGAATATCTTAAATCTAAATAACCTTACATTGATAGATCCTATTCGGGCGAAGCCAGGGGTGGACCGCTAGTTAGCAAGTAAGTATCTAATTATATGAAGAAAATAAATAATATACAAAATATCAAATAACCATTAAAACATTGCTAATTGATAAGTCTTAGTATTCTGCCAATGAATACCTTTAGATGTTTAATTTTATGTTATATGTATTTGAGTTTGCCATGTATAGAAAACATATTTCAATTACTGGTAATAACCGTACGACTTCGACACTTTAAATTATTATTTCATTCTTACATGACATTAATCTTAACTTAGTTCTTAGTTTTTGTTATTGACTTACGTATTTAATGATAATATTAATTAGATTAGATGACAGTTTTTATTTGACAATTATTTCTTAGTGACGTGAAGCACCGACACACCGGGAAGTCTGTAGTCTGTGAACATGTTCAAGATCGTCCCCGCCATTACATCACATTTGATAGACCACAAATTCTCGCAAAAAAGCAACTTTTTCTACCATGGATGATTCGAGAGACTATTGTAATTGAAAAAATCCTCATTTTCATAGACAAGATGGATTGGTGCTACCATCTGCTTAGGAGGATCCCTTAAAAACAATTAAGAACAATCCCTTAAAAACAATCCCTTAAAAACAATCCCTTAAAATCAATACAATTTCAATGGTGTTGTAATCCAGAGAGCTACGGTGGTGCGCGATCTAGGCGTATATTTTGACTCCCGCATGACAATGAACGAGCATATTGATGCTATTTGTAGTAAAGCTTTTCGTAATTTGGGATTTGTAACTAGAACTTGTCTTCCTTTCTCTAATTTGCAGAGCCTAAAAGTAGTATATTTCACATATGTTAGATCTATATTAGAGTATGCCTGTCAGATATGGTCACCATTTTATGCTAAACATATTCATACTATCGAAAAGATTCAAAGTAAGTTCATTTCCCATTTAAATTATAAATTTAGACGTTCTGGCTCTTCATATCGAGATGATTGCAGATTTTACGGCCTGTTAATGCTTGAAGAAAGACGTACTCTGCTGGATATGGGACTTTTATTCGATATATTACACGGAGGAATTGATTGCCCTGATTTATTGGCCTACATCAAATTTAACGTCCCAATGAAACGTACCAGACATACCAGAAACTCTTTGTTTTACATCCCCTTTCACTCGACCAATTATGGGAAAAACGGTGTTCTAACTCGTTTGGTAGCAACCTACGACAGAAAATTTAGCTCAATTGATCCTATTAATAGTACTAAAAGTGGATTCAAAAATAAAATTAACAAGTTTCTATTCACTCCAGCTGAAAGTAATCAGTAAATTGTAATTAAAATAGTACCTAAATTATTATTTGTTCCCTCGTTTAATACTGTTATTCTTTTATCATTAAAATGATTGTATACATGTATGTTGTATGTGTATGTTTATGTATATATATGTTGGTATGTATGTATGTGTGTATGTGTATGTATATGTATATATATGTGTATGTGTATATATATATATATATATATATTCATATGTGTGTTAGTAAGTTTAATTATGTACGTCTTTGTCAAAAAGTCGTGACGCGCATCGCTAGCGTACGGACGTGTGTGCATTTTTCATGCGCTTCGCTAATTATATAAAATGTCAAATCTGTGTGGTTGCCGTTTAGTGGTAAACGAGATACTTTGTTTTATTCAGTGTAAAATCGACGTGATTGATGAAGTCAGTTTACTACAAATATGCGAATCTAATTTTACGGAGGAAGAAATTGATCGTGCAAAGGCGCTTCTGTTAGATTCTTCAATAACTCGACGAGTGACACGTAAAGGGGAGGGGAAAAACAAAAGGCTTCTTCAGGATATCATAAAAATTCTTAAAGAAACGGAGCCTTCTAGCCTTCCAGTGTTTGTGGCGAAGAACCTCAATAGGCTCCCACCCGTAACATTTGATCACGTTGATGTAACCAGTCTTTTAAAGGACATAGTTCTGTTAAAACAAGAATTATTGAACATTAAAAACGTATTGGCTACGCAATCAGATTTGGAGAACCTACGTAAAGATTTAGAACAACAACATACTCGTGATAATAAATTAGAAAAAGAAGGTAGTAAAGATAAAAATAGTAGCTTTGTTTCTATTGAAACTCAAATAAGAAACGACCGATCACCAGTGTTACTACGCACTTTTGGAGGGGAGAGAGGGAGGAGCGCTGAGAGTGCATCGCAATCGCTTCCACACTCGACCTCGGTTTTTGTAGCAAAGAGAAGTGTGTCGAGAGAGGACATACGTATGCGTATTGAACGTCCGTCTGCAACTACGAGTACGAGTACGGTAACAGTGTTAGGCGAGACTGACGATACGATAATTAACGACATAAATACGTCTGCACCATTACATAGCCAAAAAGAGGTTAATCTGACAACAACAAATAAGGACGAAGGGTTTGTGCCCGTGTCTTATAAAAAGAAAAATAGGAATAGGCAGGGTAGGGCGGCCGTGCAACCACTAGGAGATTCGCTTATCCGAGCTGCTCCGAGATCTATTTGCTTATATGTATCACGTTTAGACGTTTCAACGACTGCTGATAAGCTTGAGGAGTATATTAAGTGTAAAGGTGAACAAGTGATAAGTGTTGAACGTATTGAACCTTTTAAAGTGACTAACTTTGCTTCTTTTAAGGTAAGGATTAATTTGGACAGAAAACATATTTTTATGAATGAGGACTTTTGGCCTGTAGGCATAGTGTTTAGACATTTCTGGCAAAGTAATTCCGTAAGAAATGAAGTTCGTTAGTTTTAATTGTCAGTCAATTAAGAGAAGTGTTGATCATGTTAGAGAACTGTGTAAAGAGTTTGATGTGGTGGCTCTTCAAGAGACCTGGATGCTTCCCCATGAGCTATCTTTTTTTTTGTCAACAATTCATACCGAGTTCTCTTCACATGGTACCTCAGCGGTCGATTCTTCATCCGGAATATTAAAAGGGAGACCATATGGAGGTGTGGCCCTCTTGTGGAGAACTGCGTTAATTAATAATGTTGACTTAGTAAATTGTAATGATTCACGAATTTGTGCTATAAAATCGTATATTAATGGGAATTGTCATATGCATTTTTCTGTTTATATGCCTCAAAACAATCTTGAAAATTTACCAGAATTTACAAATATTTTATGTATAATCAAAAGTTTATTAGAAAATCATTTCGTAAATGTGGCTATTGCCTTAGGAGACTATAATGCGAATATTAACACGTTATTTAGCAACGAATTAATAAAATCTTGTTCAATTTTTGTATTACATTACTATTTTATTTTATTTCAATTTTTTTTATGTTTATTGATTATAAGTAATTATGTTTTTTTTTACGGGCCTTTGTTGTCTGTCAATAAATGATTATTATTATTATTATTATTATTATGGGGTATTTGTATAGTTTTCTCATCTGGTTGGGCTGTATAAATATATAATTGAAAACGAAAATGATAAACTTACATAAATATCAATAAAATAAAATAAATACATAAAAATTACATAAATATATAAAAACCCAACCAGATGGAAGCCCTCGGCAGGGGAGACCAGACGGCCGAGGGTTAGGGGGAAAGGGAAAGAAACCGGCGGACGATGCGGGCGGTATCGAGGAGCACCGCCTTCTGCATTTGAGCCTGGAGCGGTCCGTCACGGAGTCCCAGTCGCCTCAGATGACCCGGGAGGCTGACTGGGATTAACCCGTTCGCAGAAACGACCACAGGAATAATTTCGGTCGGCAGACCACCCCACATGCCGGTAACCTCGTGAGCCAGGTCCAGATATTTTGTCACCTTATCTGTTTCGGCTTTCACGAGGTTCTCGTCATAAGGAATGGTAAAGTCGACCAAAAAGATCCTTGACTGTGCCCGGTCCATCAGCACAATATCAGGCTTATTCGCAAGAATAGTCCTGTCTGTGATGATGGCCCGGTCCCAGTAGAGCCTGGCGCGGTCATTTTCGAGCACGGCTTCCGGCAAGTACTTATAATACGGCAGTTTCCGATCCACGAGGCCGTATTTCAGAGCGAGCTCCTGGTGTAGAATCCTGGCTACTAGATTGTGTCTGTGCAAATACTCAGAGTTAGAAAGCGCCGAACAACCGGAGATGACATGCCTAAGTGACTCACCGGGATGGCGACAAGCTCGACAGATGTCGACGGCGCCATCCTTTAGGATGTATCTCCGATAATTGTTGGTCTTAATAACCTGATCCTGTATCGCACAGACAAAACCCTCGGTTTCCCCAAAGAGGTCACCGAAACGTAGCCAGTGAAGGGAGGCGACTGTGTCTACGAAAGGCTCATGTAGAGCCTTGTAGAACCTCCCGTGGAGCTCCTTCTCCTTCCATACGGCCTCCCGGTCGGAAATGCACTGTACTGCTGGGTCTTGCCATTGCTCGTTGGCTAAGGATAGAGGGGTCAGTCCTTTATCACAAGAAATAACGTCCCTATAGTATGGATCATCTGCTCTCGTCAGAAAGTATTACGGAGGCTGCACACTTCGCGATTATGCATGGTAAGCGCGCTTAAAAAGCCGCGCCCACCATGCTTCCGCGGCAAGTACAGCCTCATTACTGACGATCTCGGATGATGCATCCTGTGGGACGTCATTATAGTGCGGACTTTTCTGTCCAGAGCGTTTAGTTCGGTCTGAGTCCACCTAAGTATGCCAAAGGTATACATGAGAACAGGCATGACCCAACCGTTATATGCGTGCGTCTTATTCACACCGGACAAAAGGCTGTTAAGCACTTTGGTCAAGCGTGCATAAAACACATCGCAAACTGACTGTTTCATGCCCGCCTCATCTACACCGATGTTCTGTGACATACCCAGGTATCGGTATGTTTCAGCCTCGGAAAGGGTTCTCATGTTGATGGGCATAGATAAATCTATGCCCTCGGAGTTAGCAACCCTTCCCCTTTCAACATGGAGGACCGCACACTTATCCGTCCCCAGCCCCATTCCAATAGAATTGCTAAAATCACAAGTGATGTTTAGCAATTCCACAAGATGAGAGCGACTGGAGGCGAATAACTTGAGATCGTCCATATAGAAAAGGTGGGTCACTTTTGTACCTCCCCTCCGAAGCTGAAATCCCCTCCCGGAGCCCTCCAGTAAGGTACTGAGAGGGTTCAGAGAGAGGCAGAACCAGATTGGACTCAGACAATCGCCCTGGAAGATACCCCTTCTTATCCTTATGTGGTTCTCCGCAGCCGTCATCCGCTCGCCTAGATGACAAAGGATCGTACTCCACTGCCCCATACACTGCCCGAGGAAGTCTCTAACTGTACAGTCAACCTTGTACAGCTCGAGGACCCTCTTCAGCCATGTATGAGGCACCGAGTCAAATGCCTTTTTGTAGTCTATCCAGGCGGCGGAGAGGTTCCGACGGTTGCGTTTAACCACTTTGCCAATGACCGCGTCAATGAGGAGTGGTTCCTTGGTTCCACGACCACCGCCCCGACATCCATTTTGAGCGCGCGACATCACCTGATTTGAGTTCAGGTGACGAGTGATTCTCGCGCTCAAAATGGATGTTAGTGTCTTATATATCGTGGGTAGACACGTGATGGGGCGGTATTTGCTCGGGTCTATGGTATCCCGGTCTTTAGGAACCAAATGAGTGATCCCAGTAGTGAAGAGGCTCGGGAGCGACTTTTGGTCGAGAGCCTCTTGTAAATTGTCGGGCGAGCACAGCGTGACACACCACGAACCCCTTCAGCCAGTAGTGATGCAGCCCGTCGAGCCCCGGACTTTTCCAGTTCGGGGCCCTTCGGACCGCCTCAGCTACATCGTCCGGCGTTATAATGACGGGGTCCATGGGCGTAAGATTCGCAAACTGACTCACCACAACTTCCATCCAAGAGCCCTCACTGTGGTTTACGGGCTATGACCACAGGCCGCGCCAGAATGCGACAGTGTCGGCCTGATTCGGTGCTTGGCCCGTTCCACGTACCATTGGTCGCTCCAATGATTTATATAGCCTCTTCTGATCACTCTGGAAGAGACGATTCTGGTTGAACCGTGTCGACCTCTCGGTATATCGCCGAATCCGCTTCCCCCAAGCAGCGATTCTCTGCTTCAGGTCGTCTATGCGCTCCGTCAGTTTTTGCGTTATATCCGGCTGGGACAAACTGATATTTGTCCCAGCAAACGCCAACCTGACGGTGCGCACAATTCTCGGCCTATTATTGCCCGACCTGAAGCTTATCAGCCTGCCAATGAGGGCCCTTGCCTTTACGATACGGTCCTCAATCCTTCTTCTCCAGGCTGGGATGGCGCTACTTTGTCTAGTAGCGCGTCCAGCCGTGGGAAGTTTGGCGCCAACAATACGGCAAACTGCCAGTGCGGCGCCAAAAAGAATTGAGTCCGTCTCGCAAAGGTCCCGGCTGGCTTCCAAATAGGTCACCAGCATTGGGTTGAGAGCCCTCACGACAGCCCGATTTCGCTTGCTTAGGGGTATGCGCGGGAGTCGCGGTCGATTTTCGAGAGGCGTACTGCGCGTTTCCACAATCGCCTCCTCCAATTTACTCCTCATCTGCTCTAGTTCTTGGGTGACCATTCCATCATCGCTTGAATCAACTAGAGCGGGGAGATCCATGGCGCCCTCTGTATGTGGCTGCTGGTCTGTGGCCTGAGGAGCCGCATCCCCAGCTATAGCCGGTTCATTCGATGAGGGAATAGCCTCACGCCGTAGTCGTTCGAGTTCGGCATCATCAAATATTTTCGAGCGTATGATGTACCGAACTCGGTCTGCCAGGTTTTGCTCCGTGACGGGAACTGACGGCTCAAGCTCAGCAAAAAAGCGATGCATCCGAGCCCGATACGCTATTCCTCCAGTTTCTTCCCCCTTCGCCCTATAGTACGCCCGCAATGCGTTAATGTTCATATTTTTTGTCCAACGCATGCGGCGTACTCCACCAGCGCCGGGTGCCGCTTGCCGAGTCCGAGAGGACCCCGCCGACACCAAGCCGTCTGGTGGGGATGATGGACGCGAGGGGCTGCTAGGTGGTCGTGCAGCACCTCGCGCTCGGCTGGCGGCTCGCATGCTGTCACGTCCAGCGCCAGCTCCAGACGCGCCCCGGCGACCCCCAGGCAGCGGCCCTATGCGCGTTTTATTTTCATCCATCATCCATTAATTTGGGCGTCAATTAACGGGAGACGCCCAGACCCGGCGCCGTTTAATAGTGTGACTGTAAGCACAAACGGGCCTTTGCACCCTCAATACTGCCGAGGCACGGCGCTCACACCTCTTGGCAAGGCGCTGACTGACTGCGCTGACATAGGAGTTTTGTCACTTAACTGTTACGTCAGCGGGCGATGGGGTCGTCACTTCCCTACGCCTATTTATTATTATTATTATTATTATTATTATTTGTACGTGTATATATGTGTATGAGTATATGTATGTACATCATGAAAGTAATATCAATATTTCAATTAATTTGTTAATGCTTAGAATTAGTGCTTACCGAATTTGTTTTTTAGATTTACAGTGTTATGTTTGGTTATGTGCTTTGTGGATAACTATTATTGGCTTTTTCGTGTTTAATAATTTAAGTAAAATGTTTAAGTATTAATAAGCTGTTGTTATCCTGAATAAAACAAAAAAAATTGAATTTTGTTATTGTTATATTCACCTATATTTACATACACAAAGTAAAATGAAGCGTAAACCTCGCAGCTGTTAATAGTCCATTGTTTTGCATAACTTTACAAGGAACCGCTTGAATCGTTCATTATCTTCGCTCCTGTAGCCCAGTCACGTGCGTACTCCTCCGAGATGGGATGCTATAATATTTGAACACCGAATATAAGCAAATATTTGAAGGCTAAATTTAATGTAGTGTAAGATAATGAAGGAAGCGCCGTAACTTATTTACAAGATAATGTTTCAAAGTCCTTCTACTTTGTGCAGTTTACTTGGTAAAACAGAAGCGTGGCACCGATTACTCCATATCTGACAGAAATATCTTAAAATCAACCTGATATTGCTCATAATACAAAAAACCTAATCTAATACAAAAAAAAGAATATAACTAATAATATAATTTTACTAATTGAAATCAAACAAAAAAGGTACTCTTGCGAAAGAACCGCAGGATCGAACATGACCCTCTCGAAAACTATAAGACAATGCACTAGATAAAGAGCATTAGACATTGCTATAAACATACACACATATGAATGATTTTTTAATAAAACTGAAGTGAAAAAAAGTTACAGTCCATGATAGTAAAATCAAACAAAGAAGAGTACAGATGAGTTGTCACATCTGCAGGCTAAGATAAAATACCTTACATCTCTTAGTTATCATTCGTAACGTAAATTATAACTTGTGACGCAAATAATCTTTCCGAGTAAATTTTCTATCTAGGAGATGGAGAAACCGTCATTTATCGAAAATTATCTACTTTGACACCCATAGAACGAGATATGGCGATGGGTCTGTCTATGTGCAGCTTACGTATGCTGTGTGTGTAATAGTGGAATAGTTGTGTGGCGGTGAAGCTTTTCGTAAAAAAATGTTGATTTATTAATGAATTTATGTATGTAAAACATCACTATGCAACATAGTAGATTGACAGTGGTGCCTGAATTTAAGTTCTCTTTAGTATTTTAACGTTACGTGAAATTAATCATCTACAACATTTGTAAGTTCGGGGAATTCCCAGTAGCCCTACCAAGTAGTCTTACTAGTAAGACTACCTTTTGGGATTTTTTTCCAAACGTCTTTCTAAATGGTCTTTTATCTATATCTATACAAATAAATAAAATTGAAGTGTCTGTTTGTAATGTCAAAATTACAGCTTTTTATTAAATGCATATGGAAGTATATACGGTACTTAGGTATAATAAAAATACAACATTTAATTTATTTTTCTGTTAGTCTTTCTGCTTATTCCAGCTAATCTACGAAACGGCTGGACTGATTTTGACGGGACTTTCACTGGCAGATAGCTGATGTCATATGAAGTAACTTAGGTTACTTTTATTTTAAAAACAGAATTAGGGTACAGCGAAAAAAATTAAAACCTCAAATAACACGCGAGCGAAGTCGCGGGGAACAGCTAGTTTCTAATAAAATTTCCAGTTATATCAAGTAAGACATAACTGGGTATTTTCTTACCAAGTAGACCCTACTAGTAGATCACTTTGGAAAAACATTCTTAGCTGCTCTATAAAGTATATGGAAGTTGTCACCACTTTCGTAATAGCTAGCACTTTAGTAGTTTATTTTTGGAATAGTAAATACTAGGCAAGCATAAACTTGCAAGAGGCAATGGGACTGTTTTAGTTCGTATATTTTTTACACTAAAACTACTTATATTAACGTCTGTTCGCCTGATATTTCTGAGACAAGAATATATAAATAGCTAATCATAAAAAGATTACTTGTAACTAGTAATACTTATTAGTAGCACTACTTGGTAAGACTACTGGGAATACCCCGTTAGTTCGTAATTAGTGTGTTTTTTTATAGATTAAGGGTGACAAACGATCACACAGTCCACCACTGATTTTTTTTAAATTTATTAGGATCAACAATAGTTTGCACAATATTTCTTTATCTAGAATATATTTACTACAAAAAATATAGTATAATAGTGCAACCAACAACGTTGACGACCAATTACTATTAATAAAAGCTGAGATTGAGATTAGCGCATTTTTCATCTGATACAATTTTTGTGTCTTCAACTAATAAAATGATGAAAAGTAATTATTGTTCCAATAACCAATTACACTAACTCATTCTCCTCTGAGTACTGAAAGTAACTCCTTTTTATAAAAACCTACCTTATGAGCAAAAATATCAATGTAATTGAAATTACTATTATAACAATTTACCAACATATACATAGGGGATCTTTTACCTATGTTGGTTCGACATTTATTAGTAAAAAATGTATGTTTGGTATGAACTCTGCGACACAATGGCCTATATGGAACTCTTTATTGTATCATATTAACTAGTTCCATACTATCGTACCTGTTATGACAGATATCATACAGTAACATAGCTTGAATCTGTTGACGTCTGGATTTTAATTTAAGTAAGTTATATTCGACCAACAATTGATAGTAGGTTAATTTAACTGGTCTGCACTTGTAATTTACACTACGTAAAAACTTTTTCTGAATGGATTCGAATTTATCTATATATTTATTATAATACGGACACCAAATAGCTACTGCATATTCGAGTTGTGATCTTATTAAAGATTTATAGAGGTGCAAATAAGTGAGAGGTTTTTTAAATTCACGAACAATATGCATCACGAAACCATACATTTTTAAAGCCTTATTAATTACGCTTTCTACATGTGTATCAAGGATAAGTTTACTATCTAATATTATTCCTAAATGTTTAATTTTATGAACTTTTTCTAATGGGACTACACATAAAGAATAATTAAAATTACTTTGCTGACGCTTACGGGTAAACGTTATGGCTTTACATTTATTAACACTCAAATCGAGCTTATTGAGTTTACAATAAGATGAAAAATTATCTTAATATTTTTGATGATTATGATCATGATAATGTTGAATTTTGCGATAAATTTTAATATCGTCAGCGTACAGAATAAAATTACAAAACTTGAAACAACTATTAACCTCATTAATATACAGTATAAAAAGAAGAGGCCCTAAAATTGATCCTTGTGGCACACCAGAACTTATATGCACAATATCTGACTCAAAACCTCTAATGACTACTTTTTGGGTTCGATTTGTCACATACGACTTAAACCATGTCCACAAATTACCACGGATACCATTAAAGGCTAGCTTTTCCGAAATTAGTTTAATGTCAACGCGATCGAAAGCTTTGCGGAAATCTGTGTATATGCAATCAGTCTGGATGTTACTATCCAGATTCTCAAATAAGTAGTTTGTATAAATTAATAAGTTAGAGACAGTTGAACGCTTCTTAGTAAAACCGTGCTGCTGCGGAATAATTACATTGTGAAGACTAGGATATATCGCATTATGTATTAACCTTTCAAAAGTTTTAGCGAGTGTTAATAAGATCGATACCGGTCTGTAATTCTCAACATCTTTTTTTGAGCCTGCCTTGTAAATTGGAACAACTCGAGCTGTTTTCCAAATAGATGGGCATAACCCTTCTTTTAAGCATTTATTAAAAAGGTAATGAATTGGTTTTGCAACAGTATGTGCTGTAGTTTTTAAAAAATAAGGAGAGATGTTGTCAATGCCCGCTCCTTTGTTCGCATCTAAATTTAAAAGGGATTTAGTTACATATTTTTCAAAAATAGAAATGTCAGTACTATTGAAATTAGAATTGTTATTATTTGGTATATTAATGTTGTCATAATTAAAATCTTCTGTGACTAAAGTGGATTCAAATACTGATAAGAAAAAATCAGAGAATAAATTACATTCTTCCTTGGATTTACTAGCACATTTATCTTTATAAAAAATTCTGAAGGTGTTTCTAGGCTGCTTTTGCAGTTTGATACATATTTCCAGAAACATTTGATATTTTGTTTTACACACTTTTCGACAGTATCCATATAATAAGTATAACGTAACTTAGATTCACTTTTAAACCGTTTTCTGTACAATGCAAATGTTCTATTATCTGATAAGTTTCCGTACTTTTTCCGTTTAACCCAAGCATTATTTTTATTTTTGAAGATATGTATCAATGATGAATCGAACCACTTAGGAAAATTACTGTTTTTAAACAGTTTTCTTTGCTATATATTTGCGAATAATACCATATATTTCGTCGTAAAATAAGTCTACAGCCGCTTCAACAGAAACGTCATCTGCCATCAAAGCTTTCCAATCAGTATTTAATATAACTTTATTAATCAACACGTAGTCCGCACTTTCAAAACAGTAACGTGTGTGTTTAGTCGGTATGCATCGGATCTTCTCGGCAAACAGTACTATTACATAAAATGGAGGATGGTGTTTATCAGGACTTACTAAAGGAATAGAGACTAGACATAATATATAATCATTTATGTTAGTAATAAATAGATCTAGAATAACATTATTTGAATTTCTAAATGTATTAATTTGTGTAAAGTTATAAAGTAATATAAAATTTATTAACTATTGCGTGAAATCGATATATCGGAAAAACAATTAGTTTCAAAATTAAGATCCATATCATTCCAATCTATAGATGGCAAATTATAGTCTCCTACTAAATAAAAATAATGACATAATTGGTATTGATTATATATACTAGTTAAATATTCTATATAGCTATAAATAGAATATATTTCATAAATAAAAATTTTTGCCACCCCTAATCTCAAGTGTAACGTAATCTATAAGTGGAGAAAGTGCGGACGCAGAGAACGAAGTCCGGACCTCGGCAGTGATAAGTGTACGGCGTACCGCTACGAGTACTCCACCACCGTCCTGCCGGTCACACGCATCACGATTTCTGTCACATCTATACACGGCATATCTGGTATCAATAAATTCGTTATCACAAACATGACTATGAAACCATGTATCCGTTAAAATAATTACATCATATGAGTGAGAAAGAATGTTCGTAAATATAGTATGTAATTTAGTCCGAAGCCTTCGGCAGTTTTGATAGTAAATCGACAAGTTATTCATTTTTAAATACAATAAATTGAACTGTTACTAAAATAATAATGTTATATTTGTATATAATTAATATATTATATTGAATGATATGCAACCCTATAATTGAATAGACATCAACAGTTATTATTACTACCTTAAGATTACGAGTAAAACCATAAACAATAACTATCTTACTCGCTTTAATCAAAAGCCAAATTAGTATTTTAAATAACATATAAACAGCGTTCATAAGGCTCAACGTACTTATTTATATATTATATTATTTATACCCGCAGAAGTATAATATTAACCAACTGATATTTTATTTTTACACTACAAAATGAAATATAGTAATAGAAAGGAGAATAAGTATGTACTAGAACAATCTTAAAAATTATTCGTCTTAAATACAACCTGTAATCGTTTAAAATAGCAACACTATTTTTATTATTTTGATATTATCCAAAGATCGAATTGCCATAGCTGGCGAGTTCTCATTCTTACGCACCAATATAGTTCCATGCCTAACCCACACATACTTGTATTCATTAGTTTTAGCTGCATTTCGACATGCACGAAATAAAATCTTATTTTTAATGTCAAATGCTCATTTACATATATAGTACGCAGTGGTCCAGGGATCGATAGCTTTTCTGAATTTAAATTCTTATGTACACGGCAGGCAGCGAGAAATTTGTCACGAAGAATTCTAGACGAAAATTGCACAATAATGTTTTTGGGGCGAGAATCCTTGTGGTCAGCATGTGGAACTCGATAAATTGCGGTAATATCAGTCGATAAAATCTTTTGGTCAAATATAACTCCCAAATTAGTTATTATAGAAAAAAGATTTTCACCTCTCTTTTCAGGTAAATTTGAAATTTCAATATTGTTGCTTCTAACCTGTTGTTCCATTGATGATAACTTATTTTCCAAACCAGCATTCCGCTCCGATACCTGTTGGATTTTTCTTCAAGCCCTTTAATACGAGCATCAAAGGAATCTTGACGTAACTCAGAGGAACATAGTGTGTTATCAATATCCATAAGCTTATTGTTAACTTCAAGTAACGAATTTTTCAAAGCAGTATTATCCGAAATTATCCCAGTCACGGCCAATTGTATGTTAGTTAAGGCATCCGTTATTTTGTTGAGCTCAGCAGACAAAACAGAGCGAACCGAGTTTGTCACTAAATTTTTCTATATATTTTTCATTTAAAATATTGTTGGAAGATATCGTACTATGTTCGGATACGTCTTCCATTTCTTTGCGCTTTCTACAAGTAATGAAGAGTTATTAGTAGAATCGATTTCATGGTGTAGATCTGGGCTTGACATACACTTTATCTTTTGCGGAGGAGTACGTTGCATCGCGAATACACAAAGTTAGAACAAAAATATGCACTTGTCTTTTGCTAGCGGAAGTGAGGCGCGGGCGCCCTTCAGGTTCACGAGATGCAATGCTAGACAGAGAAACAATTATCCACGATCGATGGTTGCAAATTTTGTAGATTATCAAAGTAATTTGAACACACAAACATCGAGAAGTTGAAGTTTTAAGGTCAAATTTGTATGCACTTTTTTTAAACAGTTCTTCAAGCAACAAAATGCACGTCTACTCTCAACGGTATTCCAACGGGTGAATTAAAACTGATAGTAAGTGGATGCTGTGGCCCAAAGATATCTACATCTATCCTCGATTAAGAATCAAAATTTGGATGTGTTTTCCCCTGAAGAAAAGACGGAATGATGGAATGAAATGTAAAAAGGGTATCCGGTACTCTAGACGCACCATATTAAACACAGCAGCATTAAGCTACTATTTTACGCTGCTATTCTATACTGTGAGAGTGTGAATTTCAAATTTGTGCTGCAACCATAATATAGCAGCGTGGTTCTACCACGTATAGTGTCAGTGCTAGTTAAACTTATTTTACAACGAAATTAAGTTTAGTCATTCGAAGAAAAGATCTACCTGACGAGGAACTCAGCCGTGAACAGACAACATTCTGTACGGAACTCGGCGGACTCTTCTCGTTACAATTACGTCCTGACATTGAAAGTACTGTATAAATACAATATTATATAAAAAGTGAAAGAAAAAATGCCATGAAAATATATACAGAAAAAGAGAGAGTAAGAGAATAATTCGGTTAATATTCTCGTTCTAATTATGTACTATATTCGTAATGTTGTTTTTTTCTAGTCTTTTTCTTTTTGGTAAATCATTTAAAATATTACGGGGTGAATACTTTGATGCATTTTGTGGATAATTTTGCATTAAAATTGAGCAATAACTATTATTTCAAAATTTCGCTTCACAGAAGTCACGGAAATAAAATGAAGCAGTAATTATTATAATAGTAACTCCATAAACTGAAATAATTTTATAACTTATTTTTTATAATAATTTTGGAACGAGGGGCTGATAAGAGAATCAACAGAAAACGCTAGTAATGAAATAATTTTCCTATAATTATATATAAATCTGTATTTGCAAACAAATCGACATTTGCGGAAGCAGTAGTCCTTACATTTAATGTTAGTTTTCTAATATAATCATTTTGTATAATAGAAATGTAATAAAGGCAAAGGTTTTGGAATAACGCATACAATAAATACGGTATAGACAGTAAATCAATAGGACCGAACTGGCTTTGATTAAGAACGCATTTTCATTTGAAGGCAAAGCAAAGATTCACGGTATTTGCTTTGCCGTGAATATACAAGTATACGAGTATACGCGCAGTCCTTTGAATTGATATATTCCAGCAGAATAATAAATCATTGCGGATAACACTATATTTATTTTGTTTAGTTTTTACTTTTTACATTTAAACGTTTGATTTTCAGTAACATATCTCTAAATTAACTTTAATTTGATTTATTATAATGACTTACGATTAATTATTTTTATTATAGCTCGAAAAACCAACAACCGATGGGTAATAAAGGTTCTCGAGTGATGGACTGCCCTACACGTAACGGTAAGCTACGTGTAGGGCTACAAGATGCAAAGGCGACCTGGAGGGACATACAAGAATTCGATGTATGTAGGTAGCTCAGGATTATTCTTTGTAACGAATTAATAAGCTGAAGTAGCAATGCCGGTCATATAACCGAAGGGGATGAAAGGTTCTTGAGCAGCAGCCTCGTGACGGTTGGTGCAGTGTAGGGAGCCCCGTACTAACTGGATGAACCTGCTAAGACATGCAGGAAGTCTGCTGAAACTGAAACTGCACGAACTGAAAGAGACTTTATCCGAAAAACTTCCGATATGTTTTTGTGAAATCGAATAATTTATAAAGTTAATGGTTGTTAATGACTGAATGATGACATTAATACATAACATCTAGGCAAAACCGGAGTTGGTCGTTAGTTTAAAATGAATATATTCATACATACTTAAACTTTAACACTTGTCACCCAGAAGGGTAGGTAGAGAATATGGACTTCCATTTGGTATACAATACTGATATTATTCTCTTGCTTCTTTCACATCCATATATTAACGCATTGATGCTTGTCGGTTAAAGGTACTCTTAACTTGTCCTGTGTAACCTTTAACATTTTTAGACGTCGCATTCCTTGTTCAAAGTTTTCTTATTATTTTACAATTTAAAAAAATCATAAACAATTGTAAACGAACGTATATTATTATGCCAACTTGAGTGCATGTATTCATTTTATCTCTTACTTTAGATTTAAAGGGGTGTTATAGATATCATCTTTGCAGTGACACCTACTCACCTTAATTAAGCCAGATAGTAGACAGGGCTAATCTCGTTTATCTTTCAAACCTTCATTTTAGATATAGGCTCTTTTATTAAAACGTTTTTTGATAAGTGCTTTGTAGCCTTATGTGTCCACTTTATCTGTGTCAATTTAAATTAAACTTTTTGAATTATACTTAGTGGTTCGTGTCCCCTCGGAGTTTTACTGTCTTTATATCTCTCACATCTGACGGCCTCGTTGGTCTAGTGGTTGTAGTAGTGCGACTGCTGATCATGAGGTCCCTGGATCGAATCCCGGGTCGGGCCAAAAATCAGTTATTGAGCTTTTCGATCAAGAAATTTTCAGTAGCTGCCCGGAGTCAGAAAGTTGGCGGTGTGGCACCCCCGTGCCTCGGAAAGCACGTAAAGCCGTTGATCCTGCGCCTAATCTCTCTCCGGTCGTGTCGGTTTACCGTCCTATCGGACTATGAGAGTGAGGGAATAGAGAGTGGTGCACCTGTGCTTGCGCATACACTTGGGAACTATAATCCTGTCCTGCGCCGATGGCTAGTCTCTATTGAGACTGGCCGCCGTGACCGAAATTCAGTCTGGAGGACGTTATTTGTTATCTCTCGCAGATGTTTTTTGATGAAGAAATTGTTAAATGGTGGAAATTTCGGAAAGGTATAAAATACCATGTTGACCGTGTAGTGGCAGTAGAAGAACTTCCACTAACCCATGTCGTCCCATAGTTGTCGTTAGCGGCGACTTTTGAAGGAGTAGTTTTTAAGTGTTTTCTGATGTTAATAGAAACAGAAACTTTTTTATTCAATATAGATTATGAATAATAATATTACTGAAAGTCACTCTTTTGTTTAATTACCAATGGTTCGAAAAAAAACCTCCGTCCTGGGAGGAATCATCAAGAAACCCAGCGGGATTTTTTTAAATAACAGCTTACAATTATGTATCATCGTCATCATCATTACAGCCCTTCACAAGTCCACTGCTGAACATAGACCTCCCCCAAGGGTGCCACAAACCACGGTCCTGAGCCACCTGCATCCATCGACTTCCTGCATATCTTACCAGGCCGTCACTCCATCTAGTGGGGAGACGCCCAACACTTCGCCTGCCGGTACGAGGCTGCCACTCGAGAACCTTTCTTCCCCATCGGTTGTCGGTTCTTCGAGCTATATGGCAGGCCCATTGCCACTTTAGCTTACTAGTCCGTTGGGCTATGTTGGTCACTCTGGTTCTACTGCGGATATCCTCATTTCAAACCCCGAGCATAGCCCTCTCCATAGCTCGCTGAGCTACCTTGAGCTTCCTCATCCGGCCAGCAGTGAAGGACCACGTATCAGTTCCGTATGTCATCACTGGCAACACGCACTGGTTGTACAGTCTCGTTTTCAAGTTTTAAGGTATACCTGACGAGAAGATGTGCCGTAATTTCTCGAACGCTGCCCAATCAATTTGAATCCGTCGATTGACCTCTCAGTCGAAGTTGGACTTACCTAGTCGGACAATTTGTCCCAGGTAAACATACTAGTCAACAACTTAGAGCTTAGTGCTCCCAACAACTACCGGCATAGGTGTGACATGGACATTAAACATGATCTTTGTTTTGTCCATGTTCATCTTAAGACCTATCCGTTGGGAAGCACTACTGAGGTCATTGAGCATAGTGCTTAGGTCCTCCAGCGATTCTACCATAAGGACTATGTCGTCGGCAAATCGAAGGTGAGTGATGTACTCGCCATTGATGTTAACACCGTATCCTTTCCAGTCCAGAAGCTTGAAAACGTCTTCCAATGCAGCGGTGAAGAGTTTCGGGGATATGACGTCACCCTGTTTTACACCTCTCTGCAATTGGTGGTCTTCTTCTTCAAGAAAGACGACAACGCTCTCTTGAAGAATATAAGACCGATTTCCCTTCTGAGCCGCGGTTACGTGCTGTTTTCGAGAGTCATTACGAATCGTCTCGTAAGCAGACTTGACGACTTCCAGCCTGCCGAAAAAGCCAAGTTTCCGAAAAGGCTTTAGCACCATAGACCATACCCATACCCTTCAGAAAATTATACAAAAGTCAGAGGAGTACAATTTTCCACTATGTCTGGCGTATGTGGACTATGAGTAAGCCTTTGATTCCGTCGAAATTTGGGCGGTGCTGCAGTCCCTTCAGCGGTGCCAAGTGGACTGTCGGTATATCGAAGTGCTGAAGTGCTTGTACAGTAGGGCTTCGATGGCTATCCGAGTACAGAACCAGAGTACGAAACCTATCTAATTATGTATGTTACACAATAATTAAAAACACAAAACAAATTAGAAATAGCTTGGTAGCGATCACCTCATTTCTAGGGGGTTATTTTCATTCATAAATTCTTTAATACTATAATAACCCTTTTTAAATCAGCTTAACTTATTAAAAGTTTTTGAACTTCGGGCAGGCCAAATTTTGTATATTTTCTAAGATTTTGTGGTAAAAGCGTATACATCGCCCCAAGAATGAATTATTGATTCGATGGAGTCGAGTAACTGGTACTAGCTTGTTCCTAGTATTTACAGAATGAAGATCACTTATTTTTGTAAAACTACTTTTTTTGTGTACGTACATTTTTATAAATGTATTGAGAGACCAAAGTTAATATATGAATTTCCTTAATTTTTTGTGTCAGCGACTATTTAGGCTTTAAATCATAAATTGCTCTTATGGCCCTCTTCTGTAAAACAAAATATAATTTCAGTGTAAGTCGCGTGTCCCCATAGCTAAACACCATACGACATTATGCATCGAAATAGCTAAAGTAAACTAACCTAGATATTTCAACACTGGTAATATTTCTTATCTTTTTTACAAAATACTTTGGCTGGAACACTAAACACAATTTAATTAAAATACATCTGACTTTTACTTATTTCACAAATAGAAATAAGTGGTACTTAACAACTGTAACTCAAAATTAAGGTGAATATTATCAAATTACAATATTTAACAATTTAAAAATTATTGGGCGGCAATCATTTTACAACTTTTCACCTTGCCACAGCATCCAATGTTGGTTATGCTTATTAGTAAAATCAATCATTCATATAATGTAAACGTCCATAGTATCAAAATCTCTTGTGTATAAACTGCTGCGTTTTAAAAAAATCTCAATTGATATATATCCAAATGTAAACCAAAAAACGGGTCAAGTGCGAGTCGGACTCGCGCGCCGAGGGTTCTGAACAAATCCGTAGGTACCTATATAAGTTTAAAATTATTAAAAATATTTTTATTATATGCTGTGACTAAAAATGTGTACTTTTCGTAATTTTTCCTTTATTTGTGCCATAATACGTTGCTTCTTACCAAATTTTATGATTCTGAGTTCACGGGAAGTATCCTGTAGGTTTTAATTCCTTTGTGAATGTCGAAAATATGCGGCGTAAACGGCTGTATCTTTTGATTGCGTTTGCTTAGAAGTTTGATTTTTTCACAGCTCCAAGGGGATAGTAGACTTGAGTATGTAAATTCAGCTTGATATCTCCACGCGGTCCTGAGAAAAAGGATCTTGATAGACAGACAGACGGACAACAAAGTGATCCTATAAGGGTTCCGTTTTCCTTTCGAGGTACGGAACCCTGAACATACAGGACGCTAATTAACTGATATCATTTTTTTCTCTCGACGTTTCAGTGCTTTATAGCACCTATGGTCACGGGGGTAAAGATAAATGAAATTGAACGTGATATAATTTCTAAAGTTAGTTTAATTTTAAGACAAATGGACTTAAAAGTGACAGTAAATATCAGAAAGTTAATAGAATTTCATTAATATCTATCAAATGATATGGCGAACCAATCTCGAAAGGGACAATCCGAATGGATGGAAATTAATTGTAGTTACATTTAATAGTTGCAATAAATGTAATTGTGTAACACTTAAGGGTGCGTTTGCAAATCGGGCCAAATTATGCTGTTTTTCGGTACATTTTGTGACAAAACTAAACCAAATCAAATATAACTAATAACTACAACGTATAGAATGGTTCTTTATCTTCAAATGGTGGTAACTTTTTTGTTGAAAATAATAGTTTTTTACATTGTAAAAAGGATCTTCCCTAGCCATTTTCTACAAAATTAACGATACCGGCTCATGTATCGGTACATTTTTTTGTTCTATTATCAACATATATTAAGATTTCTAAAAATACTGTAAGTAGGCAGACATATTCAATAAAAAATGCTGGTGTTTAGTTTTTATCAAAATGTCACAAATGGTCGTAAAAAAAATAAAAACTGATGCTTATTTTTTTGACATATTTTGCTGATACGGATGAATCCTAATGGATTGCAATAAGGGTTATTTTATTTTTAGTGCCTGTTTTGATTTGTTGTACATAAATTTCGATGAAACCACAGTCGGCGCTCGGCCGCCATCGCAGGTGGTCGTTGTATCGCCTGCAGCAGCTGAAAAAGATCGCTGTACAAACACAAAATATTTGAATTTAATAAATAGGTACCTGACCTGACAAAGTAAAGTAATACATATGTAATATAAATATATTTTTATAATCACAAATTCTTATTATAATGGTTTGTTTCGCTAAAAGCAAGTGGGATTTATAATATATAAATCCTATTCGTCTTGGACTTTATGGAGTGATCTGAAAGTATACGGTGAATGCTACTAGAACTCCTCCACGAGTTGAACTAGGTGTGCCGAGTTTGGGCTCATTATGTTAGTTATGACGAGACCTTACCTCCGGACTTGATGGAATGACCTGAAGGTGTATTTCGGTAACGGCTAGTGGAACTCCTGGACGAGTACAAGTAGGTATGCCGAGTTTAGGCTCGTTTTGTTAGTTATGACGAGACCTTACCTGCAGACTTGACAGAATGACCTGATGGTGTACGTTGGTGACTACTACTGCAACACCTTGAACGAGTAGAAATAGGTGTGCCGAGTTTGGGCTCGTTTTGTTAGTTATGACGAGATCTTACTTCCGGACTTGATGAGAGACCTGATGGTGTACTTCAGTGACTACTAGTGACGGCTCCGTGGCGCAGTGGCTTAGCAATCAGTTGTTGCGCAGGGGGCCGCGGGTTCAAATCCCGCACGGAACAAGTATTTGTATGGCCTACAAATAATTGTTCCGGGTCTGGATGTTTGTCCTTGTGCAATTTATGTTTGTAAACTGCCTCCACGACACAGGAGAAAATCCTAGTGTGGGGGTAACGATTTAAAAAAAAAGAAAACTAGGCTCCTGGACGAGTAGAACTAGGTATGCCGAGTTTGGGCTCGTTTTGTTAGTTATAACGAGACCTTACCTCCGCACTTGATGAAGAGCCCTGATGGTGTACTTCAGTGACTACTTCTGGAACTCCTGGTCGAGTAGAACTAGGTGTGCCGGGTTTAGGCTCGTTTAGTTAGTTAAGATGAGACCTAACCTCCGGTATTGATGGAGAGACCTGATGGTGTACTTCAGTGACTACTACTGAAACTCCTGGACGAGTAGAACTAGGTGTGCCGAGTTTGGGCTCGTTTAGTTAGTTATGATGAGACCTTACCTCCGGAATTGATGGAGAAACCTGATGGTGTACTTCAGTGACTACTACTGGGACTCCTGGACGAGTAGAACTAGGGGTGCCGAGTTTGGGCTCGTTTCGTTAAATATGACGAAACCTTACACCCGGACTTGATGGAGAGACCTGATGGTGTAATTTAGTGACTAGGTAGTGCGGAGGTAAGGTCTCATCATAACTAACAAAACGAGCCCAAACTCGGCACACCTAGTTATACTCGTCCAGGAGTTCCAATAGTAGTCACTAAATTACACCATCAGGTCTCTTCGTCAAGTCCGGAGGTAAGGTTTCGTCATAACTAACAAAACGAGCCCAAACTCGGCACACCTAGTTCTACTCGTCCAGGAGTTCTAGTAGTAGTCACTGAAGTACACCATCAGGTCTCTCCATCAAGTCCGGAGGTAATGTGTCATCATAACTAACAAAACGAGCCCAAACTCGGCACACCTAGTTCTACTCGTCCAGGAGTTCCAATAGTAGTCACTAAATTACACCATCAGGTCTCTCCATCAAGTCCGGATGTAAGGTTTCTTCATAACTAACAAAACGAGCCCATACTCGGCACACCTAGTTCTACTCGTCCAGGAGTTCTAGTAGTAGTCACTGAAGTATACCATTAGGTCTCTCCATCAAGTCAGGAGGTAAGGTCTCGTCATAACTAACAAAACGAGCTCAAACTCGGCACATATGGTACTACTCGTCCTGGACTTCCAGTAGCAGTCACCCAAGTATACCTTCAAGTCACTTCACCAAGTTCGGAGCTGAAGTTATCATAACTAACAAAACCATCCCAAAGTACACAGCCAACATCTCACTCCCAGTAGAGGGCTTCTAGTGCCTAGATGTCACTGTAGCAGCCATTTATATTTCGAATCTACGTATATTTTTGTAGTTATAAGAAATATGAAAAAAAAAACTGTCTTTCAAATTATCAAAATGTTTATACTTGATTGCGATTCCCGCAGCTAACCGTGCGTACACTTGTGTGTGTGACCCGTGTCAATGCAATAGTTCGATTCTATACCTATCAATTTTGTAAACGAGTCCTTAAAGCCACAGACCAACAGATTTTACTACGAAAAAGTTAATTCGCAATATTTTATAATTAAGGTCTAACGATCTAAAAACTATACATATTTTATCTCGTAAATCAATGTTTTTAGTAAATTTACAAAGTAGGTAAGGTACATCATTTTATTTTTTAAGCGGATCACAGCTAATTATTGTATTGGAAAAATTTATTTTCGCAAATTAACCCCTGATTCTATTATTTTTAGTTTGAAAAGCTTTGAAGCTTTGAAAACCATGGTAACCGACATAGCCCAACGAATTAATAAGCTGAAGTGCGAACCGCAGTGAATGCCGGTTATATAACCCGACAAAACATTCTTGAGCAGCAGCCTCGTACCGGTAGGCGAAGTGTAGGGAGCCCCGTACTAAATGGATGAACTTGCTAAGACATGCAGGAAGTCGATGGATTCAGGTGGCTCAGGACCGAGCTTTGTGGCATTCCTTGGGGGAGACCTATGTTCAGCAGTGGACTTGTGAAGGGCTGTAATAAATGAATGGATAAAAAAGCTCCTTGCATATATGGGTTAATTTCATTAGATAAATGATATATATTTGATGAAGGTAAATAGCGTCATGACAATTGATCGACTGTAAAGAACACCTGACTCGAAATCGCGAGCGAGATGCGCAATATCTTTAAAAGGAATCTCTGGTAATGTAACGTATGAAAACGAATAAATATTGCTTGTTTCAGTAACGCGTTTAATGTATCTTACTGAATAGCTCAATAAGTCTCGTATCCACCTGTTGGATATTATACTGCCAATATTCATCTTTAAACTGGGATACAACAGTCTACTGCTGCTTTGCCACTTCCATAGCCAGCTGGATTACTAGGCATAAAAGATAGAAAAGTATATACACGTAGTAACGCAAAGAGATCTAAGTCACACTCGATTCAAAAATGAGATATACGTCAAATTATTTCATAGATTGTATACTTTAACATAGCAAAAGTCGTTTAGTTAAAAAAAACTTTTTAACAAAAAAATTAAACCGCCGAAAAAACTGAAAAGCAAAAAATAATAAACCTTTTTTATTTAACCTTAATAAATAAGTTCTTAAACTAATTTAAGTATACATAAGTATAGCATCCCTTTGCATTTTCTTTCGCATCTACCATGGGGAGTGCTCTGAGGAATTGTTCGGATTAATCCCAGCCGCCAAATTTCACGAACGCACATCGCGGCAGAACTCCCGATACCATCCACACCATCTGGATGATTGGCGGTCCACCACTGTGCGATTTAGAAGATGTTTTCTTCCTCGCACGACCTCCTTGTGGAATCGATTACCATCAGCGATTTTTCCGGACCGATACGACTTAGGGACCTTCAAGAAAAGAGCGTACTCCTTTTTAAAAGGCCGGCAACGAATCTGCGATTCCCCTGGTGTTGCAGTTGTTCATGGGCGGCGGTAGTCACTTACCATCAGGTGAGCCGCATGCTCGTTTGCCCCCTCTCCTATAAAAAAAAAATATATTTTTGTAATTATTTTGAGTTTTTAATTAACCTTAATAACTTGCTTCTAAAACTAATGTAAGTATACCTAAGTTATTTTGAGTCGGCGCCAAACAAGCAAATTAATTAATTACGTAAAGCGTGATGCGCGGCGCGACTCGCCCGGAAAACGCCGAGCGTTCACGAAGTTATTGTCAGCGAGACAGCAACCCGAACGGGCACACACGTTAGGGCACACGTCGTTGCGAGTGGTCGTCCAGAGAGCGCATTTTTTGGAATATTAATGTTTATCGCTGAAGATTTCACGTTGCATTGTTAATTTGATTTTGTTTTGGTTATATCTTTTAATTTAAGGTAATTTAGTGTTCTTTGTTCATTGATTGTTTGGCGCCGACTCAAAATTACTTAGGTATACTTACATTAGTTTTAGAAGTAAGTTATTAAGGTTAATTAAAAACTCAAAATAATTACAAAAATATATACTTATGTATACTTAAATTAGTTTAAGAACTTATTTATTAAGGTTAAATAAAAAAGGTTTATTATTTTTTGCTTTTCAATTTTTCCGGCGGTTTAATTTTTTTGTTAAAAAGTTTTTATTTTATAATTTTTCGTGGTTATAATCTAATAATTACAACATGCTTAAATTTTAATTACTTTCAAATTAGCTACCTACCTTAACTATTAACTGTTATATAATCCCACTTTAACTATTATTTGGTGTATAATATAAATACTTAAAAAAAAAACAGGCTTTATATACCACCATGGGTAGGCCTACAAAAAATGCTGCTCGAATGAGAAAAAGATATTTAGAAGAATTTAATGATGAGAAAAATAAAAGGTTGGAAGCAAATAGAAAGAGAATTAGATTAACACGTTCACAGGAGAGTTTAGATGAGCGCGAGGAAAGACTGTCGAAGATGAGAAGCTACATTAACGATAGGTTATCGCAAGAATATGAAGAGCAACGCGCTCATCGTTTAGGTCTGATCAGAGAGCGATTTTCAAATGAAACTGAAGACGAACATTTGCTACGTTTGAATGCTGCTCGTAACTGTTCTGCAATGGTGATACTTCACGAAACTCCCGAGGAGAGAATTAATCGTTTGAGCGCCATGCGACAAGCGGCTTGGGAGCAAAGAAACCAGTTTAATGCAGAAAATTTTAAAAAAGCGATTAATCTTTATGCTGACTTGCCGTGTTCAATATGCAAAAAAAGTTTGTATCCTCAGCAACGTACGATATTGCAAACTACAAATTTAGGCTCTATTTTGCCTAATGAATTGGTAGCTTTAGGTAATATTATTACTTGTTCACGATGCTCAAATAATATTAAAAAACATAATACTCCACCGCAGGCCTATTGGAATAAAATGTCGGTAGCTGCAATACCTACAGAAATCGATGACTTATCGGAAATTGAGAAACGTTTTATTTGCAGAGTAGTGCCATTTCTTAAAATAATAAAAGTTCAAAATCGTTTGAGCCAAGACTGGTGCAAAGAGCAGGCAATTATTTTTGCTCAGGATGTGGTCGAGCTAGTGGAGCAACTTCCGCTTGAACCTAATCAAACTGGATTAGTGTTCGTAGTAAAAAGTCGTGAAAATGTAGAACATTCTAGGGAGTTTCAAATAGATGTAGGTAAACTTCAATTAGCATTGCAGTGGCTCCTAATGAATAATGCACTCTATAAAGATGTTCGTGTATATTTTCCTACTGTGATCGATATTTCTACGATAACACAAATTGCTGATGAACCTGCACATGGTCATGATAGTGAAGAACCAATTGCTGAACGGTCAACTATACCTACAAATAACTATACTGCCTTGAGTAACAATGTATCTATATTACATGGTTCTTTTCATCAGGACAATGAACGATTTAGTCCAGAGTCACGTGGTCGGCAATGCACAGGGATCGCAACTGTTGCTAGTGTGGCATTTTCTCTGATCAATCCTAATAATTGGTGCAAAAGCGACGTAGATTACATGTTATTGCTAGGAGATAAATATTATAGAGACTGTATTGCGGCTCGGGCTAACCCCAATCCCGAAGAAGCACATATGGAATATTTGGCTGCAACTGAGCTTTTACCTAATATCACATACAACAATCGAAAAGTTGATATCAATGTTCGTCATGAATCAGCATTTAATGGTCACGTAGATAACGACAATAGTGAAGAAGGATTTCCCAATTTGTTAAACGCTCTAATAAATGTATTTAGGGATCACAGTTATGCCATACTTACGCTGAATAATACAACTGTAGCCGTCCATTGTAGACAAGAGCCTGAAGGTTTTTGACTCCCACGCGCGAGGTCCAAAAGGTTTCAAAGCTCGAACGAGAGGTACTTCATGTTGTATACGATCTACTAGTATCCATGATTTGCATATTATCGTGCGTAGAAATTTATTCATTAAAACACATCTGTCAATGTGTTAACTCAGAATGTTTTTTCACTGACACCACTTACGATAACACCCGAAAATCAATTAGAATGGTTGCAGCAACATAGAGAAACATCTTCAGATATTCAACAACGACTTCAATCATCTAATTGTCACCAGCCGCAAGATCTGCATACATCTATTATCGTGCAACAACCGCCAAAAGAAAATATTAATAACATGGAAAAAGATTTAATAGACCCACAATTACAGCAAAATTATAATACAGAAACGAGATATATTTTCACAACCAGTATGCTTAGGAATATAGATGAAAGAATACCTAATTTGGACAGTGTTGTTACCATAGACAACCCTAACCCAGAGGATGAAGTAAGACTACAAGAAGTTAAATGAAAAACAGCACCGCCCCTAAATTATGAACGTGAAAGAAGAATGGAAGAGTTGGGCTGGTACTTTTTATTCCCTGACAGAAAAAATGGATTTGGTGAAGAAAGAGAGGTTTCGATTACCCCATTAGACTACTTCCAAGCTCGTGTAATGAGTAATGATAAAAGGTTCCAGAGAAATGATTATTTATTTTTTGCATTGTCTGTAGTCGAGTATTTTCGAGCTAAAGCTAGTGTGTCAGTTTCATGCAGAATGCGTCAAGGGCAAGGAGAATTTACACCCCACGGACTGATTGACAATATACATCTGACTATGAGAAATGTGCGAGGGTCTGCTTCGTACTGAAGACGATGCTGTTCGGAGTTGATTGCTATGGTAAGAAGTCTAGGGCCTCCTACCTGGTTTATGACCTTTTCGTGTAATGATCTTAACTGGCCGGATATGATAAAAGCTTTGCTCATTGCGGATGAACGCAATGTAAATGATATAGATAACGTAACATTTCCTGAACGACTAAAATTGGTGCAAAAATATCCAGTGGTTGTTGCCAGACAATTCTCAACAAGAATTAATGCTCTTATGCGTTATTTAAAACAAAATAATGTCTGCTTGGGTGGAAGTATCCTAGACTACTGGTATAGGATAGAATTCCAGAATAGAGGAAGTCCACACTTGCACATGTTAGTGTGGTGTGAAAACATTCCTGATTTTTCGACAAATGAAGGAATAAGTGTAATTGAAAGAGTTATTTCGTGTTTTTTGAACCCCCATAACAAAGAGTTATTAAATCTAGTCCAAAATGTCCAAATGCATAGACATACCAACACCTGCTATAAAGATCGTACCAACCATTGTTGTCGTTTTGGGTTTCCCAGGGCTCCAAGTGACGCTACCTTATGTTTGGGTCCTGATGAAGCACTTACCAACAACGGTCGGTTTTGCATCTTGCGAAGAACTTCTCAAGAAACTATGGTAAATAACTATAGTCCTGAAATTCTTAGTCTTTGGGGAGGAAACATGGACATTCGGCCATGCGGAAATATCTCTGCCGTCGCGTATTTTACTACTTACTTATTTATTATTATGTTGCAAAATATGCGAGTAAGTGTGAACCTCACGACACTGGAGACGCTGTACGCCAAGCAATTACAAAAGCTAAAAGACGGGGTGGCACAGTGTGGAGCCAACTGTTTGCGGTCTCTATGGCAATACTCTCGCAACGATTGGTAAGTGCTCCCGAATGTGCATATCGTCTTTGCCACCTGCCGCTTAAAATGAGTTCTCGTAAAACAATATTTGTGAATAACTGCATGCCAAATCAACGCTTTCGTTTATTGCGATTTGAAGGTGATGAAACTTCAATATACAACAACATATTTAACCGTTACGTGTTGAGGCCTGATGAGCTAGAAAACATTAGTCTAGCAGAATTTGCTGTGCGTTATGAGTAAGAAATAAGCCAGCTGTGTTACGTACACGTTACTACACACTTAATAGTGACAAAGATGGGTATTATTACAGCTTAATTGTTTGCCATATTCCATTTCGCGATGAAAACCAACTAATGTTGGAAGACGAGACTCCAGAATCTTGTTTTCTTAGACGAAAAGACGAATTAAGGCCTCTGTTGACTAACGTTAGTACCGAAGATTTCGCTCATGCAGAACAAGTCATTCAACAAGCACTTGCCCAGGCAACTGCTTTAAATGTTGCACGTGAAACGCGTTGTGAAAATGTTCCTCGAGAAACGGGTTTCAAAAATATCAGGGACGATCAAATTATAAACGCCGATGAACATATTATCCAAAATCAGGACGACTACTGTGAAGATGTAGAAGAAAGTGGTGCAATGCCTGATGATATTTTTTTAAATAATATTAGAGGTCTAAAAATACAGCAGAAGGATTTATTTCAAATAATTTCTACGGCCATTGAAAAAGATTTACATGGTGATGATGAAAAGTTGTTCCTTTTTATAACTGGAGGAGCTGGCAGTGGCAAATCATTTGTTTTAAAATTACTCGTGGAGCACATTAAGAGGTGTTATGCGCCTACAGTTGATTTGCTTCTAAAGCCTAAATTTGTTGATGTAGGTTCATTGACTGGTGTCGCCGCCCGCCAGGTACTTGGGAAAACATTGCATTCTCTTTTTTTTCTTCCCATCGAAAAAGGTAATTCAACTGCATATAGACGCTTAACTGGTGAAAAGCTAGAACAAGAAAGACGTAAATGGCGTAACACAAGTTGGTTAGTGATTGACGAAGTATCAATGGTTTCTTACGAGAACTTACGAATGATTCATATGCGGTTACAGGAATACAAAAACAATGATAAGTTGTTTGGTGGCATAAATATTGTTCTCTTTGGAGACATCATGCAACTGCCCCCTGTAAAAGGACATTGGTGCTTTGTCCAGCCAACTTGGAATGCTGCAGAAGTTAATTTATGGCACGAATTTTCATTCTGCGAATTAACGATCAATATGAGACAACGTAATGATATAGAGTTTGTTGACCTGTTAAACAATTTACGCGTAGGCGAATTGACAACAAGTCAACTGGAATTGCTCTGTCAGAGGCGAATGGTGGATTTAGATGAAGAGTTTAAGGATGGTGTTGTGGTTCGAATATTCCCGACCGTCAAACAAGTTGACGAATACAATAATGAGATGACAGCTATAAATTCAAAACAAAATCGCGTCTATACAATCCGTTCCATAGATGAGTCTCGTGAAGTTGCTACCTATGGAAAGAAACCTCCAGATAATGTTGTTCCAAAAGATGTGAATAATTGTGGTGGACTTTTATCTGAGGTAAAATTAGCTGTCAAATCTCATGTGATGTTGAGACGTAACATATCAGTATCCGACGGACTCATCAATGGTGCTATGGGTATTGTAAAAATAATAAAATGGCCATCACTACGCAGGGATCAACTAGAGGAAGGAGAATTACTAGATTGCGTATTAGTAAAATTTGACGATGAAAGCATAGGAAGCAGACTAAAAGATAGCAATGGTTGTGTCGCCATACCTTCAGTGGTGGCAACTTTTCAAGGTACGAAGGGTTATGGCGATATTGACCGCAGGATGTTGCCGATAATTTTATGCTGGGCCGTCACAGTTCACAAATTACAAGGTACGACCCTTGATAAAGCAGTAATCGACCTCGGAAAGAAAGTGTTTGCCAAAGGGCAAGCATATGTGGCACTGAGTAGAGTAAAAACACTTGAGGGTATTGCTATATCTGATCTAGAGCCAAATAAGGTATTACACAAACCTCACGATGAACGAGCTTTAGCAGAAATGCAGAGACTGAGAGGTCTACACACAAGAGACTGATAGGTCTAAAGCTCATTCATCGAGAGGTTTTTTTGTAATGTAATGTAATTATTATGTAATGTAGTGATACATCACTCAGAATTAAAATCTGTGAGTAAAAAATAAATCAACCCTATTTTCCTACCCTTAAGGTAGACATTTTTTTTCCAAATTTATATGGGACCAATTTCGAGGTATACCCTATCCAATAAAAAAAGAATTATCAAAATCAGACTACTCTAAAAAAGTTATGCGTCATACATAAAAAAAATATACACGTCGACTTGAGAACCTCCGTTTTTTCGTCGGTTAAAAATACAAAACAGCAAGCAAATTAAAGATGGTACGTTTATTGATCTAAACTTCAATTCAACTTCAAAAAAAAAACGAGAACCGGAGACCCATTTTACCGGAATAGTCATCTCTTAGTTCTCAGGGGTGATATATATACCTATATTTTAATTTTTAATCGAGGGATGTTTATTGGTCACAGCATCTAAATACTTATCATCAGGTGGAGTGTGTGCTTGCTTGTCACCCTTATTCTATAAAATAATGTGGTTAAATTCTTTTCTGCGCAACGATATCCATAATTATAATATAAGCTACTTTAGATCAGACATCGTGCATGCAAAACATAATTGCATGAATATCATTTTGTAATTTTTTTCGCAAAAAGAGGGTTATGTTATTTGGGTATATGACTGTATATTGGGAACTATTTGTTGTTTCTAAACGATTGATTTCAGTAAAAAGCTTGTATAATAAAATAAAAAGACGGTCATTTTGGTATCAAATCCATATTTAAAAAAAAAAATATTCGCTACAATGTTACAAAAACGTCTGAATGTATGGAGATTTTTACAAGACGTTTATCGGTACAGTTTATTCATCATCACTAAAGGCCAGCACAAGTAAAATGCTATACCTAGGTCTCCTCCAAAGAATGTCACAAACGGCGGTCCACAGCTATCTAAATTTATCAACTTTCAACATCCCTTACTTCATCCAGTGGCGTGCCGTCCTACAATGATTACCGGTACAATGCCACTCGAAAAATTTTCATCCCTATCTATTTGTTGGTTTTCAAGCTATATGATCGGTTTATTGCCACTTCAGCTTACTGGGTTTAGGTTGGTAGATATGGTTCTATTGCAGATATTCTCATTTCGAATTTTATCATGCAGAGAAACTACGAACATAACCCACTCCATAGATTACTGAACGACCTTGAGCTTCCTCATACGGCCAACAGTAATAGACCACGTCTCAAGTTCATATTATGTTATCATTAGCAACACGCACCGGTTGCACACTCTTGTTTTGAAGTTTCAAGGTAGACGTGACGAGAAGACTTGATGAAGTACAGTTCATTAACAAGACCGCACGGAAACTTAATTACAGCTAAAACAATTAAGGTTAGGGTTACGGATAAAACGTTCTGTTTTAACGCATACAAGAAGGAAAACTATTAATTACAATTTTATATAAGCATTAAAAACTTGTTTAGTAAATAATTGTACAAAGTCCAAGATTGCAGACCAGCAACGCTGGGTCAATCCGAGTGTTGATAAACGCAGAGAAATACTCTATTACCAAAGTCGGGAATTTAAGTTCCAGGTTTTATAGAGCATTTCATTATATTATTTGGCCATATCCTCTTCTAAATAACTGAAGAATGTAGTGTGCAAGTAGGCTTTTGCGGAAAATTCATATTTCATTAAAACATAAAAAGTTGACTCTTGTACTTATCTTCACGCACAATCCCTGACGGGGTAGCCAGAGAGAACAGATCGCCAAGTGTCACGATCCTTACATATCTCTTTCGCTTCTTTCAGATTCATTATCTTCTTCATACATGCACGTCTAGGTATCCGAGTACTCTTGACCCTACCCTCTTCGAGCAATTTGCTCACATGGTCTTCGAAAGTTAGTCTCGGTCTACCTCGACACCTTTTAATATTAACTTTCGCGCTATATATTTTCTTCACCATTCGGTCTTCACTCATTCGCTCAACGTGCCCAAACCACCGAAGCACGCCCTTATCAATTTTTGTGATAAGGTCATCTTTCAAACCTGCCATATTGCGAATCTCTTCGTTTCGCTTTCGGTCGGCCATAGTAACGCCGCACATTTTACGAAGAGATCGCATCTCCACTGCATTCAACTTACTTTTATGCTTCTTCTGGCATACCCAGGTTTCGCTGCCATATAACAAAGTCGGTACCAACACTGCGTTATGTATTGCAAGGCGTGCACTCTTCGCTACGCCTTGCCTTTTGACTAACGCAGTCAGGGCACCATTGACTTTGTTCCCGGCAGCGACACGCCTGTCCACATCTAAATCACATCTTCCATCCCGGCTAAAAGCACTCCCCAAGTATACAATTTCATTTACCTGTTCTAGACATTCCTGATTTACCCATATTTCACACTTCGTTCTCTCTTCGTCCCTTTCAAATACCAGAACCTTAGTTTTATTAGCATTCAAACGGAGACCTTTAATTTCACATTCTTTTTTCATACACGTGACTACTGCCTGCAGTTCTGCCTCTGATGGTGCAATAAGCACTGCATCATCAGCATACAGCAGACAATTTACTTTTATGTCACCCAATTTCACACCCAAATAGCTATCTTTCAGCTTTTGTAAACAGCTGTCGAGATACAGTATGAACAGCCAGGAAGACATGACACAACCCTGTTTTACGCCCGTTTGGACGCTAAACATGGGTGACAGGTCATGCCCTACCCGCACACAGGCTTTACAGTCACAGTAAAGAGACTGCACAGCCCTTAGCAATCGGCCATCCACACCATACCCCGGCAACAGTTCCCACATTTTCTTCCTTACAACCTTATCAAATGCTTTCTCAAGATCCACAAAAGCACAGAAAATCTTCTGGTTAACAGCCAGAAGCTTTTCCGTGATCATACGGAGAGAAAACATTTGATCCGTGCATCCTCTTCCAGGTCTAAATCCGCATTGTGCCTCCCATAGAAATCTTTCCGATTTCTCTTGCATCCTACGTGTCAAAACCTTCGAGTAAACTTTACTTGCTAAACTGGTCAAGCTGATCGCCCGATCAAAAGTTGACTCAAAAGAACTAAAAAGAATTATATAATTTTCACATGACAGCTTTGAAAGACGGACGTAAAACATTGTGTATAGAAACATTAAAGCACCGACTAAAAGTTTAGTTTTGACCCTTTTCTGAAGTATATAGTAGCTCAAGGTCATTTCCATATATTTCCATTTTTATTGGTGAAATAATTTCTCAAAATTATTTATACAAACCAGTCTGAAAAAAAGATAACTGTTAAAAATAATTAAATTATTATTTACTTTTTTAAATATTCTAAATTAAATCGGTTCTCAATTGACTAAAATATTGCATAACACACACACAAAAAACCTTTTTCTAAAGTCTAACACCCGTGTACCTAGAAAATTGCAATACGGAGGGTGATATTGGTGACAAACTTGTGAAGACTAGAAGGAACAATCAATCCTTATGTGGTCTCTTGCATTGTACTTCGTATTCTAAACATTAAGACATTCCGGGGTAGAAGGCTCGGTTCTATTCTCGCCCTAGAATCTAAGAATGTACGTAAAGGCGCTTGGGGTTTTTGGGAGAATACAGCAAGGAAGGTAAACAAAGTTTTGATTTTTTGTTCACTGTTTGGTAGCGCAGAGACTAAGCGGCTGCGTGACCGCAGGTTCGAACCTTGGACCGAACAAGTGTTTATGTGGTTTACAAATAGTTATTCCACGTCTGGATGTTTTTCCATGTGCAATATATGTATATAAATCGCGTCCGTGATACTGGAGAAAAAAAGGAGTAAGTTGCTATAATATAATAATATATAATTATTTGTAATGATGTAATGACAATGAATGATTGATAGTGACTTTATATTATTTATTTATATAAATATTAATAAAATGAATGTTTGAAAATGACTCAGATATATCAATCATTCATTGTTATAGACAAACATTAAAAAAAGGATAACACAATGTGTATTTCTCTGCATTTTATACAACCCTTTAAAAGTCGGTGTTGATTATGACAAATGAACAATCAAATGTTATGGCACACAACGAAAAATAAAAAGGTAATAAATTATCTCTAACAATGTGGGGAACGGAGATGATTTATTTGAATAGAAATCATGAAATATCAAAAAACGAAAAGGATATGGTAGGAAAAAACAAACAGAGAGGAAAAAATCAAATAAAATAAGATTAAGAATTAATTTCATGCTCCTGTGAAATATTACAATGTCAATTTCAAGTCAAAAGTAACAAAGCTATTTATTGGATAAAATATATTTATTGATTTTATTGCTATTTTTAATGATTTTACTGTGTTTCATTTTACTTATTTTTAACAGAGGAGTGAGGTGATTGATATCCCGATGTCAAACTTAACCCGGAGTACCTTTTACACACACCTTTTACAGGTTTTTAATTATTGATTTTGGTCAGATCTACGCAGATTGAGTTTACTGCATCTTGAAGTATTGCAGTGTTATGCTAGGGTTTAGCACCCCACCCATCATCACTATTGAAATTAGGATATATTTAAAGTTCAATAACCTCGCGAATCGTCCTTAGTAGCAATCGGTGTTCTTTTTCGGGGATTTGTTTGGTTGTCTCAACCATTACATCAGATTTGTTAGACGATAGACAATGTTAAGTATTCGCCTAAATATAAGATATAATTTAAGTCATACAATCCTAAAATTATATTTAAAGCTTATAAATTAATAAATTTTTAATACAGAAACTCATTAAAAATAATAATATAGAGTTCTAATGTAAAAAAATTGTATCTGAATGTGCTGAACGGAGCTAATAACGCTTGATCATAACTCGATTTTGTTTCTCAATTCGAATCGGTTTGGAAGTTTTATGAAAAACATTTTATGGCATCTTCTTTATATAAGTTGCTTAAATTATTTCGTGTAGACCACTGTGCTATATTGAAGCTATTATTAATATCATAATATTCATCAGATAGTATACGTATTCTATTTAGAACGTAGCTGTTCCCCGCGACTTCGTACGCGTGTAATTTATGGTTTTAATTTTTTTTCGAGGAACCCTAATTATTTTTCTATAATAAAAGTAGCCTAAATTACTCCTTATGACATCAGCTATCTACAAATGAAAGTCCCGTCAAAATGGGTCTAGCCGTTGCAAAAATTAGCCAGCACAAACAGACAGACAGACGTACAAAAATTTTAAAAAGTGTATTTTGTTATATGTACCGTTTATACTTTCATACGCATTTAATAAAGCGCTGTAATTTTGAAATAGACACTTAAATTTTATTTATTTGTACATACAAATAAAGAAAATTAAAGTGTCTATGTATGTATGTATAGAGTATAGATTGCCAATGGGCCGGCCATATAGCTCGAAGAACTGACTACCGATGGGGAAAAAATGATCTCGAGTGGCGGCCTCGTACCGGTGGACGAAGTGTAGGGCGTCCTTTCACTAGATGGAGTGACGACCTGGAGTGGAAGTCGATGGATACAGGTGGCTCATGACCGTGCTTTGTGGCATTACTTGGGGGAGGTCTATGTTCAGCAGTGGAATAATGAAGGGCTGTGAATAGAATAGAATAGAATATTATATATACAGGAACAAAAATTAATAATTTTTAATCTGGAGGTAGCCGTGGTTAACTATGACATTGGGACGTCATACACCTCAGTCCCCCCCCGTGACCATGGGTGCTGTAAAGTGCTTGAAACGTCGGGAAAGTAAAATAAGTTAATATACGCGATAAAATCCGTAAAATTAGTTTTATTTAAATGGTGGCGATCACTTTATTCCCGGGGGTTATTTTCATTCATATATTCCTTGATATTATAATAACCCTTTTTGTGCAGTTTTTCTTTAATAAAACTTTTAAACTTGTTTATTGACAAACTTTAAATTTGTTCTGGGATTTTGTTGTAAAAGCGTATACATTGCCCCATAAATGAATTACTGATTCTGTGGAGTCTAGTAACTGACATTACAAGCTTATGTTTGTTCCTAGTGTTAAAAGTATGCACATCCTTATTTTTATTAAAGCTATTTATGTTTTTATGTACATACATTACATTCTAATAAATAAATAGCGATGCCAAAGTTAATATGTTTATGGGTGATGATGATGATGATGATAGAGTATAGATTACGGCATGGTAGTAAACTCATTGTCGGTGTAATGTATTATACTTGCTCTCTACATCCTACAGACCGAAACACAACAGTGCAAGCACTTCTATTTGACGGCAGAAATAGGTAAGAGTGTAATATCTACCCCGACGGACGTTAAGGCAGGAAGTTAGAAGTCAGAAGCTTAAAAGAGAAGGAAAATCCTATTATCTAATAAAATAGAACTCGTAAGTGAAATATTATGATATCCACCAAGATACACACACCATATCTATACAAGTAAATAAAATTGAAGTGTTTGTTTTAATGTCGAAATAACAGCTTTTTACTATATGTATATGAAAGTATATACGGCACTTATAACAAAAACACTTTCTTTCTTTATCTTCACGCACAATCCCTGACGGGGTAGCCAGAGAGAACAGATCGCCAAGTGTCACGATCCTTACAAACCTCTTTCGCTTCTTTCAGATTCATTATCTTCTTCATGCATGCACGTCTAAGTATCCGAGTACTTTTGACCCTACCCTCTTCGAGCAATTTGCTCACATGGTCTTCGAAAATTAGTCTCAGTCTACCTCGACACCTTTTAATATTAACTTTCGCGCTATATATTTTCTTCACCATTCGGTCTTCACTCATTCGCTCAACGTGCCCAAACCACCGAAGCACGCCCTTATCAATTTTATTTTAAAATTTTTGTCTGTCTGTATGTTTGTTCCGGCTAATCTCCGAAACGAGTGGACCGACCGGGCTTTCACTGGCAGATAGCTGATGCTATAAGAAGTAACTTAGGCTACTTTTATTTTAGAAAAATAAATTAGGGTTCCGCGCAAAAAAATAAAACCCATGAAATCCAATCGTAATAAATTACGCGCGTAAGTAGTGAATAAACCTGTTAGAAGGTAACCTTTATAATATTTAATCAGCTACTAAAATTATTTATACGAGTAGATTATAAGAGTTTATATAATTTATTTTAATCACGAAAAAGTGCGTGTAACCTCGACTTTTGAATTATCGATACTAACTTTGTAATTTATATGATTTTAAAAAACAAGTATTAAGCTATGGTTAAAGCAGGCTTTAACCTTATATTCAAAGTAACCACAACCCAAACAGCTCGAGTTGCATGCCTTACAATACTGAATATATTTTACGTTGATATTCTGTAAGAGCCTTGTTCCTTTGTCAGGTAGACTTTTCTACGTGAGTACTGAGTAATAAAGTAGCAAACTCAAAAAAATTGATTTAGTTAATGGCTACAACATCGAAAGCAAAATACACGAATACGTGTACTTTACAATAAAAAGTGCCCAGAAAAGGGTTTTAATTTTCCTAAGCGATTTCATAACAAAATGTTTTCTGTAATATTATATAAGGTTATCCGAGTTTAAAGCTTGCTCTATTTAATCCTATTCATTTTCAACTGCGGTACAGTGAAGTTCATGAGAAAATAAATAATATACAGGGGTTATTTTTTAAATTATTTCTTCTCTTATATTGACTAGTAAATGTCCATAGCTGGACATGGACTTCTCCCCTTGTAGGAAAGACTTACCTTAACGTCAAGCTTGGCAGTCGAGTTGACAACCGCAGTCGCAGACGTCACCGTTGACGCAGCTGCCAGTCGTAGGTTTTAATATTTTACGTGGGTTTTAACGAGACGGATGATGACCTCCATCCTTCGGAGGGCATATGTTTTTTCTGTTCATGTACCACAACCAAGAAACAAAACGGGGAATTGGATTTTCTTACGTCGAATTGCACGGCTATAATAATGTAGAAATGATATCATTACATTAACAATCATTAAATATTCTAATTATATTATAAGTGTTATATAATTACAATTATAATACAATAACATTCGCATTCACGACTTTTTCTGTTATCATAGCGGCGCCACGTACGAATGAGCGGAGTAAGTTAATTTGTTAGAAAAGTGTAGAGATTTTTAACAGTGGTAGAGCCACGCGGCAGCTTTTGCTGTCGCACAGATGGGCCGGCTCGAACCGGGGTAGTACCACGACCTCACAGAAAACCAGCGTGAAGTAGAGGTTTACCTCTGCGTTTCACTTGGTGAGTGCAGGTGGCCGGAGGCCCTTTTTACTGGAAATGAGGCATTCCATCTTAGTCCTCACGGGTGACAACGCATTTACATTTTGATTTGTAACAGAGGATAGATGTAGATGTCGATGGGCCGCAGAACCACTTATCATCAGGTGGACTGTGTGTTCGTTTGTCACCCTTATCCTAAAAATGTGTACAGAATTAAAGAACAAAGCTCTGGGGTATTGTTTTACATATACAAGATGTCCCAGAACGTAACGATCAAACGAAAGGGGTTTGTAGACCATGGAAGGACTATTCGAAAAAAATTAAGTCCTATACCCAAGTTGTTTGGTTTAAAAGATAAAGGTTGATTCATATATTTTCAAGAAAAATCACCCCTTGCGTTGCTTTGATTTTTGATGCTGCAGCTGCAAATGAAGACCAATTTTAATTGTTTTTCTGCTTTGTATAGCCTAATTATATGCCTACTATACCTAGTATTTTATTTTTCAGTACCTATTACGGTTTGGTAGAAATAAATACATAAAAATTCCTAAAAGTGTAAAAATGTAACATTAAAGTTTTATCGAGCAAGTTGGACCCTTCACCCTGTAAAAAATATGTACCTACATGGACCTAATAACTATATTTAAAAGTTGGCGCATTTCATATAGATTTCAAAATAGTAATATACCTGGTACTTTAGTTTCAATTTTCGTACTGTAATTTTTTTTCTCGCAGACGGTAGATTTTGTAAAAATACGTCGGTTCGATTAATGTAAAGAAAAATAATTTGTTTTCACGCTAATTTGACCGATTTCAGACAGAGAACTTTTTATCCAATTTTGGTACTAAACAAAATACATTCAAAATTACAATACATACGATGCTTCTTAGCTTTAGTTGCTATGACGCATTATATGACGGAGTATGTAAGTGCAAGCGAGACCAAAGATATGGAAGTGACTAGTTATGGTAGGTAATCCCGGTAACCTGCCCCCTTTGGTTTGTAAACTTAAGAAGAAAGCATACAATAACTGATTATAAAACCAGATATTTCTTTACGATTTTTATTGATAATTTTTACAATAAATTTTGGAATTTTCAACCTCCTGCTCTAATACAGGCGCGGCATCTACTTATGAAAGAACGTGTTATAGGCCGCCCTAATCTTCTGTTATTTGCTTGTGGAGAGAATTCAATTATTATTGTCGAAGCTCTGCAATATTGTGGATTGGTTTTGAATACACCTTTTCTTTTAGATATCCCCAATAAAAAAAAATCCAATGGATTAAGGTCCGGTGACCGTGCTGACCATAATATAAGCCATAATATAAGAAATATTCATTTAAAAAATTTCTCAACGGCAAAGCGTAATGGTAGTTTTTCAGACGCTAGCACTATGGTGGTAGGTTTTGGAACCTCTATTTTCAGTATACAGTTGGACACTTTTTTAACTTTCCCCTATATGAGATGGTTCTCCTTCTACTCTATACTCCATGGTAACAAACAACTAGGTAGTCAATTTTGTTTTAAATTATGTATGATGATTTTTTCAGACTTCGATAGGCCATAAGTTTAATTTGATAAAACATACTAAATTATTTTACTTATAATGGTGACATAATATGTAAACGCTGAATAATTCTATCAACAATTTTTTCGCCTTTGTTTTTTGTCGAGGAATCTAATCTCTATTTTTAAGAACTTTATGTATACGACTTGCCTTTTTTGCCATGTCCTCTTTTTTATAAATGTTTAGTATCACTCGATGATAATATTTTTTATAGTACTCTGCTTCACAATATGTTGATGCATCACATTCCTTGGTTTGTGGGAGATTTTGATGTCAACTTGAACCAGCAGACTGTTGGTGATAGTATCTCAAAGCTCCGAAGCAGACATACATCTTATCTTGAGATTCACATCACCATCGGATTACTTGTTTCACCGTTCCACTAAAAGTACACATGCGCAGACATTTAATACACAAAATCGCACCACTTTTACATATGAAAATCCACTTCAAACCATTATTCAACCAACAATAATACAGGAGCAGCAAGTTCTCTGAAACCTAAACCACAAATAAATAAGAATTACCAGTGCAAAGAAACCTAAACCTATGAAAAATAATCCACAACTTGTGAACGAGATGGCGCTACTTTGTTATTACATCGCGGTATGGTTGAGTAAGGAAAAATAGACAGATACGAATGAGCAAATATTATTCACGAAGATTGAAGACAGCTGAACCCACCTGTGATAGAACTGGTGAAATTTTTGTAGTCCTTGTGTTGTCACAAGGATTAGCGATATCATACCTAGGGCAATGGCAACCATCATTCTGTATTCTGTAAAGAAATATCTCGTAGAGTTGCTAGTGGTAAGTCTTCTAATATAATGGGCAGGTCTCTTCTTAAAAATTCCAGGTAGACCTGCCCATTTAGTGCTTCTGGAAATCCAAAGGTCCGATTATGTGACCGTTAATAATACTGGTCCACAAATTTACTTTGAATTGATATTTCTTCGAGCAAATATAATAGTTCTGCTATAGCGATTAGTGCTGTACTTTAATATCGACTCTCATACCACATTCGTTTCATATGTGTTATTGTTATTTATTAGTAATATGTTTTATATAAAATGGTAAAAGTATATACCGCCTAACATTACAGATTTTGAAATTATAAAATTAATATTTAAGAAACTTCTTAAAGGCAATTAGAAAATTCTATAAAAATGTCAATTAGCAAGTAATTATATATGTATTATTGTGTCATATTAGTATTGTATTATTTATCATACATACATAGGTATGTTGTTATATTTTACTACTTGTAAATTAGAAGTGCGTGTGTGCTTGCGTTCGTGCGTGCGTTTGTGCGTGTGTGTGTTCGTGTGTGCGTGTATGTGTGTGTATGTGTGTGTGTGTGGTGTGTCGGTGTTTGGCTGTTTTCAAGACAATCGGTGGAGCCGTTTCAAAGGTTTTCAAAAAATAAAAATGAAAAAAAATGCAAATAGATTTTCGAGCGTTACGTTCTAAAATAAGCGGGAATTTTCAGGGATGGCCTGCAGAGTCAACCGTATTCTTCGTTTATTTTTTTCTGTATTAGATAATTATAATAGCATTTATTTCAAATTACTGAGAAATAATACGGAGTAAAATACGGAGTAATACGAACCTCACTGTATAAGTGTTTCTGTGTCTTATTAATAATAAATTTAAATAGATGAGATGGAACAATAGTCTTAATAATAGTAATAATGACTCTATTGAAAAAATAAGTATCATTAGTGTTCGAAGCAGGGACTTTTTAAAGTGTATCGGAATTCGCCTTTGCATTAATGCAAAAAGCTAGTAATAAGATTTTTATGAAAAAACCAGAAGAGTTTTCTTAGTCTTTTTCACATATGTATTTTATAAATTCAAATGGTAACTGTTTGGAGAAAAATAGTCTACATGAGAGTTTCTTGCCATTACTAACAGTTTATACTTTGACTTTTTTTATAAGTTAAGGGTGACTAAAGAGCAGACAGTCAACCTGATGATAAGTGGTTGCGGCGGCCCATAGATACGAGTATCCACATCTATTATCGATTACAAATCAAAGTGCAGATGCGTTGTCACCCGTGATGACTAAGATGGAATGCCTCATTTCAACTAAAAAGTTTCTGCGGTTTTTTACACTCACCATACGAAATACAGCAACGTTAAGCTGCTATTTTACGCTGGTATTCTGTAAGAGCATGGTACTTCCCCGGTCGAGCCGACCTATTCGTGCTACAACTATACTACTAATATAGCTGCAGCATGGCTCTACCAAGTAAAGACTTTCTCTATAGTGCATTTATGAACCTTCGAGTGATATAGGGAATAGTTAAGAAGTTAGTTGAAATATAAAATTATTCCAAATAATTTTAAAAGTAAGAAAAATAATAATCTAAACACAAATATGCTGAAAATTTGATTCATATTTACATCGTAAATATAATATTTTCCAAAAAAATAAAATTTTCATTGCATGTGTTTAGCACACGTCACGAAAAATCCTAACATTGTCATGTGGGATTTATTTTTATTTTCCATAATGTTCTATTATACCTCAACGTACGCATAGAAATCGGGACATCTATGATTTATGAATTTTATCTTGTACTCGTACTTTTTCGAAGGTTGCCATTTCGAGGACTAAGATGAATTGTCTCCTAGCCTATAACGATAATGGCTTTTCTTTATGTAAACTGAGAAAAAGCAGTGTGTGACTTCAGATTGGCTTAGGTAGCAAGGTGTTACTTATCTTTGATAGATTTCTAGACAGGACTGGAGTCTTGTAACTATATATCAAATACGTGAAGGGAAAACTACGTACGCCTTTTTACCTTGTGAGATTTGGCATAGTTAAAGATTTTATAGAGAAGGAAAGTAGAAATATAAAATATATGTTAAACATACCTTAAATGTACAAAATAAAACATTCATTGTTTAACTTCATACTGCGAATTTCACGCACATAAATGACCTTACGACAAATTATGTCGTATTTTGACGTTCTTAACCAATATCTTAGATTAAGTACCAAGGAGTATATTACAATTACTACGTTTTATATATTAAGTAGCTGATACCCGGCACGTTGCTGCCGTAGAAGAAATAATTGTGGACATATTGTTTTAAATTTAGAAGAGTTATATTGTTTAAATAGGAATGATAATACATTAACTGAAATTGAATGATATAACATAACTTTCAAATAAATTTGTCGCTACGATACCCGCGCCACCTCTAGTATAAGTTAATTGTACTATTCCTATTTATTATGTGTATATATTAGTGTATATATTATTATGTGCGATATCCAATTAAAAATTGAAGATCTATTCCTTTCGCGTAATAAAGGCCTTATCACTGTATCCTTTAAAATTAATAATTTTGATGTATATAGATGTTGAAGTGAAAAAAATGTTAAATATCGATTTTCCATCAAAAATTTAAGAGAATAGAATATCTTCTTACACTTTTTCGAGTGTTACCCTTTTCATGTTGTGTAACCAATCGGTTCAGCAATTCCGAAGATTAAACCGAACACACAGAAAATAGACACACATAATTTTTTAGCTGAAAACTTCTTCAGTACTGTTGTAATAGAATATAGTGTTTTTTATCATCTCGGTCTCCTCTTCTGAAGATTTCATTTGTCGTTATTCAAGCCTTAATACGGTTCCGTGGCGCAGTGGCTTAGCAATGAGTTGCTGCATTGGGGGCCGCGGGTTCGAATCCAGCATGGAACAAGTATTTGTATGGCATACAAATAATTGTTCTGGGTCTGGATGTTTGTCCTTGTGCAATTTGTGTTAGTAAGCTGCCTTAACGATACAGGAGAAAATCCTAGTGTGGGTGTAACGTTCTTTTAAGATAAAGAAGATAATGGTACGCAAATAACCCACAAAGATTAATGGAAGCAAGTTATTGTGATATCACAGCCATGCACTTTAATTTTTCATATAAACATTTTGGATACGTCATGTCAACTTTTAGGTATGGCGTGCAATATTTTGAGGAAATTCATTAAACCGGTAAACAGTCTTAAAAGCTGAAAAAAGTAAATTTGAGTAATCAAAAACTTACACTAAAGAGCTGCAAATTCTTCCCTTTCCATCTCTTTTTATCTATGTGAGTGTGACGGCTGTGTTTGCCAGTGCAAAACTATAATAGTTTAAAAATATATATAAGAAGGTAGGTAACCTTTGACATTTACGGTCCAACAATCAAGGTCAGCATAAATGCGGATATTTTGTATAGGCATATAGAGCATATATATGGCATTCCTTGGGGGAGGCCTATGTTCAGTAGTGGACTTGTGAAGGGTTTTAATGATGATGACATATAAATAAAGAACCTTCTGTTAAATAACCGAATATCTTAAATCTAAATAACCTTACATTGATAGATCCTATCCGGGTGAAGCCAGGGGTGGACCGCTAGTTAGCAAGTATTTAATTATATGAAGAAAATAAATAATATACAAAATATCAAATAACCATTATAACATTGCTAATTGATAAGTCTTAGTATTCTACCAATGAATACCTTTAGATGTTTAATTTTATGTTATATGTATTTGAGTTTGCCATGTATAGAAAACATATTTCAATTACTGGTAATAACCGTACCACTTCGACACTTTAAATAATTATTTCATTCTTACATGACATTAATCTTAACTTAGTTCTCAGTTTTTGTTATTGACTTACGTATTTAATTATAATATTAATAAGATTAGATGACAGTTTTTATTTGACAATTATTTCTTTGTGACGTGAAGCACCGACACACCGGGAAGTCTGTAGTCTGTGAACATGTTCAAGATCGTCCCCGCCATTACATCAGATTTGACAGACCAGAAATTCTCGCAAAAAAGCAACTTTTTCTACCATGGATGATTCGAGAGACTATTGTAATTGAAAACATCTTCATTTCCATAGACAAGATGGATTGGTGCTACCATCTGTTTAGGAGGATCCCTGAAATATAATTAATCCAAACCAAGCGTACCATCGCAAGACTTCAAGACAAAGCTTGTTCTGCGTAGTCTGGCCAAAAAATAATATTCAAAAGCTAAAGGTAGGCGGGATAACTATGATATTTATACGTCAAACACCTCAGTCCCCCCATGATCATGGGTGCTGTAAAAATGTATACCCGAAATATCGGGAATTAAAAAGTTAAAAACATGTTTTTTTCTTTCTATTTCTGTTTAGAAATCATTTCTTTTTTTATTTATTTCAAGTCCTACGGAATTAATCCATTTATTCATCAATTTCATACCTATGAGGTATGAATAAGGCACACTGAAAGTTCTGCGCTCCTGGCCGCTCATAAATGTTTAAATTTCGCGTCGCGTGCTCGCGTGTCAATTGTTTTATCGCATTTGTTGGAATTAACGCTAAAATATTTTAGAGAGGATTTTTTTAATGATTTAACTTTCTCTTCAAGATTGGACTGCTCGTCTTCAAAATGCTTTTAGAAGGGAAGCACCTCGTTTTAGCACTTTAAGACGTTGGCACGCAAAATTTTATCGTGACTGTTTCTCACGTCGATATTCAAATGCGATCATAGAGGTAAATATGACTCAGAAGAGACAGTGACAGCTTTAATCCAGTACTTAAGAAATATGCCCTCAGAGATGTCTTTATCTTTTCAGTCATACAACTGAGATAATCTCAACACATCCACGCTTTATTAATTATTATATTGATTTAATTTCATGATCCGCTATATATTACGCCGGGTATTCGTCAATAATAATAATTTTTGTACAGACAAAGGGTTTGAATTTTGTTATTGTTATATTCACCTATATTTACATACACAAAGTGCAATAAAGCGTAAACCTCGCAGTTGTTAATAGTCAATTGTTTTGCATAACTTTACAAGGAACCGCTTGAATCGTTCATTATCTTCGCTCCTGTAGCCCAGTCACGTGCGTACTCCTCCGAGATGGGATGCTATAATATTTAAACACCGAATATAAGCAAATATTTAAAGGCTAAATTTAATGTAGTGTAAGATAATGAAGGAAGCGCCGTAACTTATTTACAAGATAAATTTTCCAAGTGCTTTTACTTTGTGCAGTCTACTTTTACGTGGTAAAACAGAAACGTGTCACCGATTACTCTATATCTGATATAAATATCTTAAAATCAACCTGACATTGCTCACAATACAAAAAATCTAATCTAATAAAAAAAAAAGAAAATAACTAATAATATAATTTTACCAATTGAAATCAAACAAAAAAGGTACTCTTGCGAAAGAACCGCAGGATCGAACATGACACTCTCGAAAACTATAAGACAATGCACCAGATAAAGAGCATTAGACATTGCTATAAACATACACATATATTAATGATTTTTTAATAAAACAAGTGAAAAAAAGTAAGAGTCCATGATGGTAAATAGCTTCTGTAGCCCATATACTTCAAACAAAGAAGGGTACAGATGCGTTGTCACATCTGCGGGCTAAGATAAAATGCCTTACATCTCTTAGTTATCATTCATAACACATATTGTATCTTGTGACGCAAATAATCATTCTGAGTAAATTTTCTATCTGGGAGATGGAAGAACCGTCATTTATCGAAAATCACCTACTTTGACACCTATAGGATGAGCTATGGCAATGGCTCTGTCTATGTGCAGACGTATGTCTGTGTGTATGATAGTGAAATATTGGTGTGGCGGTGAAGCTTTTCTTAAAAAAAATGTTCATTCATTCATGAATTTATGTGTGTAAAACACCACGATGCAATATAGATAGTAGATTGACAGTGGTGCCTGAATTTTAGTTCTCTTTAGTATTTTAACGTTACGTGAAATTAATCATCTACAACATTTGTAAGTTCGGGGAATTCCCAGTAGCTTTACCAAGTAATCTTACTAGTAAGACTGGAAAGAACTGGGATTTTTTTTGCCAAGCATTTCTTATAAGACTACTGGAAACGTTCGTGGTGTATTCCCAATAATATTTCTAAATACTCGTTTATCATATATACAAATAAATAAAATTCTGTTTGTAATGTCAAAATTATAGCTTTTTACTAAATGCATATGAAAGTATATACGGTACGTATAATAAAATACAATCTTTAAAATTATTGTCTGTCTGCGTGTCTGTTTATTCCAGCTAATCTCCGAAACGGCTCGACCGATTTTGACGGGACTTTCACTGGCAGATAGCTGATGTCATAAGAAATAACTTATGATACTTTTATTTTAAAAACAGAATTACCACGCAGAACCTTTTATTTAAAAAACAGAAAAACCAACAAAAATAACACGCGAGCGAAGTCGCAGGGAATAGCTAGTTTATAATCAAATTTCCAGTTATATCAAGTAAGATATAACCGGGTATTTTCTTACAAAGTAGACCCTACTAGTAGACCACTCTGAAAGAAACATTCTTAGTACTACTCTATAAAGTACATGGAAGTTGTCATCACTTTCGTAATAGTACTTTAGCAGTTTATTTTTGTAATAGTAAATACTAGGCAGGCATAAACTTGCAAGAGGCAGTGGGACAGTTTTCACAGTCCACCTGATGGTTAGTGGATGCTGTGAGCCAAAGATACCTACATCTATCCTCGATTAAAAATAAAAATTCGGATGTGTTCTCCTCTGAGGACTAAGATGGAATGCCTCGTTTCTCTCTCTCTGCTCTCGTACTACCACGTATAGTATTAGTGCTACTTATTTTAAAACAATATTAAGTTTAGTCCTTTGAAGAAAAATGTTAATAATCTACTGGACAAGGTATCCAACCGGGAACAGACAACATTCTGTACGGAGAGCGTGGCAGACTCTTCTCGTTACAATTCCGACCTGACTTTGAAAGTACTGTATAAATACAACATATTATAAAAAGTGAAAGAAAAAATGCTATGAAAATATATACAGAAAAAGAGAGAGTAAGAGAAAAGTAATTTACGAAATTTTGTTAATATTCTCATTCTAATTATAAACTATATTTGTGATGTTGCTTTTTTTCCTAGTTTTTTGTTAAATCATTTAAAATACTACGGGGGAGAATAGTTATGAAGCAATTTTTCGATAATTTTGCAATAAAATTGAGCAATAAATATTATTTTAAAATTTTGCTTCACAGAAGTCACGGAAATAAAATTAAGCAATAATTATTATAATAGTAACTCCATTAACTGAAATAATTTTATAAGTTATTCTTTATAATAATTTTGGAACGAGGGGCTAATAAGAGAATCAACAGAAAACGCTAGTAATGAAATAATTTTCCTATAATTATATATAAATCTGTATTTGCAAACACGATTTGTTTGCAAATACAGATTTATATATAGATTTATATATAGATTTATATATACAGATATATACATTTGCGGAAGCAGTAGTCCTTACATTTAATGTTAGTTTTCTAATATAATCATTTTGTATAATAGAAATGTAATAAAGGCAAAGGTTTTGGAATAACGCATACAATAAATACGGTACAGACAAAAAATCAATGAACCGAACTGGCTTTGATTAAGAACGCATTTGCATTTGAAGGCAAAGCAAAGATTCACGGTATTTGCTTTGGCGTGAATATATAAGTATACGAGTATACGCGCAGTCCTTCGTTTTGAAATATTCCAGCAGAATAATAAATCATTATGCTTAACACTATATTTAATTTGTTTAGTTTTTACTTTTAACATTTAAACGTTTGATTTCCAGTAACATATATCTAAATCAACTTTAATTTGATTTATTATAATGACTTACGATTAATTATTTTTATTATAGCTCGAAAAACCAACAACCGATGGTTAATAAAGGTTCTCGAGTGATGGACCGCCCTACACGTAACGGTAAGCTACGTGTAGGGCTACAAGATGCAAAGGCGACCTGGAGGGACATACAAGAATTCGATGTATGTAGGTAGCTCAGGATTATTCTTTGTAACGAATTAATAAGCTGAAGTAGCAATGCCGGTCATATAACCGATGGGGATGAAAGGTTCTTGAGCAGCAGCCTCGTGCCGGTAGGTGCAGTGTAGGGAGCCCCGTACTAACTGGATGAACCTGCTAAGACATGCAGGAAGTCTGCTGAAACTGAAACTGCACGAACTGAAAGCGACTTTATCCGAAAAACTTCCGATATGTTTTTGTGAAATCGTATAATTTATAAAGTTAATGGATGTTAATGACTGAATAATGACATTAATACATAACATCTAGGCAAAACCTAACTTTAGATTTAAAGGGGTGTTATAACACCCCTTTAAATCTAAAGTAAGAGATACTGCAAAAATGATATCTATAGATATCATTTTTGCAGTGACACCTACTCACCTTAATTAAGCCAGATAGTAGACAGGGCTTAACTCGTTTATCTTTCAAGCCTTCATTTTAGAAACAGGCTCTTTTATTAAACTTTTTTTGATAAGTGCATTGCTGCCTTATGTGTCCACTTTATCTGTGTCAATTTAAATTAAACTTTTTGAATTATACTTAGTGGTTCGTGTCTCCTCAGAGTTTTACTGTCTTTATATCTCTCTCATCTGACGGCCTCGTTGGTTTAGTAGTTGTAGTAGTGCGACTGCTGATCATGAGGTCCTGCGATCGAATCCCGGGTCGGGCCAAAAATCAGTTATTGAGCTTTTCGATCAAGAAATTTTCAGTAGCTGCCCGGAGTCATAAAGTTGGCGGTGTGTCGACCCCGTGCCTCGGAAAGCACGTAAAGCCGTTGTTCCTGCGCCTGATCTCTCTCCGGTCGTGTTTTACCGTCCCATCGGACTATGAGAGTGAGGGAATAGAGAGTGCACCTGTGCTTGCGCATACACTTGGGCACTATAATCCTGTCCTGCGCCGATGGCTAGTCTCTTATGAGTTTGGCCACCGTTACCGAAATTCGGTCTGGAGGACGTTATTTGTATCTCTTGCAGATGTTTTTTAATGAAGAAATTGTTTTAATGGTGGAAATTTCGGAGAGGTATAAAATACCATGTTGACCGTGTAGTGGCAGTGGAAGAACATTCACTAACCCATGTCGTCCCATAGTAGTCGTAAGCGGCGACTTTTGAAGGAGTAATTTTTAAGCGTTTTCTGGCACTGGCAATATTTCTTATCTTTTATACAGCATATTTTCGTTGGAACACTAAACACAATTTAATTAAAACACAAACAAGTGGTATTTAACAACTGTAACTCAAAATTGAGGTGGATATTATCAAATAACAATATTTAATTTTTAAAAATAGTTGGGAGCAATTATTTTACAACTTTTCACCTGGCCACAGCATCCAATGTTGGTTATGCTTATTAGTAAAATCAATCATTCATAGAATAGAATAGAATAGAATAGAATTATTTTTATTCAATATGGATTATTACATTATACTTACTGAAAGTCATTATTTTATTTACCACTGGTTCAGAAAATACCTCTGTCCTGGGAAGAAACAGCAAGAAACCCAGCGGGACTTTTTTTTAAATAAATTTCACTTAACAATAATTTTTTTATACAATTTTAAATGAATTTTCATAGAACCAGCATGGTGGCGATCACCTTATTCCCAGGGGTTATTTCCATTCATGTATTCCTTGATATTATAATAACCCTTTTTGTACAGTTTTTCTGTAATAAAACTTTTAAACTTGTTTATTGACAAATTTTGAACATGTTCTAGGATTTTGTTGTAAAAGCGTATATATTGCCCCATAAATGAATAACTAATTCTGTGGAGTCTAGTAACTGGCATTACAAGCTTATGTTTGTTCCTATTGTTTAAGGTATGAACATCCTTATATAAATATATTGCGATGCCAAAGTTAATATGTTTATTTTTTTAATTTTTTTTGTCAGGGACTCTTTACAATTTATATTATAAATCGCCCGTACGGCTCTCTTTTGCACAACAAATATAGCTTCAATATCAGTCGCATTAAGCCCATAGCAAAATTCCATAAGACATTACGCTATGAAAGTAATTAAATACACTAACTTAGCTGTCTCAACGTCTGTAAGACTTCTAATCTTTCTTACAGCATATGCTGCAGAACTAAGTCTGCTTGCTAATTTAGATATATGGGTACCCGATTGAAGTTTCGCGTCAATAGTAATACCAAGAAAAACAGTGGTATCCACAAGACTCAACTCCTCCCAATTTAAGAGCACAATGGTTATCGAATGTTTTACATTAGGTATTGTAAATTTAATACATTTTGTCTCATTGCCGTTTAAGAGCAAATTGTTGGCGTTTAACTTATGTACTAGTTTCGATAGAGCATTATTTACATCGTCAAATTTACTTGACTGCCGTTTCGGTTTGAAAGTTAAAGAGGTATCGTCAGCAAATAATACTATATCGTGATTGTCCCCTACAAGATAAGGTAAGTCATTAATATAGATTAAGAACAGGAATGGGCCAAGAATCAAGACCTGAGGAACGCCCATTGATGCTACCGATCCGGAGGAACATTTACCATTGATGACTACTTTTTGAGTTCTGTTTCTTAAATATGAAGTAATAAGTCTAAGCGCCAAATTTTTTACACCGTAATGTTGTAGTTTCCTGATTAATGTCTCATGATGAACACAATCGAAAGCCTTGAAAAGGTCACAGAAAATACCTAAGGCATCTTGTGAATTCTCCCAGGTATTAAAAATATATTTCATAAGCTCAACACCGCCGTCAGACGTCGAGCGACCCCTTGTAAAACCAAATTAATTTTTATGAAGTAATTTATTTGTATTAAAAAGAATTAACAATTGATCCAAAATTATTTTTTCAAAAATTTTACTGAGAGTTGGTAGTACAGAAATAGATCTATAATTAGCGGGGTCCAATGTACTACCAGGTTTAAATAAATGTATTACTTAACTATACTTCATTAAATCAGGAAACACACCAGAATCGATACAAGTATTAAAAATAATAGCAAGATGGGGTGCAATTAAATATATTATGGACGCAATCACTGTAACGAAAACCCCCCACAAATCTGCGGTTTTCTTTACATCAATGGTTTTGAAGTATTTTACAATATTATGCGGTAATACTTTTGCAAATCTAAATTCTTTTAAACAGGTATTAACATTCTGTTTAAGTAATGACTCGGCGACAGTTGGAAAAGTATTCAATGACTCTGTTGTCAAGATAGGAACATCAGAGAAATATTTCTCAAACACTGCTGCAAATTCTTGATTTGATTTAGTCAATTCATTATTACTTTTTAATTGATAGTTTGAGTTACGAGGTTTCTCTTTACCGGTTTCGCTGTTAATTATACTCCACGTCATTTTAATTTTATTCTTAGCCGTCTTAATTTTGTTACATATATAATGTAAAAGTCCATAGTTTCAATATTTCGTGTGTATAAACTGCTGCGTTTTAAAAAAATCTTAAATTATGTATATCCAAATGTAATGCAAAAAATACAGGACGCTAATTGACAAATTTAACTTTTTTTCTCTCGACGTTTCAGTGCTTTATAGCACCTATTGTCAGGGGGGTAAATATGAGGCAAATTAAACGTGATAAAATTTCTAAAGTTAGTTTAATTTTAAGACAAATGGACTTAAAACTGACAGTAAATCTCAGAAAGTTAATAGAATTTCATTAATATCTATCAAAAGATAAGGCGAACAAATCTCGAAAGGGACTCATAATGGATGGAAATTAATTGAAGTTTGATTTAATAGTTGCAATAAATGTAATTGTGGTAACATTTAAAACCACAGACCAACAGATTTTACTACGAAAAAGTCAATTCGCAATATTTTATAATTAAGGTCTAACGATCTAAAAACTATATATATTTTATCTCGTAGATCAATGTTTTTAGTAAATTTACAAACTAGGTAAGGCACATCATTTTATTTTATTAAGCGGATCACAGCTAATTAATGTATTGGAAAAATTTATTTTCGCAAATTAACGCCTGATTCTATTATTTTTAGTTTGAAAAGCTTTGAAGCTTTGAAAACCATGGTAACCGACATAGCCCAACGAATTAATAAGCTGAAGTAGCAATGCCGATTATATAACCGATGGGGACGAAAGGTTCTTGAGCAGCAGCCTCATACCGGTAGGCGAAGTGTAGGGACTCCCGTACTAACTGGATGAACCTGCTAAGACATGCAGGAAGTCGATGGGTTCAGGTGGCTCAGGACCGTGCTTTGTGGCATTCCTTGGGGGATGCCTATGTTCAGCAATGGACTTGTGAAGGGCTGTAATGAATTAATGGATAAAAAAGCTCCTTGTTTATATGGGTTAATTTCATTAGATAAATGATATATATATGTGATGAAAGTAAATAGCGTTATGACAATTGATCGACTGTAAAGAACACCTGACTCGAAATCGCGAGCGAGTTGCGCAATATCTTTAAAAGGAATCTCTGGTAATGTAACGTAAGAAAACGAATAAATAATGCTTGTTTCAGTAACGCGTTTAATGTACCTTACTGAATAGCTCAATAAGTCTCGTATTTAACTGTTAGATATTGTACTGCCAATATTCATCTTTAAACTGGGATACAACAGTCTACTGCTGCTTCGCCACTTACTTAGCCAGCTGGCTTACTAGACATAAAAGATACAAAAGTATATACACGTAAGAATGCAAAAAGATCTAAGTCACAACTTGGTTAAAAAACGAGATATACGCCAAACTATTTCATACGTTGTATACTTATAACAGTAATAGTCGTTTATTTGAAAAATACAAAACTGCAAGCAAATTAAAGATGGTACGTTTAGTGATCTAAACTTCAATTCAACTTCAAAAAAAACGAGAACCGGAGACCTTTTTTATCGGAATAGTCATCTCTTAGTTCTCAGGGGTGATAACGCACCTACATTTTAATTTTTAATCGAGGATAGAGGTAGGGATTTTTATGGGTCACAGCATCTAAATACTTATCATCAGGTGGAGTGTGTGCTCTTTTGTCACCCTTATTCTATAAAAAAATGTGATTAAATTCTTTTCTGCGCAATGATATCCATAATATAAGCTACTTTAGATCAGACATCTGGCATGCAAAACATAAGTACATGAATATCATTTTGTAATTTTTTTCGCAAAAGGAGGGTTATGTTATTTGGGTATATGACTGTATGTTGGGAACTATTTCTTGTTTATATACGATTGATTACAGTAAAAAGCTTGTATAATAAAATAAAAAGACGGTCATTTTGGTATCAAATCCATATTTTTAAAATATTCGCTACAATGTTACAAAAACATCCGAATGTTTGGAGATTTTTACAAGACTTTTATCGGTACAGTTTATTCATCATCATTAAGGGCCAGCACAAGTAAAATGCTGTACCTAGGTCTCCTCCAAAGAATGTCACAAACGGCGGTTCACAGCTATCTGCATTTATCAACTTTCTACATCCCTTACTTCATCTAGTGGCGTGCCGTCCTACAATGATTACCGGTACAAGGCCACTCGAAAAATTTTCATCCCTATCTATTTGTTGGTTTTCGAGCTATATTATCGGTTTATTGCCACTTCAGCTTACTGGGTCTAGGTTGGTAGATATTGTTCTACTGCAGATATTCTCATTTCGAATTTTATCATGCAGAGAAACTACGAACATAACCCACTCCATAGATTACTGAACGACCTTGAGCTTCCTCATACGGCCAACAGTAATAGACCACGTCTCAAGTTCATATTATGTTATCATTAGCAACACGCACCGGTTACACACTCTTGTTTTGAAGTTTCAAGGTAGACGTGAAGAGAAGACTTGATGAAGTACGGTTCATTAACAAGACCGCACGGAAACTTAATTACAGCTAAAACAATTAAGGTTAGGGTTACGGATAAAACGTTCTATTTTAACATGCATGCAAGAAGGAAAACCATTAATTGCAATTTTTTATAAGCACTAAAAGCTTGTTTAGTAAATAACTGTACAAAGTCCAAGATTGCAGACCAGCCACTCAGGGTCAATCCGAATGTTGATAAACGCAGACATGCTTTATTACCTAAGTCGGGAATTTAAGTACCAGGTTTTAGAGAGCATTTCATTATATTATTTGGCCATATCCTCTTCTACCCAACCACAGAATGTAGTGTGCAGGTAGACTTTTGCGGAAAATTCATATTTTATTAAAACATAAAAAGTTTACTCAAAAGTACTAAAAAGAATTATATAATTTTCACATGACAGCTTTGAAAGACGGACGTAAAACATTGTGTATACGAGTAGAAACATTAAAGCACCGACTAAAAGTTTAGTTTTAACCCTTTTCTGAAGTATTACTATATACTCAAGGTCAATTCCATATATTTCCATTTTTATTGGTGAAATAATTTCTCAAAATTATTTATACAAACCAGTCTAAAAAAAAGATAACTGTTAAAAATAATTAAATTATTATTTACTTGTTTAAATAGTCTAAATTAAATCGGTTCTCAATTGACGAAAATATTGCGTAACACACATACAAAAACCCTTCTTTTTCTAAAGTCTAACACCCGTGTACCTAGAAAATTGCAATACGGAGGGTGATATTGGTGACAAACTTGTGAAGACTAGAAGGAACAATCAATCCTTATGTGGTATCTTGCATTGTACTTCGTATTCTAAACATTAAGACATTGCGGGGTAGAAGGGTCGCTTCTATTCTCGCCCTAGAATCTAAGAATATACGTAAAGGCGCTTGGGGTTTTCGGGAGAATACCGCAAGGAGGGTAAACAAAGTTTTGATTTTTTGTTCACTGTTTGGTAGCGCAGAGACTAAGCGGCTGCGTGACCGCAGGTTCGAACCTTGGACCGAACAAGTGTTTATGTGGTTTACAAATAGTTATTCCACGTCTGGATGTTTTTCCATGTGCAATATATGTATATAAATCGCGTCCGTGATACTGGAGAAAATAAGGAGTAAGTAACTATAATATTATAATAATTATGATTGTTCCGGGTCTGGATGTTTGTCCTTGTGAAATTTGTGTTTGTAAACTGCCTCCACGATACAGGAGAAAATCCTAGTGCGGGGGTAAGTTTTTTTAAAAAAGAAAAAAAAATAATACATAATTATATGTAATGATGTAATGACAATGAATGATTGATAGTGACTTTATTAATTTATTTATATAAATATTAATAAAATGAATGTTTGAAAATGACTCAGATATATCAATCATTCATTGTTATAGACACACATTAAAAAAAGGATAACACAATGTGTTTTTCTCCGTATTTTATACAACCCTTTAAAAGTCGATGTTGATTATGATAAATGAACAATCAAATTTTATGGCACACAATGAAAAATAAAAAGGTAATAAATTATCTCTAACAATGTGGGGAACGGAGATGATTTATTTGAATAGAAATCATGAAAAATCAAAAAACGAAAAGGTTATGGTAGGAAAAAACAAACAGAGAGGAAAAAATCAAATAAAATAAGATTAAGAATTAATTTCATGCTCCTGTGAAATATTACAATGTCAATTTCAACTCAAAAGTAACAAAGCTATTTATTGGATAAAATATTTTTATATATTTATTGATTTTATTGCTATTTTTAATGATTTTACTGTGTTTCATTTTACTTATTTTTAACAGAGGAGTTAGGTGATTGATATCCCGATGTCAAATTTAACCTGGATTACCTTTTACACACACCTTTTACAGCTTTTTAATTATTGATTTTGGTCAGATTTACCCAGATTGAATTTACTTAACTATTGAAATTAGGATATATTTAAAGTTCAATAACCTCGCGAATCGTCCTTAGTAGGAATCGGTGTTCTTTTTCGGGGATTTGTTTGGTTGTCTCAACCATTACATCAGATTTGTTAGACGATAGACAATGTTAAGTATTCGCCTAAATATAAGATATAATTTAAGTCATACAATCCTAAAATTATATTTAAAGCTTATAAGTTAATAAAATTTTAATACAGAAACTCATTAAAAATAATAATATAGAGTTTTAATGTAAAAAAATTGTATCTGAATGTGCTGAACGGAGCTAATAACGCTTGATCATATCTCGATTTTGTTTCTCAATTCGAATCGGTTTGGAAGTTTTATGAAAAACATTTTATGGCATCTTCTTTATCTAAGTTGCTTAAATTATTTCGTCTAGACCACTGTGCTATGTTGAAGCTATTATTAACATCATAATATTCATCAGATAGTACACGTATCCTATTTAGAACGTAGCTGTTCCCCGCGACTTCGTACGCGTGTAATTTATGGTTTTAATTTTTTTTCGAGGAACCCTAATTATTTTTCTATAATAAAAGTAGCCTAAATTACTCCTTATGACATCAGCTATCTACAAATGAAAGTCCCGTCAAAATGGGTCCAGACGTTGCGAAAATTTGCCAGCACAAACAGACAGACAGACGTACAAAAATTTTAAAAAGTGTATTTTGTTATAAGTACCGTTTATACTATCATACGCATTTAATAAATATCTGTAATTTTGAAATAGACACTTAAATTTTATTTATTTGTACATACAAATAAATAAAATTAAAGTGTCTATGTATGTATGTATAGAGTATAGATTGCCAATGGGCCGGCCATATAGCTCGAAGAACTGAATACCGATGGGGAAAAAATGATCTCGAGTGGCGGCCTCGTACCGGTGGACGAAGTGTAGGGCGTCCTTTCACTAGATGGAGTGACGACCTGGAGTGGAAGTCGATGGATACAGGTGGCTCATGACCGTGCTTTGTGGCATTCCTTGGGGGAGGTCTATGTTCAGCAGTGGAATAATGAAGGGCTGTGAATAGAATAGAATAGAATATTTTTATTCAATATTCATTATTATATAATACTTATTGAAAGTCATTATTTATTTACCACTGGTTAGGAAAATACCTCAGTCCTAGGAAGAACCTGCAAGAAACCCAGCGGGACGTTTTTTTTCAAACATATTTCACTTAACAATACCAACATGGTGGCGATCACTTTATTCCCGGGGGTTATTTTCATTCATATATTCCTTGATATTATAATAACCCTTTTTGTACAGTTTTTCTTTAATCAAACTTTTAAACTTGTTTATTGACAAACTTTGAATTGAATGAATTTGAATTTGAATGAATTACTGATTCTGTGGAGTCTAGTAACTGACATTACAAGCTTATGTTTGTTCCTAGTGTTAAAAGTATGCACATCCTTATTTTTATTAAAGCTATTTATGTTTTTATGTACATACATTACATTCTAATAAATAAATAGCGATGCCAAAGTTAATATGTTTATGGGTGATGATGATGATGATGATAGAGTATAGATTACGGCATGGTAGTAAACTCATTGTCGGTGTAATGTATTATACTTGCTCTCTACATCCTACAGACCGAAACACAACAGTGCAAGCACTTCTATTTGACGGCAGAAATAGGTAAGAGTGTAATATCTACCCCGACGGACGCTAAGGCAGGAAGTTAGAAGTCAGAAGCTTAAAAGAGAAGGAAAGTCCTATTATCTAATAAAAAAGAACTCGTAAATGAAATATTATGTTATCCACCAAGATGCACACACCATACCTATACAAGTAAATAAAATTGAAGTGTTTGTTTTTAATGTCGAAATAACAGCTTTTTACTATATGTATATGAAAGTATATACGGCACTTATAACAAAAACACGATTTTTAAAATTTTTATCTGTCTGTGTGTTTGTTCTGGCTAATCTCCGAAACGAGTGGACCGACCGGGCTTTCACTGGCAGATAGCTGATGTTATATGAAGTAACTTTTATTTTAGAAATACAATTAGGGTTCCGCGCAAAAAAAATAAAACCCATGAAATCCAATCGTAATAAATTACGCGCGGGCGATGTCGCGGGGAACAGCCAGTAGTGAATAAACCTGTTAGAAGGTAACCTTTGTAAGATTTAATCAGCTACTTAAGTTATTTATAGATTATAAAAGTTTATATGATTTATTTTGATCACGAAATAGTGCGTGTAACCTCGACTTTTGAATGATCGATACTAACTTTGTAATTTATATGATTTTAAAAAACAAGTATTAAGCTATGGTTAAAGCAGGCTTTAACCATATATTCAAAGTAACCACAACCCAAACAGCTCGAGTTGCATGCCTTACAATACTGAATATATTTTACGTTGATATTCTGTAAGAGCCTTGTTCCTTTGTCAGGTAGACTTTTCTACGTGAGTACTGAGTAGTAAAGTAGCAAACTCTAAAAAAATTGATTTAGTTAATGGCTACGATATCGAAAGCAAAATACACGAATACGTGTACTATACAATAAAAAGTGCCCAGAAAAGGATTTTAATTTTCCTAAGCGATTTCATAACAAAATGTTTTCTGTAAAATTATATAAGGTTATCCGAGCTTAAAGCTTGCTCTATTAGGTTGCTTATTATCTCTATCTATTATTATTATTATAATAGGATTATTCATTTTAAACTGCGGTACAGTGAAGTTCATGAGAAAATAAAAAATATACAGGGGATATTTTTTAAATTATTTCTTCTCTTAAATTGACTAGTAAATGCCCATAGCTGGACATGGACTTCTCCCCTTGTAGGAAAGACTTAGCTAAACGTCACTCTTGGCAGCCGAGTTGACAACCGCAGTCGCAGACGTCACCGTTGACGCAGCTGCCAGTCGCCGGTTTTAATAATTTACGTGGGTTTTATCGAGACGGATGATGACCTCCATCCTTCGGAGGGCATAATATGTTTTTTCTGTCCATGTACCACAACCAAGAAACAAAACGGGGAATTGGATTTTCTTACGTCTAATTGCACGGCTATAATAATGTAGAAATGATATCATTACATTAACAATCATTAAATATTCTAATTATATTATAAGTGTCATATAATTACAATTCGCATACTTTTTCTGTTATCATGGCGGCGCCACGTACGTATGAGCGGGGGAAGTTAATTTGTTAGAAAAGTGTAGAGATTTTTAATAGTGGTAGAGCCACGCGGCAGCTTTTGCTGTCGCACGGATGGGCCGGCTCGAACCGGGTAGTACCACGACCTCACAGAAAACCAGCGTGAAGTAGAGGTTAACCTCTGCGTTTCGCTTGGTGAGTGCAGGTGGCCGGAGGCCCTTTTTACTGGAAATGAGGCATTCCATCTTAATCCTCACGGGTGACAAGGCATCTACATTTTGATTTGTAACAGAGGATAGATGTAGATGTCTATGGGCCGCAGCAACCACTTACCATCAGGTGGACTGTGTGTTCGTTTGTCACCCTTATCCTATAAAAAAAAGAGATTAATGTTTGTTGCTACAATATAAGTTATATTTTACATTAATTAGATTAGAAATGAATAAAATAACTACGGATATTCCTCAAAGTAGAAGAATTAAAAAAATGTGTACAGAATTAAAGAACAAAGCTCTGGGGTATTGTTTTACATATACAAGGTGTCCCAAAACGTAACGATCAAACGAAAGGGGTTTGTAGACCATGGAAGGACTATTCGAAAAAAATTAAGTCCTATACCCAAGTTGTGTGGTTTAAAAGATAAAGGTTGATTCATATATTTTCTAGAAAAATCACCCCTTGCGTCAATATTTTTGATGCTGCAACTGGAAATGAAGACCAATTTTAATTGTTTTTCTGCTTTGTATAGCCTAATTATATGCCTACTATACCTAGTATTTTATTTTTCAGTACCTATTACGGTTTGGTAGAAATAAATACATAAAAATTCCTAAAAGTGTAAAAATGTAACATTAAAGTTTTATCGAGCAAGTTGGACCCTTCACCCTGTAAAAATATGTACCCACATGGACCTAATAACTATATTTAGAAGTTGGCGAATTTCATATAGATTTCAAAATAGTAATATACCTGGTACTTTAATTTCAATTTTCGTACTGTAATTTTTTTTCTCGCAGACGGTAGACTTTGTAAAAATTACTTAATTAGATATTTTTTTTAAATGATTCGTCGATTCGATTAATGTAAAGAAAAATAATTTGTTTTCACGCTAATTTGACCGATTTCAGACAGAGAAATTTTTATCCAATTTTGGTACTAAACAAAATACATTAAAAATTACAATACATACGATACTTCTTAGCTTTAGTTGCTATGACGCATTATATGACGGAGTATGTAAGTGCAAGCGAGACCAAAGATATGGAAGTGACTAGTTCAGGTAGGTAATCCCGGTAACCTGCCCTCTTTTGTTTGTAAACTTAAGAAGAAAGCATACAATAACTGATTATAAAACCAGATATTTCTTTACGATTTTTATTGATAATTTTTACAATAAATTTTGGAATTTTCAACCTCCTGCTCTAATACAGGCGCGGCATCTACTTATGAAAGAACGTGTTATAGGCCGCCCTAATCTTCTGTTATTTGCTTGTGGAGAGAATTCAATTATTATTGTCGAAGCTCTGCAATATTGTGGATTGGTTTTGAATACACCTTTTCTTTTAGATATCCCCAATAAAAAAAATCCAATGGATTAAGGTCCGGTGACCGTGCTGACCATAATATAAGCCATAATATAAGAAATATTCATTTAAAAAATTTCTCACCGGCAAAGCGTAATGGTAGTTTTTCAGATGCTAGCACTATGGTGGTAGGTTTTGGAACCTCTATTTTCAGTATACAGTTGGACACTTTTTCAACTTTCCCCCATATGAGATGGTTCTCCTTCTACTCTATACTCCATGGTAACAAACAACTAGGTAGTCAATTTTGTTTTAAATTATGTATGATGATTTTTTCAGACTTCGATAGGCCATAAGTTTAATTTGATAAAACATACTAAATTATTTTACTTATAATGGTGACATAATATGTAAACGCTGAATAATTCTATCAACAATTTTTTCGCCTTTGTTCTTTGTCGAGGAATCTAATCTCTATTTTTAAGAACTTTATGTATACGACTTGCCCTTTTTGCCATGTCCTCCTTTTTTATAGATGTTTAGTATCACTCGATGATAATATTTTTTATAGTACTCTGCTTCACAATATGTTGATGCATCACATTCCTTGGTTTGTGGGAGATTTTGATGCCAACTTGAACCAGCAGACTGTTGGTGGTAGTATCTCAAAGCGCCGAAGCAGACATACATCTTATCTTGAGATTCACATCACCATCGGATCACTTGTTTCACCGTTCCACTAAAAGTATACATGCGCAGACATTTAATACACAAAATCGCACCACTTTTACATATGAAAATATACTCCAAACCATTATTCAACCAACAATAATACAGGAGCAGCAAGTTCTCTGAAACCTAAACCACAAATAAATAAGAATTCCCAGTGCAAAGAAACCTAAACCTATGAAAAATAATCAACAACTTGTGAACGAGATGGCGCTACTTTGTTATTACATCGCGGTATGGTTGAGTAAGGAAAAATAGACAGATACGAATGAGCAAATATTATTCACGAAGATTGAAGATAGCTGAACCCACCTGTGATAGAACTGACGAAATTTTTGTAGTCCTTGTGTTGTCACAAGGATTAGCGATATCATACCTAGGGCAATGGCAACCATCATTCTGTTTTCTGTAAAGAAATATCTCGTAGAGTTGCTAGTGGTGTCTTCTAATATAATGGGCAGGTCTCTTCTTAAAAATTCCAGGTAGACCTGCCCATTTAGTGCTTCTGGAAATCCAAAGGTCCGATTATGCGACCGTTAATAATACTGGTCCACAAATTTACTTTGAATTGATATTTCTTCGAGCAAATATAATAGTTCTGCTATAGCGATTAGTGCTGTACTTTAATATCGATTCTCATACCACATTCGTTTCATATGTTTTATTGTTATTTATTAGTAATATGTTTTATATAAAATGGTAAAAGTATATACCGCCTTACATTACTGATTTTTAAATTATACAATTAATATTTAAGAAACTTCTTAAAGGCAATTAGAAAATTCTATAAAAATGTCAATTAGCAAGTAATTATATATGAATTATTGTGTTATATTAGTATTGTATTATTTATCATACATACACAAGTATGTTGTTATATTTTACTACGTATAAATTAGAAGTGCGTGTGTGCTCGCGTTCGTGCGTGGGTGTGTGCGTGTGTGTGTTCGTGTGTGCGTGTATGTGTGTGTATGTGTGTGTGTGGTGTGTAGGCGTGTGGCTGTGTGTGAGCTGACTAGATTTTCCGTCAAAGGTTTTCAAAAAATAAAAATGAAAAAAAAAAATGCAAATAGATTTTCGAGCGTTACGTTCTAAAATAAGCGGGAATTTTCAGGGATGGCCTGCAGAGTCAACCGTATTCTTCGTTTAGTTTTTTTTCTGTATTAGATAATTGTAATAGCAGTTATTTTAGATTACTGAGAAATAATACGGAGTAAAAATACGGAGTAATACGAACCTCACTGTATAAGTGTTTCTGTGTCTTATTAATAATAAATTTAAATAGATGAGATGGAACAATAGTCTTAATAATAATAATAATGACGCTATTGAAAAAATAAGTATCATTAGTGTTCGAAGCAGGGACTTTTTAAAATGTATCGGAATTTGCCCTTGCATTAATGCAAAAAGCTAGTAATAAGATTTTTATGAAAAAACCAGAAGAGTTTTCTTAGTCTTTTTCACATATGTATTTTATAAATTCAAATGGTAACTGTTTGGAGAAAAATAGTCTACATGAGAGTTTCTTGCCATTACTAACAGTTTATACTTTGACTTTTTTTATAAGTTAAGGGTGACAAAAGAGCAGACAGTCAACCTGATGATAAGTGGTTGCGGCGGCCCATAGATATCCACATCTATTATCGATTACAATCAAAGTGCAGATGCGTTGTCACCCGTGATGACTAAGATAGAATGCCTCATTTCAACTAAAAAGTTTCTCCGGTTTTTTACACTCACCATACGAAATACAGCAACGTTAAGCTGCTATTTTACGCTGGTATTCTCTAAGAGCATGGTACTTCCCCGGTCGAGCCGACCTATTCGTGCTACAACTATACTACTAATATAGCTGCAGCATGACTCTACCAAGTAAAGACTTTCTCTACAGTGCATTTATGAACCTCCGAGTGATATAGGGAATAGTTAAGAAGTTAGTTGAAATATAAAATTATTCGAAATAATTTTAAAAGTAAGAAAAATAATAATCTGAACACAAATATACTGAAAATTTGATTCATATTTACATCGTAAAAATAAAATTTTCCAACAAAATAAAATTTTCATTGCATGTGTTTAGCACACGTCACGAAAAATCCTAACATTGTCATGTGGGATTTATTTTTAATTTCCATAATGTTCTATTATACTTCAACGTACGCATAGAAATCGGGACATTTATGATTTATGAATTTTATGTTGTACTTTTTCGAAGGTTGCCATTTCGAAGACTAAGATGAATTGTCTCCTAGCCTATAACGATAATGGCTTTTCTTTATGTAAACTGAGAAAAAGCAGTGTGTGACTTCAGATTGGCTTAGGTAGCAAGGTGTTACTTATCTTTGATAGATTTCTAGACAGGACTGGAGTCTTGTAACTATATATCAAATACGTGAAGGGAAAACTACGTACGCCTTTTTACCTTGTGAGATTTGGCATAGTTAAAGATTTTATAGAGAAGGAGTGTAGAAATATAAAATATGTGTTAAACATACCTTAAATGAACAAAATAAAACATTCATTGTTTAACTTCATACTGGGAATGTCATGTACATAAATGACCTTACGACAAATTATGTCGTATTTTGACGTTCTTAACCAATATCTCAGATTAAGTACCAAGGAGTATATTACAATTACTGCGTTTTATATATTAACTAGCTGATACTCGGCACGTTGCTGCCATAGAAGAAATAATTGTGGACATATTGTTTTAAATTTAGAAGAGTTATACTGTTTAAATAGGAATGATAATACATTAACTGAAATTGAATGATATAACATAACTATCAAATAAATTTGTCGCTACGATACCCGCGCCACCTCTAGTATAAGTTAATTGTACTATTCCTATTTATTATGTGTATATATTAGTGTATATATTATTATGTGCGATATCCAATTAAAAATTGAAGATCTATTCGTTTCGCGTAATAAAGGCCTTATCACTGTATCCTTTAAAATTAATAATTTTGATGTATATAGATGTTGAAGTGAATAAAATGTTAAATATCGATTTTCCATCAAAAATTTAAGAGAATAGAATATCTTCTTACAATTTTTCGAGTGTTACCCTTTTCATGTTGTGTAACCAATCGGTTCAGCAATTCCGAAGATTAAACCGAACACACAGAAAATAGACACACATAATTTTTTAGCTGAAAACTTCTTCAGTACTGTTGTAATAGAATATAGTGTTTTTTATCATCTCGGTCTCCTCTTCTGAAGATTTCACTTGTCGTTATTCAAGCCTTAATACGGTTCCGTGGCGCAGTGGCTTAGCAATGAGTTGCTGCGTTGGGGGCCGCGGGTTCGAATCCAGCAGGGAACAAGTATTTGTATGGCCTACAAATAATTGTTCTGGGTCTGGATGTTTGTCCTTGTGCAATTTGTGTTAGTAAACTGCCTTAACGATACAGGGGAAATCCTAGTGTGGGTGTAACGTTTTTTTAAGATAAAGAAGATAATGGTACGCAAATAACCCACAAAGATTAATGGAAGCAAGTTATTGTGATATCACAGCCATGCACTTTAATTTTTCATATAACACATTTTGGATACGTCATGTCAACTTTTAGGTATGGCGTGCAATATTTTGAGGAAATTCATTAAACCGGTAAACAGTCTTAAAAGCTGAAAAAAGTGCATTTGAGTAATCAAAAACTTAGTGGAGGACAGAGTGCAGAGTTGGCACGTGGAATGTTAGAGGAGGCATGAGAGATAAGACGAATGAGTTGATCGAAATAATGAAAGAAAGAGAATTAGATGTCGTGTGTATGTCGGAGACCAAACGGAAGGGCAGTGGTACTGAAGAGCTCCCTGGCGGGGCGTTAGCTCTATGGTCAGGAGTCCCGGAGAGCGAGAGCGCCTGCCAGGGAGTGGGGGTGCTGCTGTCTTCTCGGTTGGTCGATGTTATGAATGAATATAAGGTTGTGAACTCAAGACTCCTCTGGGTTCGCTTTAAATTGGGACTGACGAAGTTATTCCTTTTGGCTGTTTATGCGCCGGTAGCTTCGTCGTCCAGGGCTGAGCTGGAGGAGTTTTGGGAGAATGTAAGAGAAGTTCTAGATTTGGCTAGAGGAAACGAAAGAATTGTTGTATGTGGTGATTTGAATGGATGGGTTGGTACCGCTCGACCAGGGTACGAGTCGGTACTTGGAAAGTTTGGCGATAAAAGGGTTAATGATGCTGGCAAGCTTATACTGGCTGTGTGCAAGGAAAAGGGTCTTCTTGTGACAAACACTATGTTTAATCACAAGAAAATCCATATGTATACTAGAGAACGAAAGAATGAGAGTAGTATGATTGATTTGTTCCTGGTGGATGACCGACTGCGAAAACAGGTGATGGATACGCGAGTGTTCAGGGGTGCTGACCTGGGAACGGATCACTATCTAGTGATTACTAGATTTAGGGGTCTGTTCGCGGGTTGGCGCTACCGGACGGCAGTAACAGAACCACAGTCGGTCTGTCGCATCCGAAGCTGGAAGCTTCAGGAAGCGGATACTAGGGACAAATATCATGCGAGGGTAGCCGAAAAGCTTGACACCAGCGATGGCAGAAAAGAATGTGTAGAAAGAACTTGGCAGAACCTTAGGGATGGAATGGTAAGTGCAGCGGAAGAAGTGTGTGGAACAATAAAAAGAGGCAGTAGTAAAAGAAGAGATGCATGGTGGAATGATGAAGTGAAAGAAGCTGTAAAGAAGAAGAAGAAAGCATGGTTAGACTACTTGGCCTCTAGTAATGATAAGGATATGAGAGAGAAGATGAAAGAAAGATATAGGCTGCAGAAAGTTCACACGAAAGCACTGATTGAGGAAGTGCGTGAAAGGTGTAGAATGGAAGCGGACGAAAGGCTGTCGCACAACTTTAAGGAGAACTCCAAACTCTTCTGGAAAGAGGTTGGAAGGACCCGAAGTGGTGCGACGGCCTTAAGAATGAACAAAGTGCTTTCGAGAACTAATGACGTCCTCTCAGAAAAATCGGACGTCATGCAGCGATGGAGCGAATTTTATAGAGAAATGTATGCGTGTGATGACCTTAGTGAGGGATCCGGGGATGACGCCGTGACTGGTACGCCAGACCCGGACCTCGATGACACTGAGGTCATCAGTATGAAAGAGATTGAACGTGCGATTCGAAGTTTGAAATGTGGTAAGGCTGCGGGACTAGACAGAGTTACTGCTGAAATGGTCAAGTATGGTGGGCCTCGCGTCTGGGACAGCTTTCATCTGCTGTGCAATTTGCGCTGGCGGACGGGGGATGTCCCGGATGATTGGCGATCCGCAGTCATTGTGCCTTTATATAAAGGTAAAGGTTCACATTTTGACTGCGGGTGCTATCGGGCGATCAGCTTGACCAGTTTAGCAAGTAAAGTTTACTCGAAGGTTTTGACACGTAGGATGCAAGAGAAATCGGAAAGATTTCTATGGGAGGCACAATGCGGATTTAGACCTGGAAGAGGATGCACGGATCAAATGTTTTCTCTCCGCATGATCACGGAGAAGCTTCTGGCTGCTAACCAGAAGATTTTTTGTGCTTTTGTGGATCTTGAGAAAGCATTTGATAAGGTTGTAAGGAAGAAAATGTGGGAACTGTTGCCGGGGTATGGTGTGGATGGTCGATTGCTAAGGGCTGTGCAGTCTCTTTACTGTGACTGTAAAGCCTGTGTGCGGGTAGGACATGACCTGTCACCCATGTTTGACGTCCAAACGGGCGTAAAGCAGGGTTGTGTCATGTCCTCCTGGCTGTTCATACTGTATCTCGACAGCTGTTTACAGAAGCTGAAAGATAGCTGTTTGGGTGTGAAATTGGGTGACATTAAAGTAAATTGTCTGTTGTATGCTGATGATGCAGTGCTTATAGCACCATCAGAGGCAGAACTGCAGGCATTAGTCACGTGTATGAAAGAGGAATGTGAAACTAAAGGTCTCCGTTTGAATGCTAATAAAACTAAGGTTCTGGTATTTGAAAGGGACGAAGAGAGAACGAAGTGTGAAATATGGGTAAATCAGGAATGTCTAGAACAGGTAAATGAAATTGTATACTTGGGGAGTGCTTTTAGCCGGGATGGAAGATGTGATTTAGATGTGGACAGGCGTGTCGCTGCCGGGAACAAAGTCAATGGTGCCCTGGCTGCGTTAGTCAAAAGGCAAGGCGTAGCGAAGAGTGCACGCCTTGCAATACATAACGCAGTGTTGGTACCGACTTTGTTATATGGCAGCGAAACCTGGGTATGCCAGAAGAAGCATAAAAGTAAGTTGAATGCAGTGGAGATGCGATCTCTTCGTAAAATGTGCGGCGTTACCATGGCCGACCGAAAGCGAAACGAAGAGATTCGCAATATGGCAGGTTTGAAAGATGACCTTATCACAAAAATTGATAAGGGCGTGCTTCGGTGGTTTGGGCACGTTGAGCGAATGAGTGAAGACCGAATGGTGAAGAAAATATATAGCGCGAAAGTTAATATTAAAAGGTGTCGAGGTAGACCGAGACTAACTTTCGAAGACCATATGAGCAAATTGCTCGAAGAGGGTAGGGTCAAAAGTACTCGGATACCTAGACGTGCATGCATGAAGAAGATAATGAATCTGAAAGAAGCGAAAGAGGTTTGTAAGGATCGTGACACTTGGCGATCTGTTCTCTCTGGCTACCCCGTCAGGGATTGTGCATGAAGATAAGTAAGTAAGTAAAAACTTACACTAAAGAGCTGCAAATTCTTCCTTTTCCATCTCTTTTTATCTATGTGAGTGTGACGGCTGTGTTTGCCAGTGCAAAACTATAATTGTTTAAAAATCTATATAAGAAGGTAGGTACCCTTTGAGATTTACGGTCCAACATATTATACGTGGTAGAGCCATGCTGCATCTATATTATGGTTGTAGCACGAATGGGTCGGCTCGACCGGGGAAGGACCACGCTCTCACAGAATACCAGCGTAAAATAGCGGCTTAACGCTGCTGTGTTTCGTATGGTGAGTGTAGAGAACCGGAGACCCTTTTTACTGGAAACGAGGTATTCCATCTTAGTCCTCACGGGTGACAACGCATCTGCATTTTGACTCTTAATCGAAGATAGATGTAGATGTCTATGGGCCACAGCGACCACTTACCATCAGGTGGACTGTGTGCTCGTTTGTCACCCTTATCCTATAAAAAAAAAAAAAAAAAAAAAATCAAGGTCAGTATAAATGCGGATATTTTGTATAGGCATATATAGCATATATATGGCATTCCTTGGGGGAGGCCTATGTTCAGCAGTGGACTTGTGAAGGGCTTTAATGATGATGACATATAAATAAAGAACCTTCTATTAAATAACCGAATATCTTAAATCTAAATAACCTTACATTGATAGATCCTATCCGGGCGAAGCCAGGGGTGGACCGCTAGTTAGCAAGTAAGTATCTAATTATATGAAGAAAATAAATATTATACAAAATATCAAATAACCATTAAAACATTGCTAATTGATAAGTCTTAGTATTCTACCAATGAATACCTTTAGATGTTTAATTTTATATTATATGTATTTGAGTTTGCCATGTATACAAAACATATTTCAATTACTGGTAATAACCGTACGACTTCGACACTTTAAATTATTATTTCATTCTTACATGACATTAATCTTAACTTAGTTTTCAGTTTTTGTTATTGACTTACGTATTTAATAATAATATTAATTAGATTAGATGACAGTTTTTATTTGACAATTATTTCTTAGTGACGTGAAGCACCGACACACCGGGAAGCCTGTAGTCTGTGAACATGTTCAAGATCGTCCCCGCCATTACATCAGATTTGATAGACCACAAATTCTCGCAAAAAAGCAACTTTTTCTACCATGGATGATTCGAGAGACTATTGTAATTAAAAACATCCTCATTTTCATAGACAAGATGGATTGGTGCTACCATCTGTTTAGGAGGATCCCTTAAAAATAATTAATCCAAACCAAACGTACCATCGCAAGACTTCAAGACAAAGCTTGTTCTGCGTAGTCTGGCCAAAAAATAATATTCAAATAAAGGTAACCGGGATAACTATGATATTTATACGTCAAACACCTCAGTCCTGTAAAATGTATGCCCGAAATATCGGGAATTAAAAAGTTAAAAACATGTTATTTTCTTTCTATTTCTGTTTAGAAATCATTTCTTAATTCTCTCTTCTTTATTTAATTCAAGTCCTACGGAAATAATCCATTCATTCATCAATTTCATACCTATGAGTTATGAATAAGGCACACTGAAAGTTCTGCGCTCCTGGCCGCTCATAAATGTTTGAATTTCGCGTCGCGTGCTCGCGTGTCAATTGTTTTATCGCGTTTGTTGGAATTAACGCTAAAATATTTTAGAGAGAATTTTTTTTATGATTTAACTTTCTCTTCAAGATTGGACTGCTCGTGCTTTTAGAAGGGAAGCACCTCGTTTGAGCACTTTAAGACGTTGGCACGCAAAATTTTATCGTGACTGTTTCTCACCCTGCTGAAATTCCTGAAAGTCGATATTCAAATGCGATCATAGAGGTAAATATGACTCAGAAGAGGCCGTGATAGCTTTCATCCAGCACTTAAGAAATATGCCCTCAGAGATGTCTTTATCTTTTCGGTCATACAACTGAGATAATCTCAACACATCCACGCTTTATTAATTATTATATTGATTTAATTCGATGATCCGCTATATATTACGCCGGGTATTCGTCAATAATAATAATTTCTGTACAGACAAAGGGTTAGAATTTTGTTATTGTTATATTCACCTTTATTTACATACACAAAGTACAATAAAGCGTAAACCTCGCAGCTGTTAATAGTCCATTGTTTTGCATAACTTTACAAGGAACCGCTTGAATCGTTCATTATCTTCGCTCCTGTAGCCCAGTCACGTGCGTACTCCTCCGAGATGGGATGCTATAATATTTGAACACCGAATATAAGCAAATATTTAAATGCTAAATTTAATGTAGTGTAAGATAATGAAGGAAGCGCCGTAACTTATTTACAAGATAATGTTTCAAAGTGCTTCTACTTTGTGCAGTTTACTTTTACTTGGTAAAACAGAAGCGTGTCACCGATTATTCCATATATGATAGAAATATCTTAAAATCAACCTGATATTGCTCACAATACAAAACACCTAATCTAATACAAAAAAAAAGAATATATCTAATAATATAATTTTACTAATTGAAATCAAACAAAAAAGGTACTCTTGCGAAAGAACCGCAGGATCGAACATGACCCTCTCGAAAACTATAAGACAATGCACCAGATAAAGAGCATTAGACATTGCTATAAACATACACATATATGAAAGTATTTTTTAATAAAACAAGTGAAAAAAAGTAAGAGTCCATGATGGTAAATAGCTTCTGTAGCCCATATACTTCAAACAAAGAAGGGTACAGATGCGTTGTCACATCTGCGGGCTAAGATAAAATGCCTTACATCTCTTAGTTATCATTCATAACACATATTGTATCTTGTGACGCAAATAATCATTCTGAGTAAATTTTCTGTCTGGGAGATGGAAGAACCGTCATTTATCGAAAATCACCTACTTTGACACCTATAGGATGAGATATGGCAATGGCTCTGTCTATGTGCAGACGTATGTCTGTGTGTATGATAGTGAAATATTGGTGTGGCGGTGAAGCTTTTCTTAAAAAAATGTTCATTCATTCATGAATTTATGTGTGTAAAACACCACGATGCAATATAGATAGTAGATTGACAGTGGTGCCTGAATTTTAGTTCTCTTTTGTATTTTAACGTTACGTGAAATTAATCATCTACAACATTTGTAAGTTCGGGGAATTCCCAGTAGCTTTACCAAGTAATCTTACTAGTAAGACTGGAAAGAACTGGGATTTTTTTTGCCAAGCATTTCTTATAAGACTACTGGAAACGTTCGTGGTGTATTCCCAATAATATTTCTAAATACTGGTTTATCATATATACAAATAAATAAAATTGATGTCTATTTGTAATGTCAAAATTACAGCTTTTTACTAAATGCATATGAAAGTATATACGGTACGTATAATAAAATACAATCTTTAAAATTATTGTCTGTCTGCGTGTCTGTTTATTCCAGCTAATCTCCGAAACGGCTCGACCGATATTGACGGGACTTTCACTGCCAGATAGCTGATGTCATAAGAAATAACTTATGCTACTTTTATTTTAAAAACAGAATTACCAAGCAGAACCTTTTATTTAAAAAACAGAAAAACCAACAAAAATAACACACTGAGGACTAAGATGGAATGCCTCGTTTCTCTCTCTCTGCTCTCGTACTACCACGTATAGTATTAGTGCTACTTATTTTAAAACAATATTATGTTTAGTCCTTTGAAGAAAAATGTTAATAATCTACTGGACAAGGTATCCAACCGGGAACAGACAACATTCTGTACGGAGAGCGTGGCAGACTCTTCTCGTTACAATTCCGACCTGACTTTGAAAGTACTGTATAAATACAACATATAAAAAGTGAAAGAAAAAATGCTATGAAAATATATACAGAAAAAGAGAGAGTAAGAGAAAAGTAATTAACGAAATTTTGTTAATATTCTCATTCTAATTATAAACTATATTTGTGATGTTGCTTTTTTTCTAGTTTTTTGTTGAATCATTTAAAATACTACTGAGGAGAATAGTTATAAAGCAATTTTTCGATAATTTTGCAATAAAATTGAGCAATAAATATTGTTTTAAAATTTTGCTTCACAGAAGTTACGGAAATAAAATTAAGCAATAATTATTAAAATAGTAACTCCATAAACTGAAATAATTTTATAAGTTATTCTTTATAATAATTTTGGAACGAGGGGCTGATAAGAGAAGAGTATCAACAGAATTTTTTTATTATAGCTCGAAGAAACAACCACCGATGGTTAATAAAGGTTCTCGAGTGGTGGACAGCCCTACACGTAACGGTAAGCTACGTGTAGGGCTACAAGATGCAAAGGCGACCTGGAGGGACATACAAGATTTCGATGTATGTAGGTAGCTCAGGATTATTCTTTGTAACGAATTAATAAGCTGAAGTAGCAATGCCGGTCATATAACCGATGGGGATGAAAGGTTCTTGAGCAGCAGCCTTGTGCCGGTAGGTGCAGTGTAGGTAGCCCCGTACTAACTGGATGAACCTGCTAAGTCATGCAGGAAGTCTGGTGAAACTGAAACTGCACGAACTGACAGAGACTTTATCCGAAAAACTTCCGATATTTTTTGTGAAATCAAAATAATTTATAAAGTTAATGATTGTTAATGACTGAATGATGACATTAATACATAACATCTAGACAAAACCGGAGTTGGTCGTTAGTTTAAAATGAATATATTCATACATACTTAAACTTTCACACTTGTCACCCAGAGGGGTAGGTAGAGAATATGGACTTCCATTTGGTATACAATACTGATATTATTCTCTTGCTTCTTTCACATCCGTATATTAACGAATTGATGCTTGTCGGTTAAAGGTACTCTTAATTTGTCCCGTTTTTAATATATCTTCATTTTCGTTGATAATTTACCGAATGGGGAATCCTATGCCGACTGTTAGACGGCTCCTTGGCGCAGTGGCTTAGCAATCAGTTGTTGCGCTGGGGGCCGCGGGTAAGAATCCCGCACGGAACAAGTATTTGTATGGCCTACAAATAATTGTTCCGGGTCTGGATGTTTGTCCTTGTGCAATTTATATTTGTAAACTGCCTCCACGACACAGGAGAAAATCCTAGTGTGGGGGTAACGTTTTTTTAAGAAAGAAAAAAAAAACTGTGCCACTCAATTGTACAATATAAATTTGCTTTGCCACACTTTTCTCGATCGTTTTTTCTACGTGTTGAAACCACCGAAGCATTTCTTTCTAAAGGCTCTACCCACTAAAACTCTTTTGACTACGTCACCTCGTCTCTTGTTAACGGACGAGTGTCGTGTCTTGGTTAACCGCGGTTAAAGTTTTACTGCGGTGAGTGTCATGTCTTGGTTATCTGACGAGTTTTACCGCGGTCTTTCTCCGAAAAGTTACCAAAATAACCTTACCGCAAGCTTTTGGTTTACCCGTCAATTAGAACACATAAATGTACCTTTAACATTTTTAGACGTCGCATTCCTTGTTCAAAGTTTTCTTATTATTTTACAATTAAAAAAGTCACAAACGATTGTAAATGAACGTATATTATTATGCCAACTTGAGTGCATGTATTCATTTTATCTCTTACTTTACATTTAAAGGGTTGTTATAGATATCATCTTTGCAGTGACACCTACTCACCTTAATTAAGCCAGATAGTAGACAGGGCTAATCTCGTTTATCTTTCAAGCCTTCATTTTAGAAATAGGCTCTTTTATTAAAACTTTTTTTTTTAAAAGTGCTTTGCTGCCTTATGTGTCCACTTTATCTGTGTCAATTTAAATTAAACTTTTTGAATTATACTTAGTGGTTCGTGTCTCCTCAGAGTTTTACTGTCTTTATATCTCTCTCATCTGACGGCCTCGTTGGTCTAGTGGTTGTAGTAGTGCGACTGCTGATCATGAGGTCACGGGATCGAATCCCGGGTCGGGCCAAAAATCAGTTATTGAGCTTTTCGATCAAGAAATTTTCAGTAGCTGCCCGGAGTCAGAAAGTTGGCGGTGTGTCGACCCCGTGCCTCGGAAAGCACGTAAAGCCGTTGGTCCTGCGCCTGATCTCTCTCCGGTCGTGTTTTACCGTCCCATCGGACTATGAGAGGGAGGGAATAGAGAGTGCACCTGTGCTTGCGCATACACTTGGGCACTATAATCCTGTCCTGCGCCGATGGCTAGTCTCTAATGAGACTGGCCGCCGTTACCGAAATTCGGTCTGGGGGACGTTATTTGTATCTCTCGCAGATGTTTTTTGATGAAGAAATTATTTTAATGGTGGAAATTTCGGAAAGCTATAAAATACCATGTTGACACGGTCAAGTGGCAGTAGAAGAACATTAACTAACCCATGTGGTCCCATAGTTGTCGTAAGCGGCGAATTTTGAAGGAGCAGTTTTTAAGCGTTTTCTGATGTTAATAGAAACAGAAACTTTTTATTCAATATAGATTACGAGTATGAATAATAATATAACTGAAAGTAACTCTTTTGTTTAATTACCAATGGTTCGAAAAAAAACCTCCGTCCTGGGAAGAACCAGCAAGAAACCCAGCGGGATTTTTTTTGAATAACAGCTTACAATTATGTATGTTACACAGTAATTAAAAACACAAAACAAATTAGAAATAGCTTGGTAGCGATCACCTCATTTCCAGGGGGTTATTTTCATTCATAAATTCCTTAATACTATAATAACCCTTTTTAAATCAGCTTAACTTAATAAAATTTTTGAACTTCGGGCAGGCCAAATTTTGTATATTTTCTAAGATTTTGTGGTAAAAGCGTATACATCGCCCCAAGAATGAATTATTGACTCGATGGTGTCAAGTAACTGGTACTAGCTTGTGTCTGTTCCTAGTATTTACAGAATGAATATCACTTATTTTTGTAAAACTACTTTATTTTGTGCACGTGCATTACATTTTCATTAATGTATTGAGAGGCAGAAGTTAATATGTAAATTTCCTTAATTTTTTGTCTCAGCGACTATTTAGTCCTTAAATTATAAATTGCTCTTATGGCCCTCTTCTGTAAAACAAATTATAATTTCAGTGTAAGTCGCGTGTCCCCATAGCTAAACACCATACGACATTATGCATCGAAATAGCTAAAGTAAACTAGCCTAGATATATCAACACTGACAATATTTCTTATCTTTTATACAGCATATTTTCATTGGAACACAAAACACAATTTAATTAAAACACAAACAAGTGGTATTTAACAACTGTAACTCAAAATTAAGGTGGATATTATCAAATAACAATATTTAATTTTTTTAAATAGTTGGGAGCAATTATTTTACAACTTTTCACCTGGCCACAGCATCCAATGTTGGTTATGCTTATTAGTAAAATCAATCATTCATAGAATAGAATAGAATACAATGACTTTTATTCAATATGGATTATTACATAATACTTATTGAAAGTCATTATTTTATTTACCACTTTTTCGGAAAATACCTCTGTCCTGGAAAGAACCAGCAAGAAACCCAGCGGGACTTTTTTTTAAAAATATTTTCACTTAACAATAATTTAGTTTATACAATTTTAAATGAATTTTCATAGAACCAGCATGGTGGCGATCACCTTATTCCCAGGGGCTATTTTCATTCATGTATTTCTTGATATTATAATAACCTCTTTTGTGCAGTTTTTGTTTAATAAAACTTTTAAACTATTGACAAACTTTGAACATGTTCTGGAATTTTGTTGTAAGAGCGTTGCCCCATAAATAAATTAATAGTTCTGTGGAGTCTAGTAACTGGCATTACAAGCTTATGTTTGTTCCTAGTGTTTAAGGTATGAACATCCTTATTCTTATTAAAGCTATTTATGTCTTTATGTACATACATTACATTTTCATAAATATATTGCGATGCCAAAGTTAATATGTTTATTTCTTTAAATTTTTCTCTAAGGGACTCTTTACAATTTAGATTATAAATCGCCCGTACGGCTCTCTTTTGCAAAAAAAATATAGCTTCAATATCAGTCGCATTACCCCATAGCAAAATTCCATAAGACATGACGCTATGAAAGTAATTAAATACACTAACCTACCTGTCTCAACATCAGTGAGACTTATAATCTTTTTACAGCATATGCTGCAGAACTAAGTCTGCTTGCTAATTTAGATATATGGGGGCCCCATTGAAGTTTCGCGTCAATAGTAATACCAAGAAAAACAGTGGTATCCACAAGACTCAACTCCTCCCCATTTAAGAGCACATTGGTTTTTTAATGTTTTACATTAGGTATTTTAAATTTAATACATTTTGTCTTATTGCCGTTTAAGAGCAAATTGTTGGCGTTAAACCAATGAACTAGTTTCGATAGAGCATTATTTATATCGTCATATTTAATTGACTGCCGTTTCACTTTGAAAATTAAAGAGGTATCGTCAGCAAATAATACTATATCGTGATTGTCCCCTTCAAGATAAGGTAAGTCATTAATATAGATTAAGAACAGGAATGGGCCAAGAATCGAGCCCTGAGGAACGCCCATTGATACTACCGATCCGGAGGAACATTTACCATTGATGACGACGTTTTGAGATCTGTTTGTTAAATATGAAGTAATTAGTCTAAGCGCCAAATTTTTTACACCGTAATGTTGTAGTTTCCTGATTAATGTCTCATGATGAACACAATCGAAAGCCTTGAAAAGGTCACAGAAGATATCTAAGGCATCTTGTGAATTCTCCCAGGCATTAAAAATATATTTCATAAGCTCAACACCGGTGTCAGACGTCGAGTGACCCCTTGTAATACCAAATTGATTTTTATGAAGTAATTTATTTGTATTAAAAAGAATTAACAATTGATCCAAAATTATTTTTTCAAAAATTTTACTGAGAGTTGGTAGTACAGAAATAGGTCTATAATTAGCGGGGTCCAATGTACTACCAGCTTTAAATAAAGGTATTACTTTACTATACTTCATTAAATCAGGAACCACACCAGAATCGACACAAGTATTAAAAATAATAGCAAGATGGGGTGCAATTAAATATATTATGGACGCAATCACTGTAACGAAAATCCACCACAAATCTGCGGTTTTCTTTACATCAATAGTTTTGAAGTATTTTACAATATTATGCGGTAATACTTTTTCAAATCTAAATTCTTTTAAACAGGTATTAACATTCTGTTTAAGTAATGACTCGGCGACAGTTGGAGAAGTATTCAATGACTCTGTTGTCAAGATAGGAACATCAGTGAAATATTTCTCAAACACTGCTGCAAATTCTTGATTTGATTTAGTCAATTCATTATTAGTTTTTAATTATTGTTTGAGTTACGAGGTTTCTCTTTACCGGTTTCGCTGTTAATTATACTCCACGTCATTTTATTTTTATTCTTAGCCGTCTTAATTTTGTTACATATATAATGTAAAAGTCCATAGTTTCAATATTTCGTGTGTATAAACTGCTGCGTTTTAAAAAAATCTTAAATTATGTATATCCAAATGTAATGCACAAAATACAGGACGCTAATTGACAAATTTAACTTTTTTTCTCTCGACGTTTTAGTGCTTTATAGCACCTATCGTCAGGGGGGTAAATATGAGGCAAATTAAACGTGATAAAATTTCTAAAGTTAGTTTAATTTTAAGACAAATGGACTTAAAACTGACAGTTTCAGAAAGTTAATAGAATTTCATTAATATCTATCAAAAGATAAGACGAACAAATCTCGAAAGGGAAAATCCGTTTTGATGGAAATTAATTGTAGTTTGATTTAATAGTTGCAATAAATGTAATTGTGGTAACATTTAAAACCACAGACCAACAGATTTTGCTACGAAAAAGTCAATTCGCACTATTTTATAATTAAGGTCTAACGATCTAAAAACTATATATATTTTATCTCGTAGATCAATGTTTTTAGTAAATTTACAAACTAGGTAAGGCACATCATTTTATTTTATTAAGCGGATCACAGCTAATTATTGTATTGGAAAAATTTATTTTCGCAAATTAACGCCTGATTCTATTATTTTTAGTTTGAAAATCTTTGAAGCTTTGAAAACCATGGTAACCGACATAGCCCAACGAATTAATAAGCTGAAGTAGCAATGCCGGTTATATAACCGATGGGGACGAAAGGTTCTTGAGCAGCAGCCTCGTACCGGTAGGCGAAGTGTAGGGAGTCCCGTACTAACTGGATGAACCTGCTAAGACATGATCTATGACATGAGATATGACAATTGATCGACTGTAAAGAACACCTGACTCAAAATCGCGAGCGAGTTGCGCAATATCTTTAAAAGGAATCTCTGGTAAAGTAACGTAAGGAAACGAATAAATAATGCTTGTTTCAGTAACGCGTTTAATGTACCTTACTGAATAGCTCAATAAGTCTCGTATTTGCCTGTTAGATATTGTACTGCCAATATTCATCTTTAAACTGGGATACAACAGTCTACTGCTGCTTTGCCACTTACTTACCCAGCTGGATTACTAGACATAAAAGATACAAAAGTATATACACGTAAGAATGCAAAAAGATCTAAGTCACAACTTGGTTCAAAAATGAGATATACGCCAAACTATTTCATACGTTGTATACTTTAATACAGTAATAGTCGTTTATTTGAAAAATACAAAACTGCAAGCAAATTGAAGATGGTACGTTTAGTGATCTAAACTTCTATTCAACTTCAAAAAAAAACGAGAACCGGTGACCTTTTTTATCGGAATAGTCATCTCTTAGTTCTCAGGGGTGATAACGCACCTACATTTTAATTTTTAATCGAGGATAGATGTAGGGATGTTTATGGGTCACAGCATCTAAATACTTATCATTAGGTGGAGTGTGTGCTCGTTTGTCACCCTTATTCTATAAAAAAATATGATTAAGTTCTTTTCTGCGCAATGATATCCATAATAAAAGCTACTTTAGATCAGACATCTGGCATGCAAAACATAACTACATGAATATCATTTTGTAATTTTTTTCGCAAAAGGAGGGTTATGTTATTCGGGTGTATGACTGTATGTTGGGAACTATTTCTTGTTTATATACGATTGATTACAGTAAAAAGCTTGTATGATAAAATAAAAAGACGGCCATTTTGGTATCAAATCCATATTTTTAAAATATTCGCTACAATGTTACAAAAATGTCCGAATGTTTTGAGATTTTTACAAGACTTTTATCGTTACAGTTTATTTAGCATCATTAAAGGCCAGCACAAGTAAAATGCTGGACCTAGGTCTCCTCCAAAGAATTTCACAAACGGCGGTCCACAGCCATCTGCATTTATCAACTTTCTACATCCCTTACTTCATCTAGTGGCGTGCCGTCCTACAATGATTACCGGTACAAGGCCACTCGAAAAATTTTCATCCCTATCTATTTGTTGGTTTTCAAGCTATATGATCCGTTTATTGCCACTTCAGCTTACTAGGTCTAGGTTGGTAGATATGGTTCTACTGCAGATATTCTCATTTCGAATTTTATCATGCAGAGAAACTACGAACATAACCCACTCCATAGATTACTGAACGACCTTGAGCTTCTTCATACGGCCAACAGTAATAGACCACGTTTCAAGTTCATATTATGTTATCACTAGCAACACGCACCGGTTGCACACTCTTGTTTTGAAGTTTCAAGGTAGACGTGAAGAGAAGACTTGATGAAGTACGGTTCATTAACAAGACCGCACGGAAACTTAATTACAGCTAAAACAATTAAGGATAGGTTTACGGATAAAACGTTCTATTTTAACATGCATGCAAGAAGGAAAACCATTAATTACAATTTTTTATAAGCACTAAAAGCTTGTTTAGTAAATAACTGTACAAAGTCCAAGATTGCAGACCAGCAACGCAGGGTCAATCCGAATGTGGATAAACGCAGAGACATTCTTTATTACCTAAGTCGGGAATTTAAGTACCAGGTTTTAGAGAGCATTTCGTTATATTATTTGGCCATATCCTCTTCTACCTAACTACAGAATGTAGTGTGCAGGTAGGCTTTTGCGGAAAATTCATATTTAATTAAAACATAAAAAGTTGACTCAAAAGAACTAAAAAGAATTATATAATTTTCACATGACAGCTTTGAAAGACGGACGTAAAACATTGTGTATAGAAACATTAAAGCACCGAATAAAAGTTAAGTTTTGACCCTTTTCTGAAGTATATAGTAGCTCAAGGTCAATTCCATATATTTCCATTTTTATTGGTGAAATAATTTCTCAAAATTTTTTATACAAACCAGTCTGAAAAAAAGATAACTGTTAAAAATAATTAAATTATTATTTACTTGCTTAAATATTCTAAATTAAATCGGTTCTCAATTGACGAAAATATTGCGTAACACACATACAAAAACCCTCCTTTTTCTAAAGTCTAACACCCGTGTACCTAGAAAATTGCAATACGGAGGGTGATATTGGTGACAAACTTGTGAAGACTAGAAGGAACAATCAATCCTTATGTGGTCTCTTGCATTGTACTTCGTATTCTAAACATTAAGACATTCCGGGGTAGAAGGGTCGGTTCTATTCTCGCCCTAGAATCTAAGAATATACGTAAAGGCGCTAATATATAATTATTTGTAATGATGTAATGACAATGAATGATTGATAGTGACTTTATATTATTTATTTATATAAATATTAATAAAATGAATGTTTGAAAATGACTCAGATATATCAATCATTCATTGTTATAGACAAACATTAAAAAAAGGATAACACAATGTGTATTTCTCTGCATTTTATACAACCCTTTAAAAGTCGGTGTTGATTATGACAAATGAACAATCAAATTTTATGGCACACAACGAAAAATAAAAAGGTAATAAATTATCTCTAACAATGTGGGGAACGGAGATAGAACAGAGGAGTGCGGTGATTGATATCCCGATGTCAAATTTAACCCGGATAACCTTTTACACACACCTTTTACAGGTTTTTAATTATTGATTTTGGTCAGATCTACGCAGATTGAGTTTACTGGGTCTTGAAGTATTGCAGTGTTATGCTAAGGTTTAGCACCCCACCCATCTTCACTATTGAAATTAGGATATATTTAAAGTTCAATAATTTCGCGAATCGTCCTTAATAAGAATCGGTGTTCTTTTTTGGGGATTTGTTTGATTGTCTCAACCATTACATCACATTTGTTAGCCGATAGACAATGTTAAGTGTTCGCCTAAATATAAGATATAATTTAAGTCATACTATCCTAAAATTATATTTAAAGCTTATAAATTAATAAATTTTAAATATAGAAACTCATTAAAAATAATAATATAGAGTTCTAATGTAAAAAAATTGTATCTGAATGTGCTGAACGGAGCTAATAACGCTTGATCATAACTCGAGTTTGTTTCTCAATTCGAATCGGTTTGGAAGTTTTATAAAAAACAGTTTATGGCATCTTCTTTATCTAAGTTGCTTAAATTAATTCGTGTAGACAACTGTGCTGTGTTGAAGCTATTATTAACATCATAATATTCATCAGAGTGGCAGCCTCGTACCGGCAGGCGAAGTTTAGGGCGTCCCCCCACTAGATGGAGTGACGACCTGGTAAGATATGCAGGAAGTCGATGGATGCAGGTGGCTCAGGACCGTGCTTTGTGGCATTCTTTGGGGGAGGCCTATGTTCAGCAGTGGACTTGTGAAGGGCTGTAATGATGATAATGATGATTCATCAGAAAGTATACGTATCCTATTTAGAACGTAGCTGTTCCTCGCGACTTCGTACGCGTGTAATTTATGGTTTTAATTTTTTTTCGAGGAACCCGAATTATTTTTCTATAATAAAAGTAGCCTAAATTACACCTTATGAAATCAGCTATCTACAAATGAAAGTCCCGTCAAAATGGGTCTAGCCGTTGCGAAAATTAGCCAGCACAAACAGACAGACAGACGTACAAAAATTTTAAAAAGTGTATTTTGTTATAAGTACCGTTTATACTATCATACGCGTTTAATAAAGCGCTGTAATTTTGAAACAGACACTTAAATTTAATTTATTTGTACATACAAATAAATAAAATTTAAGTGTCTATGTATGTATGTATAGAGTATAGATTGCCAATGGGCCGGCCATATAGCTCGAAGAACCGACTACCGATGGAGAAAAAATGCTCTCGAGTGGCGGCCTCGTACCGGCGGACGAAGTGTAGGGCGTCCTTTCACTAGATGGAGTGACGACCTGGAGTGGAACTCGATGGATACAGGTGGCTCATGACCATGCTTTGTGGCATTCCTTGGGGGAGGTCTATGTTCAGCAGTGGAATAATGAAGGGCTGTGAATAGGATAGAACAGAATAGAATAGAATATTTTTATTCAATATTCATTATTACATAATACTTATTGAAAGTCATTATTTATTTACCACTGGTTCGGAAAATACCTCAGTCCTAGGAAGAACCCGCAAGAAACCCAGCGGGACGTTTTTTTTTTAAACATATTTCACTTAACAATACCAACATGGTGGCGATCACTTTATTCCCGGGGGTTATTTTCATTCATATATTCCTTGCTATTATAATAACCCTTTTTGTACAGTTTTTCTTTAATAAAACTTTTAAACTTGTTTATTGACAAACTTTGAATATGTTCTGGGATTTTGTTGTAAAAGCGTATACATTGCCCCATAAATGAATTACTGATTCTTTGGAGTCTAGTAACTGACATTACAAGCTTATGTTTGTTCCTAGTGTTAAAAGTATGGACATCCTTATTTTTATTAAAGCTATTTATGTTTTTATGTACAAATATTACATTCTAATAAATAAATAGCGACGCCAAAGTTAATATGTTTATGGGTGATGATGATGATGATGATAGAGTATAGATTACGGCATGGTAGTAAACTCATTGTCGGTGTAATGTATTATACCTGCTCTCTACATCCTACAGACCGAAACACAACAGTGCAAGCACTTCTATTTGACGGCAGAAATAGGTAAGAGTGTAATATCTACCCCGACGGACGCTAAGGCAGGAAGATAGAAGTCAGAAGCTTAGAAGAGAAGGAAAGTCCTATTATCTAATAAAATAGAACTCGTAAGTGAAATATTATGTTATCCACCAAGATACACACAGCATATCTATACAAGTAAATAAAATTGAAGTGTTTGTTTTTAATGTCGAAATAACAGCTTTTTACTATATCTATATGAAAGTATATACGGCACTTATAACAAAAACACGATTTTTAAAATTTTTGTCTGTCTGTCTGTCTGTTTGTTCCGGCTAATCTCCGAAACGAGTCGACCGACCGGGATTTCACTGGCAGATAGTTGATGTTATAAGAAGTAACTTTTATTTTAGAAATACAATTAGGGTACCGCGCAAAAAAAATAAAACCCATGAAATCCTATCGTAATAAATTACGCGCGGGCGATGTCGCGGGGAACAGCCAGTAGTGAATAAACCTGTTAGAAGGTAACCTTTGTAAGATTTAATCAGCTACTTAAATTATATATGAAGACCAGTTTTAATTGTTTTTCTGCTTTGTATAGCCTAATTATATGCCTACTATACCTAGTATTTTATTTTGCAGTACCTATTACGGTTTAGTAGAAATAAATACATAAAAATTCCTAAAAGTGTAAAAATGTAACATTAAAGTTTTATCGAGCAAGTTGGACCCTTCACCCTGTAAAAAATATGCACCCACATGGACCTAATAACTATATTTAAAATTGGCGCATTTCATATAGATTTCAAAATAGTAATATACCTGGTACTCTAATTTCAATTTTTTGTACTGTAATTTTTTTTCTCGCAGAGGGTAGATTTTGTAAAAATAACTCAATTAGATATTTTTTTAAAATGATTCGTCGGTTCGATTAATAAAAAGAAAAATAATTTGTTTTCACGCTAATTTGACCGATTTCAGACAGAGAAATTTTTATCCAATTTTGGTACTAAACAAAATACATTCAAAATTACAATACATACGATGCTTCTTAGCTTTAGTTGCTATGACGCATTATATGACGGAGTATCTAAGTGCAAGCGAGACCAAAGATATGGAAGTGACTAGTTCAGGTAGGTAATCCCGGTAACCTGCCCCCTTTAGTTTGTAAACTTAAGAAGAAAGGAAACATAAAAGCTTTTACAACAATTTACTTAGCAAATATCCGCGTTATAAATGTGCGTTAGCTGCGTAAGTGCGTAAGTGCGGTTAGCCACCGTAGAGTCTAAATCACCTGAGGATGCCTCGTGTAGAGGCGAAACACGTGTCGTATTATCGTCAGTGGTGTGTCTTGCCTAGTGTAGTGGTGCTGGGAGTAGCGGTGCTGGGATTAGTGGTGACGGGGATAGTGCACGCAATTGAGGGAGGGCGGGAGGTGCTTCTTCATACTAGGTAAGACACATCATTTTATTTTATAACGCGGATATTTGCTAAGTAAATTGTTGTAAAAGCTTTTATATAATGGATTTCCGCAAAGTAACGCCTGATTCTATTAATTATAAGAAAGGAAACAATAAGTGATTATAAAACCAGTAATTTCTTTACGATTTTTATTGATAATTTTTACAATAAATTTTGGAATTTTCAACCTCCTGCTCTAATACACGCGCGGCATCTACTTATGAAAGAACGTGTTATAGGCCGCCCTAATCTTCTGTTATTTGCTTGTGAAGAGAATTCAATTATTATTGTCGAAGCTCTGCAATATTGTGGATTGGTTTTTAATACACCTTTTCTTTTAGATATCCCCAATAAAAAAAATCCAATGGATTAAGTTCCGGTGACCGTGCTGGCCATAATATAAGCCCCATGCGACCTATCCATTTTCCTGGGAAATATTCATTTAAAAAATTTCTCACCGGCAAAGCGTAATGGTAGTTTTTCAGACGCTAGCACTATGGTGGTAGGTTTTGGAACCTCTATTTTCAGTACACAGTTGGACACTTTTAAACTTTCCCCTATATGAGATGGTTCTCCTTCTACTCTATACTCCATGGTAACAAACAACTAGGTAGTCAATTTTGTTTTAAATTATGTATGATGATTTTTTCAGACTTCGATAGGCCATCATTCGATGATAATATTTTTTATAGTACTCTGCTTCACAATATGTTGATGCATCACATTCTTTGGTTTGTGGGAGATTTTGATGGCAACTTGAACCAGCAGACTGTTAGTGATAGTATCTCAAAGCGCCGAAGCAGACATACATCTTATCTTGAGATTCACATTACCATCGGATCACTTGTTTCACCGTTCTTCTAAAAGTACACATGCGCAGACATTTAATACACAAAATCGCACCACTTTTACATATGAAAATCTACTTCAAACCATTATTCAACCAACAATAATACAGGAGCAGCAAGTTCTCTGAAACCTAAACCACAAATAAATAAGAATTACCAGTGCAACGAAACCTAAACCTATGAAAAATAATCAACAACTTGTGAACGAGATGGCGCTACTTTGTTATTACATCGCGGTATGGTTGAGTAAGGAAAAATAGACAGATACGAATGAGCAAATATTACACACGAAGAACAGAAGCGTCCACTTGTGATAGAACTGACGAAATTTTTGTAGTCCTTGTGTTGTCACAAGGATTAGCGATATCATACCAAGGGCAATGGCAATCATCATTCTGTTTTCTGTAAAGAAATATCTCGTAGAGTTGCTAGTGGTAAGTCTTCTAATATAATGGGCAGGTCTCTTCTTAAAAATTCCAGGTAGACCTGTCCATTTAGTGCTTCTGGAAATCCAAAGGTCCGATTATGCGACCGTTAATAATACTGGTCCACAAATTTACTTTGAATTGATATTTCTTCGAGCAAATATAATAGTGCTGCTATAGCGAATAGTGCTGTACTTTAATATAGATTCTCATACCACATTCGTTTCATATGTTTTATTGTTATTTATTAGTAATATGTTTTATATAAAATGGTAAAAGTATATACCGCCTTACATTACAGATTTTTAAATTATACAATTAATATTTAAGAAACTTCTTAAAGGCAATTAGAAAATTCTATAAAAATGTCAATTAGCAAGTAATTATATATGTATTATTGTGTTATATTAGTATTGTATTATTTATCATACATACACAGGTATGTTGTTATATTTTACTACTTATAAATTAGAAGTGCGTGTGTGCTTGCGTTCGTGCGTGGGTGTGTGCGTGTGTGTGTTCGTGTGTGCGTGTATGTGTGTGTATGTGTGTGTGTGGTGTGTAGGCGTGTGGCTGTGTGTGAGCTGACTAGATTTTCAAGTCAATCGGTGGAGCCGTTTCAAAGGTTTTCAAAAAATAAAAATGAAAAAAAATGCAAATAGATTTTCGAGCGTTACGTTCTAAAATAAGCGGGAATTTTCAGGGATGGCCTGCAGAGTCAACCGTATTCTTCGTTTATTTTTTTTTTCTGTATTAGATAATTGTAATAGCAGTTATTTCAGATTACTGAGAAATAATACGGAGTAAAAATACGGAGTAATACGAACCTCACTGTATAAGTGTTTCTGTGCCTTATTAATAATAAATTTAAATAGATGAGATGGAACAATAGTCTTAATAATAATAATAATGACGCTATTGAAACAATAAGTATCATTAGTGTTCGAAGCAGGGACTTTTTAAAATGTATCGGAATTTGCCTTTGCATTAATGCAAAAAGCTAGTAATAAGATTTTTATGAAAAAACCAGAAGAGTTTTCTTAGTCTTTTTCACATATGTATTTTATAAATTCAAATGGTAACTGTTTGGAGAAAAATAGTCTACATGAGAGTTTCTTGCCATTACTAACAGTTTATACTTTGACTTTTTTTATAAGTTAAGGGTGACAAAAGAGCAGACAGCCAACCTGATGATAAGTGGTTGCGGCGGCCCATAGATATCCACATCTATTATCGATTACAAATCAAAGTGCAGATGCGTTGTCACCCGTGATGACTAAGATATAATGCCTCATTTCAACTAAAAAGTTTCTCCGGTTTTTTACACTCACCATACGAAATACAGCAACGTTAAGCTGCTATTTTACGCTGGTATTCTGTAAGAGCATGGTACTTCCCCGGTCGAGCCGACCTATTCGTGCTACAACTATACTACTAATATAGCTGCAGCATGGCTCTACCAAGTAAAGACTTTCTCTACAGTGCATTTATGAACCTTCGAGTGATATAGGGAATAGTTAAGAAGTTAGTTGAAATATAAAATTATTCGAAATAATTTTAAAAGTAAGAAAAATAATAATCTAAACACAAATATGCTGAAAATTTGATTCATATTTACATCGTAAATATAATATTTTCCAAAAAAATAAAATTTTCATTGCATGTGTTTAGCACACGTCACGAAAAATCCTAACATTGTCATGTGGGATTTATTTTTCATTTCCATAAAGGTCTTATATCTCAACGTACGCATAGAAATTGGGACATTTACTTGTACTTTTTTGAAGGTTGCCATTTCGAAGACTAAGATGAATTGTCTCCTAGCCTTCAACTATAATGGCTTTTCTTTAAACTGAGAAAAAGCAGTGTGTGACTTCAGATTGGCTTAGGTAGCAAGGTGTTACTTATCTTTGATAGATTTCTAGACAGAACTGGAGTCTTGTAACTATATATTAAATACGTGAAGGGAAAACTACGTACGCCTTTTTACCTTGTGAGATTTGGCATAGTTAAAGATTTTATAAAGAAGGAGTGTAGAAATATAAAATATGTGTTAAACATACCTTAAAAGAAAAAAAAAACATTCATTGTTTAACTTCATACTGCGAATGTCACACACATAAATGACCTTACGACAAATTATGTCGTATTTTGACGTTCTTAACCAATATCTCAGATTAAGTACCAAGGAGTATATTACAATTATTACGTTTTATATATTAACTAGCTGATACCCGGCACGTTGCTGCCGTAGAAGAAATAATTGTGGACATATTGTTTTAAATTTAGAAGAGTTGTACTGTTTAAATAGGAATGATAATACATTAACTGAAATTGAATGATATAACATAACTTTCAAATAAATTTGTCGCTACGGTACCCGCGCCACCTCTAGTATAAGTTAATTGTACTATTCCTATTTATTATGTGTATATATTAGTGTATATATTATTATGTGCGATATCCAATTAAAAATTGAAGATCTATTCATTTCGCGTAATAAAGGCCTTATCACTGTATCCTTTAAAATTAATAATTTTGATGTATATAGATGTTGAAGTGAAAAAATGTTAAATATCGATTTTCCATCAAAAATTTAAGAGAATAGAATATCTTCTTACAATTTTTCGAGTGTTACCCTTTTCATGTTGTGTAACCAATCGGTTCAGCAATTCCGAAGATTAAACCGAACACACAGAAAATAGACACACATAATTTTTTAGCTGAAAACTTCTTCAGTACTGTTGTAATAGAATATAGTGTTTTTTTATCATCTCGGTCTCCTCTTCTGAAGATTTCACTTGTCGTTATTAAAGTCTTAATACGGCTCCGTGGCGCAGTGGCTTAGCAATGAGTTGATGCGTTGGGGGCCGCGGGTTCGAATCCAGCATGGAACAAGTATTTGTATGGCCTACAAATAATTGTTCTGCGTCTGGATGTTTGTCCTTGTGCAATAATACGTGGTAGAGCCATGCTGCAGCTATATTATGGTTGTAGCACGAATGGGTCGGCTCGACCGGGGAAGGACCACGCTCTCACAGAAAACCAGCGTAAAATAGCAGCTTAACGCTGCTGTGTTTCGTATGGTGAGTGTAGAGAACCGGAGACCCTTTTTACTGGCAAAGAGGCATTCCATCTTAGTCCTCACGGGTGACAACGCATCTGCATCTTGAGTCCTTATTGAGGATAGATGTAGATGTCTATGGGTCACAGTAACCACTTACCATCAGGTGGACTGTGTGCTCGTTTGTTACTAGAACCTATAAAAAAAAAAATTGTGTTAGTAAGCTGCCTTAACGATACAGGGGAAAATCCTAGTGTGGGTGTAACGTTCTTTTAAGATAAAGAAGATAATGGTACGCAAATAATCCACAAAGATTAATGGAAGCAAGTTATTGTGATATCACAGCCATGCACTTTAGTTTATCATATAACACATTTTGGATACGTCATGTCAACTTTTAGGTATGGCGTGCAATATTTTGAGGAAATTCATTAAACCGGTAAACAGTCTTAAAAGCTGAAAAAAGTGCATTTGAGTAGTCAAAAACTTACACTAAAGAGCTCCAAATTCTTCCTTTTCCATCTCTTTTTATCTATGTGAGTGTGACGGCTGTGTTTGCCCGTGCAAAACTATAATTGTTTAAAAATCTTTATAAGAAGGTAGGTACCCTTTGAGATTTACGGTCCAACAATCAAGGTCAGTATAAATGCGGATATTTTGTATAGGCATATATAGCATATATATGGCATTTCTTGGGGGAGGCCTATGTTCAGCAGTGGACTTTTGAAGGGCTTTAATGATGATGACATATAAATAAAGAACCTTCTGTTAAATAACCGAATATCTTAAATCTAAATAACCTTACATTGATAGATCATATCCGGGCGAAGCCAGGGGTGGACCGCTAGTTAGCAAGTAAGTATTTAATTATATGAAGAAAATAAATAATATACAAAATATCAAATAACCATTAAAACATTGCTAATTGATAAGTCTTAGTATTCTGCCAATGAATACCTTTAGATGCTTAATTTAATGTTATATGTATTTGAGTTTGCCATGTATAGAAAACATATTTCAATTACTGGTAATAACCGTACGACTTCGACACTTTAAATTATTATTTCATTCTTACATGACATTAATCTTAACTTAGTTCTCAGTTTTTGTTATTGACTTACGTATTTAATTATAATATTAATTAGATTAGATGACAGTTTTTATTTGACAATTATTTCTTAGTGACGTGAAGCACCGACACACCGGGAAGCCTGTAGTCTGTGAACATGTTCAAGATCGTCCCCGCCATTACATCAGATTTGATAGACCACAAATTCTCGCAAAAAAGCAACTTTTTCTACCATGGATGATTCGAGAGACTATTGTAATTGAAAACATCCTCATTTTCATAGACAAGATGGATTGGTGCTACCATCTGTTTAGGAGGATCCCTTAAAAACAATTAATCCAAACCAAGCGTACCATCGCAAGACTTCAAGACAAAGCTTGTTCTGCGTAGTCTGGCCAAAAATAATATTCAAAAGCTAAAGGTAGGCGGGATAACTATGATATTTATACGTCTAACACCTCAGTCCCCCCGTGACCATGGGTGCTGTAAAAATGTATACCCGAAATATCGGGAATTAAAAAGTTAAAAACATGTTTTTTTCTTTCTATTTCTGTTTAGAAATCATTTCTTTTTTTATTTAATTCAAGTCCTACGGAAATAATCCATTCATTCATCAATTTCATACCTATGAGGTATGAATAAGGCACACTGAAAGTTCTGCGCTCCTGGCCGCTCATAAATGTTTGAATTTCGCGTCGCGTGCTCGCGTGTCAATTGTTTTATCGCGTTTGTTGGAATTAACGCTAAAATATTTAAGAGAGGATTTTTTTTATGATTTAACTTTCTCTTCAAGATTGGACTGCTCGTCTTCAAAATGCTTTTAGAAGGGAAGCACCTCGTTTGAGCACTTTAAGACGTTGGCACGCAAAATTTTATCGTGACTGTTTCTCACCCTGCTGAAATTCCTGAAAGTCGATTAACAAATGCGATCATAGAGGTAAATATGACTCGGAAGAGGCCGTGATAGCTTTCATTCAGCACTTAAGAAATATGCCCTCAGAGATGTCTTTATCTTTTCAGTCATACAACTGAGATAATCTCAACACATCCACGCTTTATTAATTATTATATTGATTTAATTCGATGATCCGCTATATATTACGCCGGGTATTCGTCAATAATAATAATTTCTGTACAGACAAAGGGTTAGAATTTTGTTATTGTTATATTCACCTTTATTTACATACACAAAGTACAATAAAGCGTAAACCTCGCAGCTGTTAATAGTCCATTGTTTTGCATAACTTTACAAGGAACCGCTTGAATCGTTCATTATCTTCGCTCCTGTAGCCCAGTCACGTGCGTACTCCTCCGAGATGGGATGCTATAATATTTGAACACCGAATATAAGCAAATATTTAAATGCTAAATTTAATGTAGTGTAAGATAATGAAGGAAGCGCCGTAACTTATTTACAAGATAATGTTTCAAAGTGCTTCTACTTTGTGCAGTTTACTTTTACTTGGTAAAACAGAAGCGTGTCACCGATTATTCCATATATGATAGAAATATCTTAAAATCAACCTGATATTGCTCACAATACAAAACACCTAATCTAATACAAAAAAAAAGAATATATCTAATAATATAATTTTACTAATTGAAATCAAACAAAAAAGGTACTCTTGCGAAAGAACCGCAGGATCGAACATGACCCTCTCGAAAACTATAAGACAATGCACCAGATAAAGAGCATTAGACATTGCTATAAACATACACATATATGAAAGTATTTTTTAATAAAACAAGTGAAAAAAAGTAAGAGTCCATGATGGTAAATAGCTTCTGTAGCCCATATACTTCAAACAAAGAAGGGTACAGATGCGTTGTCACATCTGCGGGCTAAGATAAAATGCCTTACATCTCTTAGTTATCATTCATAACACATATTGTATCTTGTGACGCAAATAATCATTCTGAGTAAATTTTCTGTCTGGGAGATGGAAGAACCGTCATTTATCGAAAATCACCTACTTTGACACCTATAGGATGAGATATGGCAATGGCTCTGTCTATGTGCAGACGTATGTCTGTGTGTATGATAGTGAAATATTGGTGTGGCGGTGAAGCTTTTCTTAAAAAAATGTTCATTCATTCATGAATTTATGTGTGTAAAACACCACGATGCAATATAGATAGTAGATTGACAGTGGTGCCTGAATTTTAGTTCTCTTTAGTATTTTAACGTTACGTGAAATTAATCATCTACAACATTTGTAAGTTCGGGGAATTCCCAGTAGCTTTACCAAGTAATCTTACTAGTAAGACTGGAAAGAACTGGGATTTTTTTGCCAAGCATTTCTTATAAGACTACTGGAAACGTTCGTGGTGTATTCCCAATAATATTTCTAAATACTCGTTTATCATATTTACAAATAAATAAAATTCATGTCTGTTTTTAATGTCAAAATTACAGCTTTTTACTAAATGCATATGATAGTATATACGGTACGTATAATAAAATACAATCTTTAAAATTATTTACTGTCTGCGTGTCTGTTTATTCCAGCTAATCTCCGGAACGGCTCGACCGATATTGACGGGACTTTCACTGGCAGATAGCTGATGTCATAAGAAATAACTTATGCTACTTTTATTTTAAAAACAGAATTACCACGCAGAACCTTTTATTTAAAAAACAGAAAAACCAACAAAAATAACACGCGAGCGAAGTCGCAGGGAATAGCTAGTTTATAATCAATTTTCCAGTTATATCAAGTAAGATATAACCGAGTATTTTCTTACAAAGTAGACCCTACTAGTAGACCACTCTGAAAGAAACATTCTTAGTACTACTCTATAAAGTACATGGAAGTTGTCATCACTTTCGTAATAGTACTTTAGCAGTTTATTTTTGTAATAGTAAATACTAGGCAGGCATAAACTTGCAAGAGGCAGTGGGACAGTTTTCACAGTCCACCTGATGGTTAGTGGATGCTGTGAGCCAAAGATACCTACATCTATCCTCGATTAAAAATAAAAATTCGGATGTGTTCTCCCCTGAGGACTAAGATGGAATGCCTCGTTTCTCTCTCTCTGCTCTCGTACTACCACGTATAGTATTAGTGCTACTTATTTTAAAACAATATTAAGTTTAGTCCTTTGAAGAAAAATGTTAATAATCTACTGGACAAGGTATCCAACCGGGAACAGACAACATTCTGTACGGAGAGCGTGGCAGACTCTTCTCGTTACAATTCCGAGCTGACTTTGAAAGTACTGTATAAATACAACATATTATAAAAAGTGAAAGAAAAAATGCTATGAAAATATATACAGAAAAAGAGAGAGTAAGAGAAAAGTAATTTACGAAATTTTGTTAATATTCTCATTCTAATTATAAACTATATTTGTGATGTTGCTTTTTTTTCTAGTTTTTTGTTAAATCATTTAAAATACTACGGGGGAGAATAGTTATGAAGCAATTTTTCGATAATTTTGCAATAAAATTGAGCAATAAATATTATTTTAAAATTTTGCTTCACAGAAGTCACGGAAATAAAATTAAGCAATAATTATTATAATAGTAACTCCATAAACTGAAATAATTTTATAACTTATTCTTTATAATTATTTTGGAACGAGGGGCTGATAAGAGAATCAACAGAAACCGCTAGTAATGAAATAATTTTCCTATAATTATATATAAATCTGTATTTGCAAAAAAATTGACATTTGCGGAAGCAGTAGTCCTTACATTTAATGTTAGTTTTCTAATATAATCATTTTGTATAATAGAAATGTAATAAAGGCAAAGGTTTTGGAATAACGCATACAATAAATACGGTACAGACAGTAAATCAATAGGACCGAACTGGCTTTGATTAAGAACGCATTTGCATTTGAAGGCAAAGCAATGATACACGGTATTTGCTTTGGCGTGAATATATAAGTATACGAGTATACGAGCAGTCCTTTGATTTGAAATATTCCAGCAGAGTAATAAATCATTATGGTTAACACTATATTTATTTTGTTCAGTTTTTAATTTTAACAATTAAACGTTTGATTTTCAGTTACATATCTCTAAATCAACTTTAATTTGATTTAATATAATGACTTAAGATTAATTATTTTTATTATAGCTCGAAGAAACAACCACCGATGGTTAATAAAGGTTCTCGAGTGGTGGACAGCCCTACACGTGACGGTAAGCCACGTGTAGGGCTACTAGATGCAGAGGCGACCTGGAGGAACATGCAGGAATTCGATGTATGCAGGTTTATAAGCTGAAGTAGCAATGCCAGTCATATAACCGATGGGGATGAAAGGTTCTTGAGCAGCAGCCTTGTGCCGGTAGGTGCAGTGTAGGGAGCCCCGTACTAACTGGATGAACCTGCTAAGACATGCAGGAAGTCCGCTGAAACTGAAACTGCACGAACTGACAGAGACTTTATCCGAAAAACTTCCGATAATTTTTTGTGAAATCAAAATAATTAATAAGTTTAACTTAACTTAACTTATCTTCACGCACAATCCCTGACGGGGTAGCCAGAGAGAACAGATCGCCAAGTGTCACGATCCTTACAAACCTCTTTTGCTTCTTTCAGATTCATTATCTTCTTCATGCATGCAAGTCTAGGTATCCGAGTACTCTTGACCCTACCCTCTTCGAGCAATTTGCTCACATGGTCTTCGAAAGTTAGTCTCGGTCTACCTCGACACCTTTTAATATTAACTTTCGCGCTATATATTTTCTTCACCATTCGGTCTTCACTCATTCGCTCAACGTGCCCAAACCACCGAAGCACGCCCACGGGTGACAACGCATCTGCATCTTGAGTCCTTATTGAGGATAGATGTAGATGTCTATGGGTCACAGTAACCACTTACCATCAGGTGGACTGTGTGCTCGTTTGTTACTAGATCCTATAAAAAAAAAAAATTGTGTTAGTAAGCTGCCTTAACGATACAGGGGAAAATCCTAGTGTGGGTGTAACGTTCTTTTAAGATAAAGAAGATAATGGTACGCAAATAATCCACAAAGATTAATGGAAGCAAGTTATTGTGATATCACAGCCATGCACTTTAGTTTATCATATAACACATTTTGGATACGTCATGTCAACTTTTAGGTATGGCGTGCAATATTTTGAGGAAATTCATTAAACCGGTAAACAGTCTTAAAAGCTGAAAAAAGTGCATTTGAGTAGTCAAAAACTTACACTAAAGAGCTCCAAATTCTTCCTTTTCCATCTCTTTTTATCTATGTGAGTGTGACGGCTGTGTTTGCCCGTGCAAAACTATAATTGTTTAAAAATCTTTATAAGAAGGTAGGTACCCTTTGAGATTTACGGTCCAACAATCAAGGTCAGTATAAATGCGGATATTTTGTATAGGCATATATAGCATATATATGGCATTTCTTGGGGGAGGCCTATGTTCAGCAGTGGACTTTTGAGGGGCTTTAATGATGATGACATATAAATAAAGAACCTTCTGTTAAATAACCGAATATCTTAAATCTAAATAACCTTACATTGATAGATCATATCCGGGCGAAGCCAGGGGTGGACCGCTAGTTAGCAAGTAAGTATTTAATTATATGAAGAAAATAAATAATATACAAAATATCAAATAACCATTAAAACATTGCTAATTGATAAGTCTTAGTATTCTGCCAATGAATACCTTTAGATGCTTAATTTAATGTTATATGTATTTGAGTTTGCCATGTATAGAAAACATATTTCAATTACTGGTAATAACCGTACGACTTCGACACTTTAAATTATTATTTCATTCTTACATGACATTAATCTTAACTTAGTTCTCAGTTTTTGTTATTGACTTACGTATTTAATTATAATATTAATTAGATTAGATGACAGTTTTTATTTGACAATTATTTCTTAGTGACGTGAAGCACCGACACACCGGGAAGCCTGTAGTCTGTGAACATGTTCAAGATCGTCCCCGCCATTACATCAGATTTGATAGACCACAAATTCTCGCAAAAAAGCAACTTTTTCTACCATGGATGATTCGAGAGACTATTGTAATTGAAAACATCCTCATTTTCATAGACAAGATGGATTGGTGCTACCATCTGTTTAGGAGGATCCCTTAAAAACAATTAATCCAAACCAAGCGTACCATCGCAAGACTTCAAGACAAAGCTTGTTCTGCGTAGTCTGGCCAAAAATAATATTCAAAAGCTAAAGGTAGGCGGGATAACTATGATATTTATACGTCTAACACCTCAGTCCCCCCGTGACCATGGGTGCTGTAAAAATGTATACCCGAAATATCGGGAATTAAAAAGTTAAAAACATGTTTTTTTCTTTCTATTTCTGTTTAGAAATCATTTCTTTTTTTATTTAATTCAAGTCCTACGGAAATAATCCATTCATTCATCAATTTCATACCTATGAGGTATGAATAAGGCACACTGAAAGTTCTGCGCTCCTGGCCGCTCATAAATGTTTGAATTTCGCGTCGCGTGCTCGCGTGTCAATTGTTTTATCGCGTTTGTTGGAATTAACGCTAAAATATTTAAGAGAGGATTTTTTTTATGATTTAACTTTCTCTTCAAGATTGGACTGCTCGTCTTCAAAATGCTTTTAGAAGGGAAGCACCTCGTTTGAGCACTTTAAGACGTTGGCACGCAAAATTTTATCGTGACTGTTTCTCACCCTGCTGAAATTCCTGAAAGTCGATTAACAAATGCGATCATAGAGGTAAATATGACTCGGAAGAGGCCGTGATAGCTTTCATTCAGCACTTAAGAAATATGCCCTCAGAGATGTCTTTATCTTTTCAGTCATACAACTGAGATAATCTCAACACATCCACGCTTTATTAATTATTATATTGATTTAATTCGATGATCCGCTATATATTACGCCGGGTATTCGTCAATAATAATAATTTCTGTACAGACAAAGGGTTAGAATTTTGTTATTGTTATATTCACCTTTATTTACATACACAAAGTACAATAAAGCGTAAACCTCGCAGCTGTTAATAGTCCATTGTTTTGCATAACTTTACAAGGAACCGCTTGAATCGTTCATTATCTTCGCTCCTGTAGCCCAGTCACGTGCGTACTCCTCCGAGATGGGATGCTATAATATTTGAACACCGAATATAAGCAAATATTTAAATGCTAAATTTAATGTAGTGTAAGATAATGAAGGAAGCGCCGTAACTTATTTACAAGATAATGTTTCAAAGTGCTTCTACTTTGTGCAGTTTACTTTTACTTGGTAAAACAGAAGCGTGTCACCGATTATTCCATATATGATAGAAATATCTTAAAATCAACCTGATATTGCTCACAATACAAAACACCTAATCTAATACAAAAAAAAAGAATATATCTAATAATATAATTTTACTAATTGAAATCAAACAAAAAAGGTACTCTTGCGAAAGAACCGCAGGATCGAACATGACCCTCTCGAAAACTATAAGACAATGCACCAGATAAAGAGCATTAGACATTGCTATAAACATACACATATATGAAAGTATTTTTTAATAAAACAAGTGAAAAAAAGTAAGAGTCCATGATGGTAAATAGCTTCTGTAGCCCATATACTTCAAACAAAGAAGGGTACAGATGCGTTGTCACATCTGCGGGCTAAGATAAAATGCCTTACATCTCTTAGTTATCATTCATAACACATATTGTATCTTGTGACGCAAATAATCATTCTGAGTAAATTTTCTGTCTGGGAGATGGAAGAACCGTCATTTATCGAAAATCACCTACTTTGACACCTATAGGATGAGATATGGCAATGGCTCTGTCTATGTGCAGACGTATGTCTGTGTGTATGATAGTGAAATATTGGTGTGGCGGTGAAGCTTTTCTTAAAAAAATGTTCATTCATTCATGAATTTATGTGTGTAAAACACCACGATGCAATATAGATAGTAGATTGACAGTGGTGCCTGAATTTTAGTTCTCTTTAGTATTTTAACGTTACGTGAAATTAATCATCTACAACATTTGTAAGTTCGGGGAATTCCCAGTAGCTTTACCAAGTAATCTTACTAGTAAGACTGGAAAGAACTGGGATTTTTTTGCCAAGCATTTCTTATAAGACTACTGGAAACGTTCGTGGTGTATTCCCAATAATATTTCTAAATACTCGTTTATCATATTTACAAATAAATAAAATTCATGTCTGTTTTTAATGTCAAAATTACAGCTTTTTACTAAATGCATATGATAGTATATACGGTACGTATAATAAAATACAATCTTTAAAATTATTTACTGTCTGCGTGTCTGTTTATTCCAGCTAATCTCCGGAACGGCTCGACCGATATTGACGGGACTTTCACTGGCAGATAGCTGATGTCATAAGAAATAACTTATGCTACTTTTATTTTAAAAACAGAATTACCACGCAGAACCTTTTATTTAAAAAACAGAAAAACCAACAAAAATAACACGCGAGCGAAGTCGCAGGGAATAGCTAGTTTATAATCAATTTTCCAGTTATATCAAGTAAGATATAACCGAGTATTTTCTTACAAAGTAGACCCTACTAGTAGACCACTCTGAAAGAAACATTCTTAGTACTACTCTATAAAGTACATGGAAGTTGTCATCACTTTCGTAATAGTACTTTAGCAGTTTATTTTTGTAATAGTAAATACTAGGCAGGCATAAACTTGCAAGAGGCAGTGGGACAGTTTTCACAGTCCACCTGATGGTTAGTGGATGCTGTGAGCCAAAGATACCTACATCTATCCTCGATTAAAAATAAAAATTCGGATGTGTTCTCCCCTGAGGACTAAGATGGAATGCCTCGTTTCTCTCTCTCTGCTCTCGTACTACCACGTATAGTATTAGTGCTACTTATTTTAAAACAATATTAAGTTTAGTCCTTTGAAGAAAAATGTTAATAATCTACTGGACAAGGTATCCAACCGGGAACAGACAACATTCTGTACGGAGAGCGTGGCAGACTCTTCTCGTTACAATTCCGAGCTGACTTTGAAAGTACTGTATAAATACAACATATTATAAAAAGTGAAAGAAAAAATGCTATGAAAATATATACAGAAAAAGAGAGAGTAAGAGAAAAGTAATTTACGAAATTTTGTTAATATTCTCATTCTAATTATAAACTATATTTGTGATGTTGCTTTTTTTTCTAGTTTTTTGTTAAATCATTTAAAATACTACGGGGGAGAATAGTTATGAAGCAATTTTTCGATAATTTTGCAATAAAATTGAGCAATAAATATTATTTTAAAATTTTGCTTCACAGAAGTCACGGAAATAAAATTAAGCAATAATTATTATAATAGTAACTCCATAAACTGAAATAATTTTATAACTTATTCTTTATAATTATTTTGGAACGAGGGGCTGATAAGAGAATCAACAGAAACCGCTAGTAATGAAATAATTTTCCTATAATTATATATAAATCTGTATTTGCAAAAAAATTGACATTTGCGGAAGCAGTAGTCCTTACATTTAATGTTAGTTTTCTAATATAATCATTTTGTATAATAGAAATGTAATAAAGGCAAAGGTTTTGGAATAACGCATACAATAAATACGGTACAGACAGTAAATCAATAGGACCGAACTGGCTTTGATTAAGAACGCATTTGCATTTGAAGGCAAAGCAATGATACACGGTATTTGCTTTGGCGTGAATATATAAGTATACGAGTATACGAGCAGTCCTTTGATTTGAAATATTCCAGCAGAGTAATAAATCATTATGGTTAACACTATATTTATTTTGTTCAGTTTTTAATTTTAACAATTAAACGTTTGATTTTCAGTTACATATCTCTAAATCAACTTTAATTTGATTTAATATAATGACTTAAGATTAATTATTTTTATTATAGCTCGAAGAAACAACCACCGATGGTTAATAAAGGTTCTCGAGTGGTGGACAGCCCTACACGTGACGGTAAGCCACGTGTAGGGCTACTAGATGCAGAGGCGACCTGGAGGAACATGCAGGAATTCGATGTATGCAGGTTTATAAGCTGAAGTAGCAATGCCAGTCATATAACCGATGGGGATGAAAGGTTCTTGAGCAGCAGCCTTGTGCCGGTAGGTGCAGTGTAGGGAGCCCCGTACTAACTGGATGAACCTGCTAAGACATGCAGGAAGTCCGCTGAAACTGAAACTGCACGAACTGACAGAGACTTTATCCGAAAAACTTCCGATAATTTTTTGTGAAATCAAAATAATTAATAAGTTTAACTTAACTTAACTTATCTTCACGCACAATCCCTGACGGGGTAGCCAGAGAGAACAGATCGCCAAGTGTCACGATCCTTACAAACCTCTTTTGCTTCTTTCAGATTCATTATCTTCTTCATGCATGCAAGTCTAGGTATCCGAGTACTCTTGACCCTACCCTCTTCGAGCAATTTGCTCACATGGTCTTCGAAAGTTAGTCTCGGTCTACCTCGACACCTTTTAATATTAACTTTCGCGCTATATATTTTCTTCACCATTCGGTCTTCACTCATTCGCTCAACGTGCCCAAACCACCGAAGCACGCCCACGGGTGACAACGCATCTGCATCTTGAGTCCTTATTGAGGATAGATGTAGATGTCTATGGGTCACAGTAACCACTTACCATCAGGTGGACTGTGTGCTCGTTTGTTACTAGATCCTATAAAAAAAAAAAATTGTGTTAGTAAGCTGCCTTAACGATACAGGGGAAAATCCTAGTGTGGGTGTAACGTTCTTTTAAGATAAAGAAGATAATGGTACGCAAATAATCCACAAAGATTAATGGAAGCAAGTTATTGTGATATCACAGCCATGCACTTTAGTTTATCATATAACACATTTTGGATACGTCATGTCAACTTTTAGGTATGGCGTGCAATATTTTGAGGAAATTCATTAAACCGGTAAACAGTCTTAAAAGCTGAAAAAAGTGCATTTGAGTAGTCAAAAACTTACACTAAAGAGCTCCAAATTCTTCCTTTTCCATCTCTTTTTATCTATGTGAGTGTGACGGCTGTGTTTGCCCGTGCAAAACTATAATTGTTTAAAAATCTTTATAAGAAGGTAGGTACCCTTTGAGATTTACGGTCCAACAATCAAGGTCAGTATAAATGCGGATATTTTGTATAGGCATATATAGCATATATATGGCATTTCTTGGGGGAGGCCTATGTTCAGCAGTGGACTTTTGAAGGGCTTTAATGATGATGACATATAAATAAAGAACCTTCTGTTAAATAACCGAATATCTTAAATCTAAATAACCTTACATTGATAGATCATATCCGGGCGAAGCCAGGGGTGGACCGCTAGTTAGCAAGTAAGTATTTAATTATATGAAGAAAATAAATAATATACAAAATATCAAATAACCATTAAAAGATTGCTAATTGATAAGTCTTAGTATTCTGCCAATGAATACCTTTAGATGCTTAATTTTATGTTATATGTATTTGAGTTTGCCATGTATAGAAAACATATTTCAATTACTGGTAATAACCGTACGACTTCGACACTTTAAATTATTATTTCATTCTTACATGACATTAATCTTAACTTAGTTCTCAGTTTTTGTTATTGACTTACGTATTTAATTATAATATTAATTAGATTAGATGACAGTTTTTATTTGACAATTATTTCTTAGTGACGTGAAGCACCGACACACCGGGAAGCCTGTAGTCTGTGAACATGTTCAAGATCGTCCCCGCCATTACATCAGATTTGATAGACCACAAATTCTCGCAAAAAAGCAACTTTTTCTACCATGGATGATTCGAGAGACTATTGTAATTGAAAACATCCTCATTTTCATAGACAAGATGGATTGGTGCTACCATCTGTTTAGGAGGATCCCTTAAAAACAATTAATCCAAACCAAGCGTACCATCGCAAGACTTCAAGACAAAGCTTGTTCTGCGTAGTCTGGCCAAAAATAATATTCAAAAGCTAAAGGTAGGCGGGATAACTATGATATTTATACGTCTAACACCTCAGTCCCCCCGTGACCATGGGTGCTGTAAAAATGTATACCCGAAATATCGGGAATTAAAAAGTTAAAAACATGTTTTTTTCTTTCTATTTCTGTTTAGAAATCATTTCTTTTTTTATTTAATTCAAGTCCTACGGAAATAATCAATTCATTCATCAATTTCATACCTATGAGGTATGAATAAGGCACACTGAAAGTTCTGCGCTCCTGGCCGCTCATAAATGTTTGAATTTCGCGTCGCGTGCTCGCGTGTCAATTGTTTTATCGCGTTTGTTGGAATTAACGCTAAAATATTTAAGAGAGGATTTTTTTTATGATTTAACTTTCTCTTCAAGATTGGACTGCTCGTCTTCAAAATGCTTTTAGAAGGGAAGCACCTCGTTTGAGCACTTTAAGACGTTGGCACGCAAAATTTTATCGTGACTGTTTCTCACCCTGCTGAAATTCCTGAAAGTCGATTAACAAATGCGATCATAGAGGTAAATATGACTCGGAAGAGGCCGTGATAGCTTTCATTCAGCACTTAAGAAATATGCCCTCAGAGATGTCTTTATCTTTTCAGTCATACAACTGAGATAATCTCAACACATCCACGCTTTATTAATTATTATATTGATTTAATTCGATGATCCGCTATATATTACGCCGGGTATTCGTCAATAATAATAATTTCTGTACAGACAAAGGGTTAGAATTTTGTTATTGTTATATTCACCTTTATTTACATACACAAAGTACAATAAAGCGTAAACCTCGCAGCTGTTAATAGTCCATTGTTTTGCATAACTTTACAAGGAACCGCTTGAATCGTTCATTATCTTCGCTCCTGTAGCCCAGTCACGTGCGTACTCCTCCGAGATGGGATGCTATAATATTTGAACACCGAATATAAGCAAATATTTAAATGCTAAATTTAATGTAGTGTAAGATAATGAAGGAAGCGCCGTAACTTATTTACAAGATAATGTTTCAAAGTGCTTCTACTTTGTGCAGTTTACTTTTACTTGGTAAAACAGAAGCGTGTCACCGATTATTCCATATATGATAGAAATATCTTAAAATCAACCTGATATTGCTCACAATACAAAACACCTAATCTAATACAAAAAAAAAGAATATATCTAATAATATAATTTTACTAATTGAAATCAAACAAAAAAGGTACTCTTGCGAAAGAACCGCAGGATCGAACATGACCCTCTCGAAAACTATAAGACAATGCACCAGATAAAGAGCATTAGACATTGCTATAAACATACACATATATGAAAGTATTTTTTAATAAAACAAGTGAAAAAAAGTAAGAGTCCATGATGGTAAATAGCTTCTGTAGCCCATATACTTCAAACAAAGAAGGGTACAGATGCGTTGTCACATCTGCGGGCTAAGATAAAATGCCTTACATCTCTTAGTTATCATTCATAACACATATTGTATCTTGTGACGCAAATAATCATTCTGAGTAAATTTTCTGTCTGGGAGATGGAAGAACCGTCATTTATCGAAAATCACCTACTTTGACACCTATAGGATGAGATATGGCAATGGCTCTGTCTATGTGCAGACGTATGTCTGTGTGTATGATAGTGAAATATTGGTGTGGCGGTGAAGCTTTTCTTAAAAAAATGTTCATTCATTCATGAATTTATGTGTGTAAAACACCACGATGCAATATAGATAGTAGATTGACAGTGGTGCCTGAATTTTAGTTCTCTTTAGTATTTTAACGTTACGTGAAATTAATCATCTACAACATTTGTAAGTTCGGGGAATTCCCAGTAGCTTTACCAAGTAATCTTACTAGTAAGACTGGAAAGAACTGGGATTTTTTTGCCAAGCATTTCTTATAAGACTACTGGAAACGTTCGTGGTGTATTCCCAATAATATTTCTAAATACTCGTTTATCATATTTACAAATAAATAAAATTCATGTCTGTTTTTAATGTCAAAATTACAGCTTTTTACTAAATGCATATGATAGTATATACGGTACGTATAATAAAATACAATCTTTAAAATTATTTACTGTCTGCGTGTCTGTTTATTCCAGCTAATCTCCGGAACGGCTCGACCGATATTGACGGGACTTTCACTGGCAGATAGCTGATGTCATAAGAAATAACTTATGCTACTTTTATTTTAAAAACAGAATTACCACGCAGAACCTTTTATTTAAAAAACAGAAAAACCAACAAAAATAACACGCGAGCGAAGTCGCAGGGAATAGCTAGTTTATAATCAATTTTCCAGTTATATCAAGTAAGATATAACCGAGTATTTTCTTACAAAGTAGACCCTACTAGTAGACCACTCTGAAAGAAACATTCTTAGTACTACTCTATAAAGTACATGGAAGTTGTCATCACTTTCGTAATAGTACTTTAGCAGTTTATTTTTGTAATAGTAAATACTAGGCAGGCATAAACTTGCAAGAGGCAGTGGGACAGTTTTCACAGTCCACCTGATGGTTAGTGGATGCTGTGAGCCAAAGATACCTACATCTATCCTCGATTAAAAATAAAAATTCGGATGTGTTCTCCCCTGAGGACTAAGATGGAATGCCTCGTTTCTCTCTCTCTGCTCTCGTACTACCACGTATAGTATTAGTGCTACTTATTTTAAAACAATATTAAGTTTAGTCCTTTGAAGAAAAATGTTAATAATCTACTGGACAAGGTATCCAACCGGGAACAGACAACATTCTGTACGGAGAGCGTGGCAGACTCTTCTCGTTACAATTCCGAGCTGACTTTGAAAGTACTGTATAAATACAACATATTATAAAAAGTGAAAGAAAAAATGCTATGAAAATATATACAGAAAAAGAGAGAGTAAGAGAAAAGTAATTTACGAAATTTTGTTAATATTCTCATTCTAATTATAAACTATATTTGTGATGTTGCTTTTTTTTCTAGTTTTTTGTTAAATCATTTAAAATACTACGGGGGAGAATAGTTATGAAGCAATTTTTCGATAATTTTGCAATAAAATTGAGCAATAAATATTATTTTAAAATTTTGCTTCACAGAAGTCACGGAAATAAAATTAAGCAATAATTATTATAATAGTAACTCCATAAACTGAAATAATTTTATAACTTATTCTTTATAATTATTTTGGAACGAGGGGCTGATAAGAGAATCAACAGAAACCGCTAGTAATGAAATAATTTTCCTATAATTATATATAAATCTGTATTTGCAAAAAAATTGACATTTGCGGAAGCAGTAGTCCTTACATTTAATGTTAGTTTTCTAATATAATCATTTTGTATAATAGAAATGTAATAAAGGCAAAGGTTTTGGAATAACGCATACAATAAATACGGTACAGACAGTAAATCAATAGGACCGAACTGGCTTTGATTAAGAACGCATTTGCATTTGAAGGCAAAGCAATGATACACGGTATTTGCTTTGGCGTGAATATATAAGTATACGAGTATACGAGCAGTCCTTTGATTTGAAATATTCCAGCAGAGTAATAAATCATTATGGTTAACACTATATTTATTTTGTTCAGTTTTTAATTTTAACAATTAAACGTTTGATTTTCAGTTACATATCTCTAAATCAACTTTAATTTGATTTAATATAATGACTTAAGATTAATTATTTTTATTATAGCTCGAAGAAACAACCACCGATGGTTAATAAAGGTTCTCGAGTGGTGGACAGCCCTACACGTGACGGTAAGCCACGTGTAGGGCTACTAGATGCAGAGGCGACCTGGAGGAACATGCAGGAATTCGATGTATGCAGGTTTATAAGCTGAAGTAGCAATGCCAGTCATATAACCGATGGGGATGAAAGGTTCTTGAGCAGCAGCCTTGTGCCGGTAGGTGCAGTGTAGGGAGCCCCGTACTAACTGGATGAACCTGCTAAGACATGCAGGAAGTCCGCTGAAACTGAAACTGCACGAACTGACAGAGACTTTATCCGAAAAACTTCCGATAATTTTTTGTGAAATCAAAATAATTAATAAGTTTAACTTAACTTAACTTATCTTCACGCACAATCCCTGACGGGGTAGCCAGAGAGAACAGATCGCCAAGTGTCACGATCCTTACAAACCTCTTTTGCTTCTTTCAGATTCATTATCTTCTTCATGCATGCAAGTCTAGGTATCCGAGTACTCTTGACCCTACCCTCTTCGAGCAATTTGCTCACATGGTCTTCGAAAGTTAGTCTCGGTCTACCTCGACACCTTTTAATATTAACTTTCGCGCTATATATTTTCTTCACCATTCGGTCTTCACTCATTCGCTCAACGTGCCCAAACCACCGAAGCACGCCCTTATCAATTTTTGTGATAAGGTCATCTTTCAAACCTGCCATATTGCGAATCTCTTCGTTTCGCTTTCGGTCGGCCATGGTAACGCCGCACATTTTACGAAGAGATCGCATCTCCACCGCCGCACAATCACATCTTCCATCCCGACTTAAAGCACTCCCCAAGTATACAATTTCATTTACCTGTTTTAGACATTCCTGATTTACCCATATTTCACACTTCGTTCTCTCTTCGTCCCTTTCAAATACCAGAACCTTAGTTTTATTAGCATTCAAACGGAGACCTTTAATTTCACATTCCTCTTTCATACACGTGACTAATGCCTGCAGTTCTGCCTCTGATGGTGCAATAAGCACTGCATCATCAGCATACAGCAGACAATTTACTTTAATGTCACCCAATTTCACACCCAAACAACTATCTTTCAGCTTCTGTAAACAGCTGTCGAGATACAGTATGAACAGCCAGGAAGACATGACACAACCCTGCTTTACGCCCGTTTGGACGTTAAACATGGGTGACAGGTCATGCCCTACCCGCACACAGGCTTTACAGTCACAGTAAAGAGACTGCACAGCCCTTAGCAATCGACCATCCACACCATACCCCGGCAACAGTTCCCACATTTTCTTCCTTACAACCTTATCAAATGCTTTCTCAAGATCCACAAAAGCACAGAAAATCTTCTGGTTAGCAGCCAGAAGCTTCTTCGTGATCATGCGGAGAGAAAACATTTGATCTGTGCATCCTCTTCCAGGTCTAAATCCGCATTGTGCCTCCCATAGAAATCTTTCCGATTTCTCTTGCATCCTACGTGTCAAAACCTTCGAGTAACCTTTACTTGCTAAACTGGTCAAGCTGATCGCCCGATAGCACCCGCAGTCAAAATGTGAACCTTTACCTTTATATAAAGGCACAATGACTGCGGATCGCCAATCATCCGGGACATCCCCCGTCCGCCAGCACAAATTGCACAGCAGATGAAAGCTGTCCCAGCCCCAAAATAATTTATAAAGTTAATGATTGTTAATGACAGAATGATGACATTAATACATAACATCTAGGCAAAACCGAAGTTGGTCGTTAGTTTAAAATGAATATATTCATACATACTTAAACTTTAACACTTGTCACCCAGAGGGGTAGGTAGAGAATATGGACTTCCATTTGGTATACAATCCTGATATTATTCTCTTGCTTCTTTCACATCCATATATGATGTGAAAGAGGTCCCTTTGAGGCGGATATTTTGATCCTGACTGAATGTAGACTTACCTCATATAAACCTGTACCACAACTACTCAATTATAGTTCTTATTGAACGACACGCCATCTGAATCAGAATGATGGTGTAGTTACCTATATTAAAAAATCTTTACAGGCAAAAGTTAGGGAAATAAGTCTTACTCACGCTTCTTGTCTTCAGCTTGACGTACTTAATAACACAATATTATGTATTTATCGATCCCCTTCTAATACAAATGCTGATGATTTTATAGACTCACTTTGTTCACACTTGGATACCCTAACTAATCAAAATAACATTATAATCACGGGAGATATTAACATTAATATTACACCCAAACTTATTGAACCGGCATATGAGTACAAAAATAGAACTAACTATTTGAACGCTCTCTCAGCATATGGTATACTAGCGGGTCACACTATACCTACTAGAGAGAAGAACTGCCTAGATCACTTTATGCTAAAGATTAACAAGAATAAACATACAGCATTCATAGCAGTTTTGCGTACCACTATCACAGATCACTTTACTACCGTTCTTTCTCTATCTAAGACTAAACTATTAAAGTCTATTAATAAAACAAATACTAAAACAGATTATATTAAAGCTCATAAGGACCTCCAACAAAAAAATATTAATGAATTACTGTTTTATAGTGATCCAACGGCTTTATCTGACCGTCTGGTAGCTATCCTCACTGAATCACTGAATTCGAATACCATAAATATCTCGATTCCTAGAAGCCAGCGCACAATAAAGCCGTGGATTACTCCCGGCATTTTACGATGCATCAAACATCGTAACAAACTACAAAAGAACAGCTTCGAAAAGAGAGTCACAATGAAATATTAAAAATAACCTACACTAGATATAGAAATTTCTGTAATAAGCTTATTAAAAAACTTAAAGGGAAATACGAAAGAGACTTGCTTACTAAATCAGTTAGTAATAATAGACTGCTGTGGAAAAATATAAAAAGCATTACCTTTAACAATAAATCATACGATGAAAGTGAGGCGTTATTCAAACTGAAAAATGATCCAACTGAATCTGCAAATCATATTAACAATTACTTTGCGAAACTAGGAGAGCATCTTGCCGAAAATATTAATTAACGAGACGATGGATAAAGGAATCAAATGTCTGACTGTTTTTTGGACCTCAGGAAAGCGTTTGATACCGTTTTCATCCCTATTCTTGTCCAAAAACTAGAACAATTAGGTATCAGAGATGTTGCACTATCTCTCTTTAAGAGCTATCTCTCTGATAGAATGCAAAGAGTGAAATTGGGTCATTACATCAGTGAAGACGTTGCTGTATCCTATGGTGTACCACAGGGAAGTGTGTTAGGACCAACGTTTTTTCTTATATATATTAATGACCTCTGTAATCTAAAAATTGACCATGCGCACATCTTTTCCTATGCTGATGATACAGCAGTCGTTTTTTCTGGGAATAACTGGGCTGATGTGAAGAATAATGCTGAATCTGGCCTGCACTTGATTAACAACTGGTTAAAAAACAATCTATTAACCCTGAATACGGCCAAAACTAATTACATCTGTTACAGTATTCAAAACCATTCACAACCTGACACTAACTTCAATCTATTAATTCACTCTTGCAATCCTGAAACTGAACCCACTAACTGTGATTGTCCTGCTATAGACAGAATTGATAAAACGAAATACCTGGGGGTTATGATAGACCAGCGGCTCTCTTGGCATTCGCACATTGAACTAGTCTCTACCAGATTAAGAAAATTGATCTGGATATTCAAGTCCTTGAGACATGTAGTGCCTGGGGGGTGGGGGGTTGATTATAGCCCCAGAAGGAATATTTTTAAAGAAATTTACACTTCACTTGCGCAATCAATCCTAACTTATTGCATTTCCATTTGGGGAGGAGCGGTTAAAACAAAAATGATTGAGGTGGAACGTGCGCAACGTGCTTTACTGAAAGTGATGCTCTTTAAACGTAGAAGATTTCCAACTCACACTTTATACGCTCTTTGTAAAGTCTTATCTGTAAGAAAGCTGTACATTCTTAGCGTTATATTAAAAAGACATAAAACTACACCTTATGTCTCAGACAATATTACAGCTAGGAGAAAAAAAAATGTTATTCCACTTACCAAAACTAGAACCGCCTTTGCTAAAAATCAACTTAACAGTCGTTCGGCCTATCTATATAATAAAGTTAATAAAATCGTAGACATATACACACACACACACACACATCACACACACACACACACACACACACACACACACACACACACACACACACACACACACACACATCACACACACACACACACACACACACACACACACACACACACACACACACATCACACACACATACAATTCTTATTTTTCATATTTTTTTGTACCCCTAATACTGTTATAGATAATAAACTTTATGTTAACTAGTAGCTATGGAAGAGCGAAGGCACCTAATACAGGCAAGATTTTTGCTTAAAAGGTGTCTTCGATCACTATCTGTAAATGTAGACAATATGTTATCGAAATAAATTATTATTATTATTATATATTAACGCATTGATGCTTGTCGGTTAAAGGTACTCTTAATTTGTCCCGTTTTTAATATATCTTCATTTTCGTTGATAATTTACCGAATGGGGAATCCCATGCTATGCTAGTGTTAGACGACTCTGGTTCTACTGCGGATATCCTCATTTCTGAGTTTATCACGCAGAGAAACTCCGAGCATAGCCCTCTCCATAGCTCGCTGAGCGACTTTGAGCTTCCTCATCCGGCCAGCAGTGAAGGACCACGTCTCAGTTCCGTATGTCGTCACTGGCAACACGCACTGGGTGTACAGTCTCGTTTTCAAGTTTTGAGGTATACCTGACGAGAAGATGTGCCGTAATTTCCCGAACGCTGCCCAACCGAGTTGAATCCGTCGATTGACCTCTCGGTAGACGTTGGACTTACCTAGTCGGACTATTTGTCCCAGGTAAACATACTCGTCAACAACTTCGAGCTTAATGTTCCCAACAACTACCGGCATAGGTGTAGACATTAAACATGATCTTTGTTTTGTCCATGTTCATCTTAAGACCTATCCGTTGGGAAGCACTACTGAGGTCATTGAGCATAGTGCTTAGGTCCTCCAGGGATTCTACCATAAGGCCTATATCGTCGGCAAATCGAAGGTGAGTGATGTACTCGCCATTGATGTTAACACCGTATCCTTTCCAGTCCAGAAGCTTGAAAACGTCTTCCAATGCAGCGGTAAAGAGTTTCGGGGATATGACGTCACCCTGTCTTACACCTCTCTGCAATTGGTGGTCTTCTTCTTCAAGAAAGGCGACAACGCTCTCTTTAAGAAAAACAGACCGATTTCCCTTCTGAACCGCGTCTACGTGCTGTTTTCGAGAGTCATTACGAATCATTACGAGTCTCGTAAGCAGACTTGACGACTTTCAGCCTGCCGAACAAGCCAAGTTTCCGAAAAGGCTTTAGCACCATAGACCTTAAACATACCCTTCAGCAAATTATACAAAAATCAGAGAGTACAATTTTTCACTAAGTCTGGCGTATGTGGACTATGAGAAAGCCTTTGATTCCGTCGAAATTTGGGCGGTGCTGCAGTCCATTCAGCGGTGCCAAGTGGACTGTCGGTATATCGAAGTGCTGAAGTACTTGTACAGTAGGGCTACGATGGCTATCCGAGTACAGAACCAGAGTACGAAACCTATCCAATTATGTATGTTACACAATAATTAAAAACACAAAACAAATTAGAAATAGCTTGGTAGCGATCACCTCATTTCCAGGGGGTTATTTTCATTCATAAATTCCTTAATACTATAATAACCCTTATTAAATCAGCTTAACTTAATAAAGTTTTTGAACTTCGGGCAGGCCAAATTTTATATATTTTCTAAGATTTTGTGGTAAAAGCGTAAACATCGCCCAAAGAATGAATTATTGACTCGATGGAGTCGAGTAACTGGTACTAGCTTGTGTCTGTTCCTAGTATTTACAGAATGAATATCACTTATTTTTGTAAAACAACTTTATTTTGTGTACGTACATTACGTTTTCATAAATGTATTGAGAGGCAGAAATTAATATATAAATTTCGTTAATTTTTTGTCTCAGCGACTATTAAGGCCTTAAATTATAAATTGCTCTTATGGCCCTCTTCTGTAAAACAAAATATAATTTCAGTGTAAGTCGCGTGTTCCCATAGCTGAACACCATACGACATTATGCATCGAAATAGCTAAAGTAAACTAGCCTAGATATTTCAACACTGGTAATATTTCTTATCTTTTTTACAGCATATTTTGGTTGGAACACTAAACACAATTTAATTAAAACACAAACAAGTGGTATTTAACATCTGTAACTCAAAATTGAAGTGAATATTATAAAGTAACAATATTAAATTTTTAAAAATAGTTGGGAGCATTTATTTTACAACTTTTCACCAGGCCACAACATCCAATGTTGGTTATGCTTATTAGTAAAATCAATCATTCATAGTGTTACGGCCTACAGCTGCCTATCTAATAGTAGGATCTTCCCGGCCCATGAAGGAAGACCTTACAAGCAGGTGCAGGTCGGGCCTCCTAAGGCCAAAGTGGAATTTCTCTAATTACACTAAGCAATAAGGGGGAGCGCTCTATACTACTGCCATTCAACGGGGAGAATATTAGACGGAGCTTACTTACCTATATCCAAGGCGACTGTTCCCTCAGGATTCGGTCAGGTCGCATGTGGTTGTGTGGTGCAAGGGAAATAAGGTGCGGTGATGTGTATCTGGGTGTGACTGGTGGTGATTGACCTTATTAGACCTTTGCCTTCGGCAGCAGCCCGGACGTCAGCACCGCTCCAAATTGAGGTAATATTCCGCGGCGCCGTCCACAGTCACTTTCTTCGTTCGTCACGATGACAGTCCATTAACTCTATCGTACTATTAACTAACTTACAGAAGCCACTAACTCTCGTTGTTATAAAGCTTAACACACAAAACGAACAGGGAGTGTCCGGATCAAAGGTCACTACCGTTTCGCGTAGCAACAGTTATTTCTAGAATATCAAAGGCCGCATTAGCTAATATTGTCAAATGCACTTATACAGATTCTGAGTCAGACACAATGAGTCCAGGGGAAGCTCTCCAGCAAGGAATGCGCGTTACAAATCCTAGACAGTATATTTACTAGCCGCACCTAATTATTCCGAGTTCCCGAACAAAAATTGAGAGCGTGCTGACGTTAGCACAGCTGGCAGACGACTCAGCCTTTTCGCTCGCGACCCGCGCGCACTTGCCACGCTCGGCCGAACTTCAACTGGTATCGCGCCGAGCCGAGTGCCATCTTGCGTCGATTCTTGACATTAGCGCTTGGCGCGAACACATAGAATAGAATAGAATGATTTTTATTCAATATGGATTATTACATAATACTTATTGAAAGTCATTATTTTATTTACCACTGGTTCGGAAAATACCTCTGTCCTGGGAAGAACTAGCAAGAAACCCAGCTGGACTTATTTTTAAAAATAAATTTCATTTAAGAATAATTTTGTTTATACAATTTAAAATGAATTTTCATAGAACCAGCATGGCGGCTATCACCTTATACCCAGGGGTTATTTTAATTCATGTATTCCTTGATATTATAATAATCCTTTCTGTACAGTTTTTCTTTAATAAAACATTTAAACTTGTTTATTGACAAACTTTGAACATGTTCTGGGATTTTGTTGTAAAAGCGTATACATTGCCCCATAAATGAATTACTAATTCTGTGAAGTCTAGTAACTGACATTACAAGCTTATGTTTGTTCCTAGTGTTTAAGGTATGAACATCCTTATTCTTATTAAAGCTATTTATGTTTTTATGTACATACATTACATTTTTATAAATATATTGCGATGCCAAAGTTAATATGTTTATTTCTTTAAATTTTTCTCTGAGGGACTCTTTACAATTTAGATTATAAATCGCCCGTACGGCTCTCTTTTGCAAAACGAATATAGCTTCAATATAAGTCGCATTACCCCATAGCAAAATTCCATAAGACATTACGCTATGAAAGTAATTAAATACACTAACCTAGCTATCTCAACATCTGTGAGACTTCTAAACTTTCTTACAGCATATGCTGCAGAACTAAGTCTGCTTGCTACGTTTCGCGTCAATAGTAATACCAAGAAAAACAGTGGTATCCACATGATTCAACTCCTCCCCATTTAAGAGCGCATTGGTTTTCGAATGTTTTACATTAGGTTTTGTAAATTTAATACATTTTGTCTTATTGCCGTTTAAGAGCATATTGTTGGCGTTAAACCAATGTACCAATTTCGATAGAGCATTATTTACATCGTCATAGTTAATTAACTGTCGTTTGAGTTTGAAAATTAAAGAGGTATCGTCAGCACATAATACTATATCGTGATTGTCCCCTACAAGATAAGGTAAATCATTAATATAGATTAAGAACAGGAATGGGCCAAGAATCGAGCCCTGAGGAACGCCCATTGATTCTACCGATCCGGAGGAACATTTACCATTGATGGCGACTTTTTGAGTTCTGTTTCTTAAATATTAAGTAATAAGTATAAGCACCAATTTTTTTAAACCGTAATGTTGTAGTTTCCTGATTAATGTCTCATGATGAACACAATCGAAAGCCTTGGAAAGGTCACAAAAAACACCTAAGGCATCTTGTGAATTCTCCCAGGCATTAAAAATATATTTCATAAGCTCAACACCGGCTTCAGACGTCGAGCGACCCCTTGTAAAACCAAATTGATTTTTATGAAGTAATTTATTTGTATTAAAAAAATTAACAATTGATCCAAAATTATTTTTTCAAAAATTTTACTGAGAGTTGGTAGTACAGAAATAGGTCTATAATTAGCGGGGTCCAAAGTACTACCAGATTTAAAAAAAAGCTATTACTTTACTGTACTTCATTAAATCAGCAAACACACCAGAATCGATACAGGTATTAAAAATAATAGCAAGATGGGGTGCAATTAAATATATTATGGACGCAATCACTGTAACGAAAATCCCCCACAAATCTGCGGTTTTCTTTACATGAATGGTTTTGAAGTATTTTACAATAAACTTTTTCAAATCTAAATTCTTTTAAACAGTTATTAACATTCTGTGTAAGTAATGACTCGGCGACAGTTGGAGAAGTATTCAATGACTCTGTTGTCAAGATAGGAACATCAGTGAAATATTTCTCAAACACTGCTGCAAATTCTTGATTTGATTTAGTCAATTCATTATTAATTTTTAATTGATAGTTTGAGTTACGAGGTTTCTTTACCGGTTTCGCTGTTAATTATACTTCACGTCATTTTAATTTTATTCCTAGCCGTCTTAATTTTGTTACATATATAATGTAAAAGTCCATAGTTTCAAAATTTCTTGTGTATAAACTGCTGCGTTTTAAAAAAAAATCTTAAATTATGTATATCCAAATGTAATGCAAAAAATACAGGACGCTAATTGACAAATTTAACTTTTTTTCTCTCGACGTTTCAGTGCTTTATAGCACCTATTGTCAAGGGGGTAAATATGAGGCAAATTAAACGTGATAAAATTTCTAAAGTTAGTTTAATTTTAAGACAAATGTACTTAAAACTGACAGTAAATCTCAGAAAGTTAATAGAATTTCATTAATATCTATCAAAAGATAAGGCGAACAAATCTCGAAAGGGACAATCCGAATGGATGGAAATTAATTGTAGTTTGATTTAATAGTTGCAATAAATGTAATTGTGGTAACAGTTAAAACCACAGACCAACAGATTTTACTACGAAAAAGTTAATTCGCAATATTTTACAATTAAGGTCTAACGATCTAAATATTATATATATATTTTATCTCGTAAATCAATGTTTTTAGTAAATTTACAAACTAGGTAAGGCGCATCATTTTATTTTATTAAGCAGATCACAGCTAATTATTGTATTGGAAAAATTTATTTTCGCAAATTAACGCCTGATTCTATTATTTTTAGTTTGAAAAGCTTTGAAGCTTTGAAAACCATGGTAACCGACATAGCATAATAAGCTGAAGTAGCAATGCCGGTTATATAACCGATGGGGACGAAAGATTCTTGAGCAGCAGCCTCGTACTGGTAGGCGAAGTGTAGGGAGCCCCGTACTAACTGGACGAACCTGCTAAGACATGCAGGAAGTCGATGGGTTCAGGTGGCACAGGACCGTGCTTTGTGGCATTCCTTTGGGGATGCCTATATACAGCAATGGACTTGTGAAGGGCTGTAATGAATGAATGGATAAAAAAGCTCCTTGTTTAAATGGGTTAATTTCATTAGATAAATGATATATATATGTGATGAAAGTAAATAGTGTTATGACAATTGATCGACTGTAAAGAACACCTGACTCGAAATCGCGAGCGAGTTGCGCAATATTTTTAAAAGGAATATCTGGTAAAGTAACGTAAGAAAACGAATAAATAATGCTTGTTTCAGTAACGCGTTTAATGTACCTTACTGAATAGCTCAATAAGTCTCGTATTTACCTGTTAGATATTGTACTGCCAATATTCATCTTTAAACTGGAATACAACAGTCTACTGCTGCTTTGCCACTTACTTAGCCAGCTGGATTACTAGACATAAAAGATACAAAAGTATATACACTTAAGAATGCAAAAAGATCAAAGTCACAACTTGGTTCAAAAATGAGATAAACGCCAAACTATTTTAATAATAATAATAATAATAATAATAAAGTTTATTCTTTTCTCTCACAAATTTAACATAAACATACAACTTAATATTAATTTACTACAATCAATTTGTGAGATACTGGTGTCCGTACTAGGATTCCCTGTATGACAGATCACCAGCCCCCACCTACAGACCAATCTATAATAATCTAGGTAATATTAGGTGTATGACAAACAATAAATATACGAAAAGCAAACGTGTGTGTGTGTGTGTATGTGTGTGTGTGTGTGTGTGTGTGTGTGTGTGTGTGTGTGTGTGTGTGTGTGTGTGTGTGTGTGTGTGTGCGTGCGTGCGTGCGTGTGTGTGTGTGTGTGTGTGTGTGTGTGTGTGTGTGTGTGTGTGTGTGTGTGTGTGTGTGTGTAGCGTTTGGGATTTATTTCATGATTTTAAGTAATTCCTCAGTCGTTTCATAATCTTGACTTAATAGCCATAGGGTTACTATCTTTTTGCATTTAAATTTGGGACATGTATATATGGATAAAATGGAATTAATTTTGTTGTATAGATGAGAACCCAAAAAGCAGAAGAAGTTATGTGTATAACTACTTTTGTATGGTGCAATAGGACAAATTTTACTTTTGTTTCTTTTATTTGTCAGACGAGAAGGATCGTAATATGTCAGAGAATGTTGTTTCATAATAGTGTGTAAAATAAATAACTGGCGGACTGTGAGAACTTTACAGTTTTGGTATAGTTCTTTAGTGGGATAGAGAAATGGAAGAAAGTGACTCACCTTGAGAAGTGCTCGTTGGGCACGTTCTAACTTAAGTAGATGTGTTTTGGAAGTACCACCCCAAACTGTTATGCAGTAGGTAATTAATGATTGGCAAAGTGACAAGTAGGTTGATTTTAATATTTTTTCATCTCCCACATGTCGAATATTTTTAAAAATATAGATCATTTTACGTAATCTATTAGTTAGAAGATTAATATGTGCTTGAAAATTCAGGTTGCTATCAATCATTATACCTAAGTACTTTATTTCATTTACTTTTTGGAGCAAAGGGCAAGAACAGTTAATAACATCATTATAATTTTGACAGATATGTGCTTTTATATGGAGATTAGGAGAAATAGGAGTGTTAATTTTTTTAAATGTAAATGACATATATTTTGTTTTGGAGACATTAAGCATTAGTTTATTATGTGTTAGCCAGTTTACAATTAAATTGAAACCTTTTTGGGCATTCAGGTATACTTCTTCCCATGTATCACCGCTGAATAAAAGGGCAGTGTCATCGGCATAAGAAACAAGCGTCCCATTTATCAATCTTGTCTGGCACATGCTGTTTATATAGATCAAAAACAGGGTAGGACCCAAGATACTACCTTGTGGTACGCCATGGGATACGGGAAGATCATCACTTATCCAATTTCCTATTTTGACACATTGCGATCGGTTAGTGAGATAACTTTCAAAAAACTTCAATTGTATTCCTCTGACACCTATCTTGTACAATTTGTGAATTAACAGCGGAATAGAGACCGTGTCAAATGCCCTAGCTAAATCGAGAAATACTGCTATAACTTTTTTCTTGTTGTCCATATGTTTAACGGTATAACTTAAGAATTCATGTACTGCATCACTTGTAGCTTTGCCATTTCTAAAACCAAATTGTGCATTTGAGAAGAGATTTTTTGATTCAAGATACCTGACCAGTTTATTATTTACTACTTTTTCTAAGATTTTCGAAAATACTGGCAGTATAGAAATGGGCCGATAATTATCGACACAATCTCTATTTCCGCTCTTATGAATAGGGTGAATCATTGAACGTTTGAATTCGTGAGGAAATATTCCAGTATTTAGAGATAGATTACAAATATATGTGAGTATAGGGGTTAGGATATTTTTGTATCGTTTTATAAGGGAACTTGAAATATTGTCCCGTCCCGTACAGTTATTTTTAAGACTTGATATAATTGTTTCGACTTCAGAGTCATCTACCGGAAGTAATGCAAATGAGTGACTAGGTGATATGTCTGGTATGCCCAAGGATAAGTCTGTCGAGCAGTTCTTAATAGACTCAGCTATATTCTTTCCTATGTTCACAAAATATTCATTTATATCATTAACCGACCTCCTAGGATCATTACAGAGAAGTTCTGTAGCTGGAGCTTTGATTTTAGTCGTGTGAGTTATGTTCTTTATTATTTCCCACAGTTTTTTGCTATTAGATTTAGCTTTACAAATTTCCGCCTTTTCATATTCTTGTTTAACTTTCTTTAGTATGTTATTACAAAAATTTCTATATCTAGTGTAGGTTATTTGAAGAATTGTATCATTAGGATGTTTTCTTGATTTAATATGTAAATTGTCCCTATTTTTCATGCATTTTAGCAAGCCACGAGTTATCCAAGGTTTTATAGTTCGTTTACGTCTCGAGACCGTTATGTTTTTGGTACATTTGTCAATAGCTAGATTAAGAGTATTGATTAAAAACGTAACTGCATCATTTACATTTGGCATTAAGTATACAGCTTTAAAATCTAATTCATTAAAAGTTAAATCTAAGGCCTGGTAGTCAATTTGATTAATTGTTTTGTAATGAAAAATATTTTTATATGTCCAATTTAGGCTAAGGATTATGCTATAATGATCTGTGATGGTAGTGTGAGCAACATGACAACGTGCGGGTAATTTTGATTTCAAAATTATGTGATCCAAACAGGTATGGGTATGTGTTGGGATATTAAAACCTGGTAGCATACCATGAGAGGCTAATTGATCAAGATAAATATGGGCTCTAGAGTCTTTTGATGAGGATGATATATCAATGTTTATATCTCCTGTCAGTATTATATTTTTATATTGTGCTAAGCCAATAAGTACGGAATTTAAAGATTCAAAGAAAGGGTTTGTATTCTTTACACTTGGAGGGCGATATATTGCAAGGACGACAGAATTAGCATTTAATTTTATAAGCAAACAATTAGCATCTGTTAGGTTAATTTCGGAGATATTATAATTATTATTTGACTTATAATAAATTACAACTCCCTCATTTTGTGTTTTATTATTTGTAGAAGCAGCATAATTATATCCGTGTAGTATGGGAATATAAGCAATGTTTTGTAACCAACATTCTGTAAATATAATTAGGTCCCAATCAACTTTGGCACGTTCCAGAAGAGTTTGGAAGTGTGGTATATTACGTTTTAAGCTTCTTATATTTTGTGTTATTAATTTCAAAGATGATTGATTATTATATATTAAATTAGCACTGTCATCAATGCTACACGTAAAGCTTGAGGCCAAAGATAATGCGTCTAGGTCTTTATTAATATTTTCATTAATACTATCGCCTTTTACAAAGTTCGTAATTTATTAGTCTAAAATTATGGTGAATAAAAATATAGTGTATTATTTTTCTTTTGTTTAAGACGCAAATAATGCAAATGTAAGGAATTATAACTAGGTCATATCTTACGTAAAGTATAACTAGATACTCGTAAAAAAATGTTTTATCGTATAAGATGGTACTTCGGTATAATATTATTTGGTAGCAGTACTTATTTATTCTGTGGTAGTAGTTATATTCAACGTGTGGCAGCTGATGGAAAAAATTACTTTTTAGGCTTACTAAATGCGGAAAATCAATATAGAAACCTATAGTTGAAATATTATTAATTTGTCTACAAACAATATGAGATCTATTAGTATAGCAAAAAATATAACATTTAATAGTTATCTGAGGAACATAAATGTAGTAATAATTCTGTGTACAATGAGTATTCTGCATAACACAAATTGAAAACATCACCTTAAAATATCCATTATAATTACAAGTTAGCGTTTTTGTAGCACGTTGATAATTTAGATAATAATACATTAAGACTATAATTATCCATTTAGTGGGTTTAATATGAGTTTTTAGTTTTTTTATAATATAGGTAATAGATTTAAATGGCCAAGCAAAATTGTTTGTTAGATTTATAAATGTTTTGCTTGGCAAAGTTGTGTCATAAGTTTTGATGGTTTTATGCTTATGTGATAAAATGTATTTCATCGCACAAAGAAATGTTAGGGTATGTGAGATATTGTTCGTATAATTAGTTACGAATTTGAATTTCATACGTTGTATACTTTAATACAGTAATAGTCGTTTATTTGAAAAATACAAAACTGCAAGCAAATTAAAGATGGTACGTTTAGTGATCTAAACTTCAATTCAACTTCAAAAAAAAAAACGAGAACCGGAGAACTTTTTTATCGGAATAGTCATCTCTTAGTTCTCAGGGGTGATAACGCACCTACATTTTAATTTTTAATCGAGGATAGAGGTAGGGATTTTTATGGGTCACAGCATCTAAATACTTATCATCAGGTGGAGTGTGTGCTCGTTTGTCGCCCTTATTCTATAAAAAAATGTGATTAAATTCTTTTCTGCGCAATGATATCCATAATATAAGCTACTTTAGATCAGACATCTGGCATGCAAAACATAACTACATGAATATCATTTTGTAATTTTTTTCGCAAAAGGAGGGTTATGTTATTCGGGTATATGACTGTATGTTGGGCACTATTTCTTGTTTATATACGATTGATTACAGTAAAAAGCTTGTATAATAAAATAAAAAGACGGCCATTTTGGTATCAAATCCATATTTTTAAAATATTCGCTACAATGTTACAAAAACGTCCGAATGTTTGGAGATTTTTACAAGACTTTTATCGGTACATATCGGTTCATCATCATTAAAGGCCAGCACAAGTAAAATGCTGTACCTATGTCTCCTCCAAAGAATTTCACAAACGGCGGTCCACAGCTTTCTGCATTTATCAACTTTCTACATCCCTTACTTCATCTAGTGGCGTGCCGTCCTACAATGATTACCGGTACAAGGCCACTCGAAAAATTTTCATCCCTATCTATTTGTTGGGTTTCAAGCTATATGATCCGTTTATGGCCACTTCAGCTTACTGGGTCTAGGTTGGTAGATATGGTTCTACTGCAGATATTGTCATTTCGGATTTTATCATGCAGAGAAACTGCGAACATAACCCACTCCATAGATTACTGAACGACCTTGAGCTTCCTCATACGGCCAACAGTAATAGACCACGTCTCAAGTTCATATTATGTTATCATTAGCAACACACACCGGTTGCACACTCTTGTTTTGAAGTTTCAAGGTAGACGTGACGAGAAGACTTGATGAAGTACAGTTCATTAACAAGACCGCACGGAAACTTAATTACAGCTAAAACAATTAAGGTTAGGGTGACGGATAAAACGTTCTATTTTAACATGCATGCAAGAAGGAAAACCATTAATTACAATTTTTTATAAGCACTAAAAGCTTGTTTAGTAAATAACTGTACAAAGTCCAAGATTGCAGACCAGCAACGCAGGGTCAATCCGAATGTGGATAAACGCAGAGACATTCTTTATTACCTAAGTCGGGAATTTAAGTACCAGGTTTTAGAGAACATTTCATTATATTATTTGGCCATATCCTCTTCCAAATAACTGAAGAAGGTAGTGTGCAGGTAGGCTTTTGCGGAAAATTCATATTTCATTAAAACATAAAAAGTTAAGTCAAAAGAACTAAAAAGAATTATAAAATTTTCACATGACAGCTTTGAAAGACGGACGTAAAACATTGTGTATAGAAACATTAAAGCACCGACTAAAAGTTTAGTTTTGACCCTTTTCTGAAGTATATGGTAGCTCAAGGTCAATTCCATATATTTCCATTTTTATTGGTGAAATAATTTCTCAAAATTATATATACAAACCAGTTTGAAAAAAAAGATAACTGAAAAAAGGTAACGGTAATTAAATTATTATTTACTTGTTTAAATAGTCTAAATTAAATCGGTTCTCAATTGACGAAAATATTGCGTAACACACATACAAAAACCCTTCTTTTTCTAAAGTCTAACACCCGTGTACCTAGAAAATTGCAATACGGAGGGTGATATTGGTGACAAGCTTGTGAAGACTAGAAGGAACAATCAATCCTTATGTGGTCTCTTGCATTGTACTTCGTATTCTAAACATTAAGATATTCCGGGGTAGAAGGGTCGGTTCTATTCTCGCCCTAGAATCTAAGAATATACGTTAAGGCGCTTGGGGTTTTTGGGAGAATACCGCAAGGAGGGTAAACAAAGTTTTGATTTTTTGTTCACTGTTTTGTAGCGTAGAGACTAAGAGGCTGCGTGACCGCAGATTCGAACCTTGGGCCGAATAAGTGTTCATGTGGTTTACAAATAGTTATTCCACGTCTGGATGTTTTTCCATGTGCAATATATGTATATAAATCGCGTCCGTAATACTGGAGAAAATAAGGAGTAAGTAACTATAATATAATAATACATAATAATATGTAATGATGTAATGACAATGAATGATTGATAGTGACTTTATATTATTTATTTATATAAATATTAATAAAATGAATGTTTGAAAATAACTCAGATATATCAATCATTCATTGTTATAGACACACATTAAAAAAAGAAAAACACAATGTGTATTTCTCCGTATTTTATACAACCCTTTAAAAGTCGGTGTTGATTATGACAAATGAACAATCAAATTTTATGGCACACAACGAAAAATAAAAAGGTAATAAATTATCTCTAACAATGTGGGGAACGGAGATGATTTATTTGAATAGAAAACATGAAAAATCAGAAAACGAAAAGGTTATGGTAGGAAAAAACAAACAGAGAGGAAAAAATCAAATAAAATAAGATTAAGAATTAATTTCATGCTCCTGTGAAATATTACAATGTCAATTTCAACTCAAAAGTAACAAAGCTATTTATTGGATAAAATATTTTTATATATTTATTGACTTTATTGCTATTTTTAATGATTTTACTGTGTTTCATTTTACTTATTTTTAACAGAGGAGTGAGGTGATTGATATCCCGATGTCAAATTTAACCTGGAGTACCTTTTACACACACCTTTTACAGCTTTTTAATTATTGATTTTGGTCAGATCTACCCAGATTGAATTTACTGTGTCTTGAAGTATTGCAGCGTTATGCTAGGATTTAGCACCCCACCCATCTTCACTATTGAAATTAGGATATATTTAAAGTTCAATAACCTCACGAATCGTCCTTAGTAGGAATCGGTGTTCTTTTTCGGGGATTTGTTTGGTTGTCTCAACCATTACATCAGATTTGTTAGACGATAGACAATGTTAAGTATTCGCCTAAATATAAGATATAATTTAAGTCATACAATCCTAAAATTATATTTAAAGCTTATAAATTAATAAATTTTAAATATAGAAACTCATTCAAAATAATAGTATAGAGTTCTAATGTAAAAAAATTGTATCTGAATGTGCTGAACGGAGCTAATAACGCTTGATCATAACTCGATTTTGTTTCTCAATTCGAATCGGTTTGGAAGTTTTATGAAAAACATTTTATGGCATCTTCTTTACCTAAGTTGCTTAAATTATTTCGTGTAGACCACTGTGCTATGTTGAAGCTATTATTAATATCATAATATTCATCAGATAGTATACGTATCCTATTTAGAACGTAGCTGTTCCCCGCGACTTCGTACGCGTGTAATTTATGGTTTTAATTTTTTTTCGAGGAACCCAATTATTTTTCTATAATAAAAGTACCCTAAATTACTCCTTATGACAGCTATCTACAAATGAAAGTCCCGTCAAAATGGGTCTAGCCGTTGCGAAAATTAGCCAGCACAAACAGACAGACAGACGTGCAAAAATTTTAAAAAGTGTATTTTGTTATAAGTACCGTTTATACTATCATACGCATTTAATAAAGCGCTGTAATTTTGAAACAGACACTTAATTTATTTATTTGTACATACAAATAAATAAAATTTAAGTGTCTATGTATGTACCTATGTATAGAGTATAGATTGCCAATGGGCCGGCCATATAGCTCGAAGAACCGACTACCGATGGGGAAAAAATGCTCTCGAGTGGCGGCCTCGTACCGGCGGACGAAGTGTAGGGCGTCCTTTCACTAGATGGAGTGACGACCTGGAGTGGAAGTCGATGGATACAGGTGGCTCATGACCGTGCTTTGTGGCATTCCTTGGGGAATGTCTATGTTCAGCAGTGGAATAATGAAGGGAATAATGAATTTCAATAAGTATTATGTAATAATGAATATTTTTTATTCAATATTCATTATTACATAATACTTATTGAAAGTCATTATTTATTTACCACTGGTTCGGAAAATACCTCAGTCCTAGAAAGAACCCTCAAGAAACCCAGCGGGACTTTTTTTTTCAAACATATTTCACTTAACAATACTAGCATGGTGGCGATCACCTTCTTCCCAGGGGTTATTTTCATTCATGTATTCCTTGATATTATAATAACCCTTTTTGTACAGTTTTTCTTTAATAAAATTTTGAAACTTGTTTATTGCCAAACTTTGAATATATTCTGGGATTTTATTGTAAAAGCGTATACATTGCCCCATAAATGAATTACTGATTCTGTGGAGTCTAGTAACTGACATTACATGTTTGTTCCTAGTGTTAAAAGTATGCACATCCTTATTTTTAATAAAGCTATTTATGTTTTTATGTACATACATTACATAAATAAATAGCGATGCCAAAGTTAATATATTTATGGATGATGATGATAATGATGATAGAGTATAGATTACGGCATGGTAGTACACTCATTGTCGGTGTAATGTATTATACTTGCTCTCCACATCCTACAGACCGAAACACAACAGTGCAAGCACTTCTATTTGACGGCAAAAATAGGTAAGAGTGTAATATCTACCCCGACGGACGCTAAGGCAGGAAGTTAGAAGTCAGAAGCTTAGAAGAGAAGGAAAGTCCTATTATCTAATAAAATAGAACTCATAAGTAAAATATTATGTTATCCACCAAGATACACACACCATATCTATACAAGTAAATAAAATTGAAGTGTTTGTTTTTAATGTCGAAATAACAGCTCTTTACTATATGTATATGAAAGTATATACGGCACTTATAACAAAAACACGATTTTTAAAATTTTTGTCTGTCTGTCTGTTTGTTCCGGCTAATCTATGAAACGACTAGGCCGACCGGGCTTCCACTGGCAGATAGCTGATGCTATAAGAAGTAACTTAGGCTACTTTTATTTTAGAAAAACAATTAGGGTTCCGCGCAAAAAAATAAAACCCATGAAATCCAATCGTAATAAATTACGCGCGTAAGTAGTGAATAAACCTGTTAGAAGGTAACCTTTATAAGATTTAATCAGCTACTAAAATTATTTATGCGAGTAGATTATAAAAGTTTATATGATTTATTTTATTCACGAAAAAGTGCGTGTAACCTCGACTTTTGAATTATCGATACTAACTTTGTAATTTATATGATTTAAAAAAATAAGTATTAAGCTATGGTTAAAGCAGGCTTTAACCTTATATTCAAAGTAACCACAACCCAAACAGCTCGAGTTGCATGCCTTACAATACTGAATATATTTTACGTTGATATTCTGTAAGAGCCTTGTTCCTTTGTCAGGTAGACTTTTTTACGTGAGTACTGAGTAATAAAATAGCAAACTCTAAAAATATTGATTTAGTTAATGGCTACGACATCGAAAGCAAAATACACGAATGTATTAAACAATAAAAAGTGCCCAGAAAAGGGTTTTAATATTCCTAAGCGATTTCATAACAAAATGTTTTCTGTAAAATTATATAAGGTTATCCGAGTTTAAAGCTTGCTCTATTTAATCCTATTCATTTTCAACTGCGGTACAGTGAAGTTCATGAGAAAATAAAAAATATGCAGGGGATATTTTTTAAATTATTTCTTCTCTTATATTGACAAGTAAATGTCCATAGCTGGACATGGACTTCTCCCCTTGTAGGAAAGACTTAACTTAACGTCACGCTTGGCAGCCGAGTTGACAACCGCAGTCGCAGACGTCCCCGTTGACGCAGCTGCCAGTCGCCGGTTTTAATATTTTACGTGGGTTTTAAAGAGACGGATGATGACTTCCATCCTTCGGAGGGCATATGTTTTTTCTGTTCATGTACTACAACCAAGAAACAAAACGGGAAATTGGATTTTCTTACGTCGAATTGCACGACTATAATAATGTAGAAATGATATCATTACATTAACAATCATTAAATATTCTAATTATATTATAAGTGTCATATAATTACAATTATAATACAATAACATTCGCATTCACGACTTTTTCTATTATCATGGCGGCGCCACGTACGAATGAACGGGGGAAGTTAATTTGTTAGAAAAGTGTAGAGATTTTTAACAGTGGTAGAGCCATGCGGCAGATTTTGCTGTCGCTCGGATGGGCCGGCTCGAACCGGGGTAGTACCACGACCTCACAGAAAATCAGCGTGAAGTAGAGGTTTACCTCTGCGTTTCGCTTGGTGAGTGCAGGTGGCCGGAGGCCCTTTTTACTGGAAATGAGGCATTCCATCTTAGTCCACACGGGTGACAACGCATCTACATTTTGATTTGTAACAGAGGATAGATGTAGATGTCTATGGGCCGCAGCAACCACTTACCATCAGGTGGACTATGTGTCCGTTTGTCACCCTTATCCTATAAAAAAAGAGATTAATGTTTGTTGCTACAATATAAGTTATATTTTACATTAATTAGATTAGAAATTAATAAAATAACTACCGATATTCCTCAAAGTAGAAGAATTAAAAAAATGTGTACAGAATTAAAGAACAAACCTCTGGGGTATTTTTTTACATATACAACCTGTACCAGAACGTAACGATCAAACGAAACGGGTTTGTAGACCATGGAAGGACTATTCGAAAAAAATTAAGTCCTATACCCAAGTTGTGTGGTTTAAAAGATAAAGGTTGATTCATATATTTTCAAGATGCAAATGAAGACCAATTTTAATTGTTTTTCTGCTTTGTATAACCTAATTATCTGCCTACTATACCTAGTATTTTATTTTTCAGTACCTATTACGGTTTAGTAGAAATAAATACATAAAAATTCCTAAAAGTGTAAAAATGTAACATTAAAGTTTTATCGAGCAAGTTGGACCCTTCACCCTGTAAAAAATATGCACCCACATGGACCTAATAACTATATTTAAAATTTGGCGCATTTCATATAGATTTCAAAATAGTAATATACCTGGTACTCTAATTTCAATTTTTTGTACTGTAATTTTTTTCTCGCAGACGGTAGATTTTGTAAAAATAACTCAATTAGATATTTTTTTTTAAATGATTCGTCGGTTCGATTAATGTAAAGAAAAATAATTTGTTTTCACGCTAATTTGACCGATTTCAGTCAGAGAAATTTTTATCCAATTTTGGTACTAAACAAAATACATTCAAAATTACAATACATACGATGCTTCTTAGCTTTAGTTGCTATGACGCATTATATGACGGAGTATGTAAGTGCAAGCGAGACCAAAGATATGGAAGTGACTAGTTCAGGTAGGTAATCCCGGTAATCTGCCCCCTTTGGTTTGTAAACTTAAGAAGAAAGGAAACAATAAGTGATTATAAAATTGATTTTTATTGATAATTTTTACAATAAATTTTGGAATTTTCAACCTCCTGCTCTAATAGACGCGCGGCATCTACTTATGAAAGAACATGTTATAGGCCGCCCTAATCTTCTGTTATTTGCTTGTGAAGAGAATTCAATTATTATTGTCGAAGCTCTGCAATATTGTGGATTGGTTTTGAATACACCTTTTCTTTTAGATATCCCCAATAAAAAAATCCAATGGATTAAGGTCCGGTGACCGTGCTGGCCATAATATAAGCCCCATGCGACCTATCCATTTTCCTGGGAAATATTCATTTAAAAAATTTCTCACCGGCAAAGCGTAATGGTAGTTTTTCAGACGCTAGCACTATGGTGGTAGGTTTTGGAACCTCTATTTTCAGTATACAGTTGGACACTTTTTCAACTTTCCCCTATATGAGATGGTTCTCCTTCTACTCTATACTCCATGGTAACAAACAACTAGGTAGTCAATTTTGTTTTAAATTATGTATGACGATTTGTTCAGACTTCGATAGGCCATAAGTTTAATTTGATAAAACATACTAAATTATTTTACTTATAATGGTGACATAATATGTAAACGCTGAATAATTCTATCAACAATTTTTTCGCCTTTGTTCTTTGTCGAGGAATCTAATCTCTATTTTTAAGAACTTTATGTATACGACTTGCCCTTTTTGCCATGTCCTCTTTTTTATAGATGTTTAGTATCACTCGATGATAATATTTTTTATAGTACTCTGCTTCACAATATGTTGATGCATCACATTCCTTAGTTTGTGGGAGATTTTGATGCCAACTTGAACCAGCAGACTGTTGGTGATAGTATATCAAAGCGTCGAAGCAGACATACATCTTATCTTGAGATTCACATCACCATCGGATCACTTGTTTCACCGTTCCACTAAAAGTACACATGCGCAGACATTTAATACACAAAATCGCACCACTTTTACATATGAAAATCTACTTCAAACCATTATTCAACCAATAATAATACAGGAGCAGCAAGTTCTCTGAAACCTAAACCACAAATAAATAAGAATTACCAGTGCCTAAAGAAACCTAAACCTATGAAAAATAATCAACAACTTGTGAACGAGATGGCGCTACTTTGTTATTACATCGCGGTATGGTTGAGTAAGGAAAAATAGACAGATTCGAATGAGCAAATATTATTCACGAAGATTGAAGATCGAAGAACCCATTTGTGATAGAACTGGTGAAATTTTTGTAGTCCTTGTGTTTCCACAAGGATTATCGAAATCATACCTAGGGCGATGGCAACCATTATTCTGTTTTCTGTAACGACATATCTCGTAGAGTTGCTAGTGGTAAGTCTTCGAATATAATGGGCAGGTCTCTTCTTAAAAATTCCAGGTAGACCTGCCCATTTAGTGCTTCTGGAAATCCAAAGGTCCGATTATCCGACCGTTGATAATACTTGTCGCAAATTTACTTTGAATTGATATTTCTTCGAGCAAATATAATAGTGCTGCTATAGCGATTAGTGCTGTACTTTAATATCGATTCTCATACCACATTCATTTCATATGTTTTATTGTTATTTATTAGTAATATGTTTTATATAAAATGGTAAAAGTATATTCCGCCTAACACTACTTTACTGGAAATGAGGCATTCCATCTTAGTCCTCATGGGTGACAACGCATCTACATTTTGATTTGTAACAGAGGATAGATGTAGATGTCTATGGGCCGCAGCAACCACTTACCATCAGGTGGACTGTGTGCTCGTTTGTCAACTTCATCCTATAAAAAAAAATTACAGATTTTGAAATTATAAAATTAATATTTAAGAAATTTCTTAAACGCAATTAGAATATTCTATAAAAATGTCAATTAGCAAGTAATTATATATGTATTATTGTGTTATATTAGTATTGTATTATTTATCATACATACATAGATATGTTGTTATATTTTACGACTTATAAATTACAAGGGCGGGTGTGCTTGCGTTCGTGCGTGCGTGTGTGCGTGTGCGTGTGTGCGTTTATGTGTGTGTATGTGTGTGTGTGTGGTGTGTCGGTGTGTGGGTGTGTGTGGCTGTGTGTGTCTGTGTGTGAGCTGAATAGATTTTCAAGTCAATCGGTGGAGCCGTTTCAAAGGTTTTCAAAATATAAAAATGAAAAAAAAAATGCAAATAGATTTTCGAGCGTTACGTTCTAAACTAAGCGGGAATTTTCAGGGATGGCCTGCAGAGTCAACCGTATTCTTCGTTTATTTTTTTTTATGTATTAGATACTTATAATAGCAGTTATTTCAGATTACTGAGAAATAATACGAAGTAAAAATACGGAGTAGGTAATACGAAACTCACTGCATAAGTGTTTCTGTGTCTTATTAATAATAAATTTAAAAAGATGAGATGGAACAATAGTCTTAATAATAATAATAATGACTATATTGAAAAAATAAGTATCATTAGTGTTCGAAGCAGGGACTTTAATAAAATGTATCGGAATTTGCCTTTGCATTAATGCAAAAAGCTAGTAATAAGATTTGTATGAAGAAACCAGAAGAGTTTTCTTAGTCTTTTTCACATATGTATTTTATAAATTTAAATGGTAACTGTTTGGAGAAAAATAGTCTACATGAGATTTCTTGCCATTACCAACAGTTCTCAAGACTTGTTGAAGAGATAGCGTAGCTTTCTTGGCTTTCAAAAAGTGCTCTGTAAAGAACAAAACAATACTTTGACTTTTTTTATAGGTTAAGGGCGACAAACGAGCAGACATTCCACCTGATGGTAAGTGGCTGCGGCGGCTCATAGATATCCACATCTATTCTTGATTACAAATCAAAGTGCAGATGCGTTGTCACCCGTGATGACTAAGATGGAATGCCTCATTTCAAGTAAAAAGGTTCTCCAGTTCTTTACACTCACCATACGAAATACAGCAGCGTTAAGCTGATATTTTACGCTGGTATTCTTTAATAGCATGGTACTTCCCCGGTCGAGCCGACCCAATCGTGCTACAAATATACTACTAATATAGCTGCAGCATCGCTCTACCAAGTAAAGACTTTCTCTACGGTGGATTTATGAACCTTCAAGTGATATAGGGAATAGTTAAGAAATTACTTGAAATATAAAATTATTCGAAATAATTTTAAAAGTAAGAAAAATAATAATCAAAACACAAATACTGAAAATTTAATTCGACCCAATCGTGCTACAAATATACTACTAATATAGCTGCAGCATCGCTCTACCAAGTAAAGACTTTCTCTACGGTGGATTTATGAACCTTCGAGTGATATAGGGAATAGTTAAGAAATTACTTGAAATATAAAATTATTCGAAATAATTTTAAAAGTAAGAAAAATAATAATCAAAACACAAATACTGAAAATTTAATTCATCTTTACATCGTAAAAATAAAATTTTCCAAATCATTGTTTTTGTTTAGCACACGTCACGAAAAATCCTAACATTGTCATGTGGGATTTGTTTTTCATTTCCATAAAGGTCTATTATACCTCAACGTACGCATAGAAATCGGGACATTTATGATTTATGAATTTTATGTTGTACTTTTTCGAATATTGCCATTTCGAAGACTAAGATGAATTGTCTCCTAGCCTACAAGTATTATGGCTCTTATTTTTGTAAACTGAGAAAAAACAGCGTGTGACTTCAGATTGGCTTAGATAGCAAGGTGTTACTTATCTTTGATAGATTTCTAGACAGAACTGGAGTCTTGTAACTGTATATAAAATATGTGAAGAGAAAGATACGTACCCCTTTTTACCTTGTGAGATTTGGCATAGTTAAAGATTTTATAGAGAAGGAGTGTAGAAATATAAAATATATGTTAAAAATACCTTAAATGAAACAAAATAAAACATACGTTCTTTAACTTCATACTGGCAATTTCATGCACATAAATAACCTTAAGACAAATTATGTCATAATTTGACGTTTTTAACCAATATCTCAGATTAAGTACCAATGAGTATATTGCAATTACTACCTTTTATATATTAACTAGCTGATACCCAGCACGTTGCTGCCACAGAAGAAATAATTGTGGAAATATTGTTTTAAATTTAGAAGAGTTATATTATTTAAGTAGGAATGATAATACATTCACTGGAATTGAATGATATATACATCATAACTTTCAAATAAAATTTTCTGCACGATACACGCGCCACCTCTAGTATAAGTTAATTGAACTATTCTTATAACCTTCGCATAAATGCTAGCAATAAGTTGACAAACTTTTACCGCAATCTGACGAGGGGTAGGGCTGCGCATAAAATACGAACTAAGAAACCTTTATTTTCATATATTCGTTTTGCAGTTGTAAGCAAAATGCGGCTTGTTTAATATACCAATTAACTGACCGTAAATGAATAACTGTCGCACATATAATATCGATATATAAGAAAACCAATAATTTCTAATACATTATGAAATAATTATTTTAATTAAAATGAAAATGGATTAGGTACGTACCAATAACATTTAAAACCAACATATTCATCATCATTATCGTTATTACAGCCTATCAGAAGTCCCTTGCCGAACATGGGCCTCCCCCATGAATTTCCACAAAGATACTCGTAAGATAGCGGGTCTGCAACTGCAATTTTTATATGTTATTAGTTAGACGCTGCTGCCGACTGCTGCTGGTCCTTAACTGCTGGCCGGATGAGGAAGCTCAAGGTCGCTCAGCGAGCTATGGAGAGGGCTATGCTCGGAGTTTCTCTGCGTGATAAACTCAGAAATGAGGATATCCGCAGTAGAACCAGAGTGACCGACATAGCCCAACGGATTAGTAAGCTGAAGTGGCAATGGGCCGGCCATATAGCTCGAAGAACCGACAACCGATGGGGAAGAAAGGTTCTCGAGTGGCAGCCTCGTACCGGCAGGCGAAGTGTAGGGCGTCCCCCCACTAGATGGAGTGACGACCTGGTAAGATATGCAGGAAGTCGATGGATGCAGGTGGCTCAGGACCGTGCTTTGTGGCATTCTTTGGGGGAGGCCTATGTTCAGCAGTGGACATGTGAAGGGCTGTAATGATGATGATAATGCTGCTGCCGATCTTCTGGTGTGTACATCTAATAAATCAGATGGGGTACATCTGATTTATTCATCGATATTCTTAATAGTTAATATTCGGAATGACTGTAAAGTTTGCAACTAACCCATTACAATATCAATTAGAATTCCTGAACGCAAAATTTAATATAAAGGAAGCTCAAAACGTAAATAAAACAAGTCCCATTTCTAATACAAATTTTCCTCGAACAATTTGTCTTGTAAAACACGTTCCAAAGAATATAATTTAGAAAAGTAAGCAGTGAAAAATGTTTACGAAGGTGTTTGAAAGTTATAGTGATTGAACTACTACAGTCTTCTGCGTCTACTTCGTAAAGTTGGCAAGGAAACAAAATTTAATAACACCGTCCAATTCATTACGAGATTTCACATCATGTTGCAGTATGTCAATGTTTTTTATGTCAAAAAAATAAAAACATGATTGAGTAAATCAGGCGTTACTTTACGGAAATCCGTTATAATGGGGTTGTTATAAACTAACTTGCTTAATTCCGCGTAAAGAAAGAAAATGATGTGTCCTGCTCAGTTTTAAGGGGACCTCCCACCCTCCCCCAATCGCGCGCACTATACCCGTCGCCGTTAATCTCAGCACTACCACCCCCAGCACCAGCACACTGGGCATGACACACCACTCTCGAAATTACGACACGTGTTTCCTCCGCAGAGTTGAAGCAATACCTACTTCACCTGAGGATGCCTTGTGTAGAGGCGAAACACGTGTCGTATAACCCCAAATAAAAATATTTTTATATTTCGAGACAATACGACATATTAATTGTGCGATAATATGTAGAAATATTGCAATTAAAATTATAATTTGTGATCGTAAAAATCAACATAATATATTATACATCATAGCCAACATTAACGTTTTTAATAATAATAATTTTTAGCGACTTCAACCTCGTAGAATTAAAAAAAAACCTACAGATTAATAATAGGAGTCTTTGTGCAAGTAGCTTAATTGTCAAAGAACCAATTTAAAGTTTTCATTTTAAAGTTTTTTGCATTTATTTCAAAAATTATGTGCGATACCCAAATAAAATTGAAGATTTATTCATTTCGCGTAAAAAGGGTTTTATCACTGTATCCTTTAAAACTAATAATTTTGATGTGTTACGATGTTGAAGTAAAAAATGTTATTTTTTTATAAGAGAGGGGGCAAACGTGTATGCGGCTCACCTGATGGTAAGTGACTACCGCCGCCAGAGGAACTGCAGATGCATTGCCGGCCTTTTAAAAAGGAGTAGGCTCTTTTCTTGAAGGTCCCTAAGTCGTATCTGTCCAGAAAAATCGCTGGTGGTAAACGATTCCACGAGAAAGTTGTGCGAGGAAGAAAACTTCTTCGAAAGCGCACAGTGGTGAACCGTCAATCATCCAGATGGTGTGGATGGTATCGGGAGTTCTGCCGCGATGTGCGTTCGTGAAATTTGGCGACTTGAAGCACCGACACACCGGGAAGTCTGCAGTCTGAGAAAATGTTCAAGATCGTCCCCGCCATTACATCAGATTTGATAGGCCACACATTCTCGTAAAAGAGCACCTATTTCCACCAAGGATGATTCAAGATACTATTTTAATTGAAATCATCCTCATTTCAATATAGAAGATGGATGGGTGCTACCATCTGCTTAGGAGGATCCCTTAAAATAATTAATCTAAACCCAAGCATACCATCGCAAGACTTCAATACTGTAAGCTCGTTCTGCGTAGTCTGTTCAAAAGCTGACGGTACCCGGGATAACTATGATATTGGTACGTCAAATACCTCAGTCCCCCCTGGACCATGGGTGCTGTAAAAAGAATGCTGTAAAAAAGTACCTGAAACATCGGGTATTCAAAAGTTAAAAAAGTTTGTTTTTTTCTTTCTATTTCTCTTTAGAACTAATTTCTTTTTTTATTTATTTCAAGTCCTACGAAAATCATCTACGTAAGAATAGCAACAAAATTTGATGATGCAAATGTATAAGGTATATGATGTATAAATAAAGCACACTGAAAGTTCTGCGCTCCTGGCCGCTCATAAATGTTTGAATTTCGCGTCGCGTGCTCGCGTGTCAATTGTTTTATCGTGTTTGTTGGAATTAACACGAAAATATATTAGAATTTTTTTTATGATTTCATTTTCTCTTCAAGATTGGACTGCTCGTCTTCAAAATGCTTTTAGAAGGGAAGCACCTCATTTGAGCATTTTAAAACGTTGGCACGCAAAATTTTATCATAACTGTGTTTCTCACCCTGCTGAAATTCCTGAAAGTCGATATTCAAATGCGATCATAGAGGTAAATATGACTTAGAAGAGCCGACCCATTCGTGCTGTATCCATAATATAGCAGCGTGGTACTACCACGTATAGTATTAGTGCTACTCATTTTAAAACAATATCAAGTTTGGTCCTTTGAAGAAAAATGTTAATAATCTACTGGACAAGGGATCCAACCGGGAACAGACAACATCCTGTACGGAGAGCGTGGCAGACTCTTCTCGTTACAATTCCGCCCTGACTTTGAAAGTACTGTATAAATACAACATATAAAAAGTGAAAGAAGAAATGCTATGAAAATATATACGGAAAAAGAGAGAGTAAGAGAAAAGTAATTAACGAAATTTTGTTAATATTCTCATTCTAATTATAAACTATATTTGTGATGTTGTTTTTTTTCCTAGTTTTTTGGTAAATCATTTAAAATACTACGGGGGAGAATAGTTATGAAGCCCTTTTTTGGTAATTTTGCAATAAAATTGAGCAATAAATATTATTTTAAAATTTTGCTTCACAGAAGACACGGAAATAAAATGAAGCAATAATTATTATAATAGTAACTCCATAAACTGAAATATTTTATAACTTATTCTTTATAATAATTTTGGAACGAGGGCCTGATAAGAGAATCAACAGGAAACGCTAGTAATGAAATAATTTTCCTATAATTATATATAAATCTGTATTTGCAAACAAATCGACATTTGCGGTAGTAGTAGTCCTTACATTTAATGTTAGATTTCTAATATAATCATTTTGTATAATAGAAATGTAATAAAGGCATACAATAAATACGGTACAGACAGTAAATCAATAGGACCGAACTGGCTTTGATTATGAACGCATTTGTATTTGAAGGCAAAGCAAAGATTCGCGGTATTTGCTTTGCCGTGAATATACAAGTATACGAGTATACGCGCAGTCCTTTGATTTGAAATATTCCAGCAGAATCTATACTAATCTATACTAATATAATAAAGCGGAAGAGATTTTTTGTTTTTTTGTTTGTTTAAACGCGCTAATCTCTGGAACTACCAGTCCGATTTGAAAACTTCTTTTTGTATATTATAGCCAGATTCATGTGGAATAGTATAGGCTATGTAGCATTAAGGTATATTACTCATATAGCCTTAAATATGGATATTTGTTAAGCAAATCAGAAGAAAAAGTACTCCCGAAATGATTTATCCGCGTACGCTGGTGTTATCGTTAGGGATACGTAAATACAATGTTCTAGAAAAATATAGCCCTTTACTCCGTCTAAAAAAAAAGTCCGCGATACCATATGTCTATTTCTTATACATAAGCCATAATTTGGTATTTTATGACAAAAAAAAATATTGAAAATTTAAAAGTGATATATGAGCGTTATTATTAGATATGGCCTATTTATCGTTACGAACGAAAGTTACTTCATCATCAAGACAATTTTATGAAGATAAACTTTGTTCCTTATACCATGTTATTTGGACGCATAGTTTAAGAGATAATGTAAAATTAAAATAATTCAATACTTGGCTGGGCGCGCGAACGACGCCGTTATAAAATGCTTGAACTAGGTCATGTCGCGCACCTTGGACACGTGATGACGCGGATGAAACCGCGGGCACAGCTAGTAATAAATAATTATGGTTTACACTATATTTTTTTTTTTTTAGTTTTTACTTTTAACAGCGTAGACGGGCTGCAATTTTTTCATACAAATGTATTCCCCTATTATCTTCCTGGATAATACGTCTAGATTAATCGTTTTTGTTTATAAAAATCTAGGTCCATTGAAGGCATGCCCCTGTCATTTATTTTTTTCCAAAAAATTATTACTAAAATAAATATGACTTATAAAAGCTTTTACAAAAATTTACTTCGCAAATATCCGCGTTATAAAATAAAATGATGTGTCTTACCTAGTATGAAGAAGCACCTCCCGCCCTCCCTCAATTGCGTGCACTATCCCCGTCACCACTAATCCCAGCACCGCTACCTCCAACACCACTACACTAGGCAAGACACACCACTGACGATAATACGACACGTGTTTCGCCTCTACACGAGGCATCCTCAGGTGATATAACAAACATCATTGGTGATATAACCTCTCTCTGTATGAAACAAAACTATTTCCGGTTTAATAACCGTTTCTATCTACAAAAAGAAGGGTTAGCTATGGGGTCCCCTCTAAGTCCCCTTATGGCGGACATTTTCATGGATAATTTCGAAAAACAACATATAGTTATCAATCAAAATATCTTATATTACTATCGATATGTAGACGACATAATTCTTTGCTGGACTGGCACAAGGAGACAACTGGATGTTTTCCTCAATAAAATAAATAGAGTCCATGACAAAATTAAATTTAAACTTGAATTGGAACAAGATTGTTCCCTTAATTTTATTGACTTAACAATAACAAGAAAAGAATCGTCACATGTTTTCCAAATTTATCGAAAGCCAACTCACACCGACACGGTCATCCCCGCGTCATCATGTCATCCATGGCAACATAAAGTAGCCGCTTTTTATTGTTACATTAACCGGTTGTTCACTGTCCCATTAAGTAAAGAAAATTATTTAAAAGAACTTAATATAATTTATCAAATAGCGGTCTCTAACGGTTTTTCAAAAAATCTCATTAACAATTTAATTATAAAGAAACAAAAGCATGTTATTCGCAACTCTCTGTACGCGGTTCAACCTCAAAGTGTTCATCGATGTGTGAGCAGTTTGACCTACTTAGGCCCCATATCTGAAAAAGTAGCTAATACTCTTCGACAAAACGGTGTTCATGTGGCGTTCAAAACTAACAATTCTCTTAGAAATATCTGTAATAGTAAAGATAAGTTGGATATTCGTCAAAAGTCAGGTGTTTACAAACTTGTTTGTGACGAATGCCACGCCGTTTACGTTGGTCAGACTGGTCGCAATTTCGAGACACGATATAAAGAGCATTTAGCCGCGTACAGGAATTGCAATCCCGATAAATCCCATTTTGCCAAACATCTTTTGGACACTGGACACAACCTAGCCAACGACCATTCCTTCAAAGTCTTACATACGTGTAATAAAGGGCTGCGGCTGTGTGTGCTGGAACAGTTAGAGATATTAAAAAGTAATAATAATACCATTGCATTGCTGAATGAACAAACAAATGTTACTAACTCACCTCTCTTAAATATCTTCAAGCCTGCTCTCTAATAATGTGGGCGTTGCGCGGCGGTTTGTTTTTAATTTTACAAACGGCTGCGTAAGTCCAGCGGTGATTGGTCGCATGTTTTATCGCATAACGCAATCGCTCGCTTCTTAGGTAGAGAGCGGTTGCATCATCGGTTTGTATAAAAGGCACTTGTTTTGGCTCGCCGCTCACTTAGCGGTTAGCCACCGTAGAGTCTATATCACCTGAGGATGCCTCGTGTAGAGGCGAAACACGTGTCGTATTATCGTCAGTGGTGTGTCTTGCCTAGTGTAGTGGTGTTGGAAGTAGCGGTGCTGGGATTAGTGGTGACGGGGATAGTGCACGCAATTGAGGGAGGGCGGGAGGTGCTTCTTCATACTAGGTAAGACACATCATTTTATTTTATAACGCGGATATTTGCGAAGTAATTTTTTGTAAAAGCTTTTATATAATGGATTTCCGCAAAGTAACGCCTGATTCTATTAATTAAATATGACTTACCAAAAACCTAAAAAAAAGCCCCGTTTTTACCTCCATAATCAGACGACTACCAAACAAATTTGAAAAGTTTTTAAGATAAAAGCATAGATCTATTCTTCCTTTAAATTTTGATACCAAAAATAATTTAATCAGCTTAGTTTTCATGGAGAAAACAGGGGAATACGAAAGGTCGATCGGTCATGGTTTTCGCAGGTAAAATCGTTTTGAGATGCAGTTGTCCCTATCGCACTCTACGGGGGGAGACCAGAGGTGAGGGAGGGTTAGACTAATACGTAAACAATTAGGGAAGTGACAACAGTTGAAGTTTTTATCGATATCATAGTGATGCAGTTGATATCGACTTTTATCCTATACTGATTTACGGGCGGCACAAAACAGTGTAATTAGATGCTCACTTTATATTTTTTAAGAGAATACGAAGTAATAATTCAGTGATATTTTAAGTGTTTACGTTTACTATTATTTGAAATGAACTTCTACGAAGTGTCTCTTGAAAAAATACAAACCGTTACCAAATAATACGTAACTAATGTTCGCACTCTACTGCTTGGTGTGATAATTCTGCTTACTTGATTTGCCAGCTTTACTTGAGAGTTTATAAAATAATGACTGCTCTTATCAAGTAAATTCTTAATATTTATGTGGCAGAAGAGGTGCTTGTGGGTATTTTAAATAATACAAAAGTTATATAATAATTAATATGTACATTTATTCTGTAGTCATTTCCATGCTTTCTCTTACGGGTAAATTTCATGGTATTCGACCGTCAATTATTTCAGGGAGAAGGCATTCGTGGAATTTTTTTTTAATTTTGGTTCGATGTTTTGCCAAAATTCGTCGTCTTTTTCAATTTTTTCATATAATAAACCCTTGGGGCTCCACAAAACGAAGTAACAAAACCTTCGGCCTGTGATGTGCAATTGGCCTTGTACTTGATAGTAGTAGTTCTGATTCCTTTTTAATTTTAACTTGTCGTTGTGGAGTATGCAGGAGTCGATTTTTTTATTTTCTATTCCTTCTGTTGGAGTCATCTCGGCAATGTTATACGGGCACTTTATTTCAATAATTGAATCCTCATTTATTAGTCCATCGTGACTAGCAGCCAAAAAGCTTTTATTCTTATCGATAAACAACCCGCACTTGACTACGGACAGTCCAGTTTCTTTTGAAAACTCTTTTACTGCTTCATCTTCTTTCTGTTTTCCATAGTTTGACGCAGGAGTGCTGTTGAATTGCGAGTATAGCAAAGATTTTAATAAACCCGCAACTGATGTTTTTTTTACGCAGTTTACACACTTTGTCAAAATTTGATGCCGTGATACGCTTACGCCTTTCTATTATCCACAATTTATTGTCACTCTGGCCAATCGTGCTACGTTCAAGTTCTTCAGCTCTCTTTTTTGATAGTTCTAGTTCGGAAATAAATGTCTTTTTCTTTTCCTCATATATTTCTGATGGCATATCAGGCTCTAATTCTAGTCGACCGTAATTTTCGTCAGGTCCAGTTTCCGTTTTGTACTTGATCTATCGTCAACGAACGAAACTTTTCTTTTTCGGCATTTTTCACTGTAGTCTTTTGATCTCCTTATTCTTTCAATGAATTTTTTTGTGTATTTGCCAGGACTGCAATTCTGGATTTTTTTGACAAGCGTGAATGTATAGCGGTGTCGCTGTTCCATGATAGAACCGCGCCAAAGCATCGTGCTTGGTAGGAACCTATGGTCGTGTAATTGACCTCCAATAAATTTTGCAATTACATTGTTAAATTGTTCCACTGTATTGTTTGTTACATCGAGTATGAGACTTTCTGCATTTGATGCTAAACTCAATGTGTAATGCTGAATGCCAGTCCATTATCCGCTAGTCTGAAGATCAGCAACAAAATTTGTGTCGTTTTTGTATTTTTCGGGATTACAAAAGTAAGCGCTGCAGTTTCTGTGGTCTCCAAAGACATGGCTGGGTCCATTTTTTATATCCTTTTTTAGATTTTTTAGATTTTCATTGGGATTTATATCTTCTGATTTTTTGTGATTTACTGCTACAACTATCGCTTTTCTCAAACGCAAAACATTTTTTCCACCTTTTTTCGAAGCTGCACTGGTACAAAACCCTTATGGTTATTTGTTTTTTTCGTTAAAGCCTTCAATTTGTTGCAGAAATTTCGCAGTAAATGATTTTTACATTCGATTTTTGATATAATAAAATCAGGACCGTAGGGTTGCTGATGATGCTAGAATCACCATCTCCAACGAGCTTGTTATATTTGACTCCATGCATATCTATACTTTTTGCAAAACCTTCTGCAATTATGTCTGCTTCCATAGCATTAGCGCTGTCATGCCAATTTTTGAAACATCTGTGCTCAGCTAAATCTACATTCAACTTTTGACTTCTCGCACATACACAACAGTATGAGTTACGAATGCCAAGAAACAAAACCATTTTAGTCCGCAGTCCAACAATGCATGCAGCCCCAGACGCAGAGCTAAATCCACTTTTGTAAGATCGTTTTGCCCAAGAGCCATCTGCAACTACTATTATTAAAGGCCAGCTATCTTTGTCTACTTCGCCATTTAAAATAGCAAGCCTTTTTTCTTCTTGCTCAGCGGCTATCATCTCGTCTACGGCACATTCTTCAATTATTGGTATCATAGATTGTTCAATATTCGTATATGTTGATTTATTCATATTTGGCATATTTAGCACGCTACAAATTTCGTTTAACTGTGCATATCCATTTCCTGAACAGAGAATTCCTTCTACAATCGCATTATTTGCATTTAATTTCACATTTGTGTCTTCACTGTGCACAGTTTCAATTATTTTACACATTTTACATTCAAATACATATTTGCTTATAAAACTATTTCGTTGCTCTTTAACGAAATTTAAATTGGCAAATGTGCAGCCTAAATGTTGGTGCTTAATGCTTGAAATAGCAGAAAACAGATATTTTATATCTACGATTCTGCGTCCTGATAACTTGTCGTTTTGAATTTCTTCATTATGGTCACCATCTTCGTCATCACAAACTAAATGCAAGTCATCGAGTGTAGTGGTCGACGATGAGAAGCTTGCGTTTTCATCAAACGGTTCTCAACTCTCTCTGAAAGTTGCATGAAAAAAACATTTAAAAGTGCCTATGTAATTTGAAGATTTCTCTTGATTTTCCTGGGGCCCCATCATCAGATCCTGACTTATACCTTTCATCATCAACTCAGCAACATGAGATGATGATTACCAGGTATAATGCCTATATGTGTCTATAATATTTGGAGAGTTCCCTTGATTTCTCCAGGATCCCTTCATCAGATCCTGATATGATGATCATGGGAACACATGAGAAGTATACTGTTTCAAACAATGCCCATAAAATTTGTGGATTTCCCTTAATTTTCTTGGGATCCCATCATCAGATCCTAAATTATACCTTTCATCATAAGCTCAGCAACATGAAATGATGATTACCAGGCACAAATATCTGCATTGCGTTAGACGGTATACGAAAAACATTATATGTGCCTATAAAATTTGAGAGTTGCCTTCGATTTCCCTGGGATCCCATCATCAGATTCTGACTCTCTGAATGAAACCATCTCAGGAGTATAAGCTTGCGTATAAAAAAATAATTTTTAAAATTGGTCCACAATAGGCGGATAAATCGGTGAACATATATTAAAAAAAATACATACATTCGAACATATTACCTCCTCCTTTTTGGAAGTTAGTTAAAAATTTATAAGACAAGTAAAATCCCTATCACCGACGGCAACCCCAGTCGGAAGGTGAATTTCAATTACATATATAGTTTTATAACATATAGCCGTGGTAGCTCAGATGGTTAGCGCTCGCTGTAAATTTCACAGTACGCGAGCAACCCGGGTTCGATCCCCGCCGGCACCAATTAAATTGTTAATTGCAATTTAAGTGCTAATTTACCACGTGCTCGGCGGTGAAGAAAACCATCGTGAGGAAACCTGCATGTCTGAGAAATAAGAAAAAAAGATAATTTTCGAAGACATGTAAAGTTCGCCAACACGCATTGGGGCAGCGTGGCGGTCATTTCCTTGCCCTAAAATCCCCTCAAAAATGAGAGAAGGCCTGTGCCCAGCAGTGGGACTTATATAGGCTGTAACTTTAACTTCATAATATTTGATTGCAATAGAGATAGATAATATATTAAATGTATATTGTAATTTGACATAAATGCATATTACAAGCGTCCGCAATAGGTGGTGTTTCATCCGCTGAGATGGGATAAAACACGTGTGTAACAAAGATACTAGGCATTGTTATTGCAGCTTTCATATTATTATCTCGTTATGACAAGGACCATCTGGAGTACAATCCAGCCATTCCATTCAAAATTGACCACCTCACGCCACTCTGGCCATAACGGATATGAAATTTTAATTACTTGGATGGTAATGTACACGGTGCAAAATGGATCTTCCGTTTTATACGTAAATGATGTTTTTTTCTCTTAGTACTCAAGAATAGACGCGTTTTATTCCATTTTCTTCGATCCATTATTAACGAAAAAGGGTTTAACTGAAACAAAAATTATTATGGTATGATTATATTTGTAAATTGAAATTTTATCAAACAAAATTCAATAAATTTACAACTTTACAAGTAGTGTTTTGTTAAATTATATGAATTTCTTTTGTCAATTTGAAGGGGGTAACAGAGATAAAATTTATTTAGAAATAAAATAATACTCACAATTTTTCTCCAGTCGTTGAAACAAATTGGTATTCAAATTTGATTCACAAGCCAAGTCAAAACAGTGAAGCAAAGAACCAAGTCCGTAAACAATAGCAAATGTATAACACATGAAACACTGCGAACGACGATATCTTCAATCCGAGATCCGACTGAGAAACGAGCGAACATAGCTTGGATGGTGCGGGAGGCGGGACGGCAGCGGGGAAAAGGCACGGGCGGGCGGACGATGCGCGGTACTGAGCTACGCACACAAATACAGACTATTCACTCACATATTGATACCTCGGTAGCTCGGGCGTAACGCGACGGCAATAGATTCTTTTATTTTTATTATAGCTCGAAGAACCAACCACCGATGTTTAATAAAGGTTCTCGAGTGGTGGAACGCCCTACACGTGACGGTAAGATATGCAGGAAGTCGATGGATGCAAGTGGCTCAGAACCGTGCTTTGTGGCATTCCTTGGAGGAGGCCTATGTTCAGCAGTGGACTTGTGAAGGGCTGTAATGATGATGATGATGAATGAATGGATATGAATGGATAAAAAAGCTCTTTATTTATATGGGTTATTTTTTAGATGAATGATATATATTTGATGAAGGTAAATAGCGTCATGACAATTGATCGACTGTAAAGAACACCTGACTCGAAATCGCGAGCGAGGTGCGCAAGTATGTAAGTGCAAGCGAGACCAAAGATATGGAAGTGACTAGTTCAGGTAGGTAATCCCGGTAACCTGCCCCCTTTGGTTTGTAAACTTAAGAAGAAAGGAAACAATAAGTGATTATAAAACCAGTAATTTCTTTACGATTTTTATTGATAATTTTTACAATAAATTTTGGAATTTTCAACCTCCTGCTCTAATACACGCGCGGCATCTACTTATGAAAGAACGTGTTATAGGCCGCCCTAATCTTCTGTTATTTGCTTGTGAAGAGAATTCAATTATTATTGTCGAAGCTCTGCAATATTGTGGATTGGTTTTGAATACACCTTTTCTTTTAGATATCCCCAATAAAAAAAAATCCAATGGATTAAGGTCCGGTGACCGTGCTGGCCATAATATAAGCCCCATGCGACCTAGCCATTTTCCTGGGAAATATTCATTTAAAAAATTTCTCACCGGCAAAGCGTAATGGTAGTTTTTCAGACGCTAGCACTACGGTGGTAGGTTTTGGAACCTCTATTTTCAGTATACAGTTGGACACTTTTTCAACTTTCCCCTATATGAGATGGTTCTCCTTCTACTCTATACTCCATGGTAACAAACTAGGTAGTCAATTTTGTTTTAAATTATGTATGATGATTTTTTCAGACTTCGATAGGCCATAAGTTTAATTTGATAAAACATACTAAATTATTTTACTTATAATGGTGACATAATATGTAAACGCTGAATAATTCTGTCAACAATTTTTTCGCCTTTGTTCTTTGTCGAGGAATCTAATCTCTATTTTTAAGAACTTTATGTATACGACTTGCCCTTTTTGCCATGTCCTCTTTTTTATAGATGTTTAGTATCACTCGATGATAATATTTTTATAGTACTCTGCTTCACAATATGTTGATGCATCACATTCCTTAGTTTGTGGGAGATTTTGATGCCAACTTGAACCAGCAGACTGTTGGTGATAGTATATCAAAGCGTCGAAGCAGACATACATCTTATCTTGAGATTCACATCACCATCGGATCACTTGTTTCACCGTTCCACTAAAAGTACACATGCGCAGACATTTAATACACAAAATCGCACCACTTTTACATATGAAAATCTACTTCAAACCATTATTCAACCAATAATAATACAGGAGCAGCAAGTTCTCTGAAACCTAAACCACAAATAAATAAGAATTACCAGTGCCTAAAGAAACCTAAACCTATGAAAAATAATCAACAACTTGTGAACGAGATGGCGCTACTTTGTTATTACATCGCGGTATGGTTGAGTAAGGAAAAATAGACAGATTCGAATGAGCAAATATTATTCACGAAGATTGAAGATCGAAGAACCCATTTGTGATAGAACTGGTGAAATTTTTGTAGTCCTTGTGTTTCCACAAGGATTATCGATATCATACCTAGGGCGATGGCAACCATTATTCTGTTTTCTGTAACGACATATCTCGTAGAGTTGCTAGTGGTAAGTCTTCGAATATAATGGGCAGGTCTCTTCTTAAAAATTCCAGGTAGACCTGCCCATTTAGTGCTTCTGGAAATCCAAAGGTCCGATTATCCGACCGTTGATAATACTTGTCGCAAATTTACTTTGAATTGATATTTCTTCGAGCAAATATAATAGTGCTGCTATAGCGATTAGTGCTGTACTTTAATATCGATTCTCATACCACATTCATTTCATATGTTTTATTGTTATTTATTAGTAATATGTTTTATATAAAATGGTAAAAGTATATTCCGCCTAACACTACTTTACTGGAAATGAGGCATTCCATCTTAGTCCTCATGGGTGACAACGCATCTACATTTTGATTTGTAACAGAGGATAGATGTAGATGTCTATGGGCCGCAGCAACCACTTACCATCAGGTGGACTGTGTGCTCGTTTGTCAACTTCATCCCATAAAAAAAAAATACAGATTTTGAAATTATAAAATTAATATTTAAGAAATTTCTTAAACGCAATTAGAAAATTCTATAAAAATGTCAATTAGCAAGTAATTATATATGTATTATTGTGTTATATTAGTATTGTATTATTTATCATACATACATAGGTATGTTGTTATATTTTACGACTTATAAATTAGAAGGGCGGGTGTGCTTGCGTTCGTGCGTGCGTGTGTGCGTGTGCGTGTGTGCGTTTATGTGTGTGTATGTGTGTGGTGTGTCGGTGTGTGGGTGTGTGTGGCTGTGTGTGTCTGTGTGTGAGCTGAATAGATTTTCAAGTCAATCGGTGGAGCCGTTTCAAAGGTTTTCAAAAAATAAAAATGAAAAAAAAAATGCAAATAGATTTTCGAGCGTTACGTTCTAAACTAAGCGGGAATTTTCAGGGATGGCCTGCAGAGTCAACCGTATTCTTCTTTTATTTTTTTTATGTATTAGATACTTATAATAGCAGTTATTTCAGATTACTGAGAAATAATACGAAGTAAAAATACGGAGTAATACGAAACTCACTGTATAAGTGTTTCTGTGTCTTATTAATAATAAATTTAAAAAGATGAGATGGAACAATAGTCTTAATAATAATAATAATGACTATATTGAAAAAATAAGTATCATTAGTGTTCGAAGCAGGGACTTTAATAAAATGTATCGGAATTTGCCTTTGCATTAATGCAAAAAGCTAGTAATAAGATTTGTATGAAGAAACCAGAAGAGTTTTCTTAGTCTTTTTCACATATGTATTTTATAAATTTAAATGGTAACTGTTTGGAGAAAAATAGTCTACATGAGATTTCTTGCCATTACCAACAGTTCTCAAGACTTGTTGAAGAGATAGCGTAGCTTTCTTGGCTTTCAAAAAGTGCTCTGTAAAGAACAAAACAATACTTTGACTTTTTTTATAGGTTAAGGGCGACAAACGAGCAGACATTCCACCTGATGGTAAGTGGCTGCGGCGGCTCATAGATATCCACATCTATTTTTGATTACAAATCAAAGTGCAGATGCGTTGTCACCCGTGATGACTAAGATGGAATGCCTCATTTCAAGTAAAAAGGTTCTCCAGTTCTTTACACTCACCATACGAAATACAGCAGCGTTAAGCTGATATTTTACGCTGGTATTCTTTAAGAGCATGGTACTTCCTCGGTCGAGCCGACCCAATCGTGCTACAAATATACTACTAATATAGCTGCAGCATCGCTCTACCAAGTAAAGACTCTCTACGGTGGATTTATGAACCTTCGAGTGATATAGGGAATAGTTAAGAAATTACTTGAAATATAAAATTATTCGAAATAATTTTAAAAGTAAGAAAAATAATAATCAAAACACAAATACTGAAAATTTAATTCATCTTTACATCGTAAAAATAAAAATTTTCCAAATCATTGTTTTTGTTTAGCACACGTCACGAAAAATCCTAACATTGTCATGTGGGATTTGTTTTTCATTTCCATAAAGGTCTATTATACCTCAACGTACGCATAGAAATCGGGACATTTATGATTTATGAATTTTATGTTGTACTTTTTCGAATATTGCCATTTCGAAGACTAAGATGAATTGTCTCCTAGCCTACAAGTATTATGGCTCTTATTTTTGTAAACTGAGAAAAAACAGCGTGTGACTTCAGATTGGCTTAGATAGCAAGGTGTTACTTATCTTTGATAGATTTCTAGACAGAACTGGAGTCTTGTAACTGTATATAAAATATGTGAAGAGAAAGATACGTACCCCTTTTTACCTTGTGAGATTTGGCATAGTTAAAGATTTTATAGAGAAGGAGTGTAGAAATATAAAATATATGTTAAAAATACCTTAAATGAAACAAAATAAAACATACGTTCTTTAACTTCATACTGGCAATTTCATGCACATAAATAACCTTAAGACAAATTATGTCATAATTTGACGTTTTTAACCAATATCTCAGATTAAGTACCAATGAGTATATTGCAATTACTACCTTTTATATATTAACTAGCTGATACCCAGCACGTTGCTGCCACAGAAGAAATAATTGTGGAAATATTGTTTTAAATTTAGAAGAGTTATATTATTTAAGTAGGAATGATAATACATTCACTGGAATTGAATGATATATACATCATAACTTTCAAATAAAATTTTCTGCACGATACACGCGCCACCTCTAGTATAAGTTAATTGAACTATTCTTATAACCTTCGCATAAATGCTAGCAATAAGTTGACAAACTTTTACCGCAATCTGACGAGGGGTAGGGCTGCGCATAAAATACGAACTAAGAAACCTTTATTTTCATATATTCGTTTTGCAGTTGTAAGCAAAATGCAACTTGTTTAATATACCAATTAACTGACCGTAAATGAATAACTGTCGCACATATAATATCGATATATAAGAAAACCAATGTTCAGCAGTGGACATGTGAAGGGCTGTAATGATGATGATAATGCTGCTGCCGATCTTCTGGTGTGTACATCTAATAAATCAGATGGGGTACATCTGATTTATTCATCGATATTCTTAATAGTTAATATTCGGAATGACTGTAAAGTTTGCAACTAACCCATTACAATATCAATTAGAATTCCTGAACGCAAAATTTAATATAAAGGAAACTCAAAACGTAAATAAAACAAGTCCCATTTCTAATACAAATTTTCCTCGAACAATTTGTCTTGTAAAACACGTTCCAAAGAATATAATTTAGAAAAGTAAGCAGTGAAAAATGTTTACGAAGGTGTTTGAAAGTTATAGTGATTGAACTACTACAGTCTTCTGCGTCTACTTCGTAAAGTTGGCAAGGAAACAAAATTTAATAACACCGTCCAATTCATTACGAGATTTCACATCATGTTGCAGTATGTCAATGTTTTTTATGTCAAAAAAATAAAAACATGATTGAGTAAATCAGGCGTTACTTTACGGAAATCCGTTATAATGGGGTTGTTATAAACTAACTTGCTTAATTCCGCGTAAAGAAAGAAAATGATGTGTCCTGCTCAGTTTTAAGGGGACCTCCCACCCTCCCCCAATCGCGCGCACTATACCCGTCGCCGTTAATCTCAGCACTACCACCCCCAGCACCAGCACACTGGGCATGACACACCACTCTCGAAATTACGACACGTGTTTCCTCCGCAGAGTTGAAGCAATACCTACTTCACCTGAGGATGCCTTGTGTAGAGGCGAAACACGTGTCGTATAACCCCAAATAAAAATATTTTTATATTTCGAGACAATACGACATATTAATTGTGCGATAATATGTAGAAATATTGCAATTAAAATTATAATTTGTGATCGTAAAAATCAACATAATATATTATACATCATAGCCAACATTAACGTTTTTAATAATAATAATTTTTAGCGACTTCAACCTCGTAGAATTAAAAAAAAACCTACAGATTAATAATAGGAGTCTTTGTGCAAGTAGCTTAATTGTCAAAGAACCAATTTAAAGTTTTCATTTTAAAGTTTTTTGCATTTATTTCAAAAATTATGTGCGATACCCAAATAAAATTGAAGATTTATTCATTTCGCGTAAAAAGGGTTTTATCACTGTATCCTTTAAAACTAATAATTTTGATGTGTTACGATGTTGAAGTAAAAAATGTTATTTTTTTATAAGAGAGGGGGCAAACGTGTATGCGGCTCACCTGATGGTAAGTGACTACCGCCGCCAGAGGAACTGCAGATGCATTGCCGGCCTTTTAAAAAGGAGTAGGCTCTTTTCTTGAAGGTCCCTAAGTCGTATCTGTCCAGAAAAATCGCTGGTGGTAAACGATTCCACGAGAAAGTTGTGCGAGGAAGAAAACTTCTTCGAAAGCGCACAGTGGTGAACCGTCAATCATCCAGATGGTGTGGATGGTATCGGGAGTTCTGCCGCGATGTGCGTTCGTGAAATTTGGCGACTTGAAGCACCGACACACCGGGAAGTCTGCAGTCTGAGAACATGTTCAAGATCGTCCCCGCCATTACATCAGATTTGATAGGCCACACATTCTCGTAAAAGAGCACCTATTTCCACCAAGGATGATTCAAGATACTATTTTAATTGAAATCATCCTCATTTCAATATAGAAGATGGATGGGTGCTACCATCTGCTTAGGAGGATCCCTTAAAATAATTAATCTAAACCCAAGCATACCATCGCAAGACTTCAATACTGTAAGCTCGTTCTGCGTAGTCTGTTCAAAAGCTGACGGTACCCGGGATAACTATGATATTGGTACGTCAAATACCTCAGTCCCCCCTGGACCATGGGTGCTGTAAAAAGAATGCTGTAAAAAAGTACCTGAAACATCGGGTATTCAAAAGTTAAAAAAGTTTGTTTTTTTCTTTCTATTTCTCTTTAGAACTAATTTCTTTTTTTATTTATTTCAAGTCCTACGAAAATCATCTACGTAAGAATAGCAACAAAATTTGATGATGCAAATGTATAAGGTATATGATGTATAAATAAAGCACACTGAAAGTTCTGCGCTCCTGGCCGCTCATAAATGTTTGAATTTCGCGTCGCGTGCTCGCGTGTCAATTGTTTTATCGTGTTTGTTGGAATTAACACGAAAATATATTAGAATTTTTTTTTATGATTTCATTTTCTCTTCAAGATTGGACTGCTCGTCTTCAAAATGCTTTTAGAAGGGAAGCACCTCATTTGAGCATTATAAAACGTTGGCACGCAAAATTTTATCATAACTGTGTTTCTCACCCTGCTGAAATTCCTGAAAGTCGATATTCAAATGCGATCATAGAGGTAAATATGACTTAGAAGAGCCGACCCATTCGTGCTGTATCCATAATATAGCAGCGTGGTACTACCACGTATAGTATTAGTGCTACTCATTTTAAAACAATATCAAGTTTGGTCCTTTGAAGAAAAATGTTAATAATCTACTGGACAAGGGATCCAACCGGGAACAGACAACATCCTGTACGGAGAGCGTGGCAGACTCTTCTCGTTACAATTCCGCCCTGACTTTGAAAGTACTGTATAAATACAACATATAAAAAGTGAAAGAAGAAATGCTATGAAAATATATACGGAAAAAGAGAGAGTAAGAGAAAAGTAATTAACGAAATTTTGTTAATATTCTCATTCTAATTATAAACTATATTTGTGATGTTGTTTTTTTTCCTAGTTTTTTGGTAAATCATTTAAAATACTACGGGGGAGAATAGTTATGAAGCCCTTTTTTGGTAATTTTGCAATAAAATTGAGCAATAAATATTATTTTAAAATTTTGCTTCACAGAAGTCACGGAAATAAAATGAAGCAATAATTATTATAATAGTAACTCCATAAACTGAAATATTTTATAACTTATTCTTTATAATAATTTTGGAACGAGGGCCTGATAAGAGAATCAACAGGAAACGCTAGTAATGAAATAATTTTCCTATAATTATATATAAATCTGTATTTGCAAACAAATCGACATTTGCGGTAGTAGTAGTCCTTACATTTAATGTTAGATTTCTAATATAATCATTTTGTATAATAGAAATGTAATAAAGGCATACAATAAATACGGTACAGACAGTAAATCAATAGGACCGAACTGGCTTTGATTATGAACGCATTTGTATTTGAAGGCAAAGCAAAGATTCGCGGTATTTGCTTTGCCGTGAATATACAAGTATACGAGTATACGCGCAGTCCTTTGATTTGAAATATTCCAGCAGAATCTATACTAATCTATACTAATATAATAAAGCGGAAGAGATTTTTTGTTTTTTTGTTTGTTTAAACGCGCTAATCTCTGGAACTACCAGTCCGATTTGAAAACTTCTTTTTGTATATTATAGCCAGATTCATGTGGAATAGTATAGGCTATGTAGCATTAAGGTATATTACTCATATAGCCTTAAATATGGATATTTGTTAAGCAAATCAGAAGAAAAAGTACTCCCGAAATGATTTATCCGCGTACGCTGGTGTTATCGTTAGGGATACGTAAATACAATGTTCTAGAAAAATATAGCCCTTTACTCCGTCTAAAAAAAAAGTCCGCGATACCATATGTCTATTTCTTATACATAAGCCATAATTTGGTATTTTATGACAAAAAAAAATATTGAAAATTTAAAAGTGATATATGAGCGTTATTATTAGATATGGCCTATTTATCGTTACGAACGAAAGTTACTTCATCATCAAGACAATTTTATGAAGATAAACTTTGTTCCTTATACCATGTTATTTGGACGCATAGTTTAAGAGATAATGTAAAATTAAAATAATTCAATACTTGGCTGGGCGCGCGAACGACGCCGTTATAAAATGCTTGAACTAGGTCATGTCGCGCACCTTGGACACGTGATGACGCGGATGAAACCGCGGGCACAGCTAGTAATAAATAATTATGGTTTACACTATATTTTTTTTTTTAGTTTTTACTTTTAACAGCGTAGACGGGCTGCAATTTTTTCATACAAATGTATTCCCCTATTATCTTCCTGGATAATACGTCTAGATTAATCGTTTTTGTTTATAAAAATCTAGGTCCATTGAAGGCATGCCCCTGTCATTTATTTTTTTCCAAAAAATTATTACTAAAATAAATATGACTTATAAAAGCTTTTACAAAAATTTACTTCGCAAATATCCGCGTTATAAAATAAAATGATGTGTCTTACCTAGTATGAAGAAGCACCTCCCGCCCTCCCTCAATTGCGTGCACTATCCCCGTCACCACTAATCCCAGCACCGCTACCTCCAACACCACTACACTAGGCAAGACACACCACTGACGATAATACGACACGTGTTTCGCCTCTACACGAGGCATCCTCAGGTGATATAACAAACATCATAGGTGATATAACCTCTCTCTGTATGAAACAAAACTATTTCCGGTTTAATAACCGTTTCTATCTACAAAAAGAAGGGTTAGCTATGGGGTCCCCTCTAAGTTCCCTTATGGCGGACATTTTCATGGATAATTTCGAAAAACAACATATAGTTGTCAATCAAAATATCTTATATTACTATCGATATGTAGACGACATAATTCTTTGCTGGACTGGCACAAGGAGACAACTGGATGTTTTCCTCAATAAAATAAATAGAGTCCATGACAAAATTAAATTTAAACTTGAATTGGAACAAGATTGTTCCCTTAATTTTCTTGACTTAACAATAACAAGAAAATAATCGTCACATGTTTTCCAAATTTATCGAAAGCCAACTCACACCGACACGGTCATCCCCGCGTCATCATGTCATCCATGGCAACATAAAATAGCCGCTTTTTATTGTTACATTAACCGGTTGTTCACTGTCCCATTAAGTAAAGAAAATTATTTAAAAGAACTTAATATAATTTATCAAATAGCGGTCTCTAACGGTTTTTCAAAAAATCTCATTAACAATTTAATTAAAAAGAAACAAAAGCATGTTATTCGCAACTCTCTGTACGCGGTTCAACCTCAAAGTGTTCATCGATGTGTGAGCAGTTTGACCTACTTAGGCCCCATATCTGAAAAAGTAGCTAATACTCTTCGACAAAACGGTGTTCATGTGGCGTTCAAAACTAACAATTCTCTTAGAAATATCTGTAATAGTAAAGATAAGTTGGATATTCGTCAAAAGTCAGGTGTTTACAAACTTGTTTGTGACGAATGCCACGCCGTTTACGTGGGTCAGACTGGTCGCAATTTCGAAACACGTTATAAAGAGCATTTAGCCGCGTACAGGAATTGCAATCCCGATAAATCCCATTTTGCCAAACATCTTTTGGACACTGGACACAACCTAGCCAACGACCATTCCTTCAAAGTCTTACATACGTGTAATAAAGGGCTGCGGCTGTGTGTGCTGGAACAGTTAGAGATATTAAAAAGTAATAATAATACCATTGCATTGCTGAATGAACAAACAAATGTTACTAACTCACCTCTCTTAAATATCTTCAAGCCTGCTCTCTAATAATGTGGGCGTTGCGCGGCGGTTTGTTTTTAATTTTACAAACGGCTGCGTAAGTCCAGCGGTGATTGGTCGCATGTTTTATCGCATGACGCAATCGCTCGCTTCTTAGGTAGAGAGCGGTTGCATCATCGGTTTGTATAAAAGGCACTTGTTTTGGCTCGCCGCTCACTTAGCGGTTAGCCACCGTAGAGTCTATATCACCTGAGGATGCCTCGTGTAGAGGCGAAATACGTGTCATATTATCGTCAGTGGTGTGTCTTGCCTAGTGTGGTGGTGTTGGAAGTAGCGGTGCTGGGATTAGTGGTGACGGGGATAGTGCACGCAATTGAGGGAGGGCGGGAGGTGCTTCTTCATACTAGGTAAGACACATCATTTTATTTTATAACGCGGATATTTGCGAAGTAAATTTTTGTAAAAGCTTTTATATAATGGATTTCCGCAAAGTAACGCCTGATTCTATTAATTAAATATGACTTACCAAAAACCTAAAAAAAAGCCCCGTTTTTACCTCCATAATCAGACGACTACCAAACAAATTTGAAAAGTTTTTAAGATAAAAGCATAGATCTATTCTTCCTTTAAATTTTGATACCAAAAATAATTTAATCAGCTTAGTTTTCATGGAGAAAACAGGGGAATACGAAAGGTCGATCGGTCATGGTTTTCGCAGGTAAAATCGTTTTGAGATGCAGTTGTCCCTATCGCACTCTACGGGGGGAGACCAGAGGTGAGGGAGGGTTAGACTAATACGTAAACAATTAGGGAAGTGACAACAGTTGAAGTTTTTATCGATATCATAGTGATGCAGTTGATGTCGACTTTTATCCTATACTGATTTACGGGCGGCACAGAACAGTGTAATTAGATGCTCCACGGCATCAAATTTTGACAAAGTGTGCAGTTTACACACTTTGTCAAAATTTGATGCCGTGATACGCTTACGCCTTTCTATTGTCCACAATTTATTGTCACTCTGGCCAATCGTGCTACGTTCAAGTTCTTCAGCTCTCTTTTTTGATAGTTCTAGCTCGGAAATAAATGTCTTTTTCTTTTCCTCATATATTTCTGATGGCATATCAGGCTCTAATTCTAGTCGACCGTAATTTTCGTCAGGTCCAGTTTCCGTTTTGTACTTGATCTATCGTCAACGAACGAAACTTTTCTTTTTCGGCATTTTTCACTGTAGTCTTTTGATCTCCTTATTCTTTCAATGAATTTTTTTGTGTATTTGCCAGGACTGCAATTATGGATTTTTTTGACAAGCGTGAATGTATAGCGGTGTCGCTGTTCCATGATAGAACCGCACCAAAGCATCGTGCTTGGTAGGAACCTATGGTCGTGTAATTGACTCGGTTACCTCCAATAAATTTTGCAATTACATTGTTAAATTGTTCCACTGTATTGTTTGTTACATCGAGTATGAGACTTTCTGCATTTGATGCTAAACTCAATGTGTAATGCTGAATGTCAGTCCATTATCCGCTAGTCTGAAGATCAGCAACAAAATTTGTGTCGTTTTTGTATTTTTCGGGATTACAAAAGTAAGCGCTGCAGTTTCTGTGGTCTCCAAAGACATGGCTGGGTGCATTTTTTATATCCTTTTTTAGATTTTTTAGATTTTCATTGGGTTTTATATCTTCTGATTTTTTGTGATTTACTGCTACAACTATCGCTTTTCTCAAACGCAAAACATTTTTTCCACCTTTTTTCGAAGCTGCACTGGTACAAAACCCTTATGGTTATTTGTTTTTTTCGTTAAAGCCTTCAATTTGTTGCAGAAATTTCGCAGTAAATGATTTTTACATTCGATTTTTGATATAATAAAATCAGGACCGTAGGGTTGCTGATGATGCTAGAATCACCATCTCCAACGAGCTTGTTATATTTGACTCCATGCATATCTATACTTTTTGCAAAACCTTCTGCAATTATGTCTGCTTCCATAGCATTAGCGCTGTCATGCCAATTTTTGAAACATCTGTGCTCAGCTAAATCTACATTCAACTTTTGACTTCTCGCACATACACAACAGTATGAGTTACGAACGCCAAGAAACAAAACCATTTTAGTCCGCAGTCCAACAATGCATGCAGCCCCAGACGCAGAGCTAAATCCACTTTTGTAAGATCGTTTTGCCCAAGAGCCATCTGCAACTACTATTATTAAAGGCCAGCTATCTTTGTCTACTTCGCCATTTAAAATAGCAAGCCTTTTTTCTTCTTGCTCAGCGGCTATCATCTCGTCTACGGCACATTCTTCAATTATTGGTATCATAGATTGTTCAATATTCGTATATGTTGATTTATTCATATTTGGCATATTTAGCACGCTACAAATTTCGTTTAACTGTGCATATCCATTTCCTGAACAGAGAATTCCTTCTACAATCGCATTATTTGCATTTAATTTCACATTTGTGTCTTCACTGTGCACAGTTTCAATTATTTTACACATTTTACATTCAAATACATATTTGCTTATAAAACTATTTCGTTGCTCTTTAACGAAATTTAAATTGGCAAATGTGCAGCCTAAATGTTGGTGCTTAATGCTTGAAATAGCAGAAAACAGATATTTTATATCTACGATTCTGCGTCCTGATAACTTGTCGTTTTGAATTTCTTCATTATGGTCACCATCTTCGTCATCACAAACTAAATGCAAGTCATCGAGTGTAGTGGTCGACGATGAGAAGCTTGCGTTTTCGTCAAACGGTTCTCAACTCTCTCTGAAAGTTGCATGAAAAAAACATTTAAAAGTGCCTATGTAATTTGAAGATTTCTCTTGATTTTCCTGGGGCCCCATCATCAGATCCTGACTTATACCTTTCATCATCAACTCAGCAACATGAGATGATGATTACCAGGTATAATGCCTATATGTGTCTATAATATTTGGAGAGTTCCCTTGATTTCTCCAGGATCCCTTCATCAGATCCTGATATGATGATCATGGGAACACATGAGAAGTATACTGTTTCAAACAATGCCCATAAAATTTGTGGATTTCCCTTAATTTTCTTGGGATCCCATCATCAGATCCTAATTTATACCTTTCATCATAAGCTCAGCAACATGAAATGATGATTACCAGGCACAAATATCTGCATTGCGTTAGACGGTATACGAAAAACATTATATGTGCCTATAAAATTTGAGAGTTGCCTTCGATTTCCCTGGGATCCCATCATCAGATTCTGACTCTCTGAATGAAACCATCTCAGGAGTATAAGCTTACGTATAAAAAAATAATTTTTAAAATTGGTCCACAATAGGCGGATAAATCGGTGAACATATATTAAAAAAAATACATACATTCGAACATATTACCTCCTCCTTTTTGGAAGTTAGTTAAAAATTTATAAGACAAGTAAAATCCCTATCACCGACGGCAACCCCAGTCGGAAGGTGAATTTCAATTACATATATAGTTTTATAACATATAGCCGTGGTAGCTCAGATGGTTAGCGCTCGCTGTAAATTTCACAGTACGCGAGCAACCCGGGTTCGATCCCCGCCGGCACCAATTAAATAGTTAATTGCAATTTAAGTGCTAATTTACCACGTGCTCGGCGGTGAAGAAAACCATCGTGAGGAAACCTGCATGTCTGTGAAATAAGAAAAAAAGATAATTTTCGAAGACATGTAAAGTTCGCCAACACGCATTGGGGCAGCGTGGCGGACATTTCCTTTCCCTAAAACCCTCTCAAAAATGAGAGGAGGCCTGTGCCCAGCAGTGGGACGTATATAGGCTGTAACTTTAACTTCTTAATATTTGATTGCAATAGAGATAGATAATATATAAAATGTATATTGTAATTAGACATAAATGCATATTACAAGCGTCCGCAATAGGTGGTGTTTCATCACTGAGATGGGATAAAACACGTGTGAAACAAAGATACTAGGCATTGTTATTGCAGCTTTCATATTATTATCTCGTTATGACAAGGACCATCTGGAGTACAATCCAGCCATTCCATTCAAAATTGACCATCTCACGCCCCTCTGACCATAACGGATATGAAATTTTAATTACTTGGATGGTAATGTACACGGTGCAAAATGGATCTTCCGTTTTATACGTAAATGATGTTTTTTTCTTTTAGTACTCAAGAATAGATGCGTTTTATTCCCTTTTCTTCGATCCATTATTAACGAAAAAGGGTTTACCTGAAACAAAAATTATTATGGTATGATTATATTTGTAAATTGAAATTTTATCAAACAAAATTCAATAAATTTACAACTTTACAAGTAGTGTTTTGTTAAATTATATGAATTTCTTTTGTCAATTTGAAGGGGGTAACAGAGATAAAATTTATTTAGAAATAAAATAATACTCACGATTTTTCTCCAGTCGTTGAAACAAATTGGTATTCAAATTCGATTCACAAGCCAAGTCAAAACAGTGAAGCAAAGAATCAAGTCCGTAAATAATAGCAAATGTATAACACATGAAACACTGCGAACGACGATATATTCAATCCGAGATCAGACTGAGAAACGAGCGAACGTAGCTTGGATGGTGCGGGAGGCGGGACGGCTGCGGGGAAGAGGCACGGGCGGGCGGACGATGCGCGGTACTGAGCTACGCACACAAATACAGACTATTCACTCACATATTGATACCTCGATAGCTCGGGCGTAGCGCGACGGCAATAGTTTCTTATATTTTTATTATAGCTCGAAGAACCAACCACCGATGGTTAATAAAGGTTCTCGAGTGGTGGACCGCCCTACACGTGACGGTAAGACATGCAGGAAGTCGATGGATGCAAGTGGCTCACAACCGTGCTTTGTGGCATTCCTTGGGGGAGGCCTATGTTCAGCAGTGGACTTGTGAAGGGCTGTAATGATGATGATGATGAATGAATGGATATGAATGGATATGAATGGATAAAAAAGCTCTTTATTTATATGGGTTAATTTCATTAGATGAATGATATATATTTGATGAAGGTAAATAGCGTCATGACAATTGATCGACTGTAAAGAACACCTGACTCGAAATCGCGAGTGATGTGCGCAATATCTTTAAAAGGAATCTCTGGTAATGTAACGTAAGAAAACGAATAAATAATACTTGTTTCAGTAAAGCGTTTAATGTACCTTACTGAATAGCTCAATAAGTCTTGTATCTACCTGTTGGATATTATACTGCCAACATTCATCTTTAAACTGGGATACCAAATATAGCTCAAGCCCCTCATGCCTATAACAAGATCAATAAAGTAATTAGGATTTACCCCATGCAAACGTTTGAGTGTAAAAAAAACTCTGACCGAATGGCTCTTCACTCTTAATTATGATGACGTGGAAGACATTTTGGTAAGAAAGAGTTGAACCTGCTGTAAATAACACACATACACAACACAAATCGGTGGGTGAGACACATTCATAAACTTGCACACATACACAACCATTCACATACGTGCACATATACATAAACAAAAACATTCACTCACATTCACACACAGAGACACACACACACACACACACACACACACACAAACACACACACACACACACACCTCAAACTAACACACTACGGATTCAACTACTCAGGTATTCATTTCTCATAAACTCCTTTCTTTCTATTAATTATGTAACTCTGTTCTATTAAATCAAATTTGGCTATTTTTATATTATAATGTAAATCGAAGTGTTATGATTGCATAGGAAGAGCGAGGCACTCCCAACACAAGTATCTTAGGATTACTTTCTGGGAGGCCTTGGCAAATCAATTGTAAAAAAGATTTACTGAAATAAAACATTTTTATTTTTTATTTATTTATACCATAGTCTACTGCTGCTTTGCCACTTCCATAGCCAGCTGGATTACTAGGCATGAAAGATAGAAAAGTATATACACGTAGTAACGCAAAAAGATCTGAGTCACACTTGATTCAAAAATCAAGTGTGTGTAGTGTAGTGGTGTTGGGAGTAGCGGTGCTGGGATTAGTGGTGACGGGGTTAGTGCACGCAATTGAGGGAGGGCGGGAGGTGCTTCTTCATACTAGGTAAGACACATCATTTTATTTTATAACGCGGATATTTGCGAAGTAAATTTTTGTAAAAGCTTTTATACTCGTTAAATTAAATTATTTAATATAAATTAATTAATTATAAATAATATTATTATTTCCGCAAAGTAACGCCTGATTCTATTAATTATATTAAAAAGGCTAGCACGGCCGACCAGGCAAGACTCTATGTCAAATTAACAAAACTCCATCGTATTGCTGCCCAAAATGTTTGGTTCAATCAGCAGTGCAAACAACTTCATGTTATTCCCAATTATATTCAAATACGTTCCAGCACAAATAGTCGAGCGGCCAGTATTGCTATTTCTAAAGCTCAGAACATTTGGCTTAATGAGGAGTGTCGTCGTTGGTTTTCCAATAGAGATAATTTAAAAATCCACCTTAAAGTATTATACACTGAACTTTCATATAAATTACATAATATTGAATTTGATATTTTGGATGGGAAAGCCAGAGAACTTGCTTCAATGGCTGTTTATGAGAAATATCAAATTCAGTCCCGTAAATCACAACGACTTGTATCCTCTTCATCCCGTAATCGTAATAACGACATACATACAGAATATCACCAATTTTATCCCCGAGTTAAAAATCTTTCCGATGTCCAGTTTCCAACAGATGAGTTGACTCTTTTACATAAAGGCCTAAAGTATAATTTAACACCTTCGGTCTCCCAAAAATCGTTAGAGACTATGGCTGTTGACGCGGAGGTGGCTGTTGTGATCGGGAGGAAAGATAACATCGTTAAAAGTTTGGTAGCTAATGAAATTCGGGCTGTGCCCGCGTCTTCCCATTTCAATCCTGAGTTCCCTGTTTTTAAGTCCCTAAAGCAGAGAATAAGGGAAAACGACCTTATTGTTACTAAAGCCGATAAAGGCAATACTGTTGTTATTATGGAGAGTAGTGGGTACAGCCAGAAAGTTAACGATGTTATCCAAGGTGATGACTTTGAGCTATTGGAGTCTGACCCAACCAAAAAGTTTACTTCGGATATTAAGTTATGTATACAACAGTCATCATATGTTTTTCCCGATCATAACTTGTTTCGGAGCAATCTTGTTCCAATGAATCCTCAAGCACCCATTTTATATGGGTTACCAAAAATACATAAAGAACATGTTCCTATTCATCCAGTTGTCTCATATGTTGGTGCACCAGCTTATTTCCTTGCTAAAAAATTAAACTTCCTCCTTCGAGAGAAATCTGGATTCAACCCCACTTACAGCCTAAAAAATGGCTTAGATCTCATTTCCAAAATTAAAGATATTCGTATTCCTCCTAAATCCATATTGTTATCTTTAGACGTTGATAGTCTTTTCACAAATGTCCCATCCCCTGATTGTTTGCGTATACTCGTAGATCTCTTTGAAAAACGTCGTCTACATCCCGGGGAAACAAATGATCTTCTTAACTTAACCTCTCTCTGTATGAAACAAAACTATTTCCGGTTTAATAACCGTTTCTATCTACAAAAAGAAGGGTTAGCTATGGGGTCCCCTCTAAGTCCCCTTATGGCGGACATTTTCATGGATAATTTCGAAAAACAACATATAGTTGTCAATCAAAATATGTTATATTACTATCGATATGTAGACGACATAATTCTTTGCTGGACTGGCACAAGGAGACAACTGGATGTTTTCCTCAATAAAATAAATAGAGTCCATGACAAAATTAAATTTAAACTTGAATTGGAACAAGATTGTTCCCTTAATTTTCTTGACTTAACAATAACAAGAAAAGAATCGTCACATGTTTTCCAAATTTATCGAAAGCCAACGCACACCGACACGGTCATCCCCGCGTCATCATGTCATCCATGGCAACATAAAGTAGCCGCTTTTTATTGTTACATTAACCGGTTGTTCACTGTCCCATTAAGTAAAGAAAATTATTTAAAAGAACTTAATATAATTTATCAAAAAGCGGTCTCTAACGGTTTTTCAAAAAATCTCATTAACAATTTAATTAAAAAGAAACAAAAGCATGTTATTCGCAACTCTCTGTGCGCGGTTTAACCTCAAAGTGTTCATCGATATGTGAGCAGTTTGACCTACTTAGGCCCCATATCTGAAAAAGTAGCTCTTCGACAAAACGGCGTTCATGTGGCGTTTAAAACAAACAATTCTCCTAGAAATATCTGTAATAGTAAAGATAAGTTGGATATTCGTCAAAAGTCAGGTGTTTACAAACTTCTTTGTGACGAATGCCACGCCGTTTACGTGGGTCAGACTGGTCGCAATTTCGAAACACGTTATAAAGAGCATTTAGCCGCGTACAGGAATTGCAATCCCGCTAAATCCCATTTTGCCAAACATCTTTTGGACACTGGACACAACCTAGCCAACGACCACTCCTTTAAAGTCTTACAAACGTGTAATAAAGGGCTGCGGCTGTGTGTGCTGGAAGAGTTAGAGATATTAAAAAGTAATAATAATACCATTGCATTGCTGAATGAACAAACAAATGTTACTAACTCACCTCTCTTAAATATCTTCAAGCCTGCTCTCTAATAATGTGGGCGTTGCGCGGCGGTTTGTTTTTAATTTTACAAACGGCTGCGTAAGTCCAGCGGTGATTGGTCGCATGTTATATCGCATGACGCAATCGCTCGCTTCTTAGGTAGAGAGCGGTTGCATCATCGGTTTGTATAAAAGGCACTTGTTTTGGCTCGCCGCTCACTTAGCGGTTAGCCACCGTAGAGTCTATATCACCTGAGGATGCCTCGTGTAGAGGCGAAACACGTGTCGTATTATCGTCAGTGGTGTGTCTTGCTTAGTGTAGTGGTGTTGGGAGTAGCGGTGCTGGGATTAGTGGTGACGGGGTTAGTGCACGCAATTGAGGGAGGGCGGGAGGTGCTTCTTCATACTAGGTAAGACACATCATTTTATTTTATAACGCGGATATTTGCGAAGTAAATTTTTGTAAAAGCTTTTATAAAATCTATACTAAAAATTGTATACTTTCACATAGCAAAAGTCGTTTATTTAAAAAATACAAAACTGCAAGCAAATTAAAGATGGTACGTTTATTGATCTAAACTTCAATTTAACTTAAAAAAAAAAACGAGAACCGGAGTCCCATTTTACCGGAATAGTCATCTCTTAGTTCTCAAGGGTGATAACGCAACTACATTTTAATTTTTAATCGAGGATAGAGGTAAGGATGTTTATGGGTCACAGCATCTAAATACTTATCATCATGTGGAATGTGTGCTCGTTTGTCACCCTTATTCTTTAAAAAAAATTGGTTAAATTCTTTTCTGCGCAACGATATCCATAATATAATATAAGCTACTTTACATCAGACATCTTGCATGCAAAACATAACTACATGAATATCATTTTGTAATTTTTTTCGCAAAAGGAGGGTTATGTTATTCGGGTATATGACTGTATGTTGGCAACTATTTCTTGTTTATATACGATTGATTACAGTAAAAAGCTTGTATAATAAAATAAAAAGACGGTCATTTTGGTATCAAATCCATATTTTTAAAATATCACAAATTTAAATTTATACAATGTCACAAAAACGTCCGAATGTTTGGAGATTTTTACAAGACTTTTATCGGTACATTTTATTCGTCATCATTAAGGGCCAGCACAAGTAAAATGCTGTACCTAGGTCTCCTCCAAAGAATGTCACAAACGGCGGTCCACAGCTATCTGCATTTATCAACTTTCTACATCCCTTAGTTCATCTAGTGGCGTGCCGTCCTACAATGATTACCGGTACAAGGCCACTCGAAAAATTTTCATTCCTATCTATTTGTTGGTTTTCAAGCTATATGATCGGTTTATTGCCACTTCAGCTTACTGGGTCTAGGTTGGTAGATATGGTTCTACTGCAGATATTCTCATTTCGAATTTTATCATGCAGAGAAACTGCGAACATAACCCACTCCATAGATTAATGAACGACCTTGAGCTTCCTCATACATTAAAATTTTATATAAGCATTAAAAGCTTGTTTAGTAAATAATTGCAAAAAGTCCACGATTGGAGACCAGCAACGCAGGGTCAATCCGAATGTTGATAAATGCAGAGACATACTCTATTACCGAAGTCGGGAATTTAAGTTCTAGGTTTTATAGAGCATTTCATTATATTATTTGGCCATATCCTCTTCTAAATAACTGAAGAATGTAGTGTGCAAGTAGGCTTTTGCGGAAAATTCATATTTCATTAAAACATAAAAAGATGACTCAAAAGAACTAAAAAGAATTAAATGATGAAATAATTTTCACATGACAGCTTTGAAAGACGGACGTAAAACATTGTGTATAGAAACATTAAAGCACCGACTAAAAGTTTAGTTTTGACCCTTTTCTGAAGTATATAGTAGCTCAAGGTCAATTCCATATATTTCCATTTTATTGGTGAAATAATTTCTCAAAATTATTTATACAAACCAGTCTGAAAAAAAGATAACTGTTAAAAATAATTAAATTATTATTTATTTGTTTAAATAGTCTAAATTAAATCGGTTCTCAATTGACGAAAATATTGCGTAACACACATACAAAAACGCTTCTTTTTCTAAAGTCTAACACCCGTGCACCTAGAAAATTGAAATACGGAGGGTGATATTGGTGACAAGCTTGTGAAGACTAGAAGGAACAATCAATCCTTATGTGGTCTCTTGCATTGTACTTCGTATTCTAAACATTAAGACATTCCGGGGTAGAAGGGTCGGTTCTATTCTCGCCCTAGAATCTAAGAATATACGTAAAGGCGCTTGGGGTTTTTGGGAGAATACCGCAAGGAGGGTAAACAAAGTTTTGATTTTTTGTTCACTGTTTGGTAGCGCAGAGACTAAGCGGCTGCGTGACCGCAGGTTCGAACCTTGCACCGAACAAGTGTTTATGTTGTTTACAAATAGTTTTTCCACGTCTGGATGTTTTTCCATGTGCAATATATGTATATAAATCGCGTCCGTGATACTGGAGAAAAAAAGGAGTAAGTTGCTATAATATAATAATATATAATTATTTGTATTGATGTAATGACAATGAATGATTGATAGTGACTTTATATTATTTATTTATATAAATATTAATAAAATGAATGTTTGAAAATGACTCAGATATATCAATCATTCATTGTTATAGACAAACATTAAAAAAAGGATAACACAATGTGTATTTCTCTGCATTTTATACAACCCTTTAAAAGTCGGTGTTGATTATGACAAATGAACAATCAAATTTTATGGCACACAACGAAAAATAAAAAGGTAATAAATTATCTCTAACAATGTGGGGAACGGAGATAGAACAGAGGAGTGCGGTGATTGATATCCCGATGTCAAATTTAACCCGGATAACCTTTTACACACACCTTTTACAGGTTTTTAATTATTGATTTTGGTCAGATCTACGCAGATTGAGTTTACTGTGTCTTGAAGTATTGCAGTGTTATGCTAGGGTTTAGCACCCCACCCATCTTCACTATTGAAATTAGGATATATTTAAAGTTCAATAATCTCGCGAATCGTCCTTAATAAGAATCGGTGTTTTTTTTTGGGGATTTGTTTGATTGTCTCAACCATTACATCAGATTTGTTAGCCGATAGACAATGTTAAGTGTTCGCCTAAATATAAGATATAATTTAAGTCATACAATCCTAAAATTATATTTAAAGCTTATAAATTAATAAATTTTAAATATAGAAACTCATTAAAAATAATAATATAGAGTTCTAATGTAAAAAAATTGTATCTGAATGTGCTAAACGGAGCTAATAACGCTTGATCATAACTCGATTTTGTTTCTCAATTCGAATCGGTTTGCAAGTTTTATAAAAAACAGTTTATGGCATCTTCTTTATCTAAGTTGCTTAAATTAATTCGTGTAGACAACTGTGCTGTGTTGAAGCTATTATTAACATCATAATATTCATCAGAGTGGCAGCCTCGTACCGGCAGGCGAAGTTTAGGGCGTCCCCCCACTAGATGGAGTGACGACCTGGTAAGATATGCAGGAAGTCGATGGATGCAGGTGGCTCAGGACCGTGCTTTGTGGCATTCTTTGGGGGAGGCCTATGTTCAGCAGTGGACTTGTGAAGGGCTGTAATGATGATAATGATGATTCATCAGAAAGTATACGTATCCTATTTAGAACGTAGCTGTTCCTCGCGACTTCGTACGCGTGTAATTTATGGTTTTAATTTTTTTTCGAGGTACCCGAATTATTTTTCTATAATAAAAGTAGCCTAAATTACTCCTTATGAAATCAGCTATCTACAAATGAAAGTCCCGTCAAAATGGGTCTAGCCGTTGCGAAAATTAGCCAGCACAAACAGACAGACAGACGTACAAAAATTTTAAAAAGTGTATTTTGTTATAAGTACCGTTTATACTTTCATACGAATTTAATAATGCGCTGTAATTTTGAAACAGACACTTAAATTTAATTTATTTGTACATACAAATAAATAAAATTTAAGTGTCTATGTATGTATGTATAGAGTATAGATTGCCAATGGGCCGGCCATATAGCTCGAAGAACCGACTACCGATGGGGAAAAAATGCTCTCGAGTGGCGGCCTCGTACCGGCGGACGAAGTGTAGGGCGTCCTTTCACTAGATGGAGTGACGACCTGGAGTGGAACTCGATGGATACAGGTGGCTCATGACCATGCTTTGTGGCATTCCTTGGGGGAGGTCTATGTTCAGCAGTGGAATAATGAAGGGCTGTGAATAGGATAGAACAGAATAGAATAGAATATTTTTATTCAATATTCATTATTACATAATACTTATTGAAAGTCATTATTTATTTACCACTGGTTCGGAAAATACCTCAGTCCTAGGAAGAACCCGCAAGAAACCCAGCGGGACGTTTTTTTTTAAACATATTTCACTTAACAATACCAACATGGTGGCGATCACTTTATTCCCGGGGGTTATTTTCATTCATATATTCCTTGCTATTATAATAACCCTTTTTGTACAGTTTTTCTTTAATAAAACTTTTAAACTTGTTTATTGACAAACTTTGAATATGTTCTGGGATTTTGTTGTAAAAGCGTATACATTGCCCCATAAATGAATTACTGATTCTGTGGAGTCTAGTAACTGACATTACAAGCTTATGTTTGTTCCTAGTGTTAAAAGTATGCACATCCTTATTTTTATTAAAGCTATTTATGTTTTTATGTACAAATATTACATTCTAATAAATAAATAGCGATGCCAAAGTTAATATGTTTATGGGTGATGATGATGATGATGATAGAGTATAGATTACGGCATGGTAGTAAACTCATTGTCGGTGTAATGTATTATACCTGCTCTCTACATCCTACAGACCGAAACACAACAGTGCAAGCACTTCTATTTGACGGCAGAAATAGGTAAGAGTGTAATATCTACCCCGACGGACGCTAAGGCAGGAAGATAGAAGTCAGAAGCTTAGAAGAGAAGGAAAGTCCTATTATCTAATAAAATAGAACTCGTAAGTGAAATATTATGTTATCCACCAAGATACACACACCATATCTATACAAGTAAATAAAATTGAAGTGTTTGTTTTTAATGTCGAAATAACAGCTTTTTACTATATGTATATGAAAGTATATACGGCACTTATAACAAAAACACGATTTTTAAAATTTTTATCTGTCTGTCTGTTTGTTCCGGCTAATCTCCGAAACGAGTCGACCGACCGGGATTTCACTGGCAGATAGTTTATGTTATAAGAAGTAACTTTTATTTTAGAAATACAAATAGGGTTCCGCGCAAAAAAAATAAAACCCATGAAATCCTATCGTAATAAATTACGCGCGGGCGATGTCGCGGGGAACAGCCAGTAGTGAATAAACCTGTTAGAAGGTAACCTTTGTAAGATTTAATCAGCTACTTAAATTATTTATAGATTATAAAAGTTTATATGATTTATTTTAATCACGAAAAAGTGCGTGTAACCTCGACTTTTGAATGATCAATACTAACTTTGTAATTTATATGATTTTAAAAAACATGTATTAAGCTATGGTTAAAGCAGGCTTTAACCTTATATTCAAAGTAACCACAACCCAAACAGCTCGAGTTGCATGCCTTACAATACTGAATATATTTTACGTTGATATTCTGTAAGAGCCTTGTTACTTTGTCAGGTAGACTTTTCTAATCGAAAGCAAAATACATGAATACGTGTCATATAATTACAATTATAATACAATAACATTCGCATTCACGACTTTTTCTATTATCATGGCGGCGCCACGTACGAATGAGCGGGGGAAGTTAATTTGTTAGAAAAGTGTAGAGATTTTTAACAGTGGTAGAGCCACGCGGCAGCTTTTGCTGTCGCTCGGATGGGCCGGCTCGAACCGGGGTAGTACCACGACCTCACAGAAAACCAGCGTGAAGTAGAGGTTAACCTCTGCGTTTCGCTTGGTGAGTGCAGGTGGCCGGAGGCCCTTTTTACTGGAAATGAGGCATTCCATCTTAATCCTCACGGGTGACAAGGCATCTACATTTTGATTTGTAACAGAGGATAGATGTAGATGTCTATGGGCCGCAGCAACCACTTACCATCAGGTGGACTATGTGTCCGTTTGTCACCCTTATCCTATAAAAAAAGAGATTAATGTTTGTTGCTACAATATTAGTTATATTTTACATTAATTAGATTAGAAATTAATAAAATAACTACCGATATTCCTCAAAGTAGAAGAATTAAAAAAATGTGTACAGAATTAAAGAACAAACCTCTGGGGTATTTTTTTACATATACAAGCTGTACCAGAACGTAACGATCAAACGAAAGAGGTTTGTAGACCATGGAAGGACTATTCGAAAAAAATTAAGTCCTATACCCAAGTTGTGTGGTTTAAAAGATAAAGGTTGATTCATATATTTTCAAGATGCAAATAAAGACCAGTTTTAATTGTTTTTCTGCTTTGTATAGCCTAATTATATGCCTACTATACCTAGTATTTTATTTTGCAGTACCTATTACGGTTTAGTAGAAATAAATTCATAAAAATTCCTAAAAGTGTAAAAATGTAACATTAAAGTTTTATCGAGCAAGTTGGACCCTTCACCCTGTAAAAAATATGCACCCACATGGACCTAATAACTATATTTAAAATTTGGCGCATTTCATATAGATTTCAAAATAGTAATATACCTGGTACTCTAATTTCAATTTTTTGTACTGTAATTTTTTTTCTCGCAGAGGGTAGATTTTGTAAAAATAACTCAATTAGATATTTTTTTTTAAATGATTCGTCGGTTCGATTAATAAAAAGAAAAATAATTTGTTTTCACGCTAATTTGACCGATTTCAGACAGAGAAATTTTTATCCAATTTTGGTACTAAACAAAATACATTCAAAATTACAATACATACGATGCTTCTTAGCTTTAGTTGCTATGACGCATTATATGACGGAGTATCTAAGTGCAAGCGAGACCAAAGATATGGAAGTGACTAGTTCAGGTAGGTAATCCCGGTAACCTGCCCCCTTTGGTTTGTAAACTTAAGAAGAAAGGAAACAATAAGTGATTATAAAACCAGTAATTTCTTTACGATTTTTATTGATAATTTTTACAATAAATTTTGGAATTTTCAACCTCCTGCTCTAATACACGCGCGGCATCTACTTATGAAAGAACGTGTTATAGGCCGCCCTAATCTTCTGTTATTTGCTTGTGAAGAGAATTCAATTATTATTGTCGAAGCTCTGCAATATTGTGGATTGGTTTTTAATACACCTTTTCTTTTAGATATCCCCAATAAAAAAAATCCAATGGATTAAGTTCCGGTGACCGTGCTGGCCATAATATAAGCCCCATGCGACCTATCCATTTTCCTGGGAAATATTCATTTAAAAAATTTCTCACCGGCAAAGCGTAATGGTAGTTTTTCAGACGCTAGCACTATGGTGGTAGGTTTTGGAACCTCTATTTTCAGTACACAGTTGGACACTTTTTCAACTTTCCCCTATATGAGATGGTTCTCCTTCTACTCTATACTCCATGGTAACAAACAATTAGGTAGTCAATTTTGTTTTAAATTATGTATGATGATTTTTTCAGACTTCGATAGGCCATCACTCGATGATAATATTTTTTATAGTACTCTGCTTCACAATATGTTGATGCATCACATTCCTTGGTTTGTGGGAGATTTTGATGCCAACTCGAACCAGCAGACTGTTAGTGATAGTATCTCAAAGCGCCGAAGCAGACATACATCTTATCTTGAGATTCACATCACCATCGGATCACTTGTTTCACCGTTCTTCTAAAAGTACACATGCGCAGACATTTAATACACAAAATCGCACCACTTTTACATATGAAAATCTACTTCAAACCATTATTCAACCAACAATAATACAGGAGCAGCAAGTTCTCTGAAACCTAAACCACAAATAAATAAGAATTACCAGTGCAAAGAAACCTAAACCTATGAAAAATAATCAACAACTTGTGAACGAGATGGCGCTACTTTGTTATTACATCGCGGTATGGTTGAGTAAGGAAAAATAGACAGATACGAATGAGCAAATATTACACACGAAGAACAGAAGCGTCCACTTGTGATAGAACTGACGAAATTTTTGTAGTCCTTGTGTTGTCACAAGGATTAGCGATATCATACCTAGGGCAATGGCAACCATCATTCTGTTTTCTGTAAAGAAATATCTCGTAGAGTTGCTAGTGGTAAGTCTTCTAATATAATGGGCAGGTCTCTTCTTAAAAATTCCAGGTAGACCTGTCCATTTAGTGCTTCTGGAAATCCAAAGGTCCGATTATGCGACCGTTAATAATACTGGTCCACAAATTTACTTTGAATTGATATTTCTTCGAGCAAATATAATAGTGCTGCTATAGCGAATAGTGCTGTACTTTAATATAGATTCTCATACCACATTCGTTTCATATGTTTTGTTGTTATTTATTAGTAATATGTTTTATATAAAATGGTAAAAGTATATACCGCCTTACATTACAGATTTTTAAATTATACAATTAATATTTAAGAAACTTCTTAAAGGCAATTAGAAAATTCTATAAAAATGTCAATTAGCAAGTAATTATATATGTATTATTGTGTTATATTAGTATTGTATTATTTATCATACATACACAGGTATGTTGTTATATTTTACTACTTATAAATTAGAAGTGCGTGTGTGCTTGCGTTCGTGCGTGGGTGTGTGCGTGTGTGTGTTTGTGTGTGCGTGTATGTGTGTGTATGTGTGTGTGTGGTGTGTAGGCGTGTGGCTGTATGTGAGCTGACTAGATTTTCAAGTCAATCGGTGGAGCCGTTTCAAAGGTTTTCAAAAAATAAAAATGAAAAAAAAAATGCAAATAGATTTTCGAGCGTTACGTTCTAAAATAAGCGGGAATTTTCAGGGATGGCCTGCAGAGTCAACCGTATTCTTCGTTTATTTTTTTTTTTCTGTATTAGATAATTATAATAGCAGTTATTTCAGATTACTGAGAAATAATACGGAGTAAAAATACGGAGTAATACGAACCTCACTGTATAAGTGTTTCTGTGTCTTATTAATAATAAATTTAAATGGATGAGATGGAACAATAGTCTTAATAATAATAATAATGACGCTATTGAAAAATAAGTATCATTAGTGTTCGAAGCAGGGACTTTAATAAAATGTATCGGAATTTGCCTTTGCATTAATGCAAAAAGCTAGTAATAAGATTTTTATGAAAAAACCAGAAGAGTTTTCTTAGTCTTTTTCACATATGTATTTTATAAATTCAAATGGTAACTGTTTGGAGAAAAATAGTCTACATGAGAGTTTCTTGCCATTACTAACAGTTTATACTTTGACTTTTTTTATAAGTTAAGGGTGACAAAAGAGTAGACAGTCAACCTGATGATAAGTGGTTGCGGCGGCCCATAGATATCCACATCTATTATCGATTACAAATCAAAGTGCAGATGCGTTGTCACCCGTGATGACTAAGATAGAATGCCTCATTTCAACTAAAAAGTTTCTCCGGTTTTTTACACTCACCATACGAAATACAGCAACGTTAAGCTGCTTTTTTACGCTGGTATTCTCTAAGAGCATGGTACTTCCCCGGTCGAGCCGACCTATTCGTGCTACAACTATACTACTAATATAGCTGCAGCATGGCTCTACCAAGTAAAGACTTTCTCTACAGTGCATTTATGAACCTTCGAGTGATATAGGGAATAGTTAAGAAGTTAGTTGAAATATAAAATTATTCGAAATAATTTTAAAAGTAAGAAAAATAATAATCTAAACACAAATATGCTGAAAATTTGATTCATATTTACATCGTAAATATAATATTTTCCAAAAAAATAAAATTTTCATTGCATGTGTTTAGCACACGTCACGAAAAATCCTAACATTGTCATGTGGGATTTATTTTTCATTTCCATAAAGGTCTTATATCTCAACGTACGCATAGAAATTGGGACATTTATGATTTATGAATTTTATCTTGTACTTTTTCGAAGGTTGCCATTTCGAAGACTAAGATGAATTGTCTCCTAGCTTTCAACTATAATGGCTTTTCTTTAAACTGAGAAAAAGCAGTGTGTGACTTCAGATTGGCTTAGGTAGCAAGGTGTTACTTATCTTTGATAGATTTCTAGACAGAACTGGAGTCTTGTAACTATATATTAAATACGTGAAGGGAAAACTACGTACGCCTTTTTACCTTGTGAGATTTGGCATAGTTAAAGATTTTATAAAGAAGGAGTGTAGAAATATAAAATATGTGTTAAACATACCTTAAATGAAAAAAAAAACATTCATTGTTTAACTTCATACTGCGAATGTCACGCACATAAATGACCTTACGACAAATTATGTCGCATTTTGACGTTCTTAACCAATATCTCAGATTAAGTACCAAGGAGTATATTACAATTATTACGTTTTATATATTAACTAGCTGATACCCGGCACGTTGCTGCCGTAGAAGAAATAATTATGGACATATTGTTTTAAATTTAGAAGAGTTATATTGTTTAAATAGGAATGATAATACATTAACTGAAATTGAATGATATAACATAACTTTCAAATAAATTTGTCGCTACGGTACCCGCGCCACCTCTAGTATAAGTTAATTGTACTATTCCTATTTATTATGTGTATATATTATTATGTGCGATATCCAATTAAAAATTGAAGATCTATTCATTTCGCGTAATAAAGGCCTTATCACTGTATCCTTTAAAATTAATAATTTTGATGTATATAGATGTTGAAGTGAAAAAATGTTAAATATCGATTTTCCATCAAAAATTTAAGAGAATAGAATATCTTCTTACAATTTTTCGAGTGTTACCCTTTTCATGTTGTGTAACCAATCGGTTCAGCAATTCCGAAGATTAAACCGAACACACAGAAAATAGACACACATATTTTTTTAGCTGAAAACTTCTTCAGTACTGTTGTAATAGAATATAGTGTTTTTTATCATCTCGCTCTCCTCTTCTGAAGATTTCACTTGTCGTTATTCAAGTCTTAATACGGCTCCGTGGCGCAGTGGCTTAGCAATGAGTTGATGCGTTGGGGGCCGCGGGTTCGAATCCAGCATGGAACAAGTATTTGTATGGCCTACAAATAATTGTTCTGGGTCTGGATGTTTGTCCTTGTGCAATTTGTGTAAGTAAACTGCCTTAACGATACAGGAGAAAATCCTAGTGTGGGTGTAACATTTTTTTAAGATAAAGAAGATAATGGTACGCAAATAACCCACAAAGATTAATGGAAGCAAGTTATTGTGATATCACAGCCATGCACTTTAATTTTTCATATAACACATTTTGGATACGTCATGTCAACTTTTAGGTATGGCGTGCAATATTTTGAGGAAATTCATTAAACCGGTAAACAGTCTTATAAGCTGAAAAAAGTAAATTTGAGTAATCAAAAACTTACACTAAAGAGCTGCAAATTCTTCCTTTTCCATCTCTTTTTATCTATGTGAGTGTGACGGCTGTGTTTGCCAGTGCAAAACTATAATTGTTTAAAAATCTATAAAATAAGGTAGGTACCCTTTGAGATTTACGGTCCAACAATCAAGGTCTCAAGGTCAAGGATATTTTGTATAGGCATATATAGCATATATATGGCATTCCTTGGGGGAGGCCTATGTTCAGCAGTGGACTTGTGAAGGACTTTAATGATGATGACATATAAATAAAGAACCTTCTATTAAATAACCGAATATCTTAAATCTAAATAACCTTACATTGATAGATCCTATCCGGGCGAAGCCAGGGGTGGACCGCTAGTTAGCAAGTAAGTATCTAATTATATGAAGAAAATAAATAATATACAAAATATCAAATAACCATTAAAACATTGCTAATTGATAAGTCTTAGTATTCTGCCAATGAATACCTTTAGATGTTTAATTTTATGTTATATGTATTTGAGTTTGCCACGTATAGAAAACATATTTCAATTACTGGTAATAACCGTACGACTTCGACACTTTAATTTATTATTTCATTCTTACATGACATTAATCTTAACTTAGTTCTCAGTTTTTGTTATTGACTTACGTATTTAATTATAATATTAATTAGATTAGATGACAGTTTTTATTTGACAATTATTTCTTAGTGACGTGAAGCACCGACACACCGGGAAGTCTGTAGTCTGTGAACATGTTCAAGATCGTCTCCGCCATTACATCAGATTTGATAGACCACAAATACTCGCAAAAAAGCAAGTTTTTCTACCATGGATGATTCGAGAGGCTATTGTAATTGAAAACATCCTCATTTCCATAGACAAGATGGATTGGTGCTACCATCTGTTTAGGAGGATCCCTTAAAAATAATTAATCCAAACCAAGCGTACCATCGCAAGACTTCAAGACAAAGCTTGTTCTGCGTAGTCTGGTCAAAAAATAATATTCAAATAAAGGTAGGCGGGATTACTATGATATTTATACGTCAAACACCTCAGTCCTGTAAAATGTATGCCCGAAATATCGGGAATTAAAAAGTTAAAAACATGTTATTTTCTTTCTATTTCTGTTTAGAAATCATTTCTTTTTTTATTTAATTCAAGTCCTACGGAAATAATCCATTCATGCATCAATTTCATACCTATGAGGTATGAATAAGGCACACTGAAAGTTCTGCGCTCCTGGCCGCTCATAAATGTTTGAATTTCGGGTCGCGTGCTCGCGTGTCAATTGTTTTATCGCGTTTGTTGGAATTAACGCTAAAATATTTTAGAGAGAATTTTTTTATGATTTAACTTTCTCTTCAAGATTGGACTGCTCGTCTTCAAAATGCTTTTAGAAGGGAAGCACCTCGTTTTAGCACTTTAAGACGTTGGCACGCAAAATTTTATCGTGACTGTTTCTCACATCGATATTCAAATGCGATCATAGAGGTAAATATGACTCAGAAGAGACAGTGATAGCTTTCATCCAGTACTTAAGAAATATGCCCTCAGAGATGTCTTTATCTTTTCAGTCATACAACTGAGATAATCTCAACACATCCACGCTTTATTAATTATTATATTGATTTAATTCCATGATCCGCTATATATTACGCCGGGTATTCGTCAATAATAATAATTTTTGTACAGACAAAGGGTTTGAATTTTGTTATTTTTATATTCACCTATATTTACATACACAAAGTATATTAAAGCGTAAACCTCGCAGCTGTTAATAGTCCGTTGTTTTGCATAACTTTACAAGGAACCGCTTGAATCGTTCATTATCTTCGCTCCTGTAGCCCAGTCACGTGCGTACTCCTCCGAGATGGGATGCTATAATATTTAAACACCGAATATAAGCAAATATTTAAAGGCTAAATTTAATGTAGTGTAAGATAATGAAGGAAGCGCCGTAACTTATTTACAAGATAAATTTTCCAAGTGCTTTTATTTTGTGCAGTCTACTTTTACGTGGTAAAACAGAAACGTGTCACCGATTATTCTATATCTGATATAAATATCTTAAAATCAACCTAACATTGCTCACAATACAAAAAATCTAATCTAATAAAAAAAAGAAGAAAATAACTAATAATATAATTTTACCAATTGAAATCAAACAAAAAAGGTACTCTTGCGAAAGAACCGCAGGATCGAACATGACACTCTCGAAAACTATAAGACAATGCACCAGATAAAGAGCATTAGACATTGCTATAAACATATACATATCTGAATGATTTTTTAAATAAAACTGAAGTGAAAAAAAGTTACAGTCCATGATAGTAAATTCAAACAAAGAAAAGTACAGATGAGTTGTCACATCTGCAGGCTAAGATAAAATGCCTTACATCTCTTAGTTATCATTCGTAACGTATATTATAACTTGTGACGCAAATAATCTTTCCGAGTAAATTTTCTATCTAGGAGATGGATAAACCGTCATTTATCGAAAATTATCTACTTTGACACCCATAGGACGAGATATGGCGATGGGTCTGTCTATGTGCAGCTTACGTATGCTGTGTGTGTAATAGTGGAATAGTTGTGTGGCGGTGAAGCTTTTCTTAAGAAATGTTCATTAATTAATGAATTTATGTATGTAAAACATCACTATGCAACATAGTAGATTGACAGTGGTGCCTGAATTTTAGTTCTCTTTAGTATTTTAACACTACGTGAAATTAATCATCTACAACATTTGTAAGTTCGGGGAATTCTCAGTAGCCCTACCAAGTAGTCTTACTAGTAAGACTACCTTTTGGGATTTTTTTTTCCAAACGTCTTTCTAAATGGTCTTTTATCTATATCTATACAAATAAATAAAATTGAAGTGTCTGTTTGTTATGTCAAAATTACAGCTTTTTACCAAATGCATATGGAAGTATATACGGTACTTAGATATAATAGAAATACATCATTTAATTTATTTTTCTGTTAGTCTTTCTACTTATTCCAGCTAATCTCCGAAACGGCTGGACTGATTTTGACGGGACTTTCACTGGCAGAAAGCTGATGTCATATCAAGTAACTTAGGTTACTTTTATTTTAAAACCAGAATTAGGGTTCCACGCAGAAAAATTAAAACCCCAAATAACACGCGAGCGAAGTCGCGGGGAATAGCAAGTTTCTAATAAAATTTCCAGTTATATCAAGTAAGACATAACTGGGTATTTTCTTACCAAGTAGACCCTACTAGTAGATCACTTTGGAAAAACATTCTTAGCTGCTCTTTAAAGTATATGGAAGTTGTCATCACTTTCGTAATAGCTAGCACTTTAGTAGTTTATTTTTGGAATAGTAAATACTAGGCAAGCATAAACTTGCAAGAGGCAATGGGACTGTTTTAGTTCTTATATTTTGTACACTAAAACTACTTATATTAACTTCTATTCGCCTGATACTTCTGAGACAAGAATATATAAATAGCTAATCATAAAAAGATTACTTGTAACTAGTAATACTTACTAGTAACACTACTTCGTAAGACTACTGGCAATAGCCCGTTAGTTCGTAATTAGTGAGTTTTTTTATAGAATAAGGGTGACAAACGATCACACAGTCCACCACTGATAGTAAGTGGATGCTGTAGCCCAAAGATATCTACATCTATCCTCGATTAAAAATCAAAATTTGGATGTGTTTTCCCCTGAGGAAAAGATGGAATGATGGAATGAAATGTAAAAAGGGTATCCGGTCCTCTAGACGCACCATATTAAACACAGCAGCATTAAGCTACTATTTTACGCTGCTATTCTATACTGTGAGAGTATGATCCTACCCCGATCTAGCCGACGTATCCGTGCAGCAACCATAATATAGCAGCGTGGTTCTACCACGTATAGTGTCAGTGCTAGTTAAACTTATTTTACAACGAAATTAAGTTTAGTCATTCGAAGAAAAGATCTACCTGACGAGGAATTCAGCCGGGAACAGACAACATTGTGTACGGAACTCGGCGAACTCTTCTCGTTACAATTCCGTCCTGACATTGAAAGTACTGTATAAATACAATATTATATAAAAAGTGAAAGAAAAAATGCCATGAAAATATATACAGAAAAACAGAGAGTGAGAGAATAATTCTGTTAATATTCTCGTTCTAATTATGTACTATATTCGTAATGTTGTTTTTTTCTGGTTTGTTTTTTGGTAAATCATTTAAAATATTACGGCGTGAATACTTTGAAGCACTTTGTGGATAATTTTGCATAAATATTGAGCAATAACTATTATTTTAAATTTTTGCTTCACAGAAGTCACGGAAATAAAATGAAGCAATAATTATTATAATAGTAACTCCATAAACTGAAATAATTTTATAACTTATTCTTTATAATAATTTTGGAACGAGGGGCTTATAAGAGAATCAATTAATTAATGTTAGTTTCCTAATATAATCATTTTGTATAATAAAGTATAATAGAAATGTATTAAAGGCGGAGGTTTTGGAATAACGCATAGAATAAATACAATACAGACAGTAAATTAATAGGACCGAACTGGCTTTGATTAAGAACGCATTTGCATTGGAAGGCAAAGCAAAGATACCCGGTATTTGCTTTGCCGTGAATATACAAGTATACGAGTATACGCGCAGTCCTTTGATTTGAAATATTTCAGCAGAATAATAAATGATTATGGTTAACACTATATTTATTTTGTTTAGTTTTTACTTTTAACATTTAAACGTTTGATTTTAAGTTACATATATCTAAATAAACTTTACTTTGATTTATTTCAATGACTTATGATTAATTATTTTTATTATAGCTCGAAAACCAACAACCGATGGTTAATAAAGGTTCTCGAGTGGTGGTACTGAGTGGTACCTCGTAACGGTAAGCTAAGTGTAAGGCGGTCCCCTACTAGATGCAGTGACCTGGTAAGACATGCAAGATTTCGATGTATGCAGGTGTGGCTCAGGATTATTCTTTGTGGCATTCCCTGGTGCAGTTCTATGTTCAGCAGTGGATTTACGGGCTGTAATGACGATGGTGACGATGATTTTTTTTAATAAATATTGTGTTGCTTAAATAAACAAAACTGTGAGACGTTGTGAAAGCAAACAAATAAAATACAATACTTATATACGGATTCAAAATTTTTACAAAAAAAAAATTTCACTTTATTACGTAAATTTAAACAATAACTGAAAAAGACTGAAAATATTTATAATAAGAATAAGACAAAAACTTGCTCTTCCTGTACCTATCTTTTGACAACTACTTTGGAATTTTCTACGTAACAAAATTCATTCTTCGTTTACCTGAACATGAATAGAATCCTAATTAAATTTATTTCTGCTCAAAAACCAAAAATCGTGGCTAGAATTTGTAAACATTTATACAAGATTAAAATTTATTTATTATCATGAGGGCCTTTTTCATTTTACTATAATTCCAGACAAACGAAGTAATTTTGAATAATAATAATTTAAAATTTAAAATTTTGTACAGCCGACTTCAATATAATATATATTCATATGAGACCACACGAGAACTACCTGCTTTCAAATAAAAAAAGAATTATCGAAATCGGTCCACCCAGTAAAAAGTTATGAGGTAACACATAAAAAAATACAAAAAAAATACAGTCGAATTGAGTACCGTCTCCCTTTTGGAAGTCTGCAGAAAAAACAATTAGATAAAAGTCGTGTATTATGTGTGATTTTTAATATATAATAGAAAAACACAGATGTATCAAATCAAACATGATAAAAATTAATAAATATTTAATTACATTATTTTTTAAAGCAGATAATAGTTTATTTATATATTTACAATAAAGGACCTGTCATACGAATCTCAATGATACCATCAATAATACACTAAACTTTATGATACTACTAAAAATTATTTAAAAAAAAGTGATATAACCTAAATAGTATCTTCTGTTGCATCCTCTACTTCAATAGTATTTTTCCTTATTGGTGGTTGATCACCACAAATAAATTTTCCTTCCGTTGAGTTTTCACCAAATAATTTTAATGCTTCTATAATTATTTCCTTGCGTGGTTTATGTGGTGCTCTGGAGAATACTATCACATCTCCTGTATCACAGTCCCTCATTAATAGTAAGTTTTTCACGACGAGCCACTGATCAGGACTTTCGGGTTTAAGAATGTAATTTGAAGTATCATCTGAAAATTATTTTGCACCACACACATTTTGATTACTAAAGTTTTTGATTTACATTTCAAATAAAGAAAACATCAAAAAGATAAACATCAAGAAAATAATAATTCCTTTCGGACAGAATATTTTTTCACAAAATTCTTTAGGGAAACTAGTCATCTGCTCAGGACAAGATCATAATTCCCAAATGTATACGTAAGCAGAGGTTGCCTCACATGCGTAGTCCCATAGGACGGTAAACTGACACGACCGAAGAGAGATCCAGCGCAGGACCAACAGCTAAGCAAGCTTATCCAGTTACGGAGGTGAAACATGGTTAACTTTCTGACTCCGAGAAACTGCTGCTACCTGCTCGCTAGAGAATTTCTTGTCAGAAAAACACAATATCTAATTTGGCCCAACCCGGGATTCGAACCTAGGACCACATGATCAGCAATCAGTTTACAACCAATACGGCAACGAGGCATTCAAATAAACAACGAAAACAAAATCGCAATGACGTATTATATTTTAGTCAATAAAATACTTACTATTTTTTTCTGTCAAGATAATATTTTCTAAAACTCCATGTCCTCTTTCGCATCCCTGTAGGAAATGCTTTTTAATTTCCAAACTTGATTTAATTTCTAAATTACAGTCTTCCCATTCTACTGCATCATCAAAATCACCATATTTCTGTTTGTAAAATTGCTTCTCCTGTTTTGTTATAAAAGTTATTTGAATAAAACAAAATGAGAAACACTTTATTTTCAATTAAATAATCATAATATAAATTACGAATGTTTTTTTAGCCTAAAATCTTCTCTTTATCTTTTTATAAAATATTTTCAGTATTCACATGTAATTCACGTGCTGTTAAAGATTATGGGTAGGCGATTGTAAAATGCTAGAAAGATCATTTAATTTTCGATAGATGCAGTTATAACCATCTCGTTTACGCCAGGCCTAAACTATCCAGACCGGCAACGGGGAGCAACGTCAAAGTTGCGACACGTGTATTACTGCGATTGCCTACCAAATGCAACGGTTAAGACAAATCCTCCTAATACGGTGGGAGAGTATGCCTCATACCCAGTAGTGAACTTTCATTTGTTGATAAAAAAGAAGAAGAAGGATTTAAATTAATTAAAATTGTTATAAAAAAATATTAAGGAACGAATCATTAGAATTAGCTGCGACCGCGCGTTGTCAAAATATTCTTGCTTCGTTTTCTTACATTTCGGTTTATAGAATTTTATTTCTCATAAGAACATACATTGGTTCATTTATAATGAGATACAAAATAATTATTATAATTTGATAATATTATTACATCTACCTCTAGTGCTGGAAGCGATATAGTCTTAGGTTATTTACTCATACATATTAGGTACCATATATTAAAAAGATTACACTGTGCGTACGTACGAGTATTTCCTAAGTTTACTTTTAAACAATTTCATGTTATTGCAGTTTTTAATGCCATCTGGTAATTTATTGAACAGCTGTGCTCCCTCAAACAATAGTGTTTTGCCATAGTTAGTTCGTGCAGTAATTAGTTGAAGTTTATTTTTACTTTTTAACTGTATGTTTGATTGAATAGAATAATTGGTGGTTATATTTTTTATTAGATTGCAAATGCAATACGTATATACTTGTGTAAGATTTACAAAGTTTTTTCGTATAGTGTTTTTGTTGGAGTTAGATAATGGTAGTGAAATGATGCTTTGATAATTTTATTTTGGGTTCTTTGAAGAGGATGTAGATTAGTTTTAGGGGCTGATCCCCATATCTCAATTAGATATTCAATATGTGATTTAACTAAAGAGTTGTATATTTTACCTTCATAGTGAGTTTCCTGATAAACATTTTAAAACAAGGCACTTTTTGAGATGCTTGATAATACGCCGTCTGCCACAAATCAACCATTTTGTTTAGATTTATTGGTCCAACGTATTTAAAATATGCACATATCTCCTTTATTTTGTATTTAGTATCGTCAGTTTCATTAGCTTTTGGGATTGACTCTGTTTGCGAAACACTAGTTGTATACGTTGTAGAAACACTAGAAGTCTCCGTTGTAGAATCAGCTTTCATTTCATCGCTATTAGAAAAATTATCGTCGACACTTGTAGGGTTTGTAGCTCCAACATCACCATCGAAGTCTGTTCTTTCGTAAATAGCATTTGAATCATTTTGGAGTAGACTTGAATATAAATTATCATCATCTTGCGTATGACTCCTTGTAACCACTAAGAATATCGTGTAAAATATACATTTAGAATAACTCCACATTTTGAAACGTGTGTGCTCTTCTGCTAGCACCTTATACTGAAATGGTAACAAACATTTCTTACCACATGGGCAGTCACTGCAATCGCAATCATTATTTTTTGATGCGTTGTTATGATTTTATAATTCTATAGTAAATTGAGAGAGCGTACTTAAACAACCCATTGTTAAAATATTTGTAATCCCAAGCAGTGATATAATACCACAATTATTGTTTACCATAATCAAGATTTTAAAACATAAAGACACTTGACAAAAATAATTTTATGTTTATAGTATTAAAAAAAAGTACATTCATATTAGGTGTGATGTGAGAGAGTACATCTGACCTCTGAATGTGGACTTAACCTGCACCAAAATCTTGCTAAATTATGCGTGAAACTACGTTTGCAAATTTTAAAAAATATATGCAGAACCTTGAGAAGACCTTCTATCGAAATTTAAGTGGTGCTATAGTCCCTTGAGTGGTAGTAAGGTAATAGTCAGTATAAAGTCCTCCAGATCGAATTTAGATCACGCGGCCAGTCTTAAAGGACACTAGCCATTTGTACAGGACGATGTTATAGTGCACAAGTTTGTGCGCCAACACAGATGCACTCTTTGTACCTTTACTCCCATAGTAACACTGCTAACAACAATTGCTTGACAACACAGTAACCAATTTTAAGCCTGCTTTTAGAATCGAACCCTAGAACACAAATGATCAGGAGTCGTATTTACGGCCAGTACATCAAGTAGGTAGTTAGCATTTTATTCAGCTGACTACAGTTAGTATATTCAGGTGCTAAAGTGCTTGTAAAGCAACGCTACGATATCTTACCTAGTATAGAACCAGAAAACGAAACCTAAACAACTGTAAAAAGGTGCAAAATAGGGGGTCACCTCTACATTAAAAAACGTTTTAAACTACAGAACTGAAAGGATATTATGGTAATAAAGCCAATGGCGGTACGGTAATACGTCACACACCTTCGATTTGCCCGCAATATATTCATTATGGCAGAATCTCCGTAGGACCTAATTCATCATCATCATCATCATTACAGCCCTTCACATGTCCACTGTTGTACATAGGCCTCCCCCAAGGAATGCCACAAAGCACGGTCCTGACCCACCTGCATCGAACGACTTTCTGCATGTCTTACCAGGTCGTCACTCCATCTAGTGGAGGGTCGCCCTACACTTCGCAGACACACACACTCGAGAACCTTGTTTCCCCATCGGTTATCGGTTCTTTGAGGTATATGGCGGCCCATTGCCACTTCAGGTTACTAATCCGTTGGGCCATGTCGGTCACTCTGTTTCAACTGCGAAAAACCTCATTTCTAAGTTTACCACGGATAAAATACCCGAGAATAGAAAATATCCATAGCTCGCTGAGCGACCTTGAGCTTCCATATAACCAGTAGTGAAGGACCACGTCTCAGTTCCATAAGTCATTACTGGCAACACGCACTGGTTGTATAGTTTTGTTTTCAAGTTTTGACGTATTACCTGACGAGAAGATTTGTCGTAATTTCCCGAACGCTGGCGAGATAAGTTGAATCCGTCGTGATTTCTTATATTTACACGAACACTACACATTTAAATTAAACTAGTTTTACGAATGTTATCGCGTATATTAACTTATTTTATATTCCCGACGTTTCGAGTACTTTATAGCACCCCTGGTAACGGGGGGGGGGGGGGGGGGCTGACTGAGGTGTTTGACGTCCCAATGTCATAATTAACCACGGCTACCTCCAGATTAAAAATTATAATAGGAACAAAACTTAATAAGTTTTATTCTGTAAAATACTCGAAACGTCGGGACTATAAAGTAAGTTAATATATGCGATAAAATCCGTAAAACTATTTCAATCCATCGATTGACCTCTCGGTCGAAGTTGGACTTACCTAGACTATTTGTCCCAGGTAAACATACTCGTCATCAACTTCGAGCTTAGTACTCCCGACAACTACTGGTATAGGTGTGACCTGTTTTACACCTCTATGCAGTTGGATAGGCTTTGTACTCTGTTATTTACTACACTTTTTTCTACACTACAAACAATTCAGCACTTCGATATACCAACAGTCAATTTGACACCGCTGTAGGTCTCTATGTGCAGTCTTGCAGCACCATCCAAATTTTGATGGAATCTAAGGATTTCTCATAGTCGCAAGACAAAGCGGAAGAGACTACTCTTCGGTCTTCTGTACAATTTGCCGAAGGGTATGTACATGGTCTATAGTGCTAAAGCCTTTTCGAAAACCGGTTTGTTTGGGAGGCTGAAAGTCATCGAATCTGCTTGTGTGACGATTCGTAATGACTCTGGAAAACAGCACGTAGACGCGGCACAGAGGGGAAATCGGTCTGTAGTTCTTCGAGAAAGTAAGAGTAGAAATGTACTATGCCCAATACCTTAGCAGCGTTTCCAATGCATATTTATTAAGATTACCATTGACAAGTGATTTGCCATTGAGCCGTGGTAGCTCAGATGGTTAGCGCTCGCTGTAAGCTTCACTGTACTCGAGCAACCCGGGTTCGATACCCGCCGGCACCAATTAAATTGTTAATTGCAATTTTAAGTGCTGATTTACCACGTGCTCGGCGATGTAAGAAAACGTGAGGAAACCTGCATGTCTGAGAAAATAAGAAAAAAATATTTCGAAGGCATGTAAAGTTTGCTAACACGCATTGGCGCAGCGCGGCGGACATTTCCTTGCGCTAAAACCCTCTCAGAAATAAGAGGAGGCCTGTGCCCAGCAGTGGAACGTAAATAGGCTGCAACTTTACCATTGACAAGCCAAAAATATGTCTAACGACCATATTAAACCTCAAAAGTAGTAAGAAACACAACGCTCCAAATTTTGTGTATGTGACCTAGGACATAATTTCTGATCAGTTACTAAATCCAACTTTGATCAAGAAGTCAACTGACAATTTCAACTCGGCTCGGATGCGTTCGGGAAATTGTGACAAATCTGTTTGCCTTCGAAATGAAAGTGTACAGCAGTGCGCGTAATCTTTTTTATATAGGATAAAGGTCACAAGCGAGCACACAGTGCACCTGATGGTAAATAGTTGCTGAGGCCTATAGACATCTACATGCGAATCATAATGCAGATGCGTTGTCAGCTGTGAGGACTAAGATGGAATGCCTCTTTTCCAGTACAAAGGGTCTCCGGTTCTCTACTCGGTTTGCTACTCACCATACGAAACACAGCAGCAGTAAGCTGATATTTTACGCTGGTATTCTGTGAGAGCATGTTTCTTCCCCGGTCTAGCCGACCTATTCGATAGTGACTCATGGGACCAAACCGTTTTCCTTCATTGTTAGCCATGTTAGGAAGTTTAAAATCACTCAAAAAGGCTATGCTCAGAATTCCTCTATGGGACAACCGCAGAAAAACAAGAGTACGTAACTGACATAGCCTAACGGATCAGTAAATCGAAGTGACAATGGGCCGACCATAGCTCAAAGCCAAGCATAAAAACCGATCACACATGAGGAAGAAAATTTTATCAGCGACAGCATATTAGCAAATGCAGTGTTGGCCCAACTTGCCCTGGACGGAGTGATGACCTGATAAAACACACAGGTAGTCGACGAATGCAGGTAACTCAGGATCGTACTTCGTGGTAAGAGAGGCATGTGTGCAGCAGTAATCAAAATGGCAAACCTAAATCTTGAAGACTGGTGATATGGTTAAACCACGTTTCCAGTAAGGTATCGATCCTGCCCTTTTGGCTGTTCAGTATGACATAAGTAGTACCGGCAACCGTTGTGCTTCCCCCATAGATATATTAAGCTAAGTAAGGCAAGAGAGCTAGTAACCCTAGTTTTTTTTATTTTCATTTATTTTATTTTAAGACGCTGCTGCTCATCTTCTGATTTATTTCCTCGCTTCTTACGCTATCCACGAGATGATATAGGCTAGTGGATATTCTTACACCGCCAATATATATTACATTCTTACTATACCTGTAGGTAATCGGTATAGTCCCCGCAAATTATATATGAATGTTAAGAGTTTAACATCATCAAATTTCATTAATTTTTAAGTTCACTCATGTAATTACGTTATATGGTGAATTCATTTTAGCCATTCAAAGTCCATTGCTGAACATAAGCCTCCTCCATAGATTGCCTCATAGGATGAATATTTGTCATAGTTGCCTCGCTTGGCAAGCGGGTTGGCAACCGCAGGTTTCCTATTTCCCATCCGTCCATCTCCTACTTCAACATCGCTCTATCGCTCTTCGGTCTTCGGACGACAGTCACCGGATGATTTGAAATAGAATTTTTTATTTTACAGATATTACTATTTGTATATATTTCAAATAATTTAGCCATTTAACGTTTTTAAGACGTCCGGAAAATCATCGGAATAGTGTCGGATAAGACTTGCTCTTGGATCGGTTTTCACAGTTGCCTGTGGCTCCAACGACCTAAACGTGTACAGCTGCCCATAGAACCTCTTCATTTCACCCAAGGTTTCAGGTGTCCCGGACAAAACTCGGTCGTCAGCTTCGACAGTTGGCTCTTTCTGGCAGACAGATCACTGACAAAGACTTCGGAGCCCTGATTACACTCGAACGCTTCTTTTATTCGAGCTGTATTTAAGTTGTGTAAGTCCCGCCAAATGTATTTAGAGATTTGTCTGTTTAGTTGCCTGTATGTTGTCAGATCTGCTGAAGATTGCAGTTTCATTTCCCGTCCAAAAGCCATGAGATTAAGAGTGTTATCGGAGAGTTTATGTAATCTTTTGCGAGAGGCCTTGCAGAACTTAGCTTGTCATTCATATCGTCCACTGCATTGCAGTCTTCTAGGCACTGAAAACATATCTTAATATAAAATTTTGTAACTCAGCCTAAAAGTTTTCGAGGCTTTTGATTAGAGCACGAAGGTTACGGAGCGGGGACTTCATTAGACTTGACCTCTCCAATTTAATGTTTAGGTTCAGTGTGCCTCTAACCATTCAGTGATCACTGCCAGGTTTGACCCTCGCGATCACTGAGACATCACTGAGCAGTTGCTATCTGATCGTCATTATGAAGTCAATCTAATTTTTTGTTGAACCGTTGGGGCTTAACCAGATACTCTCTCTGTGGAGCCGCTTCTAGAATAAAGAGTTAATAATAAAGAATAGCTCTTTCTCCACAAAGTCGGCCAGCTAACATCCCACTGGGTTCCGTTACCCTATCTCGAATTACCCTACCTTCATCTCACCGTTCTCTCTTGTGCCTAGTTTTGCGTTGAAGTCTCCCATTAACACCGTATAGTGGGTTTTGGAGGAATGCACGGCTCTAGAGATATCCTCATACATTTCTTTCAACTCCTCATCGGGATGTGCCGAGGTTGGAGAGTAAGCCTGTACGACCTACAGCGTATATCGTTTGGTGAATCTGGGTATAAGGTACGCAACCTTCGCCGGTACACTCCCAAATTTAACAACATTGTTAACGAGAGACTTGTTAACAATAAATCCAACACCTCCCTGGGACAGATGGTTGCCCGCCCGGTGATTGTAGCAAGATTATTATTTAGATTGTTGCTAGTCAGTAATTGAATCAGCAAGAACTGAAGAGCCAGCAACAAAATAAAATCGATCGATAAGTTGCACCAAGTTATAAGCTACAAATTATTTGTGTAGGTGCTATCTTTACAGAAGATTTTTTTGAGAAAAGAGGGAGCAGATATTTTGTTGCTGGTAAGTAGAGGAAGCAAAAAGTCTAAAAAATTCAGCTACAAAATAAAATTGATCGGTGAACTGTACCAAGTAATAAGTTACTAAATATATGTGTACATGCTATTTTTACAGAAAACTTTATGAGTAAAAAGACAGCAGATTATTCTGGTCAGTATTGGAATCCGCAAGATCTGAAGAGCCAGCAATAAAATAAAATCAATCGATAAGCTATACTATTCTACCGTTTTTCTCGAAACTAATTGAAGTAACATAATTGCGATTTTTTTTGAACTAATTAGCAAAAAATTACCTAGAAATTGTGTAGGTAATTTTTTAAAGTGTATACAATTTTAAGGTTTGTGCTGCTTTTCACTATTAGCTTTATAGGGTTTAAAGAAATTACTAATGAGTAGAATTATGAATAAGGCCGTAAATCTTCAACGAGGCTGGATAAAAATCACTGGCTAAAATTTGAAAATTGGTGGTCATTTGCTATAAAAAGAAAGTACATTTTGAATACCTCGTTCCGTCTGAATTTAATCACTGCCTTCATATTCATTTGCATTAATTTAACACTACGCCAGTTGTTGAAAGAGTTACTTTTAATAGAATGTACATCCCCCCCCACCCTTGCAAACATAGTAGAATTTACGGCTGGAACTGAGCCATTAATAGGGTGCCCATCACAAGTTTACTATCGAACTTAGGCCTTCCCCTAGATTGTATTGTAGAGATTGTATTTGCCATAGTTGCAACGCTTGGTAACCGCAGATTTTAATAATTTGAGTTGCCGTGGCAGATGCCCTACTTATTTCCTTTTTCATTTCACAGCATTGAATTCTGCTCTCTTCACTTACCATCACAGCCTATTAAATGTCCACTGCTGAATATAAACCTTCTCCATAGATTGCCTTATAAGGGGAATATTGCCGTAGGTGCCTCCTTGGCAAGCGGATTGGCAACTGCATATTCTTATTATTTAGAATTGCTATCAGAAAGATGCTGCTACCTATCTCGTCTTTCATTTCCCTCTGTACTTACAATACCCACTGTATATGGTAGTAGATATTCTTTCCACCTCCACGTTATCGTTTAATAAATTTGATTTATTTAATGATGTGTTATATTTACGTGAACACTACACATTGAATAAAACTACTTTTACAGATTTTAAAAATCTTCATTTCATAGATAGCCAGATGTAAGGCAATGTCTGATTAATACTGGATGTTCTGATGGCATGTTGTTTTCTTCTAGTTTCTAAGTTACAATTTAGATGCAATCTTCAACAGGTAGGCGTGTAAATAGAGACTAAATTTAAATAAAACCAAGCATACTACTGCAAAATTTCAAGACACAGTAAGTTCATTCTGCGTAGATCGGACCAAAAGTAATAATTAAAAAGCTGTCGGTACTCCGGGTTAACTCTGACATCGGGACGTCAATCACCTCAGCCCCCGTGACCGTGGGTGCTGGAAAACACCCGAAACGTTGGGAATTTAAAAAGAGGTATAATTAAACTCGATAAAATCCGTAAAAGTAGATTGATTTATTTAAGTTTACAATAAAGCAACACATAAAAAGAGACGGCTAACTATTAGCATGTTCATTAATTGAGGAAAAAAACAATTGTTGTTATTTTTTTACTCGCGAATATTACAAACAAATACTAATTAAAAGAGAATAAAAATAAGGAATGTAAGGATTAACAACAAAGCAATTGTAGTAATTTAATTAAAGCTACTCAATTTCATGGTTCGCTTAAAAACAAGGTTATCTATAAGTTGCCTATCAAATTTTAGCCGTTGTTCCGTTATGCTATGTCTGCGCTGATTTTCTCAACGATAAATCGGCTCTTTTTCTCAAAATTGCCTAGTTATAGACTACGACTAGGTAGAGACTACGGACTTATATTTTCCACGATGCAGCCACGCCGCTCTCGCCTCTTTTACGTCCATATACCTCGCATAGATGCACGGTGATTAATGGTACTTTTAATTTGGCTGATCTTCAATATAATAGTCGATAAACTTCCGTCTAGGGCGTCCCTTGCCGGCTCTGCCGTTCACTTCTGTAACATAAATTTGCTTTGTCACTCTTTACTCCTTCATTCTTTGTACATGACCTAACCACCGAAGCATTCCTTTCTTAATCTTGGTCACAAAATCATCTTGCAAACCACACTTTTCAAACACAAAAATAAAAAATGAAATCTACAATCCTTTATAAATGTTTAAGGAATAATTATTTTGTCAATTTTTCATCGGTATAATAAGTTCGAGCTGAAGCTCAGACAACTCGGTTTCCTAGCTCGGTAGTTCGGGCACAGCGCGACAACAATAAATCGTTTAACGTTTTCTTCAGTTAGTTTTTCTTCTTCCTCTTCATCAGGAATAGCACAAGATAGAACGCAATGGTGAAGACCTTTACCCCACCTAGATGAAGTACAATATTAAGAGAGATAAAGAATAATTTAAACAATTGAATGAAGGAAAGGTAAGCAGGCATTCTCAAGTAAATAACCTATGTTGGATATATTTAGCATAAAGCAAGAAGTGAGGGAATTATATTATTTATACACATTGTCATTCATTTGCTTATAACTTGTTTTTTAATTAGTTCAATCGTTATTAATCAATCAATCAGTTTAGATGAACAATTGTGATAAAAGTGATAGGTTACGACCACAAACTCAATATCCCAACAGCCATCATTTGCGAAATGCTGGGCAGATTGCATAGTTAGCATATTATTTTTTGTTACAAATTCCGTATAAACATAGAAGCTCTAAGTTCCATACAAATATTTCCCGTTTTATTTTCTATGTTTACGTAACTCAAAGTATTCCGAGATTGCATAATATTTCTGTATATTTATAATAAAAATACATAAAACTAGAAAAAGAATAGATAAATAGAAGGTCAGATAGAGATTCCTAAAGAAAATGTTGTCAGACCAGTTATTTAAACGTATGCTTATTCTGTGCTTTTCTGATATATTTAACTTAATATCTTATTTTTAAAGTAGTAGCTGTTTTTATATGGTTGAGTCACGGGGCTTGGATTAATATTTAGGTGAGTCTCGCTATATTTGCATTTCACGATATTCCTATGCACATTAATATTCCCTGATATTGTATGAAGAAACGATAATAAAGGATTAAAATTTATTTGAAATCGTCATATTATAATTTTTTCGTATGAATAGTTACTAATAGAAGCGATATTAAATGTACATCGTTATCTGGTCGGAAGAATCACGCACGTGAAAAATAGGAGCATAATACTGCTGTGTTTCGTATTGACGAGAACCGGTGACCCTTTTAACTGATAGTCCTCAACGTTGATATCGCATCTGCATTTTGATTCTTAATCGGGGATAGGTGATAGATGTACAGACTGGACCCCATGTATCTATCCGCTTGCCATCATTTGTTACCTTTACTTTAATTTAAAAAAAAAAAGTTCTATAAATGATATTCTAATTTAAAACTTTCCATCTTTTAATACTCTGAAACACTTAGCAAAACAAATTTGCTTACTTAGTTCAAGTTTTAACAATAATTATAGCACATTATATTAAACGATGAAAATTTATTCATCTCTTTTGTGATTTCATCCCAGTCTTGCCTTATACTGGATCTCATTAATGAATTATTTATTAAAAGCTAAATATCTTTTATTAAATTAATTTGAAAGGATATCAACCTTAAGTAATTTTGTTTTTAAATCTGAATAACTTTGAAATTGTTTGAAAAGAAGTATTTATACAATTACAAACCCGAAACTTAACTTTAAGCTAAACCAAATTTGACTAAAGGAAATCATACCGTAATAAAACTACAGAACGAATGGGTCGGTTAGACCCACAGAATACCAGTGTAAAATATTAACTTAATGCTGCTATGTTTTTTACGGTAAGTGCTGAACACCGACGACTTTACCTGTAACGTGGCATTATATGTTAGTCCTCAGAGATAGCAACGCTACATTGAAATAATATCATAATATCAGGGAATAGATGTAGATGTCATGCATCCATTGACTTCCTGTATGTCTTACCAAGTAGTCACTCCATATAGTGGGAGGCCGCCATACACTTCGCCTACAGGTACGAGGCTGCCACTCGGGAATCTTTCTTTTCCATCAGTAGTCGATTCCTCGAGCTATATAACCAGCTCATTCTCAATTCAGCTTACTTATACGTTGGGATATGTCGGTTACTCTGGTTCTAATGCGGATATCCTCATTTCTAAGTTTTTCACAAAAAACCACGAGCACCGCCCTTTCCATAGCTGTAGTAATATATTGTGATTATATATCTTAATATAAAGATATTTTTTTTTATAAAAGTCGGAAATAATGCACTCTTAAAATTTACAATTCAACATCACTCTTGTAAATCTTTCGAAAGTGCTCTGCTTATTATAAAGGAAGGCAGTTTTGAATTGCCTCATACGTGGAATTTAGTCACAGTAGTCACGCTTGACGGGCGGGTCGGAAACCGCAGTTTTTTTTTCATTTGTAATCGGAAAGATGCTGCTTTCCATCTCATCATAAAAAAATATTAACATTTAATTTAAGTGATTAATACAAAATTATTTTAAAAATGTTTTCTGTGAATAAAATTTTCGGCGAATATGGATAATATACCCCCTATGAGACAATAAACGTCCTTTATTCAGTAGTGGACTTTAATATGCTGTAACGGTGTGACTTTAATCCGAAGCCTTATAGTTACTGTCAAAAGAACGGAAGAACTCAGGGATTCAGCGCTTACCGTTAATTTCATCTTACGCGAACAACAACTATCCCCACCGGAAAAAATTAAATTAATATATATTACGGTTCATGTAAAATCCACCTCTCACCGCTCTATCACAAACGAGAAGAAGTCTGTGTCCGTAAAATGTATATAGACTTTTTTTATAATACGAAAGTTTAAGGTTGAGTTTTCCTATTTTTACTTTATACAAATCCTTTGGCAACTGACTGATGGTAGATAAAAACTCTCCAAAAACGTAAACGTGAACCCTATTCTCACAGAATAGTAGTGGGAAACAGCATTACTAGTGTAAGGATGTCGTCCCTGCACTCAATAACAACCTAATTAACGCGTTGTGTATGGTCAAATCTTTCAAATTATACATGCCAGCTAGTGCATACTTGAAAAGGCGTATGTTCATCAGTGCACTTAAAGGGCTCTTTACGCGAAGGGAAAGAAGTTAAGAAGTTGAGTGCCGTTCAAAGAAGGTATTTATAAACTTTTTACGATAGAGCAGCTGAAATATTTGGAAATTAAGTGAGGATATTATATTAATATCGTCACGAGTTATACGAGGTCAATAGACAAATTCAATTCTGAAAAAAAAATTACACGCAAGTAATAAAAATAGTTTACATCTGATGTATCAAAATATACAAGGCATCATAGGCATAGAATTGGAATTTGAATTGTTTTTAAATAGTAATAATAATAATAATGGAAAGCAGAAGCCATCCATATAGTTCCAATAGTTAAAGCCTACAACGCAGTTTAGATATTTTGCAAGTACCCCAACACACACTTTACACCCTGCAGAAAGCTGTCATTCTCAACACCTGCCGACTCACACGCAAATTCCTCACCACATCATCCGTCACCTCCGCTTACACCATCACCTAGCACCTGCTCACGCTTGGCTTCGGCCCGTGTGATTAGGTTTTAAGTTACCTCTATAATAGGGAGAATATAGATGTATAATAATAATAATAATAATAATAATCTTTATTTGCGTAACAACTTACCTTTGCATTATTGAACATTGGCTAAAAGATTATAGTTTCATGTTTAATTTCAGAAATCACCAGATAGCCATTTCCTCCAATAGAGAAAAAGCTCTATGTGGTGGCTCCTTAATATTAGAAGATAAATCATTATTATATAAAGAGCGTAAGGATATTGTGAGTCTCTCTGTTGAGTGATCTGTAGAAAAGGCTCGTGTCGAGCTCGAGCATCTCATTGTTGTAAGTTTTACAGACCCACATGTGCAACTTACGACTATTTAGAAAGAATTGTGGAAGAAGTTTTGCTCAAATTTAGTAAACAGAATAAGTCGGTTGTAATATGTGGAGACTTTAACAGCAATCTCCTTGAAACTTCTTCCATTAGAATTAAGTTTAGCTCATTGTTTAAATCATATAATCATGTTAATTTATTCTTAGAACCAACATTTATTGCTGGGCCTTTTCATAAAAAGATAAAAACAATGGCAGTTTTAGTAAAAAAAGAACAAACAAAAGCTAGTGATACCAGTTTCTCGACTCCACAGAGTTAAATATTTTATTAAACAAAAAGTGTATAAAAAGGGTTATTACAATATAAAGGAATACATGGTTGATAATGACCCCTGGGAATGAGGTGGTTGCTTCCGATCTGTTTCTAAATTAAATTTTGCAAATGTTTGTACATTCATGTAAAATTTAGTATAAAAAAGTTCCCCTGGGTTCCTTGCTGGTTCTTCCCAGGACAGAGGTTTTTTCCGAACCAGCGGTAAAGTAAAACGTGACTTTTAATAAGACTCGTGGGGATTAAACTCTTCTACTTTGGGAAAGATTAGCCTTAACAACCACGTTTTGGAGGCGGATTGATGATCGAAGTACCAGATATACGAGTATCACACCCCTGATACTGTAACCCATCTTCGATCTGGATACTTTATAGTGGCTGTTTAGGCCAAATCTTAACATTTAAAACTTCCATTCAAAACGCTCGTCTTGGCGCGTTCATCCGATCGTATTTAGGTCACCACCTGGCCCCCTTTCCCGCGCGCGTCTCTCCGCCCACCCTCTGTCGCCTGACGTGTGGGCGATCAACCGGGCGGCCGTATCCTTAAGAGTCTTAAAGTTACGCTCGAATCGTTAGGTCGCGTCAATACAGCCTCTTATTGCGTTGTCTTTGTCGTGCGTTTACGTGACAACGTGGCTTTTCTTGACTTTTTAAACGCTAAAAATTTGTGACCCGAGAGGAGATCGCGTTCGTCTTCGATCACAATTTTGTGCTAAGTGACGTTAGACTTAAGTTCACATATAGGTGAACGCCCACTGGAGTGATCGCACATTGTGGAGCAGAGCAGCACACGTGGGTCTGCTGTCCGATTACATCGGTGACGTCAGGTTACATTTACACACATTCGCACACCACTTACACCCACCTACTTACCCCCTGACGGTACCTTGTGGTCGACCCTGCCTCCAGAACTCGGTAAGTTTGTGTTTGCTTATCAACCATTACATAATAATTATCCTTAGGCCATTTGGGCCCAAACCCTCTGGTTGCCCGTCGAGTAGGCTACTCATGGGCCCTAGTCCAGTCGACTTCTGTAGGGGCAACTGAGGGCCGTAACAGTGGCTATAAACATTTTCTTCTTTGTTTTTCACCTGCCATAAAATTTCACTGCTGCACATACATTTCCCGTTGTAGGGATCATTTTCCTTAATCATCGAGCTTGGCCGGTGGATTTACGATCGCATAACCAGGCACCTCGCACCTTTGTCGATCGTCAGTCAGGGTATTTTACGACTAACTAAAACTTATAAGATTATTCTGGTTTTCCTATAGCTTGTAGTGTTATGCTACTTACATATGTATATTTTTCATTATTTTAAATTCATTTTTCCATTCTGTTTCGATTTTCTGCATTCACCTCAAAATTAGATATTTTACATCACCTTTATTTCCATAGGATCCTGTAACGATTTTAAACCATAAGAACACAATAACAAATCATTTCTACTTCGTATTTTCACATTATCAGCACTTTTAAATTGGTGTCAATGGAGTCTACCTTTTTTCGATCTTTTAGCTAGTTTTCCGTAACTCTACAATCTTGGACTTTGTGTGGGCAGTTGCGCTACCTTTTTTCCTATATCAATAATATCTCATTTTCCACTTAAATCTTACCGTTTTCTTATTATAAACCAAAAACAAAAATTTGACATATTTTGTCTTTCTTATTTATATCGTTTCCATGGTAATTATATTCAAATTTGCTACCGATCTGTTATTCCTATTTCGATAAATTCCACATAAATCCTCTTTTCTCTTGACCATTTACAAAAAATTTGCGTATAATTTAAATAATTTTTCCGTTCTCTCTAGAAAGGTATAAAAGTCGAACAATCGGTGAAGAAAGGCAGTCTCACTTCAGTTCGCGAATTGGAAGTATCTCCTAAAGGCCTTATCCCGGGGCCGCACTGCCCCGGGATCCTGCAAGCCTCCATTTACACGTGAAGTCTTCGGCGAAGCCTTCTTAAAACTCGGGCCGCGCCACTCCGGAATCCTACAAGCCTCCATCTACCTCGGAAGTCGCTTCGAGTCTACTACAAGCGCGGGGGCCACACTACTCCGGGCACTACTACTACTTACTCCAGGCGCCGAGTGCACCTACCGCCGGCGCTACCTTTGGGCGCTGCAACTGCTGGCTCTAAGCGTTGCGCGCCCCTTCTCCAGGCGCTACGTGCGCCGGCTCCGGACGCTGCGTGTACTGGCTCCAAGCGCTGCGCGCCGTCGCTGCTAAGAAAACCTACCTCTACAAGCGCAAACGGCGTGTGCTGGCTTCAGGCGCTGCGTGCCGTCGCTGCTAAGAAACCTACTTCTACAAACGCAACGTGTGTCGCTTCGACTTTTAGGCCCCACTACAATACTATATTCCCCTATTCTCTCACCTTTATTTTTTTTTTTTATAATCTAATTGTACTCTCACTTCATTCATCATCATCCTCATTTCATTTTTTTATAAAATTGTAAATACCTTTTAAAAATTTAAATATATTTTTGTTTTTGTTGTATTTTTGTTGTTTTGTTGTACTTAGGTTAGGTTTTTTTTTTTTATTGTCGCTTCACGACATTTGGCGCCCAACGTAAAAGTCCTCTTTCTCTCTTAATTCTTCACCTTTACTGCGCCTTGTCCATTCCCTTTTGATTTAATTGCTCTCCCTTTCGTTCTTAACTCATTATTCATCATTCATTTATTCATCCTTTTCATACCTTCCAAATTCTAAAACAACACTTCATCTAGTGTTTCAACTTATCTGGATTATATTTAGACCTACATTTCACACAACACTTACATTCATCACTTTAATATTTTTATTGTAGATAACCTTCCAAATTCTAAAACAACACTTCATCTAGTGTTTCAACTTATCTGGATTATATTTAGACCTACATTTAACACTTACATTCATCACTTTAATATTTTTATTCTAGAACAAAACTTCATCTAGTTTTTCAACTTATCTAGACTATATTTAGACCTACATTCAACACTTCACTTACATTCATCACTCTAATATTTTTATTCTAGGTAACTTAAAGAGGTATAACTTTTCAATTAAATCTTTATTTCTTAAACTTTACACTTTATATAAAATTGTTTTTCAAAGCTGAAGCGAGACGATTCATAACTTTTCTAAGCATTTACAACTGTTAATTTGTATATATTTATAAATATCTAAACATTTATTAACTGCTAATTTGTATATATGTATAAATATCACATTTAATTTGTATATATGTATAAATATCACCATCATTTTCACCTTGTTATTATTTCTTTTAATTTGTTTGTTTGTTTGGTAGGTTAATCTTCACTTCTTATTATTTCAGACACATCTCGCTAGTGATGTTGCTGATCTCTGGTTTTGAGCCCTACCGCTCTGGCCGTTCTTTATCTTTACTTAAGTCATAGCGACTAAAGCTTGCTTAAGATTGATTTCTTTATCTTTATCTTCACTTGGGAGCGGCTGACTACTCCCTTAATAATTTTTTTATCTTCACGCAGGAGCGGATGACAACTCCTTAAATAAGCCTGAATGTCCTTTCGAAAACACACTTTTAAGAGTGGTGTTTCTTCGACTAATTTATTTTTTTTTTCTTCCACGCAGGAGCGGATGACTACTCCTTAAATAAGCCTTAATGTCGTTTCGAAAACACACTTTTAGAGTGGTAGTCATTGAATGTGAACTCCACCCTTACCTGAACGGCAGATGATGTATGTAAGAGATGGTATATCTGATTTTGCCTGGTGATGTCTGTTTCTGCAAAGCTGTGTTTTTATGGTTTATTTTAGAATGTATATATCAAAATTTTTGCTGAGTCAAAAATTATTTTGTATTAATATATATTTTTATTATTAATGTATATTTTTCATTATTTTAAATTCATTTTTCCATTCTGTTTCGATTTTCTGCATTCACCTCAAAATTAGATATTTTACATCACCTTTATTTCCATAGGATCCTGTAACGATTTTAAACCATAAGAACACAATAACAAATCATTTCTACTTCGTATTTTCACATTATCAGCACTTTTAAATTGGTGTCAATGGAGTCTACCTTTTTTCGATCTTTTAGCTAGTTTTCCGTAACTCTACAATCTTGGACTTTGTGTGGGCAGTTGCGCTACCTTTTTTCCTATATCAATAATATCTCATTTTCCACTTAAATCTTACCGTTTTCTTATTATAAACCAAAAACAAAAATTTGACATATTTTGTCTTTCTTATTTATATCGTTTCCATGGTAATTATATTCAAATTTGCTACCGATCTGTTATTCCTATTTCGATAAATTCCACATAAATCCTCTTTTCTCTTGACCATTTACAAAAAATTTGCGTATAATTTAAATAATTTTTCCGTTCTCTCTAGAAAGGTATAAAAGCCGAACAATCGGTGAAGAAAGGCAGTCTCACTTCAGTTCGCGAATTGGAAGTATCTCCTAAAGGCCTTATCCCGGGGCCGCACTGCCCCGGGATCCTGCAAGCCTCCATTTACACGTGAAGTCTTCGGCGAAGCCTTCTTAAAACTCGGGCCGCGCCACTCCGGAATCCTACAAGCCTCCATCTACCTCGGAAGTCGCTTCGAGTCTACTACAAGCGCGGGGGCCACACTACTCCGGGCACTACTACTACTTACTCCAGGCGCCGAGTGCACCTACCGCCGGCGCTACCTTTGGGCGCTGCAACTGCTGGCTCTAAGCGTTGCGCGCCCCTTCTCCAGGCGCTACGTGCGCCGGCTCCGGACGCTGCGTGTACTGGCTACAAGCGCTGCGCGCCGTCGCTGCTAAGAAAACCTACCTCTACAAGCGCAAACGGCGTGTGCTGGCTTCAGGCGCTGCGTGCCGTCGCTGCTAAGAAACCTACTTCTACAAACGCAACGTGTGTCGCTTCGACTTTTAGGCCCCACTACAATACTATATTCCCCTATTCTCTCACCTTTATTTTTTTTTTTTTTATAATCTAATTGTACTCTCACTTCATTCATCATCATCCTCATTTCATTTTTTTATAAAATTGTAAATACCTTTTAAAAATTTAAATATATTTTTGTTTTTGTTGTATTTTTGTTGTTTTGTTGTACTTAGGTTAGGTTTTTTTTTTTTATTGTCGCTTCACGACAAGCTCACTTAAAACATCCATGGTACGAAATGTGGTAGAAGATACTCTTACACTGCTACCACATGGTGTGCATGGGATGGGCGCATACACACAAGATTTTCACCAAAGGCGTCTCTTACGAAACGTATACAGGATGATAATGGGTTATATCACTGCCACCACATATTTTTTAATATTTTTTTTTTTGTAGAATAAGGGTAACAAACAATTGTACAGTCCGCCTGATTCTGAGTAGATACTGTGGGCCATAGACATCTACATCTTTCCTCGATTCCTGAAGACAAATATGGAATGCAGTTCCAGTTATAAGAATACCTGCGTAAAATACACATTAATCTGCTATTTTACGCTGGTATTTTGTAAAAGTTTATTCCTTCCCAGACCTACAGCAGCGTTACTCTACCACGTATTTGATATTAAAAACTAAATGTTTATTAATTCCAATTATTATTAAAATTTAATTAGTAATTGGCAGAGACAGAAATAATCATTATGGAGAGAGTTTGTCGAGTTTGTGAGTTGGAGAGAAATTGAAGATGGTAGATATATGTACGTATTTAAAAAAGCGAGGGAAGTCTTTCTTGATCATGTCAAATGGAAGTCCATAGTCTTTGCCTATCCCTATGAGTGGCGAGTGTGAGAGTTTATGATACGACTATTATAAGACAATATGCATAATTCTTAAATTATGATGCGTTATGAAACATTTACATTACTTTTTCAAGTTATCTTTTACAAAAAATGTTAGTCATATAAGGTAGTATCTTAGTTTTCAAAATACTAATTTCTTTTTTCAGTTCACGATACCTAACATGGACGTAGTAAGCTTTCAGTTCCTGAGCTACTTATTAATATATATATTATACTTGTATTTACAAAGATTTTAGAATCTGTATCTTGCCATTAGAGATATTGAAATAAGGCTTTCATTTATATTATCGCTCTTGAAAATTACTCCTTGCAATATTTTAGCTATTAGAAAAGTAAATATATTCTACATTCGCTACTGATTTCATCGTAGAATTTTCAATTTAACATTACATTGACGATATTTTTCATTCTAATAAATTTTGTTATATTTATACTGCTTAGTTACTTGATTCTTATACTTAATTAAAATATAAATTTAATTTATAAGTGGTATTATTATAAAGTCACGGCAGCCAGTCTCAAGCTGCGCATGATAGGATTGTTGTGCACGAGCATAATAGGAAGTGTAACTGTTCGGAAGCACAGGCCGCACAGGTGTAGCTACACTTTATTTCCTCTCTCTCATTGTCTGATGGGGCGGGAATCCAACACGACCGGAGAGAGATCAGGCTTAGGAAAAACAGCTTTACGTATATTGGCACGGGGTTGGCAAATCTTAACAGGAAACGTATAAACTTATTTTTCGACCCAAGACGAAATTCAAACTTAGAGCCAAATGATTAGCAGTCGCAGGTAACCACCACTAGACCAACAGTGCAGTCCAAGTAATATTTTTAAGACACATTAAAGCCTCGAATGCAGTGAGGCAGAAATTTCGATGTGAATCAAGCGGTATTATAATGTCCTTGGTAGCAGCTGATCGAGTTGTATGATCCATTTGCCACACCGTAAACTCCACCAAACCCTCTCAATTGAGCCCTATGTTCTGTTACTGTATGGAAATTATGGTTGTCTTCATTTTAAAGTAAGGCCTTCTTTTGTAATAAAAAATTATACCCACGCTATGATTATCTCCTCTATCGTAGAGCCAGTTTGCATATATCATAATATATAACTTGCACAAGGACAAACATTTAGACTCAAAACAATTATTTATAGGTTATAAAAATCCCGTACGGAGCCGTCTTAGTTTGTATTGTGTAAAATATAAAAATCGATAATGGTACCTGATAGTACCATTATCCATTTTTGTATTAATATGTTTAGGTTAAATTTTATCAAACATAGCGTCACACCTGTAATCCCTAAGGGAGTAGGCATTTAGCCAAAAATAAAGGTTTCGGTGAAAGTTTGTGAAAGTATTGGCAGGTGGCTGGCATGTCGCCTACACAATTATAAACAATATTTCCCTTTAACGCTTTAACGGCATACTAGGCAAATAACACAGTTGGCACATTTTTTATTAAAATTCCTACATATCCATGGGGCCTAGTAAGTGCCAGCACAATATTGGATAATATCATCATGATAGAAATGTAACGCAGTTGCCTAGTGATTCCTACCAACTCCACGTGGTAGAGCCACGCTGCAGCTACATTATAGTTGTATTACGAATGGATCGGCTCGACCGAGGAAGGAACACGCTCTCACAGAATACCAGCGTAAACTGGCAGCTCAAAGCTGCTGTGGTTAATATGGTAAGTGTCTACACTTCTCTAGAACCAGACACCCTTTAAGTGGAATCTAGACATTCCATCGTAGCCCTCAGGTGAGACAATGCATCTGCATTTTGAGTCTTAATCGTGGGTTTATGCAGATGTCTATAGGCCACAGCATCCCAATACCATCAGGTGGATTGTGCGCCCATTTATCATCCTTATCTATACATATAATAAATCTAGAAAAGTCGTGTCTGTAATTCTAATATATTCTTGAAAAAACAAGTCCAGGGGACTAAATAAAGGGTTCTGAACCCAAATCAGTAGTTTTTAGAATTTTTGTCTGTCTGTCTGTCTGTCTGTCTCTCTGTCTGTCTGTCTGTCTATCTGTCTGTGTATTCCGGATTCACGCAAAAACTACTAGACCGATTTACATTAAATTTTGTATATAGGTAGTTAGTAACCCGAGGCAACTTATAGGCTACTTTTTATCCGATTACGGAACTTGAAAAAAGAAGGTTAAGTATTTTCCTTCCTTTAGATGTTGATTTTCTATTATATCTTAGTTATAGATGGGATGACGAGTGTTTTTCAAATTAATACCATATTTATAAATAAAGTATAAAATATAGTTCTATACTTGGTAAAATAATTTGAAATTACACCGATTTAGTTATGAAAACAGCGCCATCTATCATCAAATGGAAAAAGTAGTATATTTTGCCTTCAGTTACTAATAAATAAAATAATATAAGTAACTTGCATTTATATGTTTAAATAATAAGATAATAAGATTTTTAAAATTATTTAATAACTGTAACGTTTAGTTTTTTTAGTATTTTTGTTATTTTATTTTAAAAGTGTAATAATTTCAATAGAAGATCAATCAAAAATATGAAAATTGATAAGGTTTTTATTTCAATTACTAATCTATATGTAAACTGATTAAAACTGGTCTGTCTGCAATTATTGCTAAATTTTCATTATCATTATAGTTTTATTAAAGAGATTTTTATATACGTCGTGGCTAGATCGTAGAATAGATCATATAAAGTAGTCTATCATTTCGTGAAATGGTGTGGTCATTTTATGATATTTAACACTGTTTGTTGACCATCTCATGATATAGCTTGACCAAATCAATGAATAGAAATCGTTTGAAGATATTACTAACTAAAAACTTTGCTATTTCATGATATGGTCATATGACGATATCATTAAATCGTTTTTCACCGCTACCGGCGCTGATAGCGTATATTTCTAACAGAAACAGAACTTTTAACAGAATTGTCATCACTTTATGCCTTATTGATAAAATAAATAAATGTTCACTTCTATTGCTGATATTATTAGATAATATAGTTTTGGCTTTCATTATTTAATCTAATAATAGCGCCATCTACTTACCACTAAACAAACTAAAATGGTAAGTATCTGATATAATTAAATAATAGAATGTTACTGAATATACGATGTAAATAATTGAAAATTCATTCGTGGCAACGTTGGATGTGTAATTACTAGGTAGATGTGGTCAACAATCATGCAAAAACTTAGTTTCAGTTTTAATTAATTGTATTTAAACAAATATGAGGGCCGTGTAACTCTCGCCGTGAGATTTCATCATGGCACGGGAGCAAAGCGTGTACGAGGATGATTCTGTTATAGAAAACTTTACGTGCTGACTTAACACGTGTCCGTTAAAGTGGTGAAGAATAACATCGTGGGGAAACCTAGATATCTGAGTAGTTAAAATAGTAGTGGAGATGTGAAAACCGTTAACATGACATGTTAAAACATTGCAGCGTACTCTATTTTTCTGCCCACAAAACACTATAGGTAATGAGGAGTCCTGTGTACAGTAGTGAGACGTATATTAGCTGCTACTTTACTTTTTACCTTTAATGAGATTTATAATCACTTTGTAATTTAAGATAGCTTTCATATTTTCGGACATATTAAGATATTTGTGACAGTCTTGGTTTCATAACTCATATGAGTACATATTTGTAAATTAACAGGCTCTTTTTTAAAGCAAATTTTACTTAAACTGCTTTAAACAAAGGTTCTTTTTATTTTACTTGTCAAAGGCGGTAATCCAACTGATAAAAACTTGAATTTCATGGTACGTAAGCATTATTAAATATTTCAACATTTTTTTTATAGGATCGGGTGACAAACGAGCACACAGTCCACCTGATGGTAAGTGGTTACTGTGACCCATAGACATCTACATCTATCCTCAATAAAGACTCAAGATGCAGATGCGTTGTCACCCGTGAGGACTAAGATGGAATGCCTCTTTGCCATTAAAAAGGGTCTCCGTTTCTCTACACTCACCATACGAAACACAGCAGCGTTAAGCTGCTATTTTACGCTGGTTTTCTATGAGAGCGTGGTCCTTCTCCGTTCGAGCCGACCCATTCGTGCTACAATCATAATATAGCTGAGGCGTGCCTCTACCACGTAGAAAAGCATATTATATATTAATTGCAATTTGAAGTGTCGATTTACCACGTTCTCGGCGGTTAAGGAGAACCTGCATATCTGAGAAGTTTCCCAGTTGAGGTCATCCTTCATTGGAATCAGCGCAGCGAACACTTTTTTTGGCCAAAACTTTATGCGGCCATTGGCCAGTAGTAACGTGTATTTGAGCTGCAAGTTTTTACTTTTCATGGGGCAATATATGCATTTTTTATTGTATTCATATTTTCGGGTATGTTACTTTTTGTTTTCACTCTAAAAAAAAAAGTCCACTGAAATGAACATAGGGCTCCCGCACAAATTGTCAAGTAGCTGGATATTTGCAATAGTTGCCACGCTTGGTAGGCGTGTTGGCAACCGCAGCTATTATTATTTTGATCTTTTGTCAGGAAGATGATGCTGCCCTATGTCATGTCATACCCTAGGTCATATGTCACTGCTTACGACGGTACGATATGAGGTGGCGGATTCTCTTTCACCGCCACAACAAGACGAACATTTTTCTACTCCCGTTCATAAGAGTAGTGCTTCCCAGGTTCACTGTGAATAAAATTTATAAGGAATAAAACTAATTTTAAGGTTCTTATCGTGTTTAATTTTATTTTTTTTAATTCCCGATATTTTGGGCACTTTACAGCACCCATGGTCACGGTAGGACTGAGGTTTTTGACGATCTGATGTCATAGTCAGAATGGAATAGAATACGAATAGAATAGAATATAATAGTAATAGAATAAATGCAGGAGTATGCTTGGGTTTGAATTTTATTTTATTAACTATGGCGCCCTTAGCAAATCTTACCACTCAGCCATCTTCTCTATTAAAATTAGCATGTGTTTTTTTTTAATTTCAATAGCCCCGCGAATCATCATTGGTAATGATGGTAGGAATCGGTGTTCTATTACAAGGATTTGTATATCAGATCCGATATAATGGTTGGGACGATACTAAACATGTTGACATACTTTAGACTTCTCGGAGCGACAGACTTTCACATCAACTACCTATATGTTCGTTTACGCGGGTTTTTATGGAACTTTCATCCAAAGATGCGTAAAAAAACCTAACGTAAAAAAGTTAAAATTAGACGTGATAAAATCCGTAACATTTGTTTTATTCCATGTGTAGTATACTGTATACTAAATTTTGAAGTCAATTCGAACGTAAAAAAAAAATATTTACATCTAATTTATGGTGCCAATCAAAATATTAAACAGGACCAATGATAGATATGAATAAAATATCTCAAATAAACATTATGCCGTAAATTGATAGAAGACCGTGAAACTCATCATTATTTTGTTAAAACTAAATTAATTTTAATTATGAATGAATGTAAAGAGTAAAATGTAAATAATAGATAATAATAAATTTTGATTACGATACAATTTACCTTTCTTATGGATACATCGGAAGACACGCCCGATATAAAAAATAGTATGTGTTTCTAGACATATATATTCACGTGTTCCTGTGGCATATTATACCTATCTATGCCAAATACCTAATCTACGTCTAATAGTCTTTTAGAATTTAAAAAAAATCTTTGACAGACATAGAGACACAGACACCGAGGTGACTCTAAAAGTGATCGAATTTCGCTAATATTGCCACAAGAGCGAAGCCGCGGGTAAAAAGCTAGTTCTATAAATAAATATAAAAGAAAAATACAGTTATTGGATTTAGCACCTATAAAATAACATAACTCGTTCAATTGACTTAAATCACTAATAACAATATTGGAGCTTGTCGAGGGTTTCCAATATCGTGAAAGTTTAGTGTGTGTTGGCCCTTAAGACACGACTCACAGCTGTTTCAGCACGTGATGGTCCCAGACGTGTAATTTACAAAGTTAGCAGAATATTAAGAGCATACACTTCTACGCACGTAATCATCTCACGAGATTTCAAGGAAGTATTTGCATTTAAGCAACTTGTTGAAGTATAGCTAAATTTGATTTTTATTATATTTGCAAGTTTAAAATCCATTTAAGTGGACTACTGAAGCCCATGGGCACCTACAAACAATTTCAAACAAGGAAGCTACTGGTGCATTGTAACCCCTGTGGACTATTTTGAAATTCCGCTTGAAAACAGCAACCGATTATTACCGGAGTAACACAATGAACTGCAATGGAAAGGATTTTTTCGTGCTATGTTCGGTATAGGTACATTTTTGCCGCCACTACGCCGTTGATATTTTACATAGCCAGTTAATAATGAAGCATAATTTGTCATCTCAAAATATGTTGATATAAGATTCATAATAGGTACTGTAGCAAAAACTAACTCACCTATCTGAAATGATCTGAACGCAAGAATGAATCAGCACCTTTTTCTTCTTCTTTTTTTGTTTCTTTCTTTATAACAAGCCCATAAAAGTCCACGGCTATACATGGGCTTCTCCCGTCTTATGAACGACTTGTAAAAAAATATTTAAAAATATATTCATATTCTTAATAAATTATAGCTTAATGATTATTTTATATTTACACGAATACTACATATTGGATGAAAACAAATTTTAGTACTTTATCGCGTTCAATTTGCTATATTTTTTTCTTATTTTATTTCCAACGTTTTAAGTGCCTTACAGCACCAATGGTCACGGGAGAACTGAGATGTTTGACATCGTATGTCCTTGTTAACCCGGGTTTCCGGCACCGTTAGAGCATTAAAAGTCCACTGCTGAACATAGACCTCCCTCATAGATTGCCTCAAAGGGGGATATTTGCTATAGTTGCCACGCTTGGTAACCCAGGTTACCTTCTTATAAAATTTTTTTTCGTTCTATTTTAATCATAGCCTTAGATTTTATGATTTCTTTATGCATGTTTAATAAGGACACAAGCTGCGGAAAATTTCAAATCAACATGCAAATTATAAAATGGTTAAAATTAACGTCTCTTTATAATATTTCAATATGTATTCAAATCACGACATAAACGCATTCGAGTACTTGATTGAGTAATTTTCCATTCGTTTAAAGACCAACATATGTTTGAGCATTATTGACATTTAATTAAGAGTTAAACGTATTTCATACAATATTATGAAGCCTTCGAAGGGATGTAATGTTAACATCCAATAAATGTTATTAAAATGATGCATGCTCGTTTTAAATTCCCCATTAATATTGAATGATTAGTTATTACAAAATAACTTTCAAATAAGTATATTTCTAACGGTCAGAAAACAGTGCAATAACTACTGGTCATCATTTGCGACATGTATTTTTTTGTATCCTGTCTGTATTTATTTATGTAATTTTTATGTACATATATTCGCCTATTTAATCTTATGTGTGTCTATAATATTTTCAATGTATATATTAGTGTATTAAATATTTTTTTATTATGTATCAGTTTAGTCTATTTAGGTATTAGTATGTAAGTTTACTATAATATACACCACCTCCCACTGTCCAATAGAACAACTTTCTCCTAATCTTAAAGTTGTCTGGAAGAGATCACTTATTAGCGATAAGACCGCCTTATTGTACCTACCTCTTAAGTTTTACTCCTTGTAAATCGTTCTTTTTTATCGTTTTTTGTGGTGTACAATAAAGTATAAATAATAATAATAATAATAACAGTTATTCATCGAATAATTTATAACTTGACTGAATATAAATATAAATCAATTAATCTATTTTATTCATAAAACTGTAATTTTCAATTAGTTTATGTTGCATTTTATCTAATGGATAAAATGCAACGAATCACTGTGTCAGGAACAAAGAGCTGTGAACAACCAGCTTGTTAATTTTAACTCTAAAGATTGAAAATTATTAATGTTCTAAAAACTAACTTTAGGCTATTATCCACATATTTCACCTCCTCTGTCGAGGATTTTCAAAAATTACAGTAATTTATACAAAGCACTGCCGCAGTTTACTTAATTTAAGCGAGACTTTTACTGGAACACTTCCACGATTAAGAGCGAAAAATGCAAATGAGTAAACTGAAAACTTTTAATCGCTACGTTACAGATTTGAATTTGTGAGTTAAAAGTTTATTATTGTGTTGATTTTCTTTTGTTTTTGGAAGTCCTGCTTTGTTTTGTAGCCAACTTCAAAAAAAGGAAGTACGTTACAATAAAAATACAATTCGAGTACGCATCGTTCTTTTGTACGTATGTCACGCAATATTTTCGTGATTGGTAATCAATTTTAATGTATCTTTTTTATTAAATAGGTTATACTCACTAAATTTTAATTTAATAATTTAGACGATATTGAAATTGTGATATTCCTTAGTTCTGTGAGGACTTTTTATAGGTAAAAAACATGCGTTAGTGTCGTGGAACACTCGGTTAGAACGAAGTTCCTTTCGTAGTATTTATTATTGATAAACGTATTATATTATTGACTAGCTATTCCCCGCGACCTCGCCTTTATCGTTTTTTTTGCGCGGAACCCTAATTCTTTTTCTTAAATAAAAGTAGGCATGTTACTCCTTATAACATCAGCTGTCTGCCAGTTGAAGTCCCATCAAAATCGGTCCAGCTGTTTTGAAGATTAGCCGGAAGAAACAGACAGATAGACAAAAAATTTAAAAATTGTGTTTTTGTTATAAGTACTTTCATGTTCATTTAGTGAATAGCTGTTATTTTGACAAACAGACACTCCAATTTTATTTATTTGTATTTATAGGTCTACAAATACAAATTAATGAATTACTAGCGTATGTTAATATATAGCGTCACTTAAAATAAAATAATTTTTCTTTCATGGCAAAATAAGAAAAAGTGAGAGAGATGGATATTATTTCATCTCGATTCCTTAAGGAGACGCTATAGATAGTAAATCCACACGGGATTTGTCATTAGACTTTTTAGGAACGTTATCAATGGGAAATCGAAAAAATAGAATAGTGTAACAAAGTCCTCTACATATGCTGAATGCATTACCTTATCTGAAGCTGTAACAGAAATATACTTTATTACCTGTTTAATGAATGAAAATTTTACTGAAAATTGTAAACCAGTATATGAAGGTAACTCAGGGGCAGTAGCTAATTCTAAATATTTAAATTTTACAAAGAATTCTAAACACATTGAGGCTCACTGTCATTTTATACTGAACTATCCAACTTGTTGGATCTATCCAACTTGATGAAAATGTTAAGCAAGGAAGTATTGAAGTGGTAAAGATAGAGTCAGTAAATAATATCGCAGATATATTTATAAAAGCATTAGGAAATGTAAAATTTATTAAATTCAGAGATTCATCTTAAAGAATAAATTAAGATGTGTTATAAATAGTTTTTATAAGCTAATAATAAGTTTGGTAGTATTGTAACTGATCTTGATGTGTTGTGTTTCAATATAAACGTAAGGAGGCGTTATTCATAATATATTTATAAGGCAACACTGATTATATAATCTATGGTCTGAGTTTCTTTGGCGAATGTTAAAATGCGTAGTATCTTCTAATGTGTAATGTTTATAATGTTTGTAATGTTTTAACGGTGGTAGAGCCTTGCAGCAGCTTTTGCTGTTGCACGTATGGGCCGGCTCGAGCCGGGTTAGTACCACGACCTCACAGAATACCGGCGTGAAGTGGAAGCTCTGCTTCCGCGTTTCGTCTGGTGAGTGCAGGTGACCGGAGGCCCAATTCCCCCCCCCCCCCCCCCATCAACATGGTAGCGGAATTACGTCATAAACTACCCCAAGAGGGTACCAGTACCCCTGGAGAATCCCTCGCTGAGCATCCACGACCATGCTATTCCACTCCTGAGCGTGGGTGCTCAGGCTGCCCCGCGTATTCTGGGGGGGGGGCAAAATTCCGCTCAACACAATAACTGCTCGGGGCAAACTGAGCAACAAGACCAAGGCGACCCCTGCCACGCTATCCGTGAATTTCTGCAACATCAGGGGACTTCACTCGAACCTAAACGCCGTCCACTACCATCTTGCGAAGCCGGCCTTGCTCTTTCTGACCGAGACGCAGGTGTCCTCTCCGGCTGATACTTCGTATCTCTCCTACCCGGGGTACAAATTGGAGCACTCCTTTGTGCCTCGGGCTGGAGTTTGCGTGTATGTCAGAGAGGACATCTGTTCTCGACGCCTCGGCAGTCTTGAAGGTTCGGACCTGTCCATCCTTTGGCTACGCGTAGACAGCGACGACCATCCGCGCGTCAACGTGTGCCTCTATAGGTCCCATAGCGGTAATGCCGAAACAGACCGACTCATCGACCACGTCCAAATGGCTACAGATTCCTTGCTACAACAGGTACCATCCGCAGAGATCGTGATCCTTGGCGATTTTAACGCCCACCACGCCGAATGGCTCGGTTCACGTTTAACCGATCATGCGGGGAGATCTGTTTATGACTTTGCCTTGGCATATGGTCTGACACAACTGGTTACATCGCCTACGCGGATTCCAGATGTTGAGGATCATACACCTTCCCTGTTGGACCTTCTGCTGACCTCTCATCCGGACGGATATCAGGTTTCCGTCGATGCCCCTCTTGGCTCTTCGGACCATTGTGTGATCCGGAGTGTGGTGCCACTCACGCTCCCCTCGCGGTTGCGTTCTGCAGGTTGCCGCCGTGTTTGGCATTACAGGTCGGCGGATTGGGACGGAATGCGGTCTTTCTTTGCTTCCTACCCATGGGGGCGGGTTTGTTTCTCGCCGGATGATTCCAGCGCTGTTGCTGACTCTGTCACTGATGTGGTGCTACAGGGAATGGAACTATTTATTTCATCATCTGTGGTACCCATCGGAGGCAGACCTCAGCCTTGGTTTGGTCGCTCCTGTAAGACTGTATCACGCAGTAATCAGGAGTGTTATCAAGCCTGGGCTGCGGCTTCGGTGACTCGGGATGTAAATACCAGCACACTCAAAAAGAAGTATAACTTCGCCTCCAGGTCCTTCAAAAGAGTTATTGCCAAGGCAAAGTCAGAGCACATAGGCAGAATTGGCGAGAAACTAGTTCGCCTTCCTTCGGGAACCCGTGCATTCTGGTCTCTAGCCAAGGCTGTCCAAGGGAATTTCTGTAAGCCATCACTACCATCTCTGCACAGGGAGGACGACTCACTGGCTCACGACGCAAAAGAGAAGGCCGACCTTTTAGGCTCCCGTTTTGCGTCCAACTCGACTGTTGACGACTGGTGGAACACACCGCCGACCATCCCGCGGTGTGAGTGCTCCATGCCGGATGTGCGGTTCTCACAGTGCTCGGTTCGCAGAGCACTCCTCTCCCTTGACATCCACAAGTCGAGTGGGCCCGACGGAATCCCCCCAATTGTGCTGAGGACGTGTGCTCCGGAGTTGGCACCGGTTCTAACGCGTCTTTTCCGGTACTCCTACTCCCTAGGCGTAGTCCCGAAATCATGGAAGACAGCTTTTGTCCACCCGATCCCTAAAAAAGGCGACCGCTCAGACCCGTCCAACTACAGGCCTATCGCCATCACCCTTGTTCTCCAAAATAAAGGAATCCGTTGTAAACTGCCACCTCTTGCGGTACCTTGAGGATCACCAGCTAATTAGTGACCGCCAGTACGGTTTTCGTCGGGGTCGATCAGCTGGTGATCTTCTCGTCTACTTAACTCATAGATGGGCGTTGGCAGTTGAGTCCAAGGGGGAGGCATTGGCCGTTAGTCTGGACATTGCGAAGGCCTTCGATCGGGTTTGGCACAAAGCGCTTCTTTCGAAGCTCCCTTCCTATGGGCTTCCCGAGAAATTATGCAATTGGATCACCAGCTTTCTTGCAGATCGGAGCATCAAGGTCGTTGTAGACGGTGCATGCTCCGACTACAAGCCTATTAACGCTGGTGTTCCATAAGGCTGCGTGCTATCACCAACGCTGTTTCTTCTGCATATCAATGATATGTTGCAAGCCGGTAGCATTCATTGCTATGCGGATGACAGCACTGGTGATGCTCTATACACCGGCCGTGCCAATATTTCTCGGGAAAACGTCACCGAGTACCGGAACAAACTTGTGTCTGAAGTCGAGTCTTTGCTGGACAAAGTCTCGGATTGGGGGCGACTAAATCTAGTCCAGTTTAATCCTCAAAAGACACAAGTTTGCGCGTTTACCGCTAAAAAGAACCCCTTTGTCGTATCTCCTCAGTTTCAAGGTACTCCCCTTGTTGCCTCAGCCAGTATCGGAATCCTCGGCGTCGACATATCGAGTAGCGTGCAGTTTCGTGGTCACTTGGAAGAGAAGGCCAAATTGGCCTCTAAAAAGCTTGGCGTGCTCAGCAGAGCGGGACAGTATTTCATGCCGGCTCAACGCCTGCAACTTTACAAAGCGCAGGTTCGGCCTCACATGGAATACTGTTCCCATCTCTGGGCTGGGGCTCCCCAGTGCCAGCTTCTTTCACTTGACCGCATCCAGCGCAGAGCGGCTCGAATCGTCGACGACCGAGTCCTTTCCGATCGGCTCGACTCATTGGCACTGCGAAGAGATGTTGCATCTCTTAGCATTTTCTTTCTCATTTACCATGGGGAGTGCTCTGAGGAATTGTTCGGATTAATTCCAGCCGCTAAATTTCACGAACGCACATCGCGGCAGAACTCCCGATACCATCCACACCATCTGGATGATTGGCGGTCCACCACTGTGCGATTTAGAAGATGTTTTCTTCCTCGCACAACTTCCTTGTGGAATAGTTTACCACCAGCGATTTTTCCGGACCGATACGACTTAGGGACCTTCAAGAAAAGAGCCTACTCCTTTTTAAAAGGCCGGCAACGCATCTGCAATTCCCCTGGTGTTGCGGTTGTTCATGGGCGGCGGTAGTCACTTACCATCAGGTGAGCCGCATGCTCATTTGTCCCCTCTCCTATAAAAAAAAATGTATGATTTTGATGTTTGTCTTTAAGTTTATAAAAGTAAAGTTAGGTCGTATAAAGCTAGCTGTAAAGGTGATTAATAAAAATATAAATATATATTAAATAAAGAAGTTTCTTTAACCAATTACATTAACAATGGCTAAAGCCAAAATTTATAACTGGCCAAATTAAATTTAGGTTAAAATATTGCAAGCTCTAATTGTATGGCTGAAACTCGTACCTTGTTTTCATTTCAAATGTCATTAACATTACCTTGCTTTGTATCAAAATGAAACATCTCAAACCAATTTATTTTGCTCTCGTAGATTACAGAAACATGGCTTCACATCTATTTGACCAAACAAAATGTATGGCCGACGTTGTAAACAAAAGGTGAAAAATGCCTCTTTTTTTATACATAACTAAATAATAGTTTTGGGAACGAATAAAGACCATTTTGTAGTATGGCGTGTAGGTTTAAAATGTTACCCCACGTTATTTGTCGAGTAAAAAGCACTAAAGCGGAGAGAATTTTGGAAAAAATAACATACGCCCAACCTAGAACATGTTTCGGCGTAAATGACAGATGCAAGCGCTTGCACTTAGAACACTGACCTCTATATATACAAGTACGCTGGATTAGCTATACCATACAAATGATTTTGCCGATTTGAAGCGCCCTCATTGTCCGTACTGGGAACTAAAATTGACATAATATGCCAAAGTCTGTTGTGTTACAATCTTATCTCTGTATTTTTTTGAACTTTTAAACTAAATAGTGAAAGTATTGTATGTGGTTTGATTATGTTTGATTTTAGTTACATAATAAGATTTATTTTTAGTAATAGTGACAGTGTGCGTAATATATAAAACTCCTTACCAAAAGGAAAGTGGGATAACATTCCATAAGTAAGTTAATTTACAACTAATATTAAACAAATTAAAACTATTTAATAACACAGGTAATCCCAATATTATAATTACAAACACGTTTGGCTTTATATTACTGAGGTTTGATATACAATAAAATTCAATAGGGCTGTAGAGTTGCTTGTCTATAATACTTATCGATGTTCTTTTCTAACCATATCTGTTAAAAATCAAAGCCGCCGACAACAGATAATTATCAAATGGTTATAAATTAACAGATTTCCGACTGAACTTAGACAAAAATTATGACTAAAAAGCATAAAAATTGTGAATTGACAGCCGAAACAAAATGATTATCATTGTTCTAAACACTTCATAGACGGCTGTTTTATTAGACATGAGAAACGCACCACTTTGAAAAAGTGCACAATATTTTCTGCTAGTACCAGTACCAGTAAGTATAAAAGTATTAGATTATTATTTCCAATGCTTTTTTTATTTTTTCTCTCCTTATTTTCCCCCAGACTTAAGGGCTATAGCCAAGTATTTTTTTAGGTGTTAAGGGTGACAAGCAAACACACAGTCCACCTGATGGTAAGTGGTTGCTGTGACCCATAGACGTCTCCATCTATCGTCGTTTGCGAATCAAAATGCAGCCGTGAGGACTAAGATGGAATGCTTCTTTTCCAGTAAAAAGGGTCTCCGGTTCTCTACCCTTACCATACGAAACTCAGCAACATAATTGGCACTCAGCTGCTATTTTATACTTGTATTCCGTGAGAGCATGGTCCTTCCCTGGTCGAGCCGATCCATTCATGCTAAAACTATACAATTAATATAGCTGTAGCATGGCTCTACCACGTAAAACATGGCCAAGTGTAGAAAGGTTGCCTGATGAAAAATTTGTGTTTACAAGCCGTAAATCTCTTAAATCTGTTTAAATATGACCAATTTATTATATCAAGGGAATAAATTTGTAATGGAACTGCAAAGTTATTAATGTCCTTAGTGAGCTTGTGTGAGTTAAGATGAGAAATAGCTCCTCCTTAAACGGGTTCCCGCCTTGTGGTGCCGCGGGCCACTCTGAGTGGGTTTGTCGAGCCCTTGGATATGTGTTAGTGGACTGCGGCTAGAGAAGATTCCTTCTACAGCGATGTGCCTAAACTAAAGACTAACTAAAGAGGGGCTGCTATTGGGCGGCTGGCGCTGGTGGGCTGCGGAGCCTCATTTGAAATCCGGAACAAAATCCGTTCTTCAGTTACGAATAAAAACATAGATTGACCAACGCAGCGTCGATCTTGGTTTTATATGAGGTATAAAGCTTGCGTCTAAGGCCAAATTATTAATTGATACATTTATTTATTATATGGCATTATATTAATATGATTCATAAATAGAATGGACTTTACGGGTAGGTCTGGGTATAGAATTTTTACCGATATGTTTTGTTACACTGTATTATCTCTATTAATAGTTCTTTGGACGTTCACTTTTGCTGTCAGCGCCAAAATGGCTAAAATCAAATCGCCTCATTAAGTCAAGTGTATAGCCAGTCCTTATATAGAGGTCAATGACCTAGAAATATTGGATTTGACAATTTGATATAACTTTTACAAGGTTTCGTAATGAAACCTCTGCAAAGTACACTTTTAGTAACAATTTAGTGTAATAAATCAATAAAAAAAAAAATAAAAAAAATATTGCCACGTTTTTAACCGAATACAATAAAAGGAGGAGTTTCTCAATTCAACTGTATTTTTTTAAAGTTACGTAGACGTCAGAACATTTTCTAGGTGAATTGATTTTGATGATTCTATTTTTATTTGAAATCTGTTCCTCATGAGGTCCCATATAAATTTTCTCAAGATCTGACCAGTAGTTATTGAGTTATCCTTAATAATGCGTATTTAATTGACTTCGACTACATCGATGATGTTCTCATTTTATTTATATTGAAGACGTTTGTACAAAATTTTCAACGTTACGACTTGATATTATCACGATTTTTTGTACGTCTGTTCGAGTTAAATTTAGTAATTGATTTAAACTCACTTACCAAAGAGCTAAAGAGTTGAAATATTGAAATAGCTCATAAACGGATAACAAAGTAGGAATATGAAGAAAAGAAATTAATATTTTTTAGACAGTTCAATATAATAATACCAAATTAAAAAAAAATAATCATAGTATATTTTTAGTTACTTCAAAATTTTCCCAAGATCTGTCTATGTATTAATGCCAATAAAATATATGACTATTTATATGTCTATGTCTTTACTCATCACTTGTCCATGTTTTAAATTTGTATAAAATTATTTTGTTTATGTGCTGTAATTATATTTCAGTAGAGTTTAGAGCTCCCGCAGACATACAATTATAAGTTGGCCAACTATCGAACGACTAAATTGCGTACATTTGTAATTTAATCGACCAACTTTCTTTTATTGGTTACCAGCCGCAGACTTAATCAATTTAGTCCGTGACAGTGTTACTAGCGCGGTGCGTGTGCGTGATAATGCGAAAAAAAAAACGGTCTAATTGCATTAGTAATAAAAAGAAGACAGAACATTTTGAGGGCATCATTTTTGAAAAGAAGTTTTTTGTACAACGCTGGCCTTGTTTTGCATTTCATCTATGAGCTCTTCTACTTTTTCGTTTGCAACAAGTGATAGGGTGGCAGATGTCGCACCCGTTGACGAAGACCCAAGTCCGAGCGTGGGGAAATTACGCGCGCGCGTCGGGTCGTCTTGCATGTTGCTGTGTGACTAACCAACAAAGTTGGATTGTCCGCGAGCTTGCATAGGGTAACCGTGCTAACGAGCAGTTGGCCGATAGTTGGATAACTTTTTAATTGTGCGAAGTGAATCTTGATTCTGATACGATCGGTGTCCAATTAATTAGTTGGACGATTTAGTTGGACAAGATGTGTGTGCTAGCATATCTCACTATACCTATTGGTATACTCTGCGATTTAGTCGGCCAACTTATAATTGTAAATCTGCGGTCTCTCTTACAGGTTTCATTAGAATTTGCCTTGTTGTGCTGACGTCAAGAGAAAACACTATCGAGGGTGTCGTAAGAGGCGACAGAGGGAAATGAAACGGGAGATAGCATGAAAACGAGCTACTTCCTAGTAGCAACTCATCATAATAAAAAACTGTGGTTATTAGCGACCTCGCCTGCGGTCCAATGACAAATCTCATGTGACAAAATTAGGTAATTTGGTCCAGTTGCGACTCAGTATGCCCACGTCATAAACATTTTATCCTATTTGAATTTGTTTTTTGTTGAAAAAATACAAACTCGATTTTAATAAAATTTTCTCTAGTATTCATAATCGTCGAGCTAAGTTGGTTAAGATACCATGCCATTTATTATTTTTATTTTCAACAGGCTAAGAACTCAAGAAGCGATATTTTACCCGCACCTGCAGCGGTAGAATAACTGTTTTTTTATGTAAAAACTCACGACACTACACGCCGTGGAGATGGTAACGCCCGCAAACTTTGCGGGTTATGATCGCAAGTCGGGTGTACGTAAGGTGAGTTGGATAGGATACTTAGAGGTGCGCGTAGATCAATTGCCATTGAAGTTCCCGAAATGCATGAGTATCCGCGGCCTACTCAATTCTACTAGTTGCGACACAGAGTGCAATATAGGCGGTTTAGCGTTTCTTCTCATTTCTTACATAAATATCAGAAAATTAGTACTTAGCCTAAGGGAGCTGTATGGTTTGTAAGGCCACACACTTTCAAGAAGTAGAGTTGTAGTTAGTGAATGAGTACGCCAAGAGGAAAAGATCACCAAAGTTTAAAGGTTAAAGTTCAAATCTTTCCTTGAGTAGTTGGTGTTTAGAAGGACGGTTGTTGACGTACTGCCGATTGTGAGATTGCGATTAATTAACTAAATTTAAATACACGCGACGCGCGGCTAAAAGTAGGTTGCAGCGTTTACTAAAATAAAATGTGTGGGGTAACCATACAGGAGCCACCTTTTAAAAAAACAGTAGAATCAGACACTATGGATCGCAAAATGTAGAGATGTTGTTGAATCTTTAAATGTCGATCCTATTGCAAAAACTTCCAAATGTAAATACAAATAAAACAGTAAATTTTACAATAATACATTAATTTTTATAAGGTATTTAAGGCAAAAAGATAATTTTAATGCAAATGAATGTCTGGAATGCAAGACAGACAAGATTTTACGACAAGACAAGGATTGTAAATAATTCGTTTCACTTCTTAAAGTACCTCATATTTTTATTAATAACACGTGCTAAATAGTTTATATTTAAATAATTGGTTAGTACAAAAATATTTTTTTTAATATAATGTAAATAATTTTTCTAATAACTAAATTCTTCACGAAACTAAAATTAATTACATAATTACATACAAATGTGCTTAAATTTTTTAAATAAATCGTAAATGAATACTTATCGGTAAGAACCAACGTCAAAAGCATGCTAAAACAGTATGGCATATTTTTAATGTGAACACGAACATGCAAAGTTTAAAACAATTATATTATATTATTGAAATAACATTCTTAAAAGTTCCAAATTAATTTTTAATCCCTTTATTTAAAATTAATAGGGAGACCATTACAATACGACATTATATTTTTATAGGAAGTCGATACAAACTAGAACACACGAATAGGTGTTTTGCAACGATAATAGGTAAGAAGGCCGAAACCTAGACAGACTTCCAAAGTGAAAAGAAACATCTAGTAAAACGTGTTTTGTTTCCTAGTTTTCGTTTTAAAATTATTGTGTTCTTCTTTCTATTTCTCAGGACAATTTAACTTAATCGTATAATTTTATCAGCCTTATTAATAAAAATTGCTTATTCCAAGCTAAATTCGCAGTTACTCTTGGACTAGTTAATCTCAGAGTAACTGAGTATTAACTTCTTCATTACAATGTTACGAGTATTAATAAACATGGAGTAACCTCGTACTAACAATACATTCCTTACGCCGAGATTAAGTATTTCCTATATACAAAAGTACTCTGTGATTAAGTAAAATGATTGAGTCAGTGAATGATTGGTGAATGAACTCAATGCTTGATGATGACATTAATGACAGTAACAGGCAATATTTTGAGTTTGACAACTTAACAAGAGTTGAAAATGGTTGAAAATACGCGTTAGGTGTTGTTCCTCGTGTTGTTTTCGGTTCATCTTTTGTACTTACAAGCAAAAAAATTTTTGTACTTAAAGGCACTTTACCCTAAAAATAAAATATTATCACATTACTTCCCTGGATTTATTCCATATTGATGAAAATTGTACGTAGTCGTTATGCTTTGACAGTTGACACACATTACCTTACAAAGTTTACCGTAGCAGTCTATCGCGTACTCGTAACACCTTATTCTTTTCGTCTGTCTAATTTAAATAAAATAATGGGTTTGTAGTGAGTGCTTTTTTTTTTATTTTTTTTTTGCGGATGGAAAATCATCAAATGACGCCTTTCGCTCTGGGTGGAGCGGAAGGGAGTGTCAGACTTTTACTGACTAAAAACCATCCGTGTTCCTTCAGTGCCCTTACTTTCCGGAGCCGCGGTATCTCTTTCGAACAGCCCGCAGCCCCGGCAGGCGTCGGCCCTTGCGGGCCCCTTCACGCTGCTGACAGCTCTTTGAGGCGCGCGTGGAACAAAACGCGCCGTCGACACGGCCTGTCGTCGTTAGACGGACGGACGGCGAGCTACCCATTGCTCGCCGTCCACAGGCCCGCGCCTACGGTGGCCGGGGGCCACGACGTAGCCCCCGACGCCCGGGGCGTCTCCCGCGGCGGCCGGGAAGGAAAGCTGCTGCTCTCTCCTTCTCCCGCTCCGCCACCTCCTTCGCTAGCATCACTGCTTCGCAGAAGGTGGTGACGGCATCCCATTCCGTCTCGCTCCGGACCATGGCTTCGACCAGGGCCGGACGCGAGAGGTCGCCGCCGCCTATCGCCGCTACGAGGACACCGGAGGACGTGGAGGTGTGCCCTGCCTGGGCGGTGCTCCGCCCAGGCAGGGCACACCTCCACGGTGTGCTCCACCGTGTCCTCCGGTCGATCCTCGCAGTGGGAGCACCCGGGCGTTTCCTCCCGCCCGATTCGGTGCAGGAATCTCCCGAACACACCGTGTGAGGACCTGCGTCAGGCGGAAGGTGAGGACGCCGTGGCGTCTCTCAAGCCACTCCTCAAAGAGGGGTCTTATCGCCGCTATAGTGGCGTGCCCAGCACGGGGTTGCGACAGTCGCTCTCTCCATGTCGCCATGAGATCATGCCGGAAGTCTGTCCGCTGCACGACAACTTGCCGCGGCAGCGGGGTTTCCCCCCGGCATAGTGCCTCCGCGCGCCATTCGTATAGGCGCGCGAGGACTATCGCCTCCAGATCCCATGGCGGCAATCCGGCAAGGAGGCACGCTGCCTCGTGGGAGATCGTGCGGTAGCCGCGAGCCATTCTTACGGCAACCACCTTTTGGGGCGCGTTCAGGTGGTGGACGGCAAGCCGCGCCAAACCACGCGCCCACACCGGGGCCCCGTAAAGGGCCATGGACCGCACAATCCCCACGTAGAGCCTCCGGCAGGAGGCGTTTGGCCCCCCCAGGTTCGGCAGGAGCCGCCTGAAGGCAGCCCCGGTCCGTTCCAGTTTGGGAGCCAAACGTCGGAAGCGCTCAACGAAGTTCCATCGGCCGTCGAGGACGAGTCATAGGTACTTCAACGTCGACTCGACACCGATGGATACCCCTCCTACCATCGCTGAGGATCCCGGTGGTGGCCTGTTCCGAGGACCATGGAAGTGCATGGCCTCGGACTTGTGCAGAGCCACCTCAAGACCCAGCTGCCGGATCCTCTCAACGACTATCGCAACCCCGCGTGTCATATTTTCCGCCGTCGCCTCGTACGACCCCCCCTGTGCCAGTACCAGCGTGTCGTCAGCGTAGCAAACTACGCTGACGCCGGTAGGGAGGTCGGCGCGCAGCACCCAGTCGTAACCGATGTTCCACAGGGGCGGCCCCAGAACCGAACCTTGTGGGACACCGCACGACATCTCTCGCCGGTTCCACTCACCGTTGCGACCGGGGTAGATGACGGCCCTAACCGTCAGATAGTCCCCGACTATACGACGGAGATAGGTCGGCACCCGGTGATACCGGAGTGCCTCCCTAATGCAGCTCCAGGGCATGGAGTTGAAGGCGTTGGCGATGTCGAGAGACACCGCCAAAACAACCCCCCCCTGGCCACTGCATCCTCCGTCGTGAGGGCTCTCACGCGCATGATGGCGTCCACCGTAGAGCGCCACCAAACTGGTGTTCCGCAAGATCCGGCCCCGTCCCCGCAAGGTGCTCGGCGAGGCGGTTTGCAATGACTCTTTCAAAGAGCTTGCCCACCTCGTCGAGCAGCACCACGGGCCGGTATGCGGACGGAGAGTCCGCAGGGCGCCCCGGCTTCCGAATGAGGACCAGCTTCCCCGTCTTCCAACGAAGCGGGAATTGGCCTCTCTCCAAGCATGCGCTTAGGAGCCCCTCCAGTCGGGGCCCGAGAGCCTCCGAGGCCAGGACCCAGGCTTTGCCAGGCAAGCCATCGGGTCCTGGGGCGGTATTCCTGGCTTTGAGCCTACGTACCGCCACTCTCAGGTCTACCCCGGTCCCTTCCGGGATGCCGTCGTCGTCGCCCTGGTGGTCCGCTTCCGGCACCGCAGGTGGCGGAGCCATAGGCGGGGGCGGATGTTCCCCTCGCGCAGGAAACAGAGCGCTCACCACGTCCTCCACGAGCTGAGGCCGGAGACTCTGCGTCAGCGGGGGGGCCCAGGTGCGGAGTTTATCCCGCACCATCTTGTAAGGGCGCCCCCACGGATCTCTGTCGAGAGTCTCCAGCATCTCCTCACGGGCCCGATCCCGGGCCCGCATGACAGCCTCCCGGAGGGCGGTCTTCGCCGCTCTGTATCCCTCGTACAGCTCCGCCTCAATGGCTGCCGCATTCGGTGGACGAATGCGGAGCCTGCGATGCCTGGCGTACAGGTGCCGCGCGGCGACACACGCCTCGCGCAGAGACGTCAGCTCACGCGACCACCAATACACCTGACGCCGGGCGCTTCCTGGCCGGACGCGGGGCATTGCCACGTCACATATCTCGGACATGGCCTCCTGGAACCACCCTGCCTCATCATTGACGTCGGCAGGCCTATTCAGTGATGACACCCAGGCCTGCACGATCGAGGCTTCCAGGAGGAGCTCCCGGTCCAGCTGCTTCAGCGCCCAACGCGGACCACTCGGGGCCTGTTGGACTGGCGCGCTCGAGGGCTGGGTGGAGACGTCAAACCGGATGTACCGGTGGTCGGAGTAGGTCTCCACCCCCTCCATAACTCGCCAGTCAATGGCACGCGGCGACAGAGCGGGGCTAGCGAACGAAATGTCCACCACCGACTCGCCCCGCATCCGCACACACGTGGGGACAGAACCCCGATTTAGGACGACCAGGCCTGTCTCCAGAGCCCAGTCTTCCACCATGTAGTGAGTGCTTAAGTCTCATTTATCGTGTCAACAGTTCTCTATTAAGTGTACTAAAGCCAGTGATATTTTGTTAATGTTGAAGTATTCTGCAATTAAAACTATATCAAATAATTACAAATTAATATCGAGTTTTGTGAAGTGTTCGGACGGACCGCGCAAGCGCCGCTATACGAGTATCACCGGCGCTTAAGCCGTTTTGCTCGCGACCTTTTTAACAAAGTAACAGTGATACAGGTGTAGTTTTATATTTCTGTTTCTACCGCGCATCAATCTTACATTTGAGACTACATAGCTGGATATTGTTGTTTACTCATAGAAACACTACAATGGATTACTTTAAGAGTAAAAAAAAATATTGCTGAAAGGGATGTTATTTAATGTACGGGATGTAATATGTACATGCATTATCAATGTGCTGATTTATCTGAAACAGAGTTCAAAAAAATTCTCCCTATGAATAAAATCAAATGGAAATGCCCACTCTGTAAAAATAAGAGGCTCCCTAGTACGTCAGGAGGGACAGTAAACGTTTTAAACGTCGACACCGACGCCTTGACTGAATATATGGATGCGAAGCTTGACAGTCTGCGCCATCAGTGGCAGGAGGACTTATATTCAGCCATCCAAAAAGTATCTAAAACTTTTGCGCAAGATATTAATAGGCTGGAAAAACGTGTTGATTCATGGGAGGAGCGCATAAAGGAACTCGAGCAAAACTTTACGGCATCGCATAGTCCTGATGTCACCTTGATGCAGGAAAACAACGAGCTTCGCGCAGATTTGGAGAATTTACGTGCTAAGTTTGATGACCTTGACCAAGCCTCTCGCAGTTGCAACGTGGAATTACAAAACATTCCTGAAAAAAAGGCTGAAAACCTGATTCATTTTTCTATAGAGGTGGGTAAGCTAATTGGCGTCGATATCAAGGTAAGTGATATTAGATCTGTTCATCGCGTGGCTCCAAAGGTACCAAACGACCGTCCGTAAAACATTGTACTGCAGCTGACCACACGACGACTGCGTGATGATAGTAAGATACTGCTATTCGCGCCGCACACTCAGCGCTACTCAGTTGTTTGGCTCTGCCAACAGTGCCACTGCTGCAGCTCAAAACACACGATTCTATATAAATGAACATCTGACACTAACAGTTCAAAAACAGTTGCATTTTGCTGCGGAAAAGTGACGATTAGCGTGTGATTCACATCTGCTGTACTAATGATTTAAGTAAAATATGACTATTTTATTACGTTTACTTGTTTATTAATATTCCAAAAGTAGCATATTTTAGTAGTTTTATTATAAGTTTTTGTGTATGTTGTTTACAATACTCAATACAGCGGGAGATCGAAATCCATAATTTTATAGCAAACAAATTTATAAATACACTTTTAATTATATCGGTTGCATTTCTTTCGCGTGATAGCTTCTAATAAGTTACTTATATTCTATCAAAATTGTGGAGGCTTAAAAACTAAACTTACAGACTTAAAACAAATTTACTAACTTGTAACTTCGATATTGTAATTTTAACTGAAACCTGGCTGTTGGATACAATTTTGGATGCTGAAATTCAAACTGATGCTTATACAATTTTTCGATGCGATCGGAACTGTATGTTATTTAATAAAAAGGGCGGTGGCGGGGTGCTAATTCTTGTTAAGAAATCGATCCATGTTGTTAGAAAACTTGACTTAGAGGCCTCCGATTTAGAAATTATTTTTCTTCATTTCCCACATTCAAATTTATTATTGAGTGCATGCTATATACCACCAGTATCTAAAATTACTATGTATGATAAATACTTTTATATACTTCACGACATTCACTCAAAGGCATTATTCTCACATTACATTATTACTGGTGACTTTAATTTACCCTACCTGGAATGGTCATCTGATGGTCCATACTTGAGACTTGTTAATGCAGTTACTGATACAGCTAAATTATTGTCACATATAATGGCCTTTATGAATTTGAATCAAATAAATACATTAAAAACGAAATCAGGTGAGTTGCATAAAACAGTGATCTTGTTTTATGCAACTCACCTGATTGTTCAGTTAATATCTCCGATGATCCACTCTTAAAACCCGTTCCTCACCATCCTCCGCTGGACATTTTTTTTGAAACAACTCAATCCAAGTATATGCCCACCAACCAGAAGACAAAACGAAACTTTTACAGAGCAAACTATGACTAAATTAATACTGCTATATTAGAGACTGATTGGGTTTCTGAACTCAGTTCTTCTTGTATAGATATTGTAGTTGACAAATTTTATAACAAAATTATGCTAGTTATTGAATCTTATGTACCACTTGTCAAAGTTAAAACCAATAGATTCCCTAAGTGGTTCTCTAATAGCTTAATTTATACACTTAGGCGTAAATCTAAAATGTGGGCACGATGGAAAACGTACAATTCGTTACGTGACTATCAAGAGTTCTCCCTATTAAGAAAACGTGCTAAACGTCTCTTAATTAAATGTTACAATAAAAATAATATAGAGAACGTTGAGTCTTCAATAAAGGATAATATAAAATACTTTTGGAAATATACTTCAGATATAAAGGAAACAAATACGGGATATCCTTAAGTAATGAAGCTGGGAACCAAAACTTCAGATGACCCTAAAATAATTTCTGAACTGTTTTCACATCATTTTAAATCCGTATTTGAACCGTTGTCAGACAATGCATATACATTAGCTCAACACTTAGAGGATAATTTTACTGGAAGAAACTTACGTTTCACACAGTTGGAAGTTTGCACTGCTTTAAAAAACATTGATCCAAAAAAAGGCGCTGGACCTGTTAAAATAAAGCCAGTGTTTTTAAAACACACTTCTAATACAATTTGCATGCCGCTCAATATAATTTTTAAGAAATGTTTGGAAACTGGAACATTTCCAACTCAGAGGAAACAAGCATACATTACACCTATTCACAAATCAGGTTCTAAGAACAACGTAGAGAATTACCGTCCAATATCAATTATTTCGGCTATTCCTAAAATATTTGAAAAACTTATTCACGATCGTATATATTCAATTTTGAAAAATACATTATTAGAGGAACAACACGGCTTTGTTAATAGCAGGTCTACACTGACAAATCTTTTTGTTTTTACTAACTTTATTTTTAATAGTTTAGACTATAAATCTCAGATTGAAACTGTATACACCGATTTTAAAAAAAGCATTGGACAAATTTGATCACTTGTTACTTTTAAAAAAAATCTCCTACAATGGTATCAAGGGTAATCTTCTACGTTGGTTTGCCTCTTACTTACAAAACCGTATACAGTCGGTAGTGCTTAATGGCTACATTTCCTTACCCGTTGTAGTAACATCTGGCATACCACAGGGATCAATACTGGGGCCACTCCTCTTTATCCTATTTATTAATGACATTTCAACTTGCTTTGACCACTGTAAATTCTTATTATACGCTGATGACTTAAAATTGTACTCTGCCATTAATAAACCTGACGACATAAAATTAATACAAAACGATTTGGACAGACTTGAAAACTATTGTAAAATTAATAAATTACTTTTGCCTCATAATAAATGCAAACACATAACATATACTAGGAACAAAAATGTAGTACACGCGGACTTTTACTAAGGTAGTCACAAAATTGTATCAGAATTTACTATATGTAATCTTGGAGTATATTTAGATACCAAACTCACACTAGATAGGCATATCGAAAAAATATTGAATAAATCCTACCGAATGCTAGGCTTCGTTACACGTATAACAAAATCATTTAAACACAAAGATACTCTTACCTGTCTTTATCAGTCATTGGTTAGATCTCATCTAGAATATGTGTCCCCCGTTCGGAATCCATTCTACTCAGTTTATGAAGATAAAATAGAAAAGGTCCAAAAGAAATTCTTACGTATTGTTAACTATCGAATGCATTCACCTCGCGTTTCCTATGAAAATCTCTTAACAAAATATCAAATGCTATCATTAAAAGACCGAAGCACTTTAATCGACGCCACTACTTTTAGGAATATCTGAGTTGGTGAGATTAAGTGTTCACAGTTATTATCTGAGGTAAGGTTTCGAATACCACCCAAAAACACACGATCAAAAAATTTATTTCAAATACCAAAAACCAGGACCAATATTGGTAAAAGAGCACCCGTACACAAAATGTGTGTCCTCCACAATAAAATGCTTAACGACATCGATATGTTCTCTATCTTCCGTTCAGCTTTTAAAACTAAATTAAAAAGTACTTTAGTAACAATTATGAATTAGATATATAAGGATATTTAGTACTTAGTATTGTACATGTTAGATGATTGTTTTCAGATGATTTTTTTTTTTTAAGTACAGACTTGTTACCCTGCTTATTGTGCAGACGATACCAATTACGACCTGCTTCATAATATAAATATTATCTATGTTCTTAGTGAGACAGTTTGTAGGAAACAATTGTAATTAGCATTGTCTTATTTTACTTGTATGTTTTTCTTTCATATCTTTTGTTTCTGTTTTGTCTCCAATAAAGTAAATAAATAAATAAATAGACAATGACGCAGCAGAAATATTTTTCTTTTAAATGGGTATTGTCTGAAATCAAAAATTATTATTATTTTAACTGTCTTATATATTTCCTTATCTTTTTGTTGAAATTTGTAAGCCAGAATTGGCCTCTAAATAACAAAATAAAATAAGTTAAATACAGGGTATTTTTGGAACGCTCCCGAAAACTAAGACAGGCGACAACACCAAGTATACCTTTGATCATGGGTCACAAATAAATTCGATCCTGATGAAAAAAAAATCATATTTTACAACGTTTTATTAGCTTTATTCATGCGCCATCATGTTAGTACAGCTAAATGAAACGATAATTTCATAAAAAATATCATGAAAATACTGAAACATAAAACCAGCAGTGGAAACTGAATTGATATCACCTGACTAATGGAGGTTAATGTACGCGCGAACGGTGAAAAAAGAACGCTGGCCTTGAACTTGGGCACTGAGCGATTTATCACATATTGGTACGAAGGGGGCGCGACGGGGGAACAATCCGCCAGTATTACTGTACCTGCATGCTATTGGTTCCCGCGCTTTGTTCGCTCCAAAAATACAAGGAAAGTAAAATTATTTATATCTATTGTTTTATGACTAAACTAGTGAACGAAAAGGTAAATATGATAGGAGAAGGTGAATTGGGAAAATTGTGCAGTAAAGTTAAAAGTGTTGAGGAAGAATACCGAAAAAATTACCATGTGATCGACCTGATGACGGAAGCTCAAGCGAAGATGAAAGTGATGATGAAGTGCTACTTCCAGTGCCAGTGCCAGATGTTGATGGTGTGTTGGTGTTACTGGATAGCATCCAATAACACCAACACACCATCAACATCTGGCTTCCATGTGACCCAAGACGTCATAATTGACGGCGTGTCACCCTTAGCTTAAGTTTTCTTGTTACAAACTACTTTATATTTTACGATAGAAATAACAAATAATGCTCAAGTAAACATTATCCATTTTTAATTCCCACCTCTTCCAAAGTTCTAAGTAGCTAGTAAAACACCTATTATGATTCTACAATAAAACAATTAATTACTATAATATTATAAAACAATAACCCAATACCATGTAGTACTTTAGAACGCGACTGTACCCACACTCCCTCTGCTGTCGACCTGTATCTAGATCGGTACGAAACAATGCCGCGGTCATAAGAAAAAAGGGCGCATCTAAAAATTTTTGAATAAATGAGTTAAATATACCATTCGACTCATGATAAGAAGGCGCATCTACTAATTTCTTTTTAATATTCACAAATATCAATATTTTAGAAATTATCGTAAGAATTTTAGACGTAATTGTTGATCACAGATGACATTCTTTTAGTAGAAAATACTTATACAAATTCAACATAAAAGAAAATACTTATTTAACCAGTTGCTACGTCATCTTTAACAATATTTGCATCGATTACTTAAATTTCAATTATTCTTGTCTTATTATTCTATATATTTAATAGAATCAGGCGTTACTTTGCGGAAATCCATTATATAAAAGCTTTTACAACAATTTACTTAGCAAATATCCGCGTTATAAAATAAAATGATGTGTCTTACCTAGTATGAAGAAGCACCTCCCGCCCTCCCTCAATTGCGTCCACTATCCCCGTCACCACTAATCCCAGCACCGCTACTCCCAACACCACAACACTAGGCAAGACACACCACTGACGATAATACGACACGTGTTTCGCCTCTACACGAGGCATCCTCAGGTGATATAGACTCTACGGTGGCTAACCGCTAAGACTCTACGGTGGCTAACCGCTAAGACATTGCAACATATCATTGATATGCAGAAGAAACAGCGTTGGTGATAGCACGCAGCCTTGTGGAACACCAGCGTTAATAGGCTTGTAGTCGGAGCATGCACCGTCTACAACAACCTTGATGCTCCGATCTGCAAGAAAGCTGGTGATCCAATTGCATAATTTCTCGGGAAGCCCATAGGAAGGGAGCTTCGATAGAAGCGCTTTGTGCCAAACCCGATCGAAGGCCTTCGCAATGTCCAAACTAACGGCCAATGCCTCCCCCTTGGACTCTACTACCAACGCCCATCTATGAGTTAAGTAGACCAGAAGATCACCAGCTGATCGACCCCGACGAAAACCATATTGACGGTCACTAATCAGCTGGTGATCCTCAAGGTACCGCATGAGGTGGCAGTTTACAACGGATTCCATTATTTTGGAGAACAAGGGGGTGATGGCGATAGGCCTGTAGTTGGACGGGTCTGAGCGGTCGCCTTTTTTAGGGATCGGGTGGACAAAAGCTGTCTTCCATGATTTCGGGACTACGCCTAGGGAGTTGGAGTACCGGAAAAGACGCGTTAGAACCGGTGCCAACTCCGGAGCACACGTCCTCAGCACAAAGGGGGGGGGATTCCGTCAGGCCCACTCGACTTGTGGATGTCAAGGGAGAGGAGTGCTCTGCGAACCAAGCGCTGTGAGAACCGCACATCCGGCATGGAGCACTCACACCGCGGGATGGTCGGCGGTGTGTTCCCCCCGTCATCAACAGTCGAGTTGGACGCAAAAGGGGAGCCTAAAAGGTCGGCCTTCTCTTTTGCGTCGTGGGCCAGTGAGTCGTCCTCCCTGTGCAGAGATGGTAGTGATGGCTTACAGAAATTCCCTTGGACAGCCTTGGCGAGAGACCAGAATGCACGGGTTCCCGAAGGAAGGCGTACTAGTTTCTCGCCAATTCTGCCTATGTGCTCTGACTTTGCCTTGGCAATAACTCTTTTGAAGGACCTGGAGGCGAAGTTATACTTCTTTTTAAGTGTGCTGGTGTTTACATCCCGAGTCACCAAAGCAGCAGCCCAGGCTTGATAACACTCCTGCTTACTGCGTAATGCAGTCTTACAGGAGCGACCAAACCAAGGCTGAGATCTGCCTCCGATGGGTACCACAGATGATGGAATAAATAGTTCCATTCCCTGTAGCACTACATCAGTGACAGAGTCAGCAACAGCACTGGGATCGTCCGGCGAGAAGCAAACCCGCCCCCATGGGTAGGAAGCAAAGAAAGACCGCATTCCGTCCCAATCCGCTGACCTGTAATGCCAAACACGGCGGCAACCTGCAGAACGCAACCGCGAGGGGGGCGTGAGTGGCACCACACTCCGGATCAGACAATGGTCCGAAGAGCCAAGAGAGGCATCGACGGAAACCTGATATCCGTCCGGATGAGAGGTCAGCAGAAGGTCCAACAGGGAAGGTGTATGATCCTCAACATCTGGAATCCGCGTAGGCGATGTAACCAGTTGTGTCAGACCATATGCCAAGGCAAAGTCATAAACAGATCTCCCCGCATGATCGGTTAAACGTGTTCCGAGCCATTCGACGTGGTGGGCGTTAAAATCGCCAAGGATCACGATCTCTGCGGATGGGACCTGTTGTAGCAAGGAATCTGTAGCCATTTGGACGTGGTCGATGAGTCGGTCTGTTTCGGCATTACCGCTATGGGACCTATAGAGGCACAGGTAGACGCGCGGATGGTCATCGCTGTCAGGATGGACAGGTCCGAACCTTCAAGACTGCCGAGGCGTCGAGAACAGATGTCCTCTCTGACATACACGCAAACTCCAGCCCGAGGCACAAAGGAGTGCTCCAATTTGTACCCCGGATAGGAGAGATACGAAGTATCAGCCGGAGAGGACACCTGCGTCTCGGTCAGAAAGAGCAAGGCCGGCTTCGCCGTCTCAAGATGGTAGTGGACGGCGTTTAGGTTCGAGTGAAGTCCCCTGATGTTGCAGAAATTCACGGATAGCGTGGCAGGGTTCGCCTTGGTCTTGTGGCTCTGTTTGCTCCGAGCAGTTATTGTGTTGAGCGGAATTTTGCCCCCCCCAGAATACGCGGGGCAGCCTGAGCACCCACGCTCAGGAGTGGAATAGCATGATCGTGGATGCTCAGCGAGGGATTCTCCAGGGGTACTGGTACCCTCTTGGGGTAGTTTATGACGTAATTCCGCTACCATGTTGATGGGGGGGGGGGGGGGATTGGGCCTCCGGTCACCTGCACTCACCAGACGAAACGCGGAAGCAGAGCTTCCACTTCACGCCGGTATTCTGTGAGGTCGTGGTACTAACCCGGCTCGAGCCGGCCCATACGTGCAACAGCAAAAGCTGCTGCAAGGCTCTACCACCGTTAAACTGACAATGAACTAAAGTAACAAATATTAATGTAAATAAAGAAATACGAACTTAGGCAGCTACATCGTGTAAAGTTTTACAAAATGTCAAAATACGCGCCTAATCTATGCTTACTCCGTCGTTAAAGTAGATAGAGTAAGTAGATTTGGATTAGTTTACTTCCTCCTTACTCTATGTTTATTAATACTAAAATTAGTTATTTTAAACTTTAAACTAGGAGTAAAGTTAATCTTGCTCAAGTCTATGTTTATTAATAAGGCTATATAAGAATATGTAGGAATTCTATGGATGCAGGTGGCGCAGGACCGACCTATGTGGCATTTAATGGGGGAGGCCTATGGGGTTGGCTATAGACATCCGATACTTGATTTTAATTATGTTTTCACTTAGGAGGCTTATCAAGGTTATACTTGAACCTTTTACACTGTTATGGATGTCGAAAATGCGTTTTGAATTAATTACGATAAAAAATAAAATTCACTAAACTTGCGAATAACGAAACGCAAATATGTTAATTTGGTCTAGTATTATGAAGTAGACACCTGGTACTTGATTTTAATTATGTTTTCAGTTTAGGAGGTTTGTCTGGATTAAGCTTGAATCTTTTACATTTTTTTTGGATGTCGGAAATGTGTTTTGAATTAATTGCGATAAAAATGAATTTTTCGATAAAAAAAGAGGTTTTTCAGAAAACAAAATTATAACAATTCATATTACATTGTTTCATTTACCACTATCTTAGCAGAGCTTAGGTCGACCTATCTTTATAGATAAGATAGCTCGAACCTGTACTAAAACCGAATCAGAACGCCCCGACTCTACGTAGACTTGTCGGCCCTACCCCTAGAGTGTTTTGTAAAGCAGTAGGCGCGGAGGGAGACCAGCCCCCGCTTGCTATAGAGCCAGAGACTGGTCGCTAAAAGCAAGGAAGCATGGATGCTTGTGATTTGCTACACAGGGGAGAAGGGGCTGCATTTCCCACAGCGCCGAAGCCGTTGCAAAGGTAACTTGAAGTAAATGTTCCAAAATTGAGCATTTGATTTTAGAAAAAAAATATTACGCATAAACTATACACTTCCACAAAGAGGGAAAGGTAGGAGCGGCTTCCCCTGAACCCTTCTCCTTCCCCCTAATCCTCTGACGTGTGACAAAAGGTTCATGGGATTTATATTTTATTTTATTATATATATATATATATATATGATTTATTGATTATATTTGATTTTTATTTTATTTTATTATATATATATATGTGATTTAGATGTGGACAGGCGTGTCGCTGCCGGGAACAAAGTCAATGGTGCCCTGACTGCGTTAGTCAAAAGGCAAGGCGTAGCGAAGAGTGCACGCCTTGCAATACATAACGCAGTGTTGGTACCGACTTTGTTATATGGCAGCGAAACCTGGGTATGCCAGAAGAAGCATAAAAGTAAGTTGAATGCAGTGGAGATGCGATCTCTTCGTAAAATGTGCGGCGTTACCATGGCCGACCGAAAGCGAAACGAAGAGATTCGCAATATGGCAGGTTTGAAAGATGACCTTATCACAAAAATTGATAAGGGCGTGCTTCGGTGGTTTGGGCACGTTGAGCGAATGAGTGAAGACCGAATGGTGAAGAAAATATATAGCGCGAAAGTTAATATTAAAAGGTGTCGAGGTAGACCGAGACTAACTTTCGAAGACCATGTGAGCAAATTGCTCGAAGAGGGTAGGGTCAAAAGTACTCGGATACCTAGACGTACATGCATGAAGAAGATAATGAATCTGAAAGAAGCGAAAGAGGTTTGTAAGGATCGTGACACTTGGCGATCTGTTCTCTCTGGCTACCCCGTCAGGGATTGTGCGTGAAGATAAGTATATATATATATATATATATATATATATATATATATATATATATATATATATATATATATATATATAATTATTTCTGGTTTCTCTTACAAATTATATTTTGTATATCGGTACGGTTTGCTTCGTGGAGCATTATAGTAGTAGCATAATATAGCATAGCTATCAATTTTCAAATACATTTCGATAGTGGTTCAAGCCGAGGTTCGTATCCCTGTCTATTTTAATGAAGCTGTAAAAGCAAGCCTGGACTGTTATTGGATTAACAGATTAAATTAGATAAGATTTAGATTAGATTGTAAGATTATTAGAGTTGATTAGATTAAGACTAGATTAGACTAGGTTTTCAGACTACGCATTAGATAGATTAGATTAGTTGCCATAATATGTTTAGTGAAATATTATTTATTCACCAAATATGGGTTACGCTTTTGGAAAAGTTCTTGGCAAATTACATTGAACAATTACCCTCTATTGTTTCCAAACTTTCTAACATTTCAGTCTAACGACATTGTAAAAGTCATTTAAAGGAAATGTTTAAAAATGAGTCATAAATTATCACTTCCCCTAACTCATAACGAAATTTTCATTACGTTCAAGTTAAGGAGTATTAGCTATTTCAATTTCAAAAGTTCATAATACTTTTTTAAACTACAAAAGAACAAGACGTGAAACTCACTCAAGCTTTCCTAAAACTTTATAAAACTCTAAAGATTTTCACGTCAAAAAACCAGATCAAACTCTCTTACAAGATTTACGACAAACTCGGATAGTACTGAAATATTTTAGACATTTTCTTTTGCCGTTCAAGTATTGCACAGATTTTAATATCTAGTTATGTATTAATGCAAAATATTATATACCTATCTACTCATATTTAAAATCGCTTGTCCCATGCGTATATTTACCAGTGAACTTTTACAGGCTGTAATGGATGGATGGTCGGAAGATTGAATCTCCGTGTAGGTCTGAGTTTCGCTTATATCATCGGGTTCCGGTGGCTTTGCGATTTCGAATACCTCTAAGTTCACATAGGTCGCTCTTAAATACACGGGTAAAGGCTACGCTAGCGTATGTCAAAACAGGTCTTAGGCAAGTTATATAGAGATGGAGATTATGCCAGATAAGTAAGAAATTGGGCTCGTTTGCGCACAACACAACTTTTTAGCCGCCGATGCCCAAAGGATTGGGTGGTCGTATATGAGGATCATGTCTTTTGATCAGATAGGTGGTGATGAATTCAAGTTAATAACGAATTCTATTTTTTAATTAAACATTGTTAGTTTATTGCCAAAAAAAAACTACATATCTAGACCCAATAGATTTAGTTGAGCTATCAATAGATTATGTGTTTACTCTGTAAAAAGTTCGAAGAGGATTCTAGTAAAAACATTGCGACACCTACCGGAAAGTGCAAAATAACGTCTGCCGCACCAGCTAGCTTTATGTAAAATATACAAACCCGTTACAGGGAGCAACGTCAAAAGTTGCTACCTGTCATGCGATTTTATGTGTTCCAACATGGATTTCATGTGACAGAGCTTCGCTACAAATACGTTATGGTTGTAGAACGAATGGGTTGGCTCGGGCGAGGAAAAACCACAATCTCACACAATACAAGCATAACACAGCAGCTTAATGCTTTTGTGTTTTGTATAGTGATTGTAAAGAACCGAAGAACCTTTTTACTGTAAATGAGGTATTCCATATCAATCCTCATTGGTGACAACGCATTTGTATTTTGATTCTTAATTGGCAATGGATGTAAATGTCTATGGACCACAGCATCCACTCATTTGGACTAAGTGCTCGTCTTTAACCCTTATTCTATAAAAAAGTCGTGACTACGCCTGCAAAGCGTGGTTTATTTTTTTCTGCAATGACCCAGATTCTTGGGTTGTGAGGGTCTGATGTTGATGATTAAAAATATGATTAAAAGAGTTCTTTATGATATTTATCATATAGAGTGTTTTAAAATGTACTTAAAATTTGCTTTATTGTCATAAAACAAACAGGAAACTCTAAATTAACATACTATTTGCTTATATTCCATGAACTCGTTAGATAACTAAATCACAAGTTATGCTGCAGAGTTTGTTGCCGATTGTTAGGCGGGTGATTCTTAAATCTACTGTGATGAACAGTAGATTTAAGAAGCTAAGAGCTCTGTACGATGAATATAAATAAATACTAATGCATTCATCGTTCTGTATTTTTTATTGATATAAGAACATTAGACGAGCTAACAGCCTGATGGTAAGTGGCCGCTGCAACCGGCAAGACAAATAAAACTCAGAAGAATACAGATAAGAGGTAGAGCTACGCTGCAGCTATATAACGATTATACCACGAATGGTTTGGCTCGACCGGGGAAGACCCAGCGCTCTCACAGAATATCAGCGTAAAATAGCAACTTAATGTGATTGTAGAGAACCGGAGACCCTTTTCACATGAAACTAGGCTTCATTTCATCTTAGTCCCCAGGGGTGACAACACATTTGCATTTTGATTCCTAATCAAGGATGGATTTAACTGATGTGAGTATATATGTATGATCCATTGCAATTACCTTATTAAGTGACCTGCTTGCTCGTTCTAACTTTAAAATAAAATAAAAACCAATTTTGGTTTAATTACTGGCGACAGACCTGTCACTACTGAGAAGGTTACTAAAATAGATAAGAGATCGCCACCTTATCGCAATGCTGCTGCACCGTTTACTACTATTGGAATATATAAGGCAAGCGTCTATCGCTTGAACTTGCACGGTACCTCTAATATCGTCTAACGACAAACAAATAACAAGATTATTAGAAGATCATGTTGATTTCCCTTACGTTGCTTCTATTTTATATGGCAGGCGTGTATGCCATGTATACAAACTTTTTATAAAATGTAAAATCCAACTGCTCAGAGTGGGTTTCTTTTTTTATTAAAAGTTTAATTTTATACTCTGTTGACTAACAAAGTTTATGAAATAATCAAATTTAATTTTCATTCTCCTTTTAGTGTACTAAGCAATATCACAATATATCACTTCAAGGAAAGAGTTATATAATGAAGTAACTTCATTCCCTATTTTCAACTGACTTCAAAAAAGTAGGAGGTTCTCAATTCGACCGTATTTTTATGTGTGTTATCTCAGTCCTTTTTTTCTAGGTGAACCAATTATGATGATGCTTTTTTGTTTGAAAGCTGGTGCTCCTAAAAACCAAATACAATTTCCTGAAGACAATTTTAAACTATAAATGCACACACTGACCTAGCAAACTGAAATAGTAAACTAGTGGACAGTGAATCAACGGTAAATTCAGTTTTAAACGAAGTTTAACTGACAACTAAAATTGGGCACGACAAACGAAAGCGCTCTAATTTGACAGCGGAAAACTCGTTGCTATTTATTTGGAAATCATTGCCAGTACTGCACGAAATAAATATTTTTTAATCACACTAAGCAAAAATATTAAATGAAATTAAATGAAGTATATAAAATAATAATGCAGCCATATTAGCTAAGGTCCCGAGCACTCGCTGTAAATTTCACAGTATACAAGCAACCAAATTGGAGCAGTACGGTGGACACTTCTTTACCATAAAAGCAGTCTCAGAAATAAGAGAAGGCCTATTTCAACCAAGAATGTACATAAGCTGTAACTTTACTTTTAAGCACATATCAATCAAATTGTTAAAATGTACAAAAAGGCAAGAGAACATTACATTTACAATGTATAATACCTAATACGGTAAAAGTAACAAATTCTAACCACAAGTGGTAAAATAAAAAAAAATCTACAATAAAATGAGAGCATCATCAATATCATCATCATCATTACAGCCTTTCATAAGTCCACTGCTGAACATAGGCCTCCCCCAAGGAATGCCACAAAGCACGGTCCTGAGCCACCTGCATCCATCGACTTCCTGCATGTCTTACCAGGTCGTCACTCCATCTCGTGGGGGGTCACCCTACATTACGCCTACCGGTACGAGGCTGCCACTTAAGAACCTTTCTTCACCATCGGTTGTCGATTCTTCGAGCTATATGGCCGACCCACTGCCACTTCAGATTACGAATCCGTTGGGCTATGTCGGTCACTCTGGTTCTACTGCAGATATTCTCATTTCTAAGTTTATCACGCAGAGAAACTGCGAGCATAGCACTCTCCATAGCTCGCTGAGCGACCTTGAGCTTCCTCATATGGCCAGCAGTGAAGGACCACGTATCAGATCCGTAAGTCATCACTGGCAACACGCACTGGTTGTATAATTTCGTTTTAAGGTTTTGAGGTATGTCTGACAGTTGAATCCGTCGATTGACCTCTCGGTCGAAGTTGGACTTACCTAGTCGCATTATTTGTCCTAGGTAAACATACTCGTCAACAACTTCGAGCTTAGTGCTCTTAACAACTACCGGCATAGGTGTGACATGGACATTAAACATGATCTTTGTTTTGTCCATGTTCATCCTAAGACCTATTCTTTGGGAGACACTATTGAGGTCATTGAGCATGTTTTCGAGAGTCATTACGAATCGTCTCGCGCGCAGACTTGACGACTTCCAGCCTCCCGAACATGCCGGTTTCCAAAAGGGCTTTAGCACCATAGACCACATACATACCCTTCGGCAAGTTGTACAGAAGTCCGAAGAGTACAATTTGCCACTATGTCTGGCGTATATGGACTATGAGAAAGCCATTGATTCCGTCGAAACTTGGGCGATGCTGCAGTCCCTTCAGCGGTTCCAAGTTGACTGTCGGTATATCGTAGGTAAGTCCAACTTCGACCGAGAGGTCAATTGACGGGTTCAACTCGGCTGGGCAGCGTTCGGGAAACTACGACATATCTTCTCGTCAGACATACCTCAAAGCCTTAAAACGAAATTATACAACCAGTGCGTGTTGCCAGTGATGACTTACGGATCTGAGACGTGGTCCTTCACTGCCGGTCGTATGAGGAAGCTCAAGGTCGCTCAGCCAGCTATAGAGAGGGCTATGCTCGGGGTTTCTCTACGTGATAAACTTAGAAATGAACCGCAGTAGAACCAGACTAACCGACGTAGCCCAACTGATTAGTAAGTTGAAGTGGCAGTGGGCCGGCCATATAGCTCGAAGAACCGACAACCGATGGGGAAAAAAGGTTCTTGAATGGCAGCCTCGTACCAGTAGGCAAAGTGTAGGGCGACCCCCCACGATATGGAGTGATGACCTGGTAAGACATGCAGGAAGTCGATGGATGCAGGTGGCTCAGGACCGTGCTTTGTGGCATTCCTTGGGGGAGGCCTATGCTCAGCAGTGGACTTGTGAAAGGCTGTAATGATGATGATTAAAGATAACTCAAAAACTACACGTGAGATCTTGACCAAATTTATATAGCTCGACATAAAAAGTATCGAGATAAAAAGTAAGCTATTTTTTTTTATAGGATAAGGGTGACAAACGAGCACACAGTCCACCTGATGGTAAGTGGTTGCTGTGGCCCATAGACATCTACATTTATCCTCGATTAAGAATCAAAATGCAGATGCGTTGTCTCCCGCGAGGACTAAGATGGAATGCCTCGTTTCCAGTAAAAAGGGTCCTATCTCTCAAGTTGGACCAAACTGCACACAGTGTGCAAAATTTCATTGAAATCAGTTCAATAGTTTAGGAGTACATCGCGGACAAACAATGTGACACGTAATTTTTATATATAAAGATTACATTTTGACGTTCTTTTAAGTCATCTAAAGTTGAATATACTAGCAATTTAGATTTTTTTGTGAAACAAGCCTTAATAAACTCTTTTAGTTTGTTAATATTCCGCATTTTACAACTGTGAAATTTGAAATGTCAATTTACATTTTCTCATTCCATGCTGCAATTAAGACAAACGGCTTGTTTAAATTCGCAATTAATGCCTAAAGAATGAAACAAACTGTACTTATGCAAATCTCTAAAGGTCCACAAGCGCGAAAAGCGGCGCGCCAGACCTCGCATAACTTTTTTAACTTAATATTTAAGTCAGTGCTTGGCTGCAATCCCACTACAATGCTCAGCTTAGCGGTGATAACGTAATGAACAAAAGCCTATTTACTCTTTACTTTAAGATATAAAAATAATTATAATCATATTGTAATCGGATGGGAAGACAGACTATTATTTATATTTATATATTATTTCTCCGGGACTATCAAATATATACCCCCAAGAAATAAGGATTGTCTATCTTTCTTCTTATTAATTGCAGAATATATGATACCAGTGCTAGATCCTGCCTAACACTTAGATTAGATTTAGATTTTTTAGAGTATTGAATTCTCTCCAGTGTGAGACTATATTTATTGTCATGTAGTACCCAGATAACGCGTTCAAGCTGGCTCCTAACTAAGGCGTTATAAAATGCTACAATGGCTTTAATGTTTGTGAAATAAAGTCCTGCGCAGTATAAAATCTAAGTTTCAATACGCTTTCTTGCAGATGTCCGCTATATGATTTTGAAAATTAAGTACTGAGGTGAAACGAACACCCAATTCCTTAACCTCGTTCACACGTGCCATAGCTACTCCATTCAGTGCATACGCATAGGGCACGGGATTGCATGCGCGAAAAAAAGTTAGCGTTAGACAATTAGATGAATTAAACTGCAACTTCTCAAAATCCTCACACCACGCTACCACCCTGTCAATGTCGCGTTGTAACCTCTCACAGTCCTCCCGTTCCCTGATCATTATTAGATTTTTATTACTTAGAATTATTATTACATAACATCTTCTCGTAACGATTTCTCAAAACTTGAAAACAAGATTGTATAAACAGTGTGTTGCCAGTGATGTCTTAAGGATCTAAGACTTGGTCCTTTACTGCTGGCCACGTGAGGAAGTTCGAGATCGCACAGTGAATTATTATATCGCTCTAAGTAGCTTCCGTCATATTTCAATGAGGGCTATGCTAGTGTTGTGGAAATCTACAGAAAAACCAAAGTAACCAACATAACGCAATGGGTTACCAAGCAAATTTTCATTTTCCATGCAAAATTTCCGGCCATGTAACTTGAAGAACCAACAACTGATATGGAAGAAAGGTTCTCGAGTGAAAGCCTCGTACCAGTAAGCGAAGTGAAGGGCAGTCCCTAACTAGATGGGATTACGACCCGGTGGGATTCGATGGATGCAAGTGGCTAAAGAGTGTGCTTTGCGGCATTACTTAAGGAAAGCCCATGTTCAACAAAGTACCTGTATTGTTGGCTGATAATGACTATTGTCGGGAAGATGCTGTTTTATTTCATTTCTTCCGTTTCATTTCCCTCGTTCACTTTTATGACATCCACAGGTGATAGAGGTAGTGGATTCCCTTCAGTCGTTACTACACTGTGAAATTATATGACATTTGGTAACCGTAAGTAGAGTAAAGCACACCCATCCCACCTTAAAGGCGGCCATCGTTTTAAATTTTTTGTGTTGCTTCTTGCATTAGGTAACAGCTAGGTACACACACTAGCTTGCCAACACGCTAGGTATATAGGGGTATTTCGTAAGGACACACCTCCCCCACTGAAAGGTGGGGGCTTGGTTCACGTCTGTGCTCGTGTTAGCATAGTAAACAAAATGGCGTCGATTACGATCGACGAACTCGCCGACTTTTTCAATAGAATCTGCTCGACATCTTGCCTGTGTTTCTTGCATAGTGCAATGTACGCCCCTCACCCGAGCTGACACTCGAGTCCACGCCCGAGCCCGCGCCCGAGTCAGCGCCCGAGTACGCACCCGAGCCCGCATCCGAGCCCGCACCTAAGCCCGCGCCACTATCCGGCCCTTCTACCCAGCGTGTCTGGCCATATACCGATCGTCCGACCGTGCGGATTGTCGACCCTTTGTCGCCGAGCACCGGACCTTTGACGTCCGTGTCCATTGACACAGTATACGACACCGTGTCCCCGCGCCTTCCGCAATGTCAACCCGTGGCCCCTCTACGGTCTTCTCCGATGTCGAATCAGACTCCGACATGGAGACCTACACGTGTGTCCCGCTTAACCCGGAAGACGAAGACTTCAACATTGTCCACCGCAAAAAGCGCAAACGCGCATCCCCTAAAAAAGCAGCCACCCTAACTAAGCTCCCTCGTCCCCCATTGCCATTCTGGCTAAAAAACCAGCTCCTGCGGTGCGCGCTCAGCAGGTCCCCTGCTAAATGTAGGAAAAAGCTGCCGTCACACATCATCGTCTAAGAGAAATTTAAATGGAACAACTTATCAAACTGGTTGAACTCCAAAAAGATTTACTGTCCAAAGGTACAAATCGCCGGTCAGGGTATTCGTATTTTCGTCAACTTTACAGAGGAATTCCGCAGTGTAACTAATCACCTGCACACCCAACAAGTAAGCTTCCACTTTCATTCCCTTCTAGAGGAACGAAACCTTCGCATAGTCGTCCGCGGGATCTCCAAGGAGCTCGAAACGGAACACATTCTCAACGAACTTTATGGTCGAAATCTCCCAGTACGAGAGGTGCACAGAATGCATCATCAGACTGACCAAGCACGATTCCTTGATCAGTGCCTTTGTTAACCTACGTAAGCGTAAACAACCGGAATTGCAAATGGCAAGCTTCGTGGTGGAGGTTGTCGAGAAAAAAATAAATGTACGGTTTGCAATTTGGAAGAATCGGCTGGACACAAACACAGCCGAAACTATAAGAAACGCTCTTAACGCGATACTTGAGCACGAAATGAGTAAATTAACCTCGTCTCTTAACAACTCACTGAAATTTATAACTACTAGAGTGGACGAAATAAAAAAAAGCTATAACCTACTCAGGTGAAAGGCAAGATAATTTTGACAGTCGATTAAAGTTAATTGAAGAAAATGTTGTCGCGGGTACCACTGTGAATTCTCAAATTGCCAATTTAGAGAATAAAATTGAATCAATGGAGCAACAGGCAAGGCAACATAATATCTTTTGTATCATTGCTAATATCCCGGAACGCCGTAACGAAAATCTAATAACTTTATTAGAGAAAATAGGTGCAATAATAAAACATCCTTTCAATGCCACAGACATTCTCTCCGCTCAACGTGTAGCCCATTTTTATCAGAAAACTCAACATCACAAAAATGTGATTGTTAAATTATCCTCCAAAATATTGCGAGACAATATAATTGTGGCGACGCGGGCAGTAAGAGGAGTCAGATCTGACCAACTCTTAATCTCTGGCACTCCGTGTACCATCTATTTAAATTAGCATCTGACTCCAAAAAATAAACAATTGTTTCGTTTATGCCGTGTAGCTGCGAAAAAACATAATCATAGATATACTTGGATTAAGGTTGACACTGTACTTGTTCACCAAACCGATTCATCACCAATATCTGCAATACGCAACGAACAAGACATTGATAAAATCAAGTTCACTACTTGATTTTATCAATGTATGCCGTTAATAATTATTTGCATTTTTTGTTTTATGATGTAAAAACATATATATCAGTATCTAAGTTAAAAAAATAAGTCTACCTTATATTTATTCTCATTTAACTCATGTCTCTTGTTTGTGCGAATTGCAAAATATAATAATAATTTTAGTTGTGTGTTCCTCTACTAAAAATAGTGTATTAATCTGTTTTGATAAAGTTTGTCAAATATGTACAATAATAACTTGTGTGGTTCTAATCTGAGTTATAATTATCAAGTGGGAAATAATTTATGCGTGATGGAATTTTGGAAAACGATATGAAACATAGCACTTAAGTACTTTAGTAAAAAATACTTGGCAATAGTCTCAATAATAGTATATTACACAAATTATACCGCTCAAATTTTATAGGAATTATTCATTCAAAATGGCTAATAGTTATTTAACACTGTACTACCAAAACTGCAGAGGACTTAAAACAAAATTACACACTCTTTACACAAATGTTATCTCCAGTACTTACGACATAATTATCTTAACAGAAACTTGGTTGCGTAATGAGATCTCCGATAGTGGATACCTTGATTCTAGGTATCGGATGGATGGGGATCTATCGGCCAGTAGCCGGCGAGATGGAGGCGGCGTGTTTGTGGCAGTCTTGCGAACGCTTTGTGCTACTGCGCTCGCGTTACCCGCCACCGCCTCTCCAACGTACCCCTCTCGCCTCTTTTTAACCAGTTTATTATCGAACTCAACATAGGAAAACGTAAACTGATTATTATTACTAAACAAAATTACGATACATACCGTGCTTACAGAACTTACAGAAGCCACTAACTATCGCGGGGTATAAGGTTACCGCACAAAACACGCACGGAGTTTTTTGGATCAAAGGTCACTACCGTTTCGCGTTGCAACAGTTAGTTCTAGAATACAGAGGCCGCACTAGCTAATATTGTCGAATGCACTCATACAGATTCTGAGTCGGACCCAATAAGTCCCGGGGAAGCTCTCTAGTAGGGATACGCGCTACAAAATTCTTAGACCGTATTTTTACTGTCCGCGCTTAATTATTCCGAGTTCCCGCGCTTAATTGGCAGCGTGCCAATTGTTAGCACATCTGGCAGACGACTGACTTTTCACTCTCGACCCGCGCGCCACTGCCACGCTCGGAAGAACTTCAAACCGGTATCGCCCAGAGCCGCGAACAGCTAAAACAATTTAAAAAAATGTCAGATCGGAGTTCTATATGTTTAATGTAAGCTTTATGCTTACATTAAACATACAGAACAAAGTATAAAAAATAATATAAAATTTTTCTGGACATACATTAATAATCGTAAAAGAATTCAGATATACCCAACAAAAAACGTAACTGCCCATTCTCCTTCTGAAGTATGTAGTCTTTTCTCGACGTTTTTCCAATCAGTATTCAAACCTTCATTTTCAACTTTAAAATTAAATATATTATTATAGTTGACCGTCAGACTACAGGTCAGGCCGGTAGTTGTTGGTGACACTAAGCTCGAAGTTGTTGACGAGTATGTTTACCTGGGACAAATAGTCCGACTAGGTAAGTCCAACTTCGACCGAGAGTTCAATCGACGGATTCAATTCAGCTGGGCAGCTTTCGGGAAATTATTTTCGTCAGGTATACCTCAAAACTTATAAACTAGACTGTACAAACAGTGCGTGTTGCCAGTGATGACTTATAGAACTGAAACGTGGTCCTGCACTACTAGCCGTATGAGGAAGCTCAAGGTCGCTCAGCGAGCTATGAAGAGGGCTATGCTCGGGGTTTCTCTGCGTGATAAACATAGAAATGAGTATATCCGCAGTAGAACCGAAGTTACCGACATAGCCCATAGGATTAGTAAGCTGGAGTGGCAATGGGCCGGCCATATAGCTCGAAGAACCGATAAACGATGGGGAAAAAAGGTTCTCGAGTGGCAGTCGCGTACCGGCGGACGAAGTGTAGGGCGTCCCCCCAATAGATGGAGTGACGACCTAGTAAGACATACAGGAAGTCGATAGATGCAGGTGGCTCAGGACCGTGCTTTGTAGCATTTCTATGGGGAGGCCCATGTTCAGCAGTGGGCTTGAGGAGGGTTGTAATTATAATAATACTTTATTTAAGTAAACGATAATTAATAATAAAAACATAGAACCCATAATAATACAAGCATTTAATAATAGTTTAATTTCAATCTCTTTCAATTAATAAAGTTTATCATATAATTAAGTTTTATTTTCATTTTCTTTTGGGTAGACTAAGCAGTATCAATGTTGATGGCTAAAACCAAAATGTCGTCTAAATATTTAGTTACAATAAAATTTCATTTACTATTTTTCAACCCCTAGCGGTGGAATTTTTGAAATTTAATTTATTAAAATAAAACACCCTTGAGACATATCCTATCTGATATAGTAAGAATCATTTTGTTCTGTTCAAGAAATTTTCCGAGAAATCGGTCAAAATAGTATACAAAAAAATATACACGTAGAATATTGTAACTGTTTGAAGTCGGTTAAAAAATAAAATTGACTAATGACAATTTTTTATTGATAATGAACACATTGACCTAGCAAACTGAAATAGCAAACTATCCGACAGTGAATCGACGATAAATTCATTTTAAACGAAGTTGCCTTTTAAATTTTGGCACGACAAACAGAAAGCGCTCTAATTGGACAGCGGAAATCTCGAAATCATTACCATAACTGTACGAAATAAATATATTTTAAGTCAAATTTTTTGACACTCATACGTCAGTTAATATTATCACAACAGACTGGAATAGCTAAAATAAATCAAATATATAAAATAATAATAGAGCCGTATTAGCTATTGACATTGTTGAATTCATTTTATTACCTCGGCGGGCACAAAGACATTGATAGCGCACCTGTTCTCAGTTTCCCTTGACTGACCGCAGTATGTATGTGTACACAACCATTGTAATGAATTATAAAAAACTAACCTACGTAAATTTAAACGTCGTAAATTTTACAGTATAAGAAAAAGCCGGATTCAATCCCCGCTGGCCCCAAAAAAAATTTGTATGTGCAGTTCTAAATGTTGATATAACACGCGCTCGTGGGTGAAAGAAATATTGTGATGAAACCTGCGCCATGTCAGAAAAAAAATTATATTCATGTTATACGAGTTCTACCTACACGTATTGGAGCAGTATGGTGGACACTTCATTACTATAAAAAGCCTCTCAGAAACAAGAGGTGGCCTATTTAAAGCTGTTGGATGTACATAAGCTGTAACTTTACTTTTAAGCCCATTTCAATCAAAATGTTAAAATGTACAAAAATACTAAAGAAATTAAATGGTACATGTTACAAAGTCTAAGAGCCGTAAAAGCTCACATGGTTAGCGCTCGCTATAAATTTCACAGTACACGAGAAAACTGGGTGCACCAATGAAATTGTTAATAATCTGATCTAATCTTAAATGTAATCAAGTCGTAAATCAGCACTTAAAGTGCTGATTTACGAATTGAAGGAAAACATCAAGAGATCAAGAGATAATAAAAAAAATTTCAAAGACATGTGAAGTTCGCCAACACTCATCGGGGCAGCGCGGTGGATATTTCCTTGCCCTAAAACCCTCTCAAAAATGAGGAGAGGCCTGTGCGCAACAGTGGAACGTTTAATGGTTGTAAATAAAACTTTACCAAAGTTTAACAAAAACAGAAGGCGCGTGCAATTTAAAATTAGACGAGCTCTACATGTATCTTTTGTTAAATTTCAACGTTCTTTGAAGTCATCTAAAGTTGAATACAATAGCAATATAAATATTTTTTGTGAACTAAGTCTTTATTAAACTATTTTAGTTTGATAATATTCCGCACTTTCTAACCGTGAAATTTCAATTAAATAAAACTAGTTTTTACGGATTTTATCGCTTATATTAACTAATTATATTCCCAACTTTTCCAATCGACTGAATCGAATGAAGAATCGACGCTCCGGGAAGTCTGCAGTCTGTGAACACGTACAAGATCTCCCTCGTCACTACATCAGATTTGATAGACCACAAATCCTAACTTAAGAACACCGATTCCTTCCAAGGTTGATTCGCGAGGCTGTTGAAATCAAAAAAACATCCTAATTTCAATAGAGAAGATGGCTGGGTGCTACCATCGGCTTGGGATTTAAAATTGTGTCTGTGGCGGAATGGGATTATTTTATTAGATATAGCGGAATATAATGACATTCTAAATGCCCTGAAACGTTCAGTTACCGCAGTCACAAAAATACACCAAAAACAGTAACAATCTACGCACGGTCTTACTTGCCAACTGCCGAAGTTCAGCAAATCTTGACAGCTCCTGGTAGCTTCTTCTACACGGTAAACTACACTAGCAACTTCACTAGCACCTTCTACACTAGCAACTACAATCACTACAGTGATTGTACACGGAAATCTCTGGAGCAGTCCTTTTGTTAAGTTTTTTGGAGAGATATTTTACACAATATGACATCATGATAACACAAATAGAATGTATATGGCTTCTCCCGCTTCTTGCCCTTTTCTTCGTTTTTAACTCCACAGATTATTACAAAGCATGTTACGCTACAATGTTGTCACTAGGTGTAACTGGCACTTAGATCGCAGCAGATTGTGCCTCGGTATAAATTTTGTGAGTTGCGGTTTATTACTGAACACACCCACCACCGAAATGAAAACCGAAAGAGAAACCATCAAGATGATGGTTTCTTCTAACTATGTATATGAAAAAATATTAGAGAAAAATTACAACCTAAGCTATGGAATATGCAAGATAACGCGGAGATACAGAATGTCCTCATATATATATATACAAGTAATCTAATTTGTATAAGATAGAGGATTCAGTATATTAACTGATTTCTGTAGATTACTCCTTTGAGTGCGAAGCGTGACACAACGAACAATCCTATCTGGACCTGGGTGAAGAGCCACTATTCTACCCAAAGGCCAATTGCACGGCGGTACGTTATCAGTTTTTATGATTACGAGATCACCTATTTTAGTGTTAGATCTATCCGAATGCCACTTTGCTTTCTATTGCAGCGTATTTAAACAAGCGTGACTCCATCTACGCCAAAAATTTTGTAAACTTTTTGAATATATTGCCAATGTGATAATCGATTTATTGTTATATCCCCTACATTAGAATATTATTGCTGTTAACCCATTTCCAATTAGAAAGTGTCCCACAGTCAAAACTTTAAACTTATCAGGATTATCACTAGCTGGTAACGGACAGAGCAGCCGCGAGTTGAGAATTGCTTCTACTTTATAAAACACTGTGGTGAGTTCCTCGAACGTCAAGCCTTTATCTCCTACGGCTCCCGTTAATAGATTAACGGTTAAAAGATTAAGTTTTATTGTAACTAAATATTAAGACGACATTTTGGTTGTAGCCATAAATATATGAAATTGTGTAGTCAACCTAAAAGAAAATGAAAGTAACATTTAATTATATGATAAACTTTATTAATTGAGAGAGATTAAAATTAAGCTTTTAATAAATGCTTGTATTATTATTATGGTTTCTATGTTTTCTTATAGAATAATGGTGACAAATGGGCACACAGTCCACCCTAGTTTCCTGTGAAAAAGATCTTCGGTTCTCTAAAATCACCATACGAAACACAGTAGCATTAATATGCTATTTTACGCTGGTATTCTATTCTGTGAGAGCGCCTTCCTTGGTCGAGCCGAACCATTTGTGGTATAATTGTAATATAGCTGCAACGTAGCTCTACCTCTAATCTGTATTCTTTTATTAGCTTGCCTAGCACTTTTATGTCATTAAAAATACAGAGCCATGAATGCATATGTATTTAGTTATATTCATTGTACAGAGCTGTGTGATAAACAGTAGACTTAGCAAGCACCCGCTTAACAACCAGCAATAAACTCTACAGCGTAACTTGTGATTTAGTTATCTACCTAGGTTATGGAATGTAATCAAGTAATATGCAAATTTAGTTAAATGTATGTTTTATGAGAATAAAGTAAATTTAGGTACATAATGAAACACTTTATAACGAAAATGTCATAAAGTACTCTTTTAAACATATTTTGAAGCGTCACTATCAGCCCCTTACATGTCATTATTGAATCTGGGCCTTTACAGAAAAAAAATTATGTAATGACCACGGTTTGCAGACGGAGTCGCGATTTTTTTATGGAATAAGGGTAAAAGACGAGCACCTAGCCCACCCAATGGTAAGTGGATTCTGTGGTCCATAGACATTTACATCTTTTTTTTTAAATTTATAATCAAAACGCAGAAGCGTTGTTACCCCGGAGGAGCTAGATGAAATGCCTAATTTCTGGTAAAAAGGGTTTACGGTTCTCTACACTTACCATACAAAGCTCAAGTTGCTGTTTTTCACTTTTATTTGTGAGAAAGTGTTCGTTCCGTGGTAGGGTCAACCCATTCGTGCTACAACCATTACGTATCGGTAGCGAAGCTCTACCATTTGAAATCCACGATTATATAAATAGGTATAGTAACACATATAATAAGTTCGTGGCCCGTGTCCTTAACCACTAGGCGCTTCTTGCTAGTAAATTATTTTAAATTTATTATTTAATAAAAAATATACACATAAATGGTAATCCACAAGTACACATTCCACTTGATGGTAAGTGAATGCTATGGCTCCAAGCTACACCTAACCCCTATTAAGAATTAAAATGCACACGCGTTGTCATTCTCTGAGTGTGAAGATTGAATGCGAGTTAAAAGGGTCTCCGTGTTTCCGGCGTTTTACTATACCAAACATAACAACCTTATGCTGCTATTTGACGCTGGTATGAAGTTACGACTGAATTTGCTCACTGACGCAGTTTTTTTTAAGGTATCATCGTTAAGAAAATTTCTTTGTATTGTGTAGATGATCAAACACCTAATTCATTACATCCAAAGACATTTAAGTTGGTATATACATTTAAATCTCTTTGATTACATCATTATGTGAGAATGTTCATTTTATTTCTCCGTGTTGTGTAACGTGTACAAAAAAGTGTCGACCTCATTGGTCAAGCGGTCGTAAGAGCTGATGCTGATCATGTAGTTTTAGGATCGAATCAAATCAGATCGGGGAAAAATCGGATTTTGGATTTTTCTGCAAAGAAAATCTGAGTAGTAGCTCGGAGATAGAAAGTTCGTGGCGTTGGTCCTGCGCCTGACTGATCGCCGTAGCTGAAATTCGGTCTAGAGGACGTTATTCCAGTAAAGTAGTGGAATAATTTGTCTGTCTTTTTACAATTTGGTTTATTACAATCTGGTTATAATTATTTTTATGTCTTAAGGCCCTATATTTAAGTAAAAAATCACAATACCTGTTCTTTTAATACGCAAAGAAAACACACAGGGTGACAGAAGAGGTTTTAGTAAATGTCTTTAATTGAATAAAATTGTGTTTTTGTTAACACCTTATTAGAAAAAAAAATCCCAAAGAGTACCTATCTCTGTCATATTTTTCAAAATTTCTCCAAAACAGGTTTTTACACTAAAAAAAGGGTCTTAAAAATAATAATATTTTTATAATTAAGAGTTTTATTTTTATTCCCCTTTTTACTATCATTTGTCAGCTCTGTCGCAGTCCGAAAACGGAGTCCGTTTTCGGACTGCGACAGAGCTGACAACAACACATTCGGTGTTGGAGCAACTTCGTTCAAATATATTTTAGTTTTTAGGAGTTTATACTCAATTATAAATATTTTAATGAATTGAAATACTTAATTTAGTTAATATCTGTACATTTTTAACTGTTAATATTGTTTTCTAAATAAATTAATCTTTAAAGTACCCAAAGCTTTCCACTGAGACATGATTAGTGAAATTGAAAAATGCATTTTTATATTATTTAGATGTGGAACGACTAACATGCTCGCGTTACTAAGATTTCGAAAGTATTTAATACCTATGTAAATTGATTGTTGCATATTTTTGCATGTCGAGCGCAAAGCGCATAGGTATGTTCTACTAGCGCCTAAAAATCAAGATTCCGACGTTTTGTCACATGAAATCGTATCTAGCAATCATATTATACATATAAATGATATAAAAAGCACATTTTCAGAAATATAAATGATTGTTCAACTTATTAATATTTTTTTTAAATCGATTAATTGCTATTTTTACATAAAAAAAAGGATTTTAGTAGCTTATGGTGTGGATTTATCAAGTCCGCAAGGATTGTAAACGCTCTAACTTTTGAAAATATCAATTATTTAACTCAATCTATTTGTTAATCTCTTCATCTATCATGTGGGAAGCCATTGAATGTAAATGGCAGTGTAATTTTGTTTTGTTTAGCTATAATTAATTTTTTCGGCTCCAAAATGGCGAAATTTTCGTTGATTTGGTAGCCTTGTGTTAGAATTTATTTCAGTAAATAGAGACTGCCTGTGCCTCCTCGCTTAGTTTGGCGACAACCGCCAACCGCCGTTGTGAGTGGATACTGTATCGGTTGTTTGCAGCGGCTCAAAAAGATCGCTTTACAAATCAATACAAAATATTCGAAAAACAAATTTCATACATACTTGGTTATTATAATAATCAGAGATTTTTATAACAATATTTTAAAAGCACAGAATCAATAATAGAAGTACGTACTAAAAGTAAGTAGGATGTAATATTTATACTTGAATACGTCTTGGACTTTTCGGAGTGACATGAATGATGATATGATGATCATATGAGCATTATGAGTCGTGCACTTTGGATTTTCCAAACTTTTTCAAATTGAAGTTTCACATAAAATTATCGGAAAATTGGAAGTATAATAAGGTTAGTGAAAACTTGTGTGTATTTAAACTAATTTAAAAAAAATCCGTATAATTATGCTATACGTATTTTTTTAATGCGAAGGCATGCTCAGTTGGATTTACCAATAGTTTTATTAATTAGGTGATACTGAATTTACAATTACATATTAAAATGAAACGCTGTTTAATGAGTATGACTATAATTAGGTACACTAATATAAAATTAAATCAAACAAATTAAAACTGTTTCTATATATTATTAGTAACATTATGTCCAACAAATAACACAACAAAACATGAATAAGGAGCATCGTGCACACGTATTTATTTTTCTCTCACAAAATAAACGGTTGTCAGCAACTAGCAGTTGGCTGTATTTGTTTTGTACTTTTAAAATACAAATTGAAACAAGTATTTAGTAACGTTGTAAGTGATTATTTATTTTAAATGATTATTTATTTATATGTAAAAAATGTTGCGTTGAAATGAAATGACTACGTTATTGTATGATGTTACCTATGAAATAGCGGTCTTATTGCACTAGCCACTGTGTAATTTGTAATAACATACAAAATTAACAGTGGTAGAGCCACGCGGCAGCTTTTGCTGTCGCACGGATGGGCCAGCTCGAACCGGGGTGGTACCACGACTTCACAGAATACCAGCGTGAAGTAGAGGTTTATCTCTGCGTTCCGCTTGGTGAGTGCATGCGGCCGGAGGCCCAATTACCTACCCCCCCCCCCCCCCCCGATCAACATGGTAGCGGAATTGAACAGAAGACTACCCCAGGAGGGTACCAGCACCCCTGGAGAATCCCTCGCTGAGCATCCACGACCAAACTACTCCCCTCCTGGGCGTGGGTGCTCAGGCTGCCCCGCGTATTCTAGGGGGGGGGGGGGGGGCAGAATGCGGTCTTTCTTTGCATCCTACCCATGGGGCGGGTTTGCTTCTCGCCGAAAGATCCAAGCGTTTTTGCCAATTCTGTTGCTGATGTGGTATTTCAGGGTATGGAACTTTTTATTCCATCCTCTGTGGTGCCCATCGGAGGCAGATCCCAGCCATGGTTTGGTCGCTCCTGTAAATTAGCATCACGCTATAAGCAGGAGTGCTACTGGGCCTGGGCTGACGCATTAACGTCCCGGGATGTAAGCACCAGCGCTCTTAAAAAGACCTATAATTCCGCCTCCAGATCCTTCAAAAGTGTCATTGCCAAGGCAAAGTCAGAGCAGATCGGCAGAATTGGTTAGAAACTAGTTCGTCTTCTTTCGGGAACACGTGCATTCTGGTCTCTCGCCAAGGCTGTCCAAGGGAACTTCTGTCAACCATCTCTGCCATCTCTGCATAGGCTGGACGACTCACTGGCCCATGACGCAAAGGAGAAAGCCGATCTGCTAGGCTCTCTTTTTGCTTCCAACTCGACTCTGTATGAACAGGGGAACACACCGCCGACCATCCCGCGGTGTGAGTGCTCCATGCCGGAAATGCTGTTTACACAGCGCTCGGTGTGTAAATCACTCCTCTCCCTGGACATCAACAAGTCCAGTGGGCCTGATGGAGTCCCGCCTATTGTCCTTAAGGCGTAAGCTCCGGAGTTGGCACCGGTTTTAACGCGTCTTTTTCGGTACTCCTACTCCCTAGGCGTAGTCCCGAACTCATGGAATACAGCTTTGGTGCACCCGATCCCTAAAAAAGGCGACCGCTCAGATCCGTCCAACTACAGGCCTATCGCTATCACCTTCTTGTTCTCCAAATAATGGAACCCATTATTAACAGCCAGCTCATGTGGTACCTTGAGGATCACCAGCTGATTATTGACCGCCAGTACGGTATCCATCGAGGTCTCTCAGCTGCTGATCTTCTAGGTTATAGATGGGCAGAGGCAGTGGAGTCCAAGGGGGAGGCGTTGGCCGTAAGTTTGGATATAGCAAAGGCAAAAAATTACAATACGTATTTTTATTAATTTACAAGTATCGAACCGTAGGACGTATTTTACATACATTGTAATTTTTTAACCGACTTCCCTAGAATGAGGGATTATTCGTTATTTATACCATTCGTATATGTAAATATATCACAAATATATTTTTAATGACATTAAAACAAATACATATAAACGTGATACGAAAATAATTGTAAAACGTTTGCAAAGTTGTGCATAACTTTACCGAAATTGGAATGTTACCTGCATTAAAAAAAAAACTTACATAAATTTCATTATGTTCAACTTTCACTTAGGATAGTTCTGATTGGAATATTTAAGCTTTTTTTTTTCAAAACAAAAAACCACTAATTAATCACTAATCTTGACATTTATTTCATAGTGAAAATCGTTGGCATTCTAGAGTTTTATGTGAAAGATAATCTTCAAGTCAGAATCCTCCCTAAGGCAAATGAATACCTGCCGTTTCGTTCGAGCGATACGTTTCAAATTGGCTATATGATGTCACCAATTAGTAACGAAATCTTGAAATAAAAATTGTATCTGTAATCTAATCAGTATTGGTTTTTTTTATAGGATCGGGTGACAAACGAGCACACAGTCCACCTGATGGTAAGTGGTTACTGTGACCCATAGACATCTACATCTATCCTCAATAAAGACTCAAGATGCAGATGCGTTGTCACCCGTGAGGAATAAGATGGAATGCCTCTTTGCCAATAAAAAGGGTCTCCGGTTCTCTACACTCACCATACGAAACACAGCAGCGATAAGCTGCTATTTTACGCTGGTTTTCTGTGAGAGCGTGGTCCTTCCCCGTTCGAGCCGACCCATTCGTGCTACAACCATAATATAGCTGCAGCATGGCTCTACCACGTGTTTTCCAGGGGAGGCTGCTGAATTCAGCCTAAAATCCTCCCAAAAACGGTTTTTTAGCTCCTAAAGTATTGTGTCACAATTTTTTTTTGTCACTAACTGTCACCAATTTCTTTCTAAGTCTTGGCATAATAAAATTCATGATTTCGGTAGGTGGGATTTTAACTTGAATGACGCGTTTCTTGATGTTTCTTCTTCCGTAGAGGTCCCACTTTACGGTTTTGAAGTTCATGCTAAGCTAAATAAAATAATTTGATTTTTTAACTGCGTTTGCTGTTATAATATGACGCCTTTAAAACACTATGAAATGATTGCTTGATGCTCATAGATATTATATATTATAAATTCAAATTACTAATTAGACCGAGTGGGAGCTACTCGTAACAGAAACAGAAACTTTTTTATTTACTACAGTAAATACTTATATAATTTTAATATATTAATACTTATAAAATAAAGTACTTATTAAAAGTAATACTTTTGTAAAATTTATAACTGATTCGAATAAAAACCTTTATCTTGGGAAGAACCAGCAAAAACCCAGCAGGACTGTCTTCTAAAACAAAATAGCAGCTTACAATCATAATATGTTATTTTACACAATTAACAACAAAAGAAAATAGAAATTCCTTGGTAGCAGACACCTCATTCCCAGAGGTTGTTATCATTCATACCTTGTTTAATATTTTAATAAGAACGTTGTTTAAAAACATGTGTATATGTCGGGGAACACTCGGTTGGGACGAAGTGCCTTTCGTAGAATATTATTATTGGTAAATGTATTTATTATATTATTTATTAGAAATTACAAATAAATGAATTACTAGCGTCTATTAAAATGAAGTGTCATTTCAAATAAATAATTCTTTCATGGCAAGTTAATATAAATTACGAGGGAGATAGATATTATTACATCTCGCTCTTTCAAATTAAGGGGGTCATGACGAAAAAATCTTACGTTTTTTCTCACCTAGCCCCCATCCGTCAAGTTCGTACTGTGCGATAAAGAACTTTGTTCCAAAAAATGTTTGAACTTTGAGGAGGTCAAATATGTAGTGTTTGAACGTTAGTAACACCTGTTACACAACAAGCCACAACATGTGAACATTAAAATACTGAAACGATTAAAGCAAGCAGCATTATTATTACTTACACAGAATTTTATGGTTAACTAGCGAGTTTTAAGATAATATGATCCCATTCCATCATGTGGGTACACACACACACACACACACATGCGCACTCACGCACGCACACAACAACTCATGCACTCACACAACAAACTAAATTCTTCCTACAACAGGAGAGTCGACTTTTTTTTTTATAGAAGAGGGGGCAAACGAGCATGCAGCTCACCTGATGGTAAGTGACTACCGCCACCCATGAACAACCGCAACACCAGGGGAATTGCAGATGCGTTGCCGGCCTTTTAGAAAGGTGTAAGCTCTTTTCTTGAAGGTTCCTAAGTGGTATTGTTCCGGAAAATTTGCTGGTGGTAATTGATTCCACAAGGAAGTTGTGCGAGGGAGAAAACTTCTTCTAAATCGCACAGTGGTGGATCGCCAATCATCCAGATGGTATGGATGGTAACGCGAGTTTTGTCGCGATGTGCGATGGTGAAATTGAGCGGCCGGAATTAGTCCGAACAATTCCTCAGAGCACTCCCCGTGATAGATGCGATAAAATACGCAAAGAGATGCAACATCTCTACGCAGTGCCAGTGTATTGAGCCGATCAGAAAGAACTCGGTCGTCGACGATTCGAACCGCTCTGCGCTGGATGCGGTCAAGTGGAAGGAGCTGGCACTGGTGTGCCCCGGCCCAGAGATGAGAACAGTATTCCATGTGGGGCCGAACTTCCGCTTTGTAAAGTTGCAAGCAATATGCCGGCATGAAATACTGTCTCGCTCTGCTGAGCACGCCAAGCTTTTTAGAGGCCAATTTGGCCTTCCCTTCCAAGTAACCACGAAACTGCACACTATTCGATATGTCGACGCCAAGGATTCCGATACTAGCTGAGGCAGCAAGGGGAGTGCCTTGAAACTGAGGAGATACGACGAAGGGGTTCTTTTTAGCGGTAAACGCGCAGACTTTGTTAAGCAAAGACTCGACTTCAGACACAAGTTTGTTCCGGTACTCAGCAACGTTTTCCCGAGAAGTATTGGCACGGCCGGTATATAAGGCATCACCAGTGCTGTCGTCTGCATAGCAATGAATGTTACTAATTAGCAACATATCATTGATATGCAGGAGAAACAGTGTTGGTGATAGCACGCAGCCTTGTGGAACACCAGCATTGATAGGCTTGCAATCAGAGCATGCACCGTCTACTACGACCTTGATGCTCCGATCAGCAAGGAAACTGGTGATCCACTTGCACAATTTCTCGGGAAGCCCATAGGAAGGAAGCTTCGAAAGAAGCTCTTTGTGCCAGACCCGATCGAAGGCCTTCGCTATGTCCAAACTAACGGCCAATGCCTCCCCCTTGGACTCTACTGCCTCCGCCCATCTATGAGTCAAATAGACTAGAAGATCACCAGCTGATCGACCTCAACGAAAACCGTACTGGCGGTCACTAATCAGCTGGTGATCCTGAAGGTACCTCATGAGCTGGCAGTTTATAATGGATTCCATTATTTTGGAGAACAAAGAGGTGATGGCAATAGGCCTGTAATTGGACGGGTCTGAGCGATCGCCTTTTTTAGGGATCGGGTGGACCAAAGCTGTCTTCCATGAATTCGGGACTACGCCTTGGGAGTAGGAGTATCGGAAAAGACGCGTTTAAACCGGTGCCAACTCCAGAGCACACGTCTTCAGCACAATGGGAGGGACTCCATCGGGCCCACTCGACTTGCTGACGTCCAGGGAGAAGAGTGCTTTGCAAACCGACCGCTGTGTAAACCGCACATCCGGCATGGAGCACTCACATCGCGGGATGGTCGGCGGTGTGTTCCCCCCGTCATCTATAGTCGAGTTGGACGCAAAAAGAGAGCTCAACAGATCGGCTTTCTCCTTTGCGGCATGGGCCAGTGAGTCGTCCTCCCTGTGCAGAGATGGAAGAGATAGCTGACAGAAGTTCCCTTGGACAGCCTTGGCGAGAGACCTCGGGAAATGCACGGGTTCCCGAAGGAAGGCGAACTAGTTTCTCGCCAATTCTGCCAATGTGCTCAGACCTTGCCTTGGCAATGACACTTTTGAAGGACCTGGAGGCGGAATTATACTTCTTTTTAAGTGCGCTGGTATTTACATCCCGAGACGTTGATGCGTCAGCCCAGGCCCGGTAGCACTCCTGCTTATAGCGTGATGCTATTTTACAGGAGTGACCAAACCATGGCTGGGATCTGCCTCCGATGGGCACCACAGAGGATGGAATAAAAAGTTTCATACCCTGAAGTACCACATCAGCAACAGAATCGGCAACAACGCTGGGATCTTCCGGCGAGAAGTAAACCCGCCCCCAAGGGTACGATGCAAAAAAAGACCACATCCCGTCGCAATCAGCTGACCTATAGTGCCAAACACGGCGGCAAGCTGCTTATCGCAACTGCGATTGCAGCGTGAGTGGCACCGTACTCCGAATCAGACAATGGTCCGAAGAGTCCAGAGGGGCATCGACGGAGACCTGATATCCGTCCGGATGAGAGGTCAGCAGAAGGTCCAACAGGGAAGGTACATGGTCTTCCACATCTGGGATCCGCGTAGGCGAAGTAACCAGTTGTGTTAGACCATATGCCAAAGCAAAGTCATAGACAGATATACCCGGATGATCGGTTAAACGAGAACCAAGCCATTCAGCGTGGTGGGCGTTAAAATCACCGAGTATCACGATCTCTGCGGATGGGACCTGTTGTAGCACGGAGTCTGCAGCCATTTGGACGTGGTCGATGAGTCGGTCTGTGTCGGCATTACCGCTATGGGACCTATATAGGCACCCGTAGACGCGGGGATGGTCGTCGCTGTCTACGCGTCAGATGTCCTCTCTGACGTATACGCAAACTCCAGCCCGGGGCACAAAGGAGTGTTCCAATTTGTACCCCGGGTAGGAGAGATATGAAGTATCAGCCGGAGAGGACACCTGAGTCTCAGTTAAAAAGTGCAGGGCCGGCTTCGCCGTCTCTACATGGTAATGGACAGCGTTAAGGTTGGAATTAAATCACCTGCAAATGTTGCAAAAATTCACGGATAGCGTGAAAAGGGTCGCCTTGATCTTATTGCTCCGCTTGCCCCGAGCAGTTTTAGTCGCGAGCGAAATTTTGCTCCCCCCCCCCCCCCCCAGAATACGCGGGGCAGCCTGAGCACCCACGCTCAGGAGTGAAGTAGTTTGGTCGTGGATGCTCAGCGAGGGATTCTCCAGGGGTGCTGGTACCCTCCTGGGGTAGTCTTTTATTTAATTCTACTACCATGTTGATGGGGGGGGGGGGGGGGGAATTGGGCCTCCGGCCACCTGCACTCACCAAGCGCAACGCAGAGGTAAACCTCTACTTCACGCTGGTATTCTGTTAGGTCGTGATACCACCCCGGTTCGAGCTGGCTCATCCGTGCGACAGCAAAAGCTACCGCTTAGCTCTACCACTGTTAAAACTTACACAGGGCAATGAAGAAGAATAATAACAAGGTGTAAGTATGTAGATAAGACTAAGCCTTAAGCACTAAACTTTCGTTTACGTCAAACGACACACTCAGTGACGAGCAGCAGCGTGAAAGTTGCGTCTAGAATTGCGATCGTTCATTGCAACAATTAAAGAAAATCCTAACCGTACTAACGATCCATGTCTAATTAAATTTAATTGGTTAACGAGGAAGAAGCACGGAGAGTATTTGTATTTGTTTACAGACAATAGGCAAGTGCTTATTTTGGTAAATGAATGGGTTGGTATCCACATTCAGAATCTTTAATACAAATTGTAACAATGATTAAATAGAGGTAGAGCCCCGCAGCAGTTTTTTGCTGTTGCACGTATGGGCAGGCTCGAGCCGGGTTGGTACCACGACCTCACAGAATACCGGCGTGAAGTAGAGGCTTTGCTTCTGCGTTTCGTCTGGTGAGTGCAGGTGGCCGGAGGCCCCATTCCCCCCCCCCCCCCCCCCATCAACATGGTAGCGGAATTACAAAGTAGACTACCCCAGGAGGGTACCAGTACCCCTGGAGAATCCCTCGCTGAGCATCCACGACCATGTTATTCCAATCCTGAGCGTGGGTGCTCAGGCTGCCCCGCGTATTCTGGGGGGGGCAAAATTCCGCTCAAAAACAAAACTGCTTGGGGCAAACTGAGCAACAATACCAAGGCGACCCCTGCCACGCTATCCGTGAATTTCTGCAACATCAGGGGACTTCACTCTAACCTAAACGCCGTCCACTACCATCTCGAGACGGCGAAGCCGGCCTTGCTCTTTCTGACCGAGACGCAGGTTTCCTCTCCGGCTGATATTTCGTATCTCTCCTGCCCGGGGTACAAATTGGAGCACTCCTTTGTGCCTCGGGCTGGAGTTTGCGTGTATGTCAGAGAGGACATCTGTTCTCGACGCCTCGGCAGTCTTGAAGGTTCGGACCTGTCCATCCTTTGGCTACGCGTAGACAGCGACGACCATCCGCGCGTCTACGGGTGCCTCTATAGGTCCCATAGCGGTAATGCCGAAACAGACCGACTCATCGACCACGTCCAAATGGCTACAGATTCCTTGCTACAACAGGTCCCATCCGCAGAGATCGTGATCCTTGGCGATTTTAACGCCCACCATGCCGAATGGCTCGGTTCACGTTTAACCGATCATGCGGGGAGATCTGTTTATGACTTTGCTTTGGCATATGGTCTGACACAACTGGTTACTTCGCCTACGCGGATTCCAGATGTGGAGGATCATACACCTTCCCTGTTGGACCTTCTGCTGACCTCTCATCCGGACGGATATCAGGTTTCCGTCGATGCCCCTCTCGGCTCTTCGGACCATTGTCTGATCCGGAGTATGGTGCCACTCACGCTCCCTTCGCGGTTGCGTTCTGCAGGTTGCCGCCGTGTTTGGCATTACAGGTCGGCGGATTGGGACGGAATGCGGTCTTTCTTTGCATCCTACCCATGGGGGCGGGTTTGCTTCTCGCCGGATGATCCCAGCGCTGTTGCTGACTCTGTCACTGATGTGGTGCTACAGGGAATGGAACTATTTATTCCATCATCTGTGGTACCCATCGGAGGCAGGTCTCAGCCTTGGTTTGGTCGCTCCTGTAAGACTGCATTGCGCAGAAAGCAGGAGTGTTATCAAGCCTGGGCTGCGGCTTCGGTGACTCGGGATGTAAACACCAGCACACTTAAAAAGAAGTATAACTTCGCCTCCAGGTCCTTCAAAAGAGTTATTGCCAAGGCAAAGTCAGAGCACATAGGCAGAATTGGCGAGAAACTAGTTCGCCTTCCTTCGGGAACCCGTGCATTCTGGTCTCTCGCCAAGGCTGTCCAAGGGAATTTCTGTAAGCCATCACTACCATCTCTGCACAGGGAGGACGACTCACTGGCCCACGACGCAAAAGAGAAGGCCGACCTTTTAGGCTCCCTTTTTGCGTCCAACTCGACTGTTGATGACGGGGGGAACACACCGCCGACCATCCTGCGGTGTGAGTGCTCTATGCCGGATGTGCTATTCTCACAGCGCTCGGTTCGCAGAGCACTCCTCTCCCTTGACATCCACAAGTCGAGTGGGCCTGACGGAATCCCCCCAATTGTGCTGAGGACGTGTGCTCCGGAGTTGGCACCGGTTCTAACGCGTCTTTTCCGGTACTCCTACTCCCATGGCGTTGTCCCGAACTCATGGAAGACAGCTTTTGTCCACCCGATCCCTAAAAAAGGCGACCGCTCAGACCCGTCCAACTATAGGCCTATCGCGATCACCTCCTTGTTCTCCAAAATAATGGAATCCATTATTAACTGCCAGCTCATCCGGTACCTTGAGGATCACCAGCTGATCAGTGACCGCCAATACGGTTTTCGTCGGGGTCGATCAGCTGGTGATCTTCTAGTCTACCTGACCCATAGATGGGCGGAGGCAGTAGAGTCCAAGGGGGAGGCGTTGGCCGTTAGTCTGGACATTGCGAAGGCCTTCGATCGGGTTTGGCACAAAGCGCTTCTTTCGAAGCTCCCTTCCTATGGGCTTCCCGAGAAATTGTGCAATTGGATCACCAGCTTCCTTGCAGATCGGAGCATCAAGGTCGTTGTAGACGGTGCATGTTCTGACTACAAGCCTATTAACGCTGGTGTTCCACAAGGCTGTGTGCTATCACCAACGCTGTTTCTTCTGCATATCAATGATATGTTGCTAACTGGTAACATTCATTGCTATGCGGATGACAGCACTGGTGATGCTCTATACACCGGCCGGGCCAATATTTCTCGGGAAAACGTCGCCGAGTACCGGAACAAACTTGTGTCTGAAGTCGAGTCTTTGCTGGACAAAGTCTCGGATTGGGGGCGACTAAATCTAGTCCAGTTTAATCCTCAGAAGACACAAGTTTGCGCGTTTACCGCTAAAAAGAACCCCTTTGTCGTATCTCCTCAGTTTCAAGGCACTCCCCTTCTTGCCTCAGCCAGTATCGGTATCCTCGGAGTCGACATATCGAGTGACGTGCAGTTTCGTGGTCACTTGGAACAGAAGGCCAAATTGGCCTCTAAAAAGCTTGGCGTGCTCAGCAGAGCGGGACAGTATTTCATGCCGGCACACCGCCTGCAACTTTACAAGGCGCAGGTTCGGCCTCACATGGAATACTGTTCCCATCTCTGGGCAGGGGCTCCCCAGTGCCAGCTCCTTCCACTTGACCGCATCCAGCGCAGAGCGGCTCGAATCGTCGACGACCGAGCCCTTTCCGATCGGCTCGATTCATTGGCACTGCGAAGAGATGTTGCATCTCTTTGCATTTTCTTTCGCATCTACCATGGGGAGTGCTCTGAGGAATTGTTCGGATTAATCCCAGCCGCCAAATTTCATGAACGCACATCGCGGCAGAACTCCCGATACCATCCACACCACCTGGATGATTGGCGGTCCACCACTGTGCGATTTAGAAGATGTTTTCTTCCTCGCACGACTTCCTTGTGGAATCGATTACCATCAGCGATTTTTCCGGACCGATATGACTTAGGGACCTTCAAGAAAAGAGCCTACTCCTTTTTAAAAGGCCTGCAACGCATCTGCAATTCCCCTGGTGTTGCGGTTGTTCATGGGCGGCGGTAGTCACTTACCATCAGGTGAGCCGCATGCTCGTTTGCCCCCTCTCCTATAAAAAAAAAAAAAAAAATTAAAGCAAATGTATAGATTATACAACCAAATGACAATAATATTGAAGACGAGTAAACTTTTATAATGAAAAATAATAATTTCTTTCTGCAATTTATTGCTTCAGTCGGATGTTTTGTACGATTGGGTAAATATACCAGATGGCGGAAGGCTGCGTGATTCGATAAAGAATAAATTTATTCATGGACATTGTTAGATATATAAAGTGCTTTCCTTCACCTTTCCCGACAAGTCACTTTCTCTTAAAAAAAATGTAAAACGTCTCGCCTCGTTTAGCAATACTTTTCAATGTTAGGAGGGGTAAAAATTGCGTATATTTTAATCAATACAGCGTTAATTTTCTGTTCAAGCAATTTATCATTTCTTACTATTTCGTGACCAAACAATGTTTTTATATTAAACATGGTATTAATAGACGGGAGAGCTAAGGTAGTTAGACTGTGGTAGCATCTAAGGCACTAAGCACTTATTATAAAATTCACTATACGCGAGCAATCCGGTTTAGATCCTCACCGTCACCAAAAGAATTATCATTACAGCCTGAAAACAATAAGTTATTTTTTAATGCTGATTTACCATTTTCTCGGTGTTGAAGGAAAACATTGTAAGAAAACCTGCATGTCTGAGAAAAAAAATATTTCGAAAACGTGTGAAATCCGCCAACATAGACTGGAACACCGCGGCGATAGAATTCCTCACAATCACTTGTTTTGGAGTAATTAATGTTGGTAAAACAAAAATTTTACCAACTTTAATTACTCCATTACTTTTTCAAAAATAAATGGAGGCCTGAGCCCAGCAGTGAGACGTATGTAAAGGCTTTTAAATACACGCTCTCCATCACAAGCCCACGTTTGCAACTCTGAGTAAACTATATGCCATTGTACTTTTGATTTTATTGAAACTTTTTATTTTACGGGGCGATTGACATCTCTAATATACTTTACTATTCCCGAATATGCGGAACCTTTACGGCATCCATCGTCACGGGGGGCAGATTGAGGTGTTTCATGTCCTGATGTCATAGGTAACGAACTTGCATGCCTGGATATTCCCACAGGGAAGTATGCACTATGTCAACATATTCATGATCATCCTCACCATCACATATGATAAACCACAAATCCTCACACATACAACATAACTGTAACAAGAATGCGAGGCTGTTGAAATTGAAAAAGCTACTTTATTTTGAATAGAACAAGATAGCTAAGTGCTACTATACTTTATGTTGTTAAATCTGAGCACAAGCATACTACTGAGAGACTTCAAGATACAGCATAGATCGGACCAAAAATAAATATTTAAAAGTTGAAATTAGCATTCTTTAACTATGTTATGAGGACTTCAAGCACCTCTTTCTCCTCATACTCTCGTACCCATGCTTTAAAGATCCCTGGACGCTAGAAATTCAAAAAGTTAAAATTCTTCAGTAACTTTGTTGCTTACAGATTTCGGCACCGTAATTTGGAATATGTAAGTAAAGAGGGGAACGATTTTGTTTTAAATTACGATACGGTAATAACATGTCGTTTAAATAAAGATAAATCATGAAATTTTAATGGAAATTCCAACTTTAACATCATAACGTATAAAACAATATATTATGTAGTAAAGTTTGCGTGTCAGAATTAAATTTAAATACAGATAAAATGCATACATTGCTAGTTATTACGATCATATTTCTGAAACCACTGCTAGCATTCATGTGCAGTTTCATTAACGTGCGAAAATATCTGCACTAGTTTAGTATGCTCTTTAAAAGTCTATTCAAAATTTATCACGCAATAGCTTTAGAAAGTGATGAAATGAGTAGCATAACATTAATACGGTTTGAAAACGAAGTACATTTTCAGCCAACGTGAATTGTGAACCGAGATAAAAAGTAAAAGCTGTTTTCAAAGAACTAAAACAATTAATTAATTTCCACATGTATAATAATAAAGTCACCAATTAGTAACTAAATTTTGAAATAGGAATGGTACCGTGTAGAATCCATCCAAAAAAGTGATTTAGCTCCTAAATTATGGTCACATTTTTTGTCATTAACTGTCATCAATGACTCACAATTTCCTTTTTTTGTTCACTTACTGCCCTAAACCAATTCCTTAATAAATCTTGGGGTATTAAAACTCAGGATTTCGTTAGATGAAATTTTAGCTTGAATGACGCGTTTCTTGACATTTCTTTTTACGTAGAGGATCAAACTGGTAATCGATTTGGTTCATGTTAAGTTGAATAAAATCGTTTGACTTTTACTTTGACTACAATTACTCTCAGAATACGACGCCTGCAAACGCTATATTATGCTTGCTTGATTCTCATCTGATCGAATGAATTTAAAAGGGTAATTACTAATAAGACCGAGCGGGAGTTACTCGTGATGTAGGAATTTTCGTAACACCTGGTACACAACAACCTACATGTGTACATTGAAATACTTAAACGATTAAATTACACAGTATTATATTATTTATTATTTTATTATGAAGATGTATGATTAAATAAACACACGTATATTTGCGACTTCAATATCATTTGTATACAATTAAATGAATAACTTCTGTATTTACACGGTAGTTGTGCGCTGTAAGCTATAATATATAATATGAATAATAATCATCATCATCATTACAGCCTTTCATAAGTCCACTGCTGAACATAGGCCTCCCCCAAGGAATGCCACAAAGCACGGTCCTGAGCAACCTGCATCCATCGACTTCTTGCATGTTTTACCAGGTCGTTACTCCATCTCGTGGGGGGTCGCCTTACACTTTGCCTACCGGTATGAGGCTGCCACTCAAGAACCTTTCTTCTCCATCGGTTGTCGGTTCTTCGAGCTATATGGCCGGCCCACTGCCGCTTAAAGTTACTAATCCGTTGGGCTATGTCGGTCACTCTGGTTCTACTGCGGATATCCTCATTTCTAAGTTTATCACACAGAGAAACTCCGAGCATAGCCCTCTCCATAGCTCGCTGAGCGACCTCGAGCTTCCTCGTACGGCCAGCGGTGAAGGACCACGTCTCAGATCCGTAAGTCATCACTCACAATTTCGTTTTGAGGTTTTGAGGTATGTCTAACGAGAAGATGTGTCGTAGTTTCCCGAACACTGCCCAGCCGAGTTGAATCCGTAGATTGACCTCCCGGTCGAAGTTGGGCTTACCTAGTCGGATTTTTTTTCCCAAGTAAACATACTCGTCAACGACTTCGAGCTTAGTGCTCCCAACAACTACCGGCATAGTTGTGACATGGACTTTAAACATGATTTTTGTTTTGTCCATGTTCATCTTAAGATGTACGTACTATCCGTTGGGAGACACTATTGAGCTCATTGAACATAGGGCTTAGGTGCTCCAGCGATTCTGCCATAATGACTATATCGTCGGCAAATCGAAGGTGAGTGATGTATTTGCCATTGATGTTAATACCTCATCCTTTCCAGTCCTAGTCCAGCAGCTTGAAAACGTCTTCCAATGCAGCAGTGAAGAGTTTCGGGGATATAACGTCTCCCTGTCTTACACCTCTCTGCAGTTGGATAGGTTACGTACTCTGATTCTGTACTCGGATAGACATCGTAGCTCTATTGTACAAACACTTCAGCACCTCGATATACCGACAGTCAACTTGGCACCGCTGAAAGGACTGCAGCACCGCCCAAATTTCGACGGAATCAAAGGCTTTCTCATAGTCCACATACGCAAGGCATAGTGGCAGATTATACTCCTCTGTCTTCTGTACAATTTGCCGAAGGGTGTGTATGTGGTCTATGGTACTAAAGCCTTTTCGGAAACCGGCTTGTTCGGGAGGCTGGAAGTTGTCAAGTCTGCGTGCAAGACCATTCGTAATGACTCTTGAAAACAGCACGTAGACGCGGCTTATATGGGAAATCGGTCTGTAGTTTTTCAAGAGAGCATTGTCGCCTTCCTTGAAGAACAAGACCACCGCACTCTGCTCCATGCCTCCGGAGTAGTGCCACCATGGAGGACGGCATTCAAGAGCTTCTGAAGGACTTCAGGTACCGGTTTTCCACCCGCTTTCAAAGGCTCCGCTGTAATTCCATCCTCGCCCGGGGACTTTCCGTTTTTAAGGTGCTGGAGAGCCATTCTAATCTCGCTCAGACTGACGTCTGGGATATCATCGGAATAATGTCGGTTAAGACTCGCTCTTGGATCGTTACTCACACTTGCGTTCGGCTCCACCTATGACGTGTACAGCTGCCCATAGAACCTCTCAATCTCACTCAAAATCTCAGGTGCCCCGGAAACGATGCTGCCACATTCGGTCTTCAGCTTTGACAGTTGGTTCTTTCTGGCAGACAGATCTCTGGCAAAGACTTTGGAGCCTTGGTTCCGCTCGATCGCTTCTTCAATACGAGCTGAATTGAAGTTGCGTAAGTCCCGCCGCATGCATTTGGAGATCTGTCTGTTCAGTTGCCTGTATGCTGTCAAATCTGTTGAAGAATGTAGCTTCATCTCCAGTCTAACAGCCATGAGATTAAGAGTGTGATCGGAGAGTTTTGTGTTCTTCTGCGCGTAAGTCTTGCAGAACTTATAGCTCCGACCGCATGGTCCGTTTCCACGAGCTTGTCATTCATATCGTCCACTTGATTGCAGCCTTCTAGGCACTGAAAACGGTTTTGTAACTCGAGCTGAAAGGTTTCGGGACTTTGGAATAGAGCACGAGGGGGACGGAGCGTTGACTTCATTAGACGTGACCTCTCCAACTTAACGTTTAGGTTCAGTGTGCCTCTAACCATTCGGTGATCGCTACCAGTTTTCACCCTCGCGATCACGGAGACATCACTGAACAGTTGTCGTCTGGTCGTCATAATGAAGTCAATGTCATTTTTTGTCGAACCGTCGGGGCTCAACCAGGTCGACTTCCTGTGGGGCCGCTTCTGGAAGAAAGAGTTCATCATAAAGAGTTCCTTTTTCTCCATGAAGTCGGCCAGCTGCTGGCCCCTTGGGTTCCGTTGCCCTATTACAAATTTCCCTACTTTCAGCTTACCGTTCTCTCTTGTGCCTAGTTTTGCATTGAAGTCTCCCATTAACACCGTACAGTGGGTTTTGGAGGAATGCATGGCTCTAGAGATATCCTCATACATTTTCTCCACCTCCTCTTCGGGGTGTGCCAAGGTTAGTGCGTAAACCTTTATGACCTTCAGCGAATACCGTTTGGTGATTCTGAGTATAAGGTACGCAACCATCATCGACACACTCTCAATCTTTACAAAGTTGTTAACGATAGACTTGTGGACGATAAATCCGATACCTCCTTGGGGCAGAAGGTCGCCCTCCCGGTGATAGAGCAAGTTGCCAGATTCGAGGATTACCGTTTCCTCCCCCTCTCTTCGGACCTCGGATAATCCTATAATTTGTCAGCGTAACTTGTCTATCTCTTCTTCCAGCTCCACTTTCCTCAGGTGCACAGTCCTCAGGGTGCGTGCGTTGTATGTTGCTAGGTCGAGTCGTCTTAGGTGGCAGCTGAACTTAGAGATTCTTAGCGCCCCCTGCCCCGCCGTTACCATGCGGGGCCGCCGGGGACTGGGGGCCGTCTCTTCGTTACTCTTATCATAGGGGGTATTTGCCTTAGTTGCCACGCTTGGCGAGAGGGTTGGCAACCGCATTTTTTATTTGTAATTTTGCTGTTATCAGAAAGATGCTGCTGCCCATTTCCCGTCTGATTCCCTTTGTCGCCATTTACGACACCCACGGGAAGATATGGGGTGGTGGATATTCTTAAACGCCACTACACGGCACTATATGAGTGTATACGTACTCCAAAATTTTCTTCCTGGAACGGAAGAGGCCTTAGTCAATCTGTAGCCTTATACAGGCCAGTGAAGAAAAATAACAAGAAAATGTACGATCATTATTAAATATTAAAGTTTTATGTGTTCGATGACATTGACTTAAAACAAACGACAACATGACATCAGCTACTTGGTTCTAAGACAACCTTAAGCATTAAAGTGTAATTCGCCTGCCAAGCGTGACCATTAAGGCAAATCCTCCCCTTACTGAACAATAGAAACCTAAGTCCATTTGAATTTTAGCGAGGAAGAAGACGACAGGAGATTATTTTTATTTGTTCACAGACAATAAGCAAGTACTTATTTACCAATCAACACTTAAAATTTTTAATAAAAATAATTTATTTATTGTAACACCTTACAATAAATTAACAATGGGTGGACTGAATGCCTTTTTTATAGGATAGGGTGACAAACGAGCACACAGTCCACCTGCTGGTAAGTGGTTACTGTGACCCATAGACATCTACATATATGCTCAATAAAGACTCAAGATGCAGATGGGTTGTCACCCGTGAGGACTAAGATAGAATGCCTCTTTGCCAGTAAAAGGGGTCTCCGGTTCTCTAAACTTACCATACGAAACACAGCAGCGTTAAGCTGCTATTTTACTCTGGTTATCTGTGAGAGCGTGGTCCTTCCCCGGTCGAGCCGACCCATTCGTGCTACAACTATACTACTAATATAGATGTAGCATGGTTCTACCACGAATAGCCTGTCGGTATTCTCTGCCAGTCAACAATAATAAAAATGACTAAATTAAAAAGTAAAAAATCTATAGACTATATACTTAAATAATAATAATATTTAGGACTAGTAAACCTTTATAATGAAAAGTAATAATTTTTGTCTTGTCGAAAAGCTTGACACCATTGATGGCAGAAAAGAATGTGTAGAAAGAACATGGCAGAACCTTAGGGATGGAATGGTAAGTGCAGCGGAAGAAGTGTGTGGAACAATAAAAAGAGGCAGTAGTAAAAGAAGAGATGCATGGTGGAATGATGAAGTGAAAGAAGCTGTAAAGAAGAAGAAGAAAGCATGGTTAGACTACTTGGCCTCTAGTAATGATAAGGATATGAGAGAGAAGATGAAAGAAAGATATTGGCTGCAAAAAGTTCACACGAAAGCATTGATTGAGTGTAGAATGGAAGCGGACGAAAGGTTGTCGCACAACTTTAAGGAGAACTCCAAACTCTTCTGGAAAGAGGTTGGAAGGACCCGAAGTGGTGCGACGGCCTTAAGAATGAACAAAGTGCTTTCGAGAACTAATGACGTCCTCTCAGAAAAATCGGACGTCATGCAGCGATGGAGCGAATTTTATAGAGAAATGTATGCGTGTGATGATCTTAGTGAGGGATCCGGGGATGACGCCGTGACTGGCACGCCAGATCCGGACCTCGATGACACTGAGGTCATCAGTATGAAAGAGATTGAACGTGCGATTCGAAGTTTGAAATGTGGTAAGGCTGCGGGACTAGACAGAGTTACTGCTGAAATGGTCAAGTATGGTAGGCCTCGCGTCTGGGACAGCTTTCATCTGCTGTGCAATTTGTGCTGGTGGACGGGGGATGTCCCGGATGATTGGCGATCCGCAGTCATTGTGCCTTTATATAAAGGTAAAGGTTCACATTTTGACTGCGGGTGCTATCGGGCGATCACCTTGACCAGTTTAGCAAGTAAAGTTTACTCGAAGGTTTTGACACGTAGGATGCAAGAGAAATCGGAAAGATTTCTATGGGAGGCACAATGCGGATTTAGACCTGGAAGAGGATGCACGGATCAAATGTTTTCTCTCCGCATGATCACGGAAAAGCTTCTGGCTGGTAACCAGAAGATTTTCTGTGCTTTTGTGGATCTTGAGAAAGCATTTGATAAGGTAGTAAGGAAGAAAATGTGGGAACTCTTGCCGGGGTATGGTGTGGATGATCGATTGCTAAGGGCTGTGCAGTCTATTTACTGTGACTGTAAAGCCTGTGTGCGGGTAGGGCATGACCTGTCACCCATGTTTAGCATCCAAACGGGCGTAAAACAAGGTTGTGTCATGTCTTCCTGGCTGTTCATACTGTATCTCGACAGCTGTTTACAGAAGCTGAAAGATAGCTGTTTGGGTGTGAAATTGGGTGACATAAAAGTAAATTGTTTGCTGTATGCTGATGATGCAGTGCCTATTGCACCATCAGAGGCAGAACTGCAGGCATTAGTCACGTGTATGAAAGAGGAATGTGAAATTAAAGGTCTCTGTTTGAATGCTAATAAAACTAAGGTTCTGGTATTTGAAAGGGACAAAGAGAGAACGAAGTGTGAAATATGGGTAAATCAGGAATGTCTAGAACAGGTAAATGAAATTGTATACTTGGGGAGTGTTTTTAGCCGGGATGGAAGATGTGATTTAGATGTGGACAGGCGTGTCGCTGCCGGGAACAAAGTCAATGGTGCCCTGACTGCGTTAGTCAAAAGGCAAGGCGTAGTGAAGAGTGCACGCCTTGCAATACATAACGCAGTGTTGGTACTGACTTTGTTATATGGCAGCGAAACCTGGGTATGCCAGAAGAAGCATAAAAGCAAGTTGAATGCAGTGGAGATGCGATCTCTTCGTAAAATCTGCGACGTTACCATGGCCGACCGAAAGCGAAACGAAGAGATTCGCAATATGGCAGGTTTGAAAGATGACCCTATCACAAAAATTGATAAGGGCGTGCTTCGGTGGTTTGGGCACGTTGAGCGAATGAGTGAAGACCGAATGGTGAAGAAAATATATAGCGCGAAAGTTAATATTAAAAGGTGTCGAGGTAGACCGAGACTAACTTTCGAAGGCCATGTGAGCAAATTGCTCGAAGAGGGTAGGGTCAAGAGTACTCGGATACCTAGACGTGCATGTATGAAGAAGATAATGAATCTGAAAGAAGCGAAAGAGGTATGTAAGGATCGTGACACTTGGCGATCTGTTCTCTCTGGCTACCACATCAGGGATTGTGCGTGAAGATAAGTAAGTAAGTAAGTAAATAACTTTTGTCTCCAATTTTTTGTTCCAGGTGGTCCTTTTGTATGTTTGGGTAAACATATCAGATGGCAGAATGCTGCGTGATCTGATAAAGAATAAATTTATTCATGGACATTAATAAATTAAATATTTTCCTTCATTGTTAGTTGACTATTATGGAAGAATCACAATGCCTTATGATTCAAAAATCATATCAATTTTAAATAACGGCTTAGGAACGTTGAGTGATTGTTTTTATACTTTTAAAATGATCAAATAGCCAACACTTCATCAAATGCTTGAAGTATTTGAACCTAACGCATCAGAACAAATGGTTGCCGTAGTCGCAAATTTTTTATATACCATTTACAGTTTTTTTTTCATTTAGAGAACATAATTTAGAAAATATTTAAAACAATTAAAAATTAAAACCTAAAATAATCATCATACTGTTAATGTTCATTTATTCTATCATTCATTAAATTATATGATGATCCATCATTATGCCATTTACTCACGGTCGGTATCATACTCATATCTTTTGACGTGTTAGAGTAATGAAACAGGCTGACACGTCACTTTCTCTGGAACTTTTCTCATAAAAAGTCTTCATATTTTAAGTATTTCAGTGTTAACTGGGTATTTAAAATATTATAATTTACTATGTATTTTGTGATTAAAAGTTTTATAATTTAATTTTTTTATACTATAATGTAGACAAGAGAGCCATGGTTGTAGCTAAAGAACTAAGCACTCTTTGCTATACACGAGCAACCCCATTTTGATCCCCGCCGGCACCAAATCAATTAGTTGTAATTTTAAGTGCATAATTTTTCGGCGTTGAAGAAAAACATTCAGAGAAAACTTGCTTGCTTGAGAAAAAAATTACTTCGAAAACATATGTTTCGCGTGTCACTCACTCATCGGCGCAGCATGGCGAACGAATTTTGAACGAGTTTTCAGAAATGAGATGAGATGATATAATAATAATGATGATCAGTCGACACTACCATTACGTATGACGAGTGACTCGTGAAAGCCGAAATAGATAAGCGTACAAAATATCTGGAACCGGCTCACGAAGTGACCGACATGCAGGGTGGTCTGCCTACCGAAATTTTTATATATTCGGAAATTTTTATATATTTGTATAGTTTCTATAAACGGGGCTATTCCGGTCAGCCTATCCGGTCATCTAAGGTTGAACTGTGACTCCGTGATTGAACGCTTTGAGTTCAGGGAAATTAAGAAAGTTAGAATTCTTCAATAACTTTCTTGCTTTCATATTTCAGCACCGTAATTTGGAATATTATGTAAATAAAAGTAGGAATGATTTCGTTATTAATATAGCGTACCATAATTCCAATCCGTTTAAATAAAGATAAAACAAACAATTAGAATGAAAATTTAAATTAGGAATCATTAAATATAAAACAATATATTATGTAGTTAGGTTTGCGTGACAGAATGAAATTTAAATACAGATAAAATGCGGCAACTCTCCCTCATTCTAGTTATTACGCTCATATTTCTGAAACCACTGCTCGAACTCATGTGCTGTTTCATTAATGTGCGAAAATATGTACACTAGTTTAGTATTACCTATTAAAATCTATTCAAAATTTATCATGAAATAGCTTTTGTAGAAGGTGATATAAGTAGTATTAACTAAATATTTGAAATTACGAGTAGTACGGTTTGAAAACGAAATACATTTTCAGCCGAAGTGTATTTTGAAGCGATTTTAATGTTCTTATTTACTAAATGAGTTATACTTCTGGTGTAGTCCCATATGAATTGAATTTAAGAAAAAATTCCACCCCCCCAAGGATGGGCAAAATAAGGGATGAAGTTTTCAATGTAATTACTCATAGACGATGATGTCATGAAATTCGTCACAAACTTCCTCTAGATAACTGAACTAACTTTTCTTCATCAGTGTTCCCCATATGACGAGGAACACCAACATCTTAAGTTGCATTTGGGAGGGGTGTGTCAAATTTTGTGAATTATTTGATTTAGTGTACTATTGAACTTATTAGTTCATCATCATTACAGCCCATCATAAGTCCACTGCTGAACATAGGCCTCCCCCAAGAAATGCCACAAAGCACGGTCCTGATGCCCACATGCTCGTTTCCAGTATTTAGTATTATCATATATTAGCGGCTAAATATTATTGTATGTGGTATACTCATATGTTGGTTGGTATACTCATATTAACTTGGTTCGTTTCGTGTGTTTAAGTTTCACTGCAGAGCTTCATTAAGCACAACATGCTCCAAAAGTTTAGAATACATCACGAGTATGAATATTTCTGACGTTTTCTGAACATATTTTACACGACTCATAACGCGAAGCTTTATTTGGTAGTGTATTACTCTTGACACGTCTAAGTCAAGCAATTTTGTGGTCTTAAAATGCCTCTATCATTACTATATTGCACTTATACAATAATATGAGCAGCCGTATATCAAGAAAACGCTCTAATTTATCCATCTTATATTTCAAAGAACATAATTTGATTTATTTATTTATTTAACAATTTATGTACACACAAAGTAATGTTACAATGAAAAATAAAAAAAGATTTTTGTGCAAAGGCACTGCTTATTTCATATTGAAATTTCTTCCAGCAGGCTTGATATTTGACAAATTCAAAGAGAAGCTGATGTAGTCTGCATTTTCATATTATATTTTATAATATTAATATACTTAACATAAAATAAAGATAATAAAAACATATGCATACATCCTTACAAACATGTATGTACCTAAATACTATATATATATATATATATATATATATATATATATATATATATATACATATACATATATATATATGTGTATATATATATAATTATATATATATATATATATATGTTTAGGCCAAACAATTACCATTTGAAATTTGCATTCAACACTCGTGTCCTCCCACTGACTTTGTAAAGGTCACCGTCGCCCCACTCCCGTGTGGGTCGCTCGGCAGAGGGCACGAGCGCAGGACGCGAGTGCGAAGTTAGTAGCTTGACAGCAGCGGCGCCGTCGATTAGCGTATTTATTTGTGACCGCTGCATCGGTTTCGCGTGGCCAAGTTTTTGGTTTTGAATGTCTAGAATTTGAGTATTAATGCGCGTTTAATTTACTATTGAATTTGGGTTTCATGTAGACCGCCTCGAATTAGTTAGTCTAAGTTGTACGTTTCGTGACAAGAGGCTTGTATTGAATTTGACTGATTAAAGTAATTTCGTTTGCAAGTAATGACGTCAATTGTATAGTGATTGCATGTTGAAGTGCGTTTTGCAATATTTAACTTGCTTGTGTGACGTGGAACCTTGCGCGCACGCCGAGTATACATACGGTGTGAAATTTGATGCTCGCATTCCATTTCGAGGGCGTGGCCCGGTTAATTGTTTTTGGAAGTCAATGTTGATTTGTAACGTCGCGTTAAGTGCCTTTTGTGTGTTGATTATTTAATTAGTTTTGCGTGTCAGTGAGGCTGATTTTGAGTCTTATTGCGGGCGTAGTATTTAATATCGTACAAAGGAATTTAGTTTTTGTTGTTTGGAACGCTGAACTTTGTGACTCGAGAAGAGATCGCATTCGTTCCCTGTTTGTAATTTGGTGCTAAATGAACCAGGAATCTTGAATATTGAACTTTGAACGACTGTTAGTTACTTGTGTCGGGTGTCACGTGTTTGATTTCGATGAACTTTGAATTGGTTGACTTTGAAGTTAATTAAATGTACAATAAAGTTGATAAACTGAAATAGTAAAATGAAGGCAGAAATTTTCCATGGGTGATCCACGACTGGAGGGAGCGCACATTGGGAGAACATCAGCTCCGGTGGATTTTCTGTCCGATTAAATCGGGCCGTCAGGTCACATATATATACACTACTACACACTACTTACATGCACCTATTTACCGTCTGACCGAGCCTTGGGGTCAGTCTTAGCTTCGGAACCAGGTAAGTTCTTATTGATTACCTAGCCTTATATCTATTGTGTAGAAAAATAAGTCTCCATAGGCCGTTGGGCCCCACCCTTAGTTGTCCGTCGAATCAGCTGTATGGCCGTCGAAACAGCTGTATGGCCCCCTGTATGGTCGACCTTCGTCAGGGCATCTAGGGGCGTGTACATTTTTGGTAGCAGGCAGCGTGGTTAATTGTTCTCCAATTACCCTCGGCCGTGTTATAAAAATAAAAATATTCCTTTTTCTCCCTTTTTTGTTTTCTTTATTGTTTCGTTAGGTCTAGGTACTTACACGTAAAGTATTTTTGGGTACGTAGATTAAATTGTCGAAGTTTCGGGCGCCTGAGCGAGGCATCTTTGCTGACCGACTGTAGTGGGTACTTGCCGTGTAGTGTAATTTGTATTTAACTTGATTCGATCGAAATTGTATTTGTTATTTGTTAATTTGATTTGTATTTGAGCCGCGTAGTAATTTGTATTTAGTAGAGATGCCATCGCACAAGCAACCAGCGCTGCGCCTGCGGGCGGAGCTGCGATGAGCCGCTAACGCTCATGCTTTGATAGGGCGACCGGATCGGGTCTATAGTTTAGAGAAGCGGCTTGAGCAGGTCGATGGCCGTAGAGCTGTAGTGGAGGAGGCTTGCACAAAGCTTTTGGCCTCGGATATGGAACAGGGAGTCCTAGACTCCTGCCCCGCGGACTACGAGAATTTTTTTTCGCTCACGGACGATTTCATCGAGGCGGAGGCCAAGTATGCGAATGAAGCGCGTGAAGCTCTGCTGAGTGACCTGGCCGAGTCCTCTCAGAAGCAGCCTAATCAGCCGGAGCTGTTGGGATGACTCCCAACTCTGGACTTGCCAAGGTTCTCCGGGGTCCTCTCCGACTGGATGACTTTTGTAGGCCTTTTTGATAGTCTAGTGGACGCCCGGAAGGACTTGATACCAAGCCAGAAGATGGCGTACCTTCTAGCCTCTCTGGAGGGGGAGGCCCTGGACGTCGTCGGCCATTTGAAATTGTCGGATGACGCCTACCAGACTGCTCGGGACATCCTCGCCGGAAGATACGCCAACGTCCGGCGAATTGTAGACGAATACGTCAGGCAGCTTCTAAGCCTCCCACTGCTTAGGGACCGGGACAGACTACGCCTGGACCTCGTGAATCCAGTCTTGGTGGCCTGTAATGCGTTGAGGCAGCTGGATTTACTCGCTTGCAAAGCGTGGCAATTATAGCAATCCCTGTGTGAAGTTGTCTCTGGGAATCGCCGGCAGTGAACTTTGATAGGCTATAATGACGTTGATAATATGATGTAATTGGTTTCTCGGAAACGATTCTAAAGATTTGAATTAAATTTTGTATTTAGATAGTGTTTTACTTTCCAAGTTTATCCAAACAGTTGTCGTTCCTAAGAAAATTATATTATTATCTAGGTATCTTATAACATGTTTGTTGGTGCATCTGTTAGTGATTGTGAACATAACAACTAAACCAATTGAGGTTATATTCACACATTATATTAATTTCGTCGAGACAATGACTCTATCTATGCTTTGATCTGAAATAATCAAGTCATCAACAACTACTACATTTATGCACCATAATGACTCAATATTACAATTTCTGTTAGTAAGGTGTCAAAGGAGATAATAACAAAATCTGTACCAGATAGATAGGTAGTGCTGTGGAATATTAATTTATTTACACTGCTTAAACTACAAAGTGAGTTCAGAGAGAAATTCATCGCGCTACCTATAAGAGAGGTCAAGGTCGGCTGGTTGATGTATTATATAATATACATTTACAATTTTTTGTAATAGAAATTGAAGCAAAGTTTCCTCAAAGGTTGTAATTTTACAAAATATTCGTGAAATATTTTATGCATGCTCGTCGGATAGTTATGCAAATGGAAGCTATATCAGACGGCAGGAGAATAATGTTCTTTAATATGATGCTACCTAAAAAGGTCTATTTTTGTAAAATCAATGGAATAATACTTACGAGACCAAGAAATTTGAATAAACTACGTACTAAATTTTCTTACATTATATCACACACTTCTTTTATTTCATCAGCCCGTACGTGTCCTCATCATTCACCATTGTCTCAGAAGCCTAAAGACCTTCCAGGCTTTTCCCATAGTCTTCCTATACGATACCAACCGGACGAAATGAGGTAGATTTACCAATGCCGCAAATACACGGCCATTCTATCACACAATTTTTATTTAAATTCAAATTTAATAAAGTACCTAAGCAATTCAGTGTGCCTGTAATTTGGAGTAGAAATATACCAGTTGAATCAACTTTATTTTCATAATATTACTAACTTTTAATTGGCTTTTGTTCAATGTTGTACGTACTTTTATTAAATATCGCCTTCAAAACAACAAAGAAAGATAAATTGAACGCTACGAAATTCAGGAGATTTGGAGAAAATTATTATTATCTATTAAGAGAAAAACTGCGCACATATTTCGCTGTAAAAATATCCACTACCCCATATCGTCCCGTCGGTGTCGTAAGAGGCGACAAAGGGAATCAAGCCAGGGATGGGCAGTAGCGTCTTCGTGATAACAATAAAAAATTATAAAAATTTGCGGTTGCCAACCAGCCTGCTAAGCCTAGCAACTATGACCAAATGCAGGATGAGCTACAATGAGGCAGTTTACGGGGAAGGCCTATGTGCAGTGGTGGACTTTTATAGGCTGTAATGGATGGATGGTTTTCAGTTTAACATCTAATTGCGCACACGCAGATGTACGTGATTAAGTCAAGCCAAGTTAAGCTATGCGATATAAAAGCGATTCTTAAATTAATAAACTGGTACATAAATTGTTAAAAAATAAATTAAATCATGAGGTATTTTCCTCCTTTCTTTAACAACTACTCAAAGATAAACAGTTTAACATTCAATTAATATGTTAACTAACCACCGTCCCCCCTTCTAGGAAGGATATTTGGTCATAATTGTCTTACAATCAATCAATATATTGAGTTTTTAGATTAACATCCGATGAAGGGATTGTCTTTTTAAGACCACTGCTGGACATAAACCTTGCTAGAATGCGCCAGATTTCTAAGTGCACACAATTAGTAAAATTTAATTTTAAATATTTGCAATGCGTACTTGTATCATGGTGAAAATGATGTTATCAAGCTCCTAAATTGAAACTAATGTAGTATACTAGTACTAGTGTAGTGCAGTTTCAATTTAGAAGCTTATTTAAGCACAGCGCTCTGAAATAGTCTGCATGCACTCAAACGACAACATAATCAATTGCAACTGCTGTTCAAAGTACTGATAAATTGGAACGTTTTACGAGTATCAAATGGATATTGAATAACTTTGTCAATTGCTATATACATAACTTAACTTAACATTTTTTCAAAGTTAAGTAACTCTTCTCTTATTTTCTCTTTACAGCTAATATATTTCTACCGCTAAATTGCAGTGCCCCCTACACTGCTTGATGTTGAAGCTGATAGGAGGCCAGTATAGTTACAGATTGTAAGATACTATATCTAATTTCTCAGAAGTGACAATGCATCCGTTATTTATTTTTTATTTAAAGTTACCTGAAGGAATCCATGAATTGTAGTATACACTTACAATTAGGGGGGTACTTAAAATTTGTCGGTCACTTCAGTATTATAAAAAAAAGTTAAAACAAATTGTACGAGAGCAGAACAATTTTCACGTCACGCTCATCGTCATTTACTTCAGCTCTCTCATGTATTATGGGATCTCAAGAAGATGGTTGATTTTTTGATGTGATAGAGCCATGCTGCAGCTATACTACTGGTATAGTTGTAGCACGAATGGGTATAGGGTAGCTTTGACCAGAGAAGCATCACGCTTTCACAGAATACCAGCGTAAAATAGCGGCTTAATGTTGCTGTGTTTCGTATGGTGAGTGTAGAGAACTGGAGAGCCTTTTTAGTACAAACGAGGCATTCCATCGTAGTCCTCACGGATTACAACGCATCAGCATTTTCATTCGAAATCGAGGATAGATGGAGATTTCTATGCGCTACAGCAATTACTTACCATTAGGTGGACTGTGTTCGTTTGTCACTCTCACCCTACAAAAAAAGATGAAAGCACACAGCTATTTTCTATATTGAAATTAGAATTTTTTATTGAAATTAAAATAACTTCGCCAATCATTCACGGAAGGAATTGGTGTTCTTTTGAGATGATTTTTGAAAATGTTGACATATTCAGCTTCGGTTGGTTTATAAAGCAGCAGTGCTGTCATCTGCATAACAATATTTTAGCTTACAATATAATTGATATGCAGATAGAACAGGGTAGGCGATATCACTCACTTTTGGAACACCAGCATTCACAGGCTAAGAAAGAAGCTTTAAGGTATTCGACGGAGCTTGCACCGTCGAATACCTTAAAGCTTCGATCAGCGAGTAAACTAATGATCGAATTAAAAAATTATTTGGGAAACCTATGAGAGGAAAGCTTTGACGAAAAAAGTGATTTGTGCCTGTCTATGACAAAAAATAATTTGTTAAACTGTATTGCACTGGCAAAAATTTATCTCTTCCTCTTATTAAATGTACAATTCAATGTCTCTTAAAATTAAACTTTCAATCTTTATTCATAAATAGTTTTATTGTGCCCCAACTTAAATAATAATTTCCTTAACATGGTGCCGAAACTTTCAGTATAATAATCTATAAATGACTTATTTTCAGGGGAAGTGACGGATTTTTCACTCGCAGTCTGCGACGCGCTAGCCGCCATCTTGAGGCGACTCACGAGCAATTACATTACAATAACACTTACTCGTATTATTGTAATGTAATATGTAATGTATACTTGCACCCACTACAATAATTTTAAATGTGGAAAAGTATTTTGTTACCGCAAGTGAAAATGGATTCTTATCATTAGATCACCTGCTATGAAAATATGCAATTTAATCGAAAATTTTAAAAAATATCTTTCAACTTACAATTATTTGACTATCTATCCGAAAATGATGATGACACGGAAGATAGATATGTATCACCGCTAGCAAAATTAGAGCGTCATATGAAATTGTTAAATCCCATAATACAACATACAATTCCATAAAATTGCCTACACTGGATATTTCAGTCTTTGACGGAAAAATGCAGCGGCATATAAGCCCTTTATGGAGATGTTTACAACAATGGTACATCAATACACTAGCCTTTAATTAATACAAAAATTATGCTTTTTAAAGAGCCTATTGAAGGGGAGCCTTTACATTTGATTGATAGCTTGCCGGTCAGTGATAATTCAAATGAAACTACATTGGAGCTTTACGCAAAACGATTTGACTACCCAGCGTTGTTAATTAATATAATATAATATAATAATATTATATATATAATGTAATAAGACTGCTAGATTTAAATAAGATGGAGCGCGTTACTACTCCATTCTTAAGAGACTACACATTAAAGGTTAGATAACATGTTCAATCTTTAAAACATTTTCAGCAGCCTGTAAGTGAGTGGGATGCCATATTACCTTGAATTTTACTACGTACGTTAGATTCCAGATAATTGATGAACTATCATAATGTTAGTGAAAAACCAATTCTGAAGACAACTTCTCAGTTGTCTAGCGAGCATACACATTCACAGGTAAGTATAAATTATCTTCAACCCTTTGCTGAAAGCGTTCTGCTTCCACTGGCAAGGTCATTGTAATGGGTACCAATGGCAAAAGGTATATTGTAAAAGCCATTTTGAACAGTGGCATTCAGACGTCATTATCCATCAAGACTTTGGCTAAGCATTTAGGTTTTTCATTAACTTGCTTACATAAAAATATTAGTATTTTAGGAAGTAATAGTACCACTACTCTTGATAAGGGAATCTATTTGTGTGTTAGTTCATTAGTAAATAATATTAAATATAATATTAATTGTTCCATTATTGGTTAAATTAAATCCAAGGTCTCACAAAGTCGTATTATTTTAAGTAATTGCATAATCCCAAAATATGTCTCACTGGTTGATTTATAGAACTTGACATTCATGAAAAATCATTACTGCTTGCTAGTAATATATTTTTTAAAGACATAGTTGATGGAAAATAGAAGGTGAACCAGCTCATCCTATATTGCTGAACAGTTAGTTGGGATACATTGTCTCCTCTACAGCTTATACTAATACAAATTAACATACAAAAACTCATACAAAACACAATACATTATACGTTATGCACACGGTACTCAATTCTGTTATTGATCATTGAATCAGACAATTTTGGGAAGCTGAGAAAGTACTGGATATTTAACGTGTTACTGTCCATGAGTACAGTAAAAAGATTTTTGATGACACAGTTTCCTTACATAGTAATACATTTCAGGTGAAATATCCACTCAAGGTTGATTTACAGGATATTGAACCATCCAATTTATCTGAAATTGCTTTCCAGAGAGTGCATAGTTTAGGAAAACGATATTTGAGAGATTATATTACAATTTATATAAAACTTTTTTACATGAATACATTGATCTTGGACATGTAAAAATAATTGATAAAAAGAATTGTGATGCCCAAAATTAACCTTTACATTTTTTACCACATCATAGTGAGTTCCAATCGCATAAGAAAACTAATAAGCTTCGGGTAGTATTTGATGGCTATGCAAAAACAAATAATGGTCTTAGCTTTAATTATCTAATGTACAGTGGTCCTTTTGTATAGCATCCCCTTTTTGATATTTTAAAATTAATTTCGTACATGTAAGTACATAATAATAATATAGAATGATAAAAATTCATTTAAATAAAACTAGTTATTACGGATTTTATCGCGGATATTAGCTTATTTTATATTCCCAAAGTTTCGAGTACTTTAAAGCACCCATGCTCACGGGAAGGGGGGGGGGGCTGATGTGCTTGACGTCCCAATATCATAGTTAACCACGGCTACCTCCATATTAAGAATCATTAATTTTTGTTCCGATCTCCGCAGTATGAACTTACAGTATCAGTATGAAGTCTTGCAGTTGTATGCTTGGGTTAGGATTTAATTTTATTAATTATAGAATCCCAAGCATATGGTAGCACCCAGCCATCTTCTCTATTGAAATTAGGATATTTTTTTTTATTTCAATAGCCTCGCAAATCATCTTTGGAAGGGATCGGTGTTCTTTAGCGAGGATTTGTGGTCTATCAAATCTAATGGAGTGACGGGGCTGATCCTGTCCGTGTTCACAGACTGCAGACTTCCCAGAGTCTGTGAATACGTACAAGATCACTCCCATCACTACATTAGATTTGGTAGACCACAAACTCAGGCTCCGTGGCGCAGTGGCTTAGCACTGAGTTGCTGCGCTGGGGGCCGCGGGTTTGAATCCCGTACGGAACAAGTATTTGTATGGCCTACAAATGTTTGTTCCAGGTCTGGTGCAATTTGTAGTTGTAAACTTCCACGATAAAGGAGAAAATCCTAGTGTGGAGGTAACGTTTCTTTTTAAAGAAAAAAGGTAAAGGCTATATTAAACATGCCCTATCTAACGAACAGAAAATCCCTAGAACAATTTTTAGGAATGGTAAATTATTTATCAAAATTAATTCAAAGTCACTTTAAAAGTGTGAATGTGTTTTAGTCTTTACTAAAAAAAGGTTGTGGGAGGCTTACCATTCTGAGGCGGTCGATAAATTAAAAGAAAAGATAGTGAGTGCTCCGGTGTTAGCGACAGCCATTTATTCGACAAAAGCACCAGTGCTATTGTCAGTGGACGCTAGCAGCTTCACGGTTGGAGCTGTGCTTCTACAAAATGAGAGACCGGTAGAATTTTCTTCGCTCAAATTGACAGATACACAGATAAGGTATGTTCTAATTGAGATAGAGATGGTTGCGATTGTTTTTGCTGTCGAACGATTCAGCAGTACATATACATATGTTAGGTCAGATATTACAGTACACACTGATCATAAACCACTGGAAGCTTTATTTAAAAAACCGTTAAATTCAGTACCGATACGGTAACAGCGTATGATGTTAAGAGTGCAAGGGTTTGATATCAAACTTATGTTTACACCGGGCAAGTATATGTATATTGCGGATATTCTGTCGCGGGCGATTCTGGGTGAGCTAATGATGACGTCAATGAACAAACCTGTTTTATGCTTAAAGACATATTATTCAGCCTATCAAATAGAAAGAAAGAAAGAAAGAAAGAAAGAAAGGTTTATTCTCCAAAATGACGCCATCACAGATAACATAAAAAAGAAACACATAATTTACAAATAATATTGGCTATACAATACAAATTACAATATACTACATATTACAAACTATACAATACCAATACTCATATGTGTCAAGGCGTCATCTGGGAACAGGAGCACACTCAGCATAATGCCATGAATTTTTTTTTTCTCTCCATGGCGCTGATTTTCAGTGTGTCCAACCAGTGACTTACCGAAATCAGTGCTATACGTATACTCATGACAGAATTATGCACAACAAGGGGGAAAGAAACAGTAACTATCTTAAGTGAGAGGGAGAGAGTAGAGTTCAAGGTCGAATGCCACTTCGACACAGCACGTCCCGTTTATGTTGCTTTCAGACGCTCTTAGAAAGGCTATACGAACACTACAAAAGGGGAGATTATTAAAATACTATAAAGGGCTATATACTACAAAAGGGAAATTATTAAAATACTATAAAGTGCTATATAATAAAATGACAAGTTAATGTGTAAAAAAAAATATGTAATTATTGAAGAATATAAAAGTATATAAGATGACAAAAGCCGCATTCAAAAGGACGATTTTAATGCTCCGTTGTTAATAATCTATGACGATGAGGTACGTAATCGTGCAAAGCGTTGTAAACTTTGATCAAAGTTAATCTGACTTTGCAGTAATTGTGTTCTATATTTATTTTTAAATGTGTGTACTGCTTTCAGATTTCGCAAAGGAGGCGGTATATCGTTCCAGCACTTGGATGCGGCGTATTTGAAACTTCCTCGGAAAGCGTGAGTGCGGTGACGAGGCACGACGAGAGTATTCCCTCTAGTGCGTGTATTGTAAGTTTTTACATCACGTGACCATATGAGTTTGTCAGCAAGATAAGGAGGTGTTTTATTTTTTAATATCCCGAATAGGAGAGTTGCCATGTGCAGTTTTCTGCGATATTCCATTTTTAACATTTTGGCATTGTTAATGTAAGGGGTAACGTGCGTGCGCGGCGGTATTGGTCCGAGAGCTCATGACGCATTTTTCATGAAGTGCTTGATGCATCATGAAACTTTGTTTAAAGGTATCAGTCGACTCAATAAGCAGGTATATGACTGTCTGCCTGGCCTACCTGGGTACACCTGGTACTGCGCATACAGTTAAGTCGAAAAAAAATTTGCCCAAAAAAAAGTGTTTGATTCAAATAATAATAATGACTATCCGTTAGCTAAGTTTATAAACAATTAAGAAAAAAAATGGCAGACACTTCTGAAGGGGTTTACATAGGGGCAGACGACCACAAAGTTGTATTTTCAAAAATTCCAAAAAAAGTGTTTGATTCAGTCTGCCATTTTTACAGCGTGTTTATTATGTATAATAAAATATTCTCACAAAAAGGCAGACAGTTTCTCCGGGGGTTACTAATTTAAAAATCTATACAAATAAATAATCACTTTTTAAATGGTCCATATTTCCTATCATAATAATTAATACATCTGTATCACATGATTTGATAAGTACATTGACAGCAGAATCCGATTCCAATTGACAAACATGAAAATAATTATACTTTTTTAAGATTATTTAAATAGCTGCTGATAAAATAAAAAGCTGTTCCCCGCGACTTCGCCCGCATGTAATTTAGGGTTTTATTTTTTTTGCGCGGTACCCTAATAATTTTTTTTAAATTTAAAAGCAGCCTAAAATACTCGTTATAACATCAATTATCTGCCAGTGAAAGTCCCGTCAAAATCGGTCCAGCCATTTCGGAGATTAGTCGGAACAAACAGACGGACAAAAATTTTAAAAATTGTGTTTTTGTTATAAATATCGTATATAATGTCTTATGCGTTTAGTAAAAAATTGTTATTTTGAAATTAAAAACAGACATTTAAATTTTATTTATTTGTATAGATTTTTAAATTAGTAACCCCCGGAGAAACTGTCTGCCTTTTTGTGAGAATATTTTATTATACATAATAAACACGCTGTAAAAATGGCAGACTGAATCAAACACTTTTTTTGGAATTTTTGAAAATACAACTTTGTGGTCGTCTGCCCCTATGTAAACCCCTTCAGAAGTGTCTGCCATTTTTTTTCTTAATTGTTTATAAACTTAGCTAACGGATAGTCATTATTATTATTTGAATCAAAGACTTTTTTTTGGGCAAATTTTTTTTCGACTTAACTGTATGCGCAGTACCAGGTGTACCCAGGTAGGCCAGGCAGACAGTCATATACCTGCTTATTGAGTCGACTGATACCTTTAAACAAAGTTTCATGATGCATCAAACACTTCATGAAAAATGCGTCATGAGCTCTCGGACCAATTGTAAAACTAAATCTTGCACATGCATTTTGAACACGTTGCACTAGACGTCGCGACCGCGCTAAAAGTCTCGGGCCATATACAATGTCCATATAATTAAATTTCGAAAGGACAAGAGTGTCACACAATTTTACCCGAATATCCGAATTTAAAAACTCCCTTATTTGATAAAGAACCTTAAGTCTATAAAAGCAGTTTCTGCTAGTACTTAGTATGTGGTTCTCAAACTGTAGTTTGTCATCCATTAGTAAGCCCAGATTGCGAATCTCATTTACACGTTCTACGATTTCCCCTCGAATTTGGATGTATGCCCCTCTTTCTGATATATTTTTTATTTGATTTTTAGAACCCATAATTAGTAGTTTAGATTTAGTTCCGTTTAGTACAAGGCAGTTTGAGTCGCACCACGCGGCTATACTTTCGAGGTCTTCGTTGATTTTATTAACGACTTCTTGAGTATCACGCGGATTACATGACATGTAGACTTGCAGATCATCTGCGTATAAATGAAATTTACAGTGCTTAATGTTTTTTACTAAGTCGGCACTGTAAACTGAGAACAATATTGGATCCAGGTTCGATCCCTGGGGCGCACCGGCTTTGATTTTTTTTGATTGCGAACGTATTAATGTTCCTCGGTCATCGCTCAGTTCTACAGTTTGTAGTCGGTTTTTAAAATAACTATCGAACCATTGTACTGCGCTGCTACTGAATCCATAGTAATGAAGCTTTGATAAGAGAAGGGAAACATTTATACAGTCAAATGCACGAGAAAAATCTAGTAATACTAGTATTGTGCCTTTTCCTTCATCCTGAGCGGTTAGTACATCGTCAGTAAGTTGGGCTAGGGCCGTCGTGGTGCTATGGTTCTTACGAAATCCCGACTGCATTTCCGGTAAAAAATTTTTTCTATCTAAATACATGGTTAGCTGTTCTGCGACAATTTTTTCAATAATTTTAGAGACACAGGGGAGAATACTGATGGGCCGAAGGTCTTTTTCAGACAAAGGATTTGAGTTCTTAGGTATGGGTTTGACTAACGCATGTTGCCATAATGTCGGGTAGGTGTTAGAGTTAATGGATTTGTTCACCATAGCAGTAATAGTTGGTAGTGTTTTCGGAAGGGTCATACGGAGCATATCGAGAGAAATCCCATCAATGCCTATGGCTTTAGATTTTAAACTTTTAATGAATTTTAGTACCTCTAGTTCATTTACCTCCTTTATCTCAAATATGTCATTAACGCAACAGTGGAACTCAAAGTACGTTAAATATGACAACGAGACGTTTCTATTTCTAGGCACGTTTAAAAAATAGTCGTTTATTTTATTTGGATCATTAAACAAGTCTATCGGGATATTGTGTTTTGGTTTTATCTTAACATTGGACTTTATATGTTTCCACGTTGAAATGGGATTATTTATATTACGATTTACATAAAAATTATAGTAGGCTTGTTTTTCTCTATATATTGCTTTATTGACGCAGATTTTTAGATCTTTTGATTTTTAGTACGGCTACTGCCTTAATCAAAGTTACTGATGACATACGGTGGGGTATGGATAATAAACAACTCACAGTCATGACCTTGCTGGATTTCAGTAATGCGTTCAATACTGTTGACTTCGATATACTGTTGAGTCTGTTATGTTCCCTTAACATATCTCCATCAGTAATTGACTGGTTTCAAAGTTATCTCTGTGGCCGTCGGCAGTGTATTCGTGTCGATGAAACTCACTCATCTTGGTGTGATATAACTGCAGGCGTGCCGCAGGGCGGCGTGTTGTCACCTTTACTCTTTTCCATTTTCATTAATTCAATCACTCATAAAATATCCTCTCTCTACCACATGTATGCGGATGATGTCCAGATTTACACCCAGTCAACTCTTGAGAATCTGCCGAATGCAATCGCTACATTAAATAAGGATCTAAATTTTATACACGAGTGGAGTAAATCATATGGCCTAAATGTCAATCCTAAAAAGTCTCAGGCTATCATTATTGGTAGCCAGAGCTTTATCTCAAGAATTGACTGGTTCTCTGTACCACCTATCGTATTCGATGGAGTTGTTATCCCTTACTTTGACAATGTCAAAAATCTTGGTATTTATATTGATAATTCCTTAAATTGGATACGCCAACTGAATGAGGTAAGTAAGAAAACTTTTGTCGCTCTTTGTTCACTGCGTCGCCTTCGATCATTTCTTCCCATTCCTACAAAAATTATGCTCGCACAGTCTCTTCTCCTTCCGATTCTCGACTATGCTGACGCAAGCTATGTAGACATAACTGAGGACCAGCTAAATAAGCTTGAGAGACTTCAAAATACTAGTATTCGGTTCATATTTGGATTGCGCAAATTTGACCATATTTCCCAATTTCGCTCACGTCTCAAGTGGTTACCTATCCGACTTCGCCGGAACATGCATATACTTTCTATTCTGTACTGTGTATTATTTCACCCTTCTACTCCTCCCTATCTAAAGGAGAAGTTTAATTTTGTGGGGCTTCCGGGGCAACCTTTACGCTCTTCTAGAAAATTCATTTTAAGTGTGCCAACTCACAATACATCATTTTTCAATAAATCTTTTACTGTCCAGTCTATTAAGCTCTGGAATGCCCTACCTTTGCATATACGTGAGGCACAAACTATTGTTATCTTTAAGCGATTACTTAAAGAGCATTACTTGTCTCAGTCGTTCGGAGACCGTTAGGATAGATTGTGTGATTATGTATTTATTGTATCTATCAGTTTTATATTATTGTTTGAGGAATTTTGTATATATATATATATATATTGATATATACGTGTTGTGTGTATATTTATGTATATATGTTTATATATATGTGTGTATGTATATATGTATGTATATGTGTATGTATATGTATATATTATATGTGTTACCTTATCTTTTATTATGTGTTAGTAATTTATATTATTTCATGTATTACTTAGTTATTTATATCTTTTTTTTTTGCATTTATTATTTGTATATTTATATTGCACCACCTACCACCTACCTATTCATTGTTTGTATTACTTTACACCTTTGGTTGCCTGGAAGAGATCGCTATGTAGCGATAAGGCCGCCAAATTGTACATATTATAATCTGATTTTGTTATGACGTTTGTATATTTGTTCGTGGTGTACAATAAAAGTATATTCATTCATTCATTCATTCATCTTTATAGTATTTAATATGTATGTCGGTTTTACTTTTTCTCATTTTAATGTATGCGTCATCTCGTTTTTTCATCATCAATTTTATATTAAAGGTTAGCCACGGGAATTGCTGATGTTTAATCGTTTTTTTTCTAAGAGGCGTGTGAATTTCGAATACTGTAAGTATGGCTGTATTAAATAGCACTACCTGATTATTTACATCCGCGATATTCTCAATTTCTTTCCAATTTATCTATGTAAGGTCCTTATGAAAGTCTCCCTCGTCTATGTCAGAGATTCTCCTACTCATTGTTGTTACTGGTGCCGGCTTTTTTTACTTGTAGGAAGTATAGTGGGTATAGTACAGAGACTAATTTTGTAGCTAGGAATAATAATTAATTCGTTTACACGAATTAATTATCCAATGAGTCGAGGATAAACTAGTAACGGAATACGACAAGTGTACCGTTCCACGTCAGAGCCAAGACTGTCCTAACGACGGCCGCTCCGTCCGTTTTATACAAGCAGGACGGGTGGCAAAGTAGGTACAATGCCGCAGGTGTGCGGTACACGTGTTGTTTACAAGAATTCTGTCTAGCCAGACCGATGCTGCCGTACGTGCAAAGGTGCACGTGCCGTCACGGCCATACTGACATGCGTGCGTCCTCGCACGCGCTCCATCACAATCTTAGTTATCTGTAGACAGAAAAAAATCGTTCGATTCTCCTGACAAAACAGCGTCTGGTCCGGTCTATATTGACCCTTCAGACTCGGGTGACAGTCAGTTTTGTCCCGGCAGTAAGTCCTACAAAACTTTAATCACCTTTATGCTAGATCGGAATGATTAGTCTGTAGCTTTTTCTATTTTCTCTTTTTTTTTTTTCAAGTACTGTTTTCGCTAGTCCGGAATAACTATTCCCTATAGCCATATCATTGGACCGGCACAAAGCCCTGCAATGATAGTAAGAACTATTTTTTTTCTTACGCTTTTTTTTTTTCAAGTACTATTTATGCTAGTCCGGAATCACTATTCCCTTTAGCTATATCATTGGACCGGCAAACGCCCTGCAATGATAGTAAGAACCACATTTTTTTTCTCTTACTCTCTTTTTTTTTTCAATTCAGTATAGAACAGTTACAGACCAACCATACCGCAAACATGTCCCCGTTACAATCACACAAAAGTGTATCGTGAGGGGCGTAGTGACACGATAACACCTAAGTATGTAAACCAACAGCAACTCGACACATATCCCAGTGCAGCACAGACCTGCAACTTCATGTTCCTTTCCTGCACTAGAATAATTACTTCGCTAGAGTATTGCAACGTCTCTAGAATTTTCTAGATGCACAGACACTGCTACCTCTGACTGTCGCAAGTCCTTGTGCGGTTGACAGTGAACAGCATACGGTCTATCAGTTATCACCACCTGCTAACAGATATTAACTCTTGTTAAATATTACAACGGTCGAACATTCCAGACTTCATTTAAGTCTGGAACGCGCCGATATGGCTACCTCCAGACAAACGCACTACAGCTTTTCGTTCTGCTGCGTTCGTGCCACATTCGCGCCAGCAAGCAGTCGCGCCGTACTAGCGCTAGCGAATCGTCGCACTGCTTTGCAAAATTAAAAGAAATCGAGATAAATGTATTGCGAACCATGGAATTCCGAGCTTCCAAAATTCATCACACATTCTCTTAAGAAACGCCAACTGTATGACATTTGAAAACATTGCAAAAAACAGAAACTATGTGTAGAGACGGATACCATCACATATTTCAAAGGGAAGGAGGCAACTGCGCAAAATCTACGAAAGCAGACCAAGCCTCGTTCATTTACAGCACCACAGGACCATGTGTTCGGCGGCCGCTTGAATTGTCTTGCCGTAAGATCTGCCGATAAGTTACAGACTGTAGCGGTGTAGGCTCAATCTTACTAGCGCTCGGCCGTACCTGACCATGTTCGATTAGCCGTCACAACATCTTCCTCATTGATCATTGTTGTAGAGACTTCTACGAATCTCTCGATATCAAACCCCAATCTTGTCGACCACACAGTATTCGGAGCAAACTGCAACACTGATCAACACATTAGAACACAAAAATGTCACTTATTATTTTTAATTCATAGCGTGTTAAAGTTAATCCTTTATTGTAGTACAACCCTTAAAAGTTTTGAACTTCAAAATATAGCAAATGATAATCATGTTTCGCGTGAACTATCAAATTACAACAAAACGAGAGCAGCAGGAGCACCTGAGGGTTTACAAGCATCATCGGGGTTGTAGTCATCATGATCTGCGTGAAAAACAAATTGTTAACTGTAAGGACTACATACACAGTTGCCTGTTCTCTCATCTATCACACATACGAGGCCCTAAAACAGAAATACGTTCTCATACCTTGGACTATAATAAAGCACTTCGCTTTCACAAGTAAACATAGGTCTTCATACGAAGTATCTGACACATACTCTTACTTGAACTTGCGAGATCCCACGTTAACTACGTGAACCACATTAAAAATGTGAACCAGGACAGCGCCTGCCAGGACAGAGCCTAATACATGTTCAGAAAACATTACCGTGCACACAGCATACGACTTCCGCGCACACAGTGTGACTCCCACGCATACAGAGTACACGACTTCCGAGGCATCGCCATGTACAGCATACGCGCGCTCCGGGATGGCGCCTGCGTATACGCGCATACGCATCAGCCGAAACCAGGCCATGTTACAGCTGGACCTGGCAGTCCGTTACGACCAGCAAGGCACACACTCACGCACTTGTAATCACATCACACGTGCTACTGTAACACATAAAAGAAAACATTAAAAATACTCAGTCGGAACTTGATTTCAAAAAATGCAGCACTACTCTTGGTACACCATTCGCCTTTCTAGGGCATCAAATACTGAGCTGCGGCTACACGACAACCTCTGGTATGGTCCGATCCTCATGTAAACTTAAATACTCTCTTCAATGTCAGAACTAATTGGCTCTACTTCACTTTCATCATTTATACTTCGGTTTTCCGGCATTTTTCGCAACCAATTAAAAATGTAAACACTCATTCTTACAAAATAGTTTCTGAGCCAATGTTTAGGATAAATTTACTTTCCTCATGTATCTAATGGTGATCAGTAGCAGCGACAAATAATAAGTCCGCGGCGTCATAAGCCGACAGCATACTCAAAAGCAAGCGCTACAGCTCCACGCTTTCCACTAAACCATTCCAAGTTTGTCGACTACGTAATGCTCAGAGTAAACTGTAACACTTATCATCACATTAGATCACAAAAATACTACTTAGTGTTTTTAAGTCATAGCACGTTAAAGTAATCATGTTCTTTTTTTTTGGTACATCGTTTAAACATTTTGAACTTTAAAACTAGGCCATGTAAATCACACCTCGTGTATCAAATTATAACATTACTTGAGCAAGTTAAACTTCCACTGAATGCAAACTATAACTTATTCAGAATATCTCCAACATTTCTTTCATTTGTTAACATATTTAGGTACGTCAGAAATAATGAAAATACTTGAGGGTACTTTTAATACAAATCGAACAAAAGGATTTATCTTTTGCCTTAAATAATTTCACTTTATCTTTTCTCTACACTTTAATGATACGACAATATCGTAAGTAGGACAGCAAATTTTATTACGGTATTTAACATAAAAAGAGATCCATCAATGCGAAATGCATTATAGCCTTTACAAATGTAATAATTCTCATACTATTCAAAGATTGTATGTGGGCAAAAATGGGGACTTTATCCCACTTCTGATGTAGGAAGTATAGTGGGTATAGTACAGAGACTAATTTTGTAGCTAGGAATAATAATTAATTCGTTTACACGAATTAATTATCCAATGAGTCGAGGATAAGCTAGTAACGGAATACGACAAGTGTACCGTTCCACGTCAGAGCCAAGACTGTCCTAACGACGGCCGCTCCGTCCGTTTTATACAAGCAGGACGGGTGGCAAAGTAGGTACAATGCCGCAGGTGTGCGGTACACGTGTTGTTTACAAGAATTCTGTCTAGCCAGACCGATGCTGCCGTACGTGCAAAGGTGCACGTGCCGTCATACTCATATCAATTTGACATGTAATAAAAGCATGACTACTTAATTCACGTATAAGTTCTACAGTAACTGCGTTTACTTTTATGTCGGTACATATTACGTCAATTAAAGTCTCGCTATATTCCGTAAAGTGGGTTGGCTTAGTTACATGCTGTTTTAATTTGAAACAAGTAAGAAAATTATTTAGCTTTATAGTGGTATTATGCGTCATATTTAACATATTAATATTAAAATCACCGAGAAGAAGTAAGTTTTGGCTCCATGAAAAAGTCCCCATAGTAACGGTAAGCGCGTCTATGAATGTATCATTCAGCCACGGCGGTCTATACGCGGTACCGATAACGAGTTGCTTTCCGCCGCTAGAGGTCGAGATCCACATTTGTTCTACTAGTACTAAATATGGAGTCTATTATAAAGGACACCGAAACGGACAGTGACTGTAAATGTTTGGTAAAGTATATTAAAAACGGATGGACAAAATTAGGCGCAATGTAAGTGACGTGACAGCTTTAGTGAATTTTGGATATATCGAGAGCAACTGTTGTATGTCGACGGGTTGATTTTTAAGGGAGACCGTGTGTTCATTCAGCGTAGATTACGGGAGCAAATGTTAGAACGCATGCACAAGGGCAATTACTGGGCATCGAGTGGTGTAAGAGGACCGCGCGGGAAGTAAAGCCGCGTATCGATCATGCGATCCGGGCGCGCGCGCCATGAATGACCGCGCCAATCAGTACGTTCAATGTGTTCAAAAATGTATCAACTAAGCGCGCCTGGCATGCGCAGCAGCCTTTCCAGTTTGACCGTTGAACATGGATGTTGGTCGTGTGCGAACAGCTGCCGCTTTCATAGTTCTATCTTCTCCGAGCACTTTATTATGATGAAAACGACTTTTGTTATACCACGGCAGTTATTTTAAACCAATAAATTTAATTTATTTACGGCAACTCTGGTTATCCATAGCTCGGAACGCAACGAACACACGAATGATGAAAACAACCGTCCCAACTGGTGCGTGCACCAAAACTTAACTTCTTTGATGCGCGGTAAAAAACCGACACCAGGTAGAACGGCCCGCTCCACGTTAGAGCATTCCAACAAACAATTTGGCACGCGTTCCAAGGCGTACTCCAAGGTAATTACTCGGATACTTAGACGTGCATGCATGAAGAAGATAATGAATCTGAAAGAAGCGAAAGAGGTTTGTAAGGATCGTGACACTTGGCGATCTGTTCTCTCTGGCTACCCCGTCAGGGATTGTGCGTGAAGATAAGTAAGTAAGAATATATTCTCCTTGTGGACTATTTTTCGAATTATGTTGAGGTCAGGAAATTAGCTAATATGTACTCATATTAGCTAATTTCTTGCAAGCATGTTATTGATTTTATGAAAGCGCAGTTCGATCGACAATCGTATAGGTCGATGGAATTTTAGAAAATTTTAAATGAGTGGGAAATATATCACGTTACCTCATCCCCTCACTATCCTCAGTCAACTGGGAAAAGTGAAAGAACCGTACAAACTATAAAAGGCTTGCTAAAATGCGTAGTCTCGACAGTAGTCAGGACTTTTAATTAAGTCTATTAAATTTCAGGTGGGTTAGATTCTCTGGCACACATTCTTTTGGGGAGACGGATAAAAACGAAACTCCCAATTTATGAAAAAAAATTATGAGCTCCGGTATATAATGATCGCAATTATCAATCTTTGATGGCTTATAGAGAAATAATTTAAAACAAAAATGCGACAAGTCTACGAAATCACTTGAGTGTTTATCGGTAGGTTGTTGCCACCTTATTATGTAATGGTGGTAAACCTGTTTTCATAGTGGAGCGTGTCGAGGAGTCAAGGTCCTTTATTGTTAAAGATGAGAAAACGGTTCCGCGGTACACGTAGCCTTCTTAATTTACGCTCCAAGGATTCTGATGAACAGAAGTTGTCTCGGACTTCCTCCAGTACTGCAGAATTTCAATCCATTATTTTGGACAAAATTACAATTGCCTCGTGGGACCTGCGACGTCAAAAATATGTTGGGTCCGAGACTCAGGCCGACTTTCAAGTATGGCAAACGGACAGAGCGTCATGTCGCGGCCAAGTACAAAAATAATAATGCAAAAATAACTCACGGATATGACTTTTCGGTGTAGGTTATTTATAATCAAAGGTAATAAATCAAAATATTTAATCTTGGTTTCGAAGTTTTTTATTTCTCACAAGAATTGCGTATCTTGTAATTATTTTTGTTGTTACAATGGTTAACAACTTTGTCATACATAATTAAAATGTTAGTAGGATAATCATTTTTTAATATACATATTATAGGAAAATTCTATCCTCTTTTAGTTTTTTTTGTTTATTGGAACGATGTTTTTATCGGACGTTACGGATTTGGCGGATGGGGGCTAGGTGACAAAAAGTGTAAGATTTTTCCGTCACGTCCCCAACTGACTTAGTGTAGAAAGCCTTGGCTGCTATAAGGAAGCGAAATGGAATAATATTCATCTCCCTCGTACTTTTTCTTATCTTGTCATGAAAGAAATATTATTTTATTTTAAATGATTCATTTTAATAAACGGTACTAATTCATTTATTTGTATTTGTTAATCAATAATATAGTACGTTTATCAATAATAATATACTACAAAAGGAACTTCGTTCCAACCGAGTGTTCCACGACACTCACGCATATTTTTTTTTATAATTTTATTGTTTTGTTTTTAATGTTATTTTTTTTAATTTTACCTTTGTTTATAAAATTATTTCAGAAAAAGAAAGATATAGTATAATGTAAAGGTGGAGGGTAAACAAAACATAAAGACAGTGTCCAACATACTTGAATGTGTTTTCACAACAAAGAGAATCAAAATATTCCCATACGGGCAATTCAGCACTATTCTAAACGAAATTGAATGCATACTAAATTCCCGTCCATTAATGTCTAGTACTCATCAGGAAACTTCCGATTTTACATCTTTGACACAGGGTCATTTTCTTATTGGCTGCCATTTGACATCCGTTCCTTAACAAAATCTTATAGAAATACCAGCCAAAAGATTGCGCTCTTGTAGGTGTAATGAACAGATAAGGCAGCAATTTTGCAAAGTTTGGTCTAAATATTATTTATCCACATTAAATTAAAAAATCAAATTTGATGACGGAATTTCCCAACGTCAAAAAGGTATGGGTTTTCTTCTAATAAATTATAACACCCCACCCCTTCAGTAGCCTCTAGTAGCGGTCATAAGTGCAATTTGAGGCAATGATAATAAGGTGAGAGTTTTGGAAATTCGACCTAGAAAAACGCACGAGTGTGCGTTTTTCAATTTGAAGTGAATCAATTCAAAGCGAAAAAGGTTCTGCCAATAGATACATAAAGTAGTTAGATCTTTGTTCATTAACAAAACAATAATTTTGTAAAATCTCATTTTTGCTTTGGTAATAGAACAATATTCTTTAAATTTACATTGTGTGGCATTTGTTCAACAGTTTTGAAACTGAGCCCGAGATTTTATTAGTAGCGCTGGTTATCATTATCATCATCATTACATACTTTCATAAGTCCACTGCTGAACATAGGGCTTCCCCAAGGAATGCCACAAAGCACGGTCCTGAGCCACCTGCATCCATCGACTTCCTGCATATCTTACCAGGTCGTCACTCCATCTCGTGGGGGTCGCCCTACACTTCGCCTACCGGTACGAGGCTGCCACTTGAGAACCTTTTTTCCCCATCGGTTGTCGGTTCTTCGAGCTATTTGGCCGGCCCACTGCCACTTCAGCTTACTAATCCATTGAGCTATGTCAGTTACTATCACGAAGAGAAACCCCGAGCATAGCCCTCTCCATAGCTCGCTGAGCGACCTTGAGCTTCCTAATCCGGCCAGCAGTGAAGGATCACGTCTCAGATCCGTAAGTCATCACTGGCAACACGCACTGGTTGTACAATTTCGTTTTAAGGTTTTGAGGTATGTCTAAGTAGAAGATGTGTCGTAGTTTCCCGAACGCTGCCCAGCCGAGTTAAATCCGTCGATTGACCTCTCATTCGAAGTTGGACTTACCTAGTCGGACTATTTGTCCCAGGTAAACATACTCGTAAACAACTTCGAGCTTAATGCTCCAACAACTACCGGCATAGGTGTGACATGGACGTTAAACATGATTTTTGTTGTGTCCATATTCATCTTAAGACCTATCCGTTGGGAGACACTATTGAGGTCATTGAACATAGTACTTAGGTCCTCCAGCGATTCTACCATAAGGACTATATCGTCGGCAAATCGAAGGTGAGTAATGTACTCGCCATTGATGTTAATACCGCATACTTTCCAGTCCAGCAGCTTGAAAACGTCTTCCAATGCAGCGGTGAAGAGTTTCGAGGATAAAACGTCACCCTGTCTTACACCTCTCTGCAGTTGGATAGGTTTCGTACTCTGATTCTGTACTCGGATAACCATCGTAGCTCTACTGTACAAGCACTTCAGCACTTCGATATACCGACAGTCAAGTTGGCACCGCTGAAGGGACTGCAGCACCGCCCAAATTTCGACGGAATCAAAGGCTTTCTCATAGTTCACATACGCAAGGCAAATGGGCAGATTATACTCCTCTGTCTTCTGTACAATTTGCCGAAGGGTGTGTATGTGGTCTATGATACTAAAGCCTTTTCAGAAAACGGCTTGTTCCGGAGGCTGGAAGTCGTCAAGTCTGCGTGCAAGACGATTTGTAATGACTCTCAAAACAGCAAGTAGACGCGGCTCAGAAGGGAAATCGGTCTGTAGTCCTTCAAGAGAGCGTTGTCGCCTTTCTTGAAGAACAAGACCACCGCACTTCTGCTCCACGCCTCTGGAGTAGTACCACCATGAAAGACGGAATTAAAGAACTTCTGAAGAACTTCAAGTACCGGTTTTCCTCCCGCATTCATAAGCTTCACTGTAATTCCATCCTCGCCCGGGGACTTTCTGTTTTTAAGGTGCTGGAGAGCCATTCTAATTCAACTGATGTCCGAGATATCTTCGGAATAGTGTCGGATAAAACTCGCTCTTGGATTGTTACTCACACTTGCGTGTGGCTCCAACGATGACGTGTACAGCTGCCCATAGAACCTCTTAATCTCACTCAAAATCTCAGGTGTCCCGGAAACGATGCTGCCACACTCGGTCTTCAGCTTTAACAGTTGGCTCTTTCTGGCAGACAGATCTCTGGCAAAGACTTTGGAGCCTTGGTTCCGCTCGATCGCTTCTTCAATACAAGCTGTATTGAAGTTGCGTAAGTCCCGCCGCATGCATTTGGAGATATGTCTGTTCAGTTGCCTGTATGCTGTCAAATCTGTTGAAGAATGTAGTTTCATCTCCTGTCTAACAGCCATGAGATTACGAGTGTGATCGGAGAGTTTTTGTGTTCTTCTGCGGCGGGACTTGCAGAACTTAGCTCCAAGTCTGCAGTTTTCTAGGCACTGAAAACGGTTTTGTTACTGGAGCTGAAAAGTTTTGGGACTTAACAGAGAACGAGGGGGACGGAGCGTTGACTTCATTAGACGAGACCTCTCCAACTTAACGTTTAGGTTCAGTGTGCCTCACAACCATTCGGTGATCGCTACCTGTTTTCACCCTCGCTATCACGGAGACATCACTGAACAGTTGTCGTCTGGTCTTCATAATGAAGTCAATCTCATTTTTTGTCGAACCATCGGGGATCGAACAGGTCCATAATCATAATCATAATTTATTTGCAAAAAACATGGTACATTACAGGTTGGTAAATTATTTAAGACCAGCATGCGTTGTCGAAATAAATGATATAGACGTTAATAATGTAATGACATCGTACAGATCCAAATATAAACACAACCGTAGTGGAGTCCCGCAAGGGAGTGTCCTGGGGCCTCTTCTCTTTTTGCTTTACGTGAATGACCTACCTGACTTTATCAATTGCAAGTCTGTACTTTTTGCTGACGATATTTCAATCATAATAAGTACTGACACTAAATCCAATTACAATGATAAAATAATGATAGCTGTTATAAGTGTCACAGATTGGCTATACAAGAATAGACTCGAAGTAAATTTAGGCAAAACAAAAATAATACAATTTAACCTAAGGAAATATAAAGAAACTATTGACATTAATTTAAATGGACAAAAACTAGAGGAGGTTCAAAATACAAAATTCTTGGGGATACATATTGATGATGGTTGTACTTGGCAAAGACATATTAAAGAAGTATGTACAAAAATCAATAAGTTCATTTACCCATTACGAATATTGTCAAGGACTTCATCTCAAAAAACTGCTTTACTCGCCAATCATGGCTATATAGATTCCGTTTTGAGATATGGCGTAATACTCTGGGGAAATGGATCTACAGTGAACAAAGCTTTTATTGCTCAAAAAAAGTGTGTAAGGGCAATTTGCAGGGTTGGTCCATTATATTCTTGTAGAGAACTTTTTCCAACCTTAAAAATTCTAACACTTCCTAGCATTTATATTTTCGAATTGGGTGTCTTGGTCAAAAAACATAAACAGTTTTTTACAAAAAATAGTGATGTTATTAGTTTTAATACAAGGTATAAGGATAAACTAGTTCTTCCATTCAGAAAGAAGGCAACCTCTCATAAGAGCTGTTACTCGATGGCAATAAAGGTGTTTAACAAACTGCCTAGCGACATAAAGTCATTGCCTCTTAGTAAATTTAAAAGCAAACTTTTTATGTGGTTGGTGGACAGGGCTTTCTATAATATTAAAGAGTTTTTTAATTACAAATAAATTCACTTGACCATGAATATAATATAATGTTTGTAATGTATTATGATTTTAAATATGACTACTATAATAATAAAAATAATTGTACTGTTTAAATAATAACTAATTTTAATTCAATTTAATTCAATTCAATATGTTTGTAATGAATTATGAATTTAAATATGAATACTATAATAATAATAATTGTACTGTTTAAATAAGTAATTTAAATTTAAGTGATCATATACTTAAATATTTGCACGCCCTAACAGGACAAAACATGTTGATCTTTTATTTAATGTAACAACTTATTTACCGTGTTTTATGCAAATAAATGATTCTTGATTCTTGATTCTTGATGTCATAATGTTGACATGCAAATATTTATCTAATACATAAATTACATTTTCACAACTAATATAAATAACATACTTTCAAATTCATTATAATCATTTTATTACATTTAATTTAATCAAAATAATATAATTGTAATTACTTAGTTCATTTTAATATCGATGCCTAATCCTAATCATTAAATTTAAATATTCTTCAACAGAGTAGAAGCATTGTTCCTCCAGCCATTGTTTAACAATCCTGCGAAAACTTACTTTTCGTCGTGATTGAAACTCTGTAGGCAGTGCATTCAAATTTTTTATACACATAGCTGAACAATTCTTCCTATAGAGGCTAGTGCTTGGCATTACACTATTAGTCAACCTTTCAGGTATGCCTCAAGTTCCTCTGTACAGTATCTCTTAATCTTGTGAACAAATGTATATTATTTTTAACAAAACATACCAAATTTAAGATGTACATACATGGCAGCGTCAAAATGTGTAATTTTTTAAAATACGGTTTTCACGATGCATCTGGTGCCAAGCCATGCATGCATAGCACGAATACATTTCTTTTGGGCTGTAAAGGCCTTAGCAGCATCTGTACTGTTACCCTAAAGTAAAAGACCATAATCAAGTGCAGAATAAATGTATTCATAGTACGCCGTTATTAAAGTTTCATGAGATGTAATTCTTCTCAGTCTACTAATTAGAAAAATGTAACTGTTTAAGAAAAATATAACTGTTTAAGAAAAATGTAACTGTTTATGTCCACTTCCTTTGGGGCCGCTTCCGGAAGAAAGAGTTCATCATAAAGAGTCCCTCTTTCTCCATGAAATCGGCCAGCTGCTGGCCCCTTGAGTTCCGTTGCCCTATTCCAAATTTCCCTACTTTCAGCTCACCGTTCTCTCTTGTTCCTAGTTTTGCATTGAAGTCACCCATTAACACTGTATAGTGGGTTTTGGAGGAATGCATGGCTCTAGATACATTTCCTGCACCTCCTCATCGGGGTGTGTCGACGTTGGTGCGTAAACCTGTATGACCTTCAGCGAATACCGTTTGGTGATTTTGAGTATAAGGTACACAATCCCCGTCGACATACTCTCAATCTTTACAAAGTTAACGTTAACGAGAGACTTGTGGACAATAAATCCGACACCTCCTTGGGACAGATGGTTACCCTCCCGGTGATAGAGCATGCTGCCAGATTCGAGGATTACCGTGTCCTCCTCCTCTCTTCGGACTTCGGATAATCCTATGATATTCCAGCGCAACTTGTGTATCTCTTCTTCTAGCTCCAGGATCTTCTCGTCAGTCCTCAGGGTGCGTACGTTATAAGTTGCCAGGTTAAGTCGTCGTAGGTGGCAACCGAACCTCCACCGGAGATTCTTAGCACCCCCCGCCCCGCCGTTACCATGATCGCCACCGTAGCCAGGAATAGCCGGGCCGCCGGGGACTGGGGGCCGTCTCTTTGTTACTTTCATGGGGGGGTATATGGCCATAGTTGCCACGCTTGGAGAGCGAGTTGGCAACCGTAGTTTTTTTTATTGTACTTTTACTGTTATCAGGAAGATGCTGCTGCCCATCTCCTGTCTGTTTTCCTTTGTCGCCTTTTACGACACCCACGGTAAGATATGAGGTAGTGGATATTCTTAACCGCCGCAACACGGCATAGGGCAGTAGGGCTGGTCAAATTACTATAAAAATTTTTTTATTTGCATTATACATTACTTAACAAATGCTTGTATAGTACTTAAGCAAAACTTTGTCTTTGTAAATTATTTAACTTGTATACTTTATATACTTATATAAAATTTTACGTATTCATTCATGTGAATGCTTAGAGAAATATAAGAATATATAACATTCAAATACATATATTTCGTATGTAAGCCTTATAAAGGCATAATTTGGAAGTAATATAGAATTAATATTATTTATATTTTTATATCAAATTAACTTTTATTAGCAATGTTACAACTCTAACCACCCAGATTATGTCTATGACATAAATAAATTTTTTAAACTGTACTGAACTGGCAACAATTTCTCTCTACTTCTTATAAAATGTACAAGTCAGTGCCTCTTTCAATTAAAATTTCAATATTTATTAATAAATAGTTTTATTGTGCCACAACTTAAGTAATAATGTCCTAAAAAGTGCCACTAATCAGTTGGTGTTCCTCAAGGTTCCACACGAGCTGGCATTTATAATCGATTTCATTATTTTAGAGAAAAAAAAGGTGATGGCGATAGGCCTGTAACGATAGGCCGTTTATCATCTAGGAATCGGGATTCCATGATTTATAGACATCACCTGAAGAGTATGAGTACCGAAAGAGATGCGTAGGAACCGGTGCCAACTCAACACGTCCAGAATTTCGGGGATCTCCTCAGGCCCATTAAACTTGTGGATATCCAGGGAGATTATTGCTTTGCGTACTAATCACTCTGTGAACCGCACGCGGCATCGAACACTCACAATCAGTCAGTCAGTGGTGTGTTCCCTCTGTTATCACGAGTCCAGATAGACGTAAAATGTGAGCCCAAGAGGTGTGCTTACTCCTATTAGGCGTGGGTCAGCTAGTCGTCTTCACTGTGCAGAGATGAAAGGAATGGTTGACAGATATTCCTTTGGACAGTGTTCCAGAAGGAAGGTTAACTAATTTCTCGCCAATTCAGCTAATGCACTCTGACACTGCCTTGGTTACAACTCTTTTGAAGAACCTGGAGGCAAATCTATACTTTTTCTAAAGTTCCTTGTGCTTACATTACGGAATGCCAATGCGTCAGCCCATTGATAACATTTCTGCTTATTACGTAATGTAATGTTACAGGAGCAACCCAACCAAAGATGAAATCTGCCTCTGATGGGTACCTTAGATGATGGAATAAATGATTACATTCCCTGAAGCACCACATCATTGACAAAATCAGCAACAACGCTAAGATCATCAAGCGAGAAGAAAACTCACCCGTATGAGTAGGATGCAAAGAAACTGCATCTCATCCGACTAATAGTGCCATACATGGCGGTAACTTGCAAAATGTAACCGCAATGGAAGCATGAATGGCACCATACTTTGGATCAGACAATGGTCCAAAGAGCCAAGAGGACCATCGATGAAGACCTGAATCCGTCCAGATGAGAGGACAAATTCCAACAAAGAAGAAAAACGTGTAGGCGATGAAAAGCAAAACTCTTTGCAAATGGACCCAAATTATTAGTGTGGCGTATTGATCTAATCTTGAAAAAAATATTTTGTGTTTTCAGAATTTTTTAGCAAAACTACGAATAATTTAACTTAAAGATATTGCGCTATTCTATATTATTCAACAAGTTGAGAGAACTAAAAATTGCTCATTTGTAGCAAGTGGGTAATTGCCAGGGTGAAAAAACTTTCTTGTTATTGTATTATAAATCAGAAAATTCTGAAAGTGGCATTACATTCACTATTCGACGATAAATTATGTTTTCAGCAAAATACAGAAAATGGAGTTGGATTGGATCCAAAAGTGTTTTGAATCTAGTCTTGAATATCATACTACCTTGACAATTGTAATTTTTCATTTGTAATTTTAAAAAAATGTCTCCTGTATTGCAAACAATTATTTTCACTTATCAATCAATCAATCAATGTCTTTATTCATTAACAATAAATTGTGTACGTATATTACAGCAATTTCCTTATTATATTGCTAAAACTTAACTTAGTTAAACAAAATAAATAAATTAGATAATCCAACTATAAAATAAATTAAAAAAAATATTAATTAAATTAAGTAATAAATGTCATTGTACCTTTCTTATCTGTATCATTATTCTACCTACTTAAGGCGAGACCGCGAAAAAATGCACCTCCTTTCATCGAATACTATAGGAGTATGACACGACTAATGAAACTGGAATTTTGATATAGATAAATTCATGTCTTTATCTTGAGTTTGTTTGCTCAAAAAAATGATTGTAAAATTTTGACTCGATCATAATAATTTGCGAAAACACCTCTAAAAAATCACTATAGTTGAAATTACAACGAAATTATTTAATCTAAGTATATGCTTGGAAACCACTCGAATACATTCATAACATCAATATTCGTAATTTACTTGCTCATTATTTTGATTGCTAAAAGCAATAATTTTTTAAAATATTTTAAGATTCTACGCGATTTCTAAGCGGTTTTAATAGTCGCGGGCGCTACCCAATTTTAGACCTTATGACGGCGTTTTTGAAGTTTTTATAGAAATTATGTTTTACTCTGGTTAGTCCGGCGATAGCCCGCTTCAACTGTTTTCGATGTGTCGCCTTAACGATTAATATTCATCACAAATGTTTAATAATATATTATTTACATGATATAATAAATACATAATTAAAAAGACTCCTATTATTATAGGTGGGTCAGTCCAATGATAAATGAAATGTGCCGGTCCGAATACACATACAAACACACTCCACCTCCGTTATACAGCCTATTAAAGTCGACTGCTGAACATAGGCCTCCCCTATAGATTGCATCATAGTGGAGATATTAGCCGTAGTTGTCACGTTTGACAAGCTCGATGACAACCGCAGTTATTTTTTTTTATTCGTTATCAGGAAGACGCTGCTGCCCATCTCCTGATTTGTTTCCCTCTGTCGCCTCTTATGGGATGTTATGACTCTCGATCTATACATATGAAAATGAACAGATGAAAATTGAAATCTTTCACCGCTTACCAAGGTGTTTTTGTAAACACAGTTTACGATAATTTGTATAGCTAATATTGTTGGTGCAGAAAACCACGCTGTATATGATAGTGAGATTGACGATTCACATACGCGTTCTGTGTCTAGATATTTAGTTTTTTTCAAACGAATTAGAGTGATAAACGAGCACACAAGCTACTAAATGGAAAATGGATGCTGTCGCCCATAGACACCAACATTATATTATTTTATTATAGAATACAGTCCGATTTTGAGAATGAGAGTTTTCATCAGATCTCCACGTTGACATGACATGACATTTTTATGTCAAAATACGAAAGTGAGATTTATTCATATTTTTATTAATAGTATACGAGTAAGCTAGGTTCAAATATTACATAATGTCGAGCTGTTTTCTTATCGCTGTTCAATATTACGCCCTGTAGTTTTGTGGCGTAGTGGCTTAGCTATGAGTTGCAGCGACGAAGAGCGCGGACTCGAATACCGTACGTAACAAGTATTTGTACATACTACTACATAATTGTGAGAGTTCTGGATGTTTGTCCATGCAAAATGTATGTATTTTTTTTATAGAATTGGGGTGAAAAACGTGCACACAGTCCACCTCATATAAAGTGGTTGCTGTGGCGCATAGACATCTACATCTGTCTTCGTTTGCGAAATAAAATACAGATGCGTTGTCAGCCGTGAGGACTAAGATAGAATGCCTCTTTTCCAGTAAAAAGGTATCCGGTTCTCTACACTCACCATACGAAATACAGCAGCATTAAGCTGCTATTTTACGCTGGTATTCTGTGAGAGCGTGGTCCTTCCCCGATCGAGCCAACCCATTCGTGCTACAACTATACTATTAATATAGTTGCCGCATGGCTCTACCACGTAATATGCTTACTACCTCCAAAATACAAGAGAAAATCCTAAATTGGGGGTAGGAACGCTTATAAAAAAAAGATGTTTTATTTCATATTCTTAGCTTATAGACATTACATATAGCTTACGTAACAAACAACAACAAACGTAGTGATTATATTCTCTGGTTTATTTTTTGACGTTTGACAAAACGCTCTTTACTTTAAAGTGACTATTAAGAAATAGAATCACACAAAGGAAATTCTTAGTATCTGTAGCAAGGATCTCAAAGACAAGTATTTTCAGCCAGTATCGGTATCCTCGGAGTCGACATATCGAGTGACGTGCAGTTTCGTGGTCACTTGGAAGGGAAGGCCAAATTGGCCTCTAAAAAGCTTGGCGTGCTCAGCAGAGCGGGACAGTATTTCATGCCGGCACACCGCCTGCTACTTTACAAGGCGCAAGTTCGGCCTCACATGGAATACTGTTCCCATCTCTGGGCAGGGGCTCCCCAGTGCCAGCTCCTTCCACTTGACCGCATCCAACGCAGAGCGGCTCGAATTGTCGACGACCGAGCCCTTTCCGATCGGCTCGATTCATTGGCACTGCGAAGAGATGTTGCATCCCTTTGCATTTTCTTTCGCATCTACCATGGGGAGTGCTCTGAGGAATTGTTCGGATTAATCCCAGCCGCCAAATTTCACGAACGCACATCGCGGCAGAACTCCCGATACCATCCACACCATCTGGATGATTGGCGGTCCACCACTGTGCGATTTAGAAGATGTTTTCTTCATCGCACGACCTCCTTGTGGAATAGATTACCATCAGCGATTTTTCCGGACCGATACGACTTAGGGACCTTCAAGAAAAGAGCGTACTCCTTTTTAAATGGCCGGCAACGCATCTGCGATTCCCCTGGTGTAGCAGTTGTTCATGGGCGGCGGTAGTCACTTACCATCAGGTGAGCCGCATGCTCGTTTGCCCCCTCTCCTATAAAAAAAAAGGCAAAAGAAAGACTACTATCAAAAAAGGAAAAATCTTTGACAAGTTTTATCGAAAGTAAAAATTATTATAATAAGACTTGCTCAAACAAATTCATTTTTATTTCTTCTTATGTATAATGTTTTCGGGTTGTAAAAATATAAATACATTTTCAAAATTATTACTTTTTATTTATTTAGTGAAAAACAATCTATTGTTGTTTATGTCCCACATTTTGGTTTTTTTTATAATAGAAGTTGATCCTAATCGCTCTTGGCGCTTCCTCTTAGCAGGAAGATGAATGATAACGCAATACTACATATCTCGCACCATTAATGCTGCTTACCGGCGGCGAACAGAACAACAATTTTACAATAGTCATAATATTTTATTATTCTTAATTACTTGCACGCAGACCTTACCTTTAACTTACAAATCAAGGAAGCAACTATTGAGTTCTTTTTCATTCATTTTCACAAGTCTAACTGATTCTTCCCACAACTGCTTTGCAACTTTCTCGTCATAAGCACTCCGGTGCGCTGTTGCCTGCTTGCAGTTTTTGAAGAATTCCCCGCTGACTTCACCTGCCTTCTTATCCATCGCCACGTGGATAGCAGTTTGAGCTCCTTCCCATGGTGTTTTACACAAAGTATAACACAGAAACTTTATAATTACTCCTCTGATGGAACCTGCCGAATAATAAATATTTGTCCCAACTAGACCGGGGTCTACAGAATTGATAACGACATGCGTGTACCTACTGTCCCTCAATCTACAAGTAAGTTCTCGAGCGAACAATACCAGAGCTAGCTTACTGTGAGCGTAGATTTGAATCTTGTACCAATAATTGGTTTTGTTTAAATTTTCCAAATCGATCTTGCCAATATTGTGAAGTATAGATGACATGTTTACTATCCTAGTTGGTTCCAAAGGCCTTCCTGTCTTGTTCAAAAGCGGCAGAAGTAATAGCGTTAAGAGGAAATGTCCAAAATAGTTTACTTGCATAATAAAATTCAGGCCGTCTTTGGTGAGAAAATCACCGACAATACCAACTCCAGCGTTGTTGACTAAAATGTCAAGCCTGTCTTCAGTGTTCATAATGTCTGCTGCAAAGTTCCGCACGGAATCCAGGGAGGCAAGGTCGAGGTATTTATAAATCGCTTTTTTGCTGCCGGTTTCGTCATTAACCGTTTTTATAGCGCTGGCCCCTTCTTCAGGGTAAGGGCATGCTACGATTACCTTGGCACCTCGTTCGGCGAAGTCAATAGCAATTTTTAGGCCCATGCCGGTGGTGCCGCCGGTGATGATGGTGGTCTTCCCATCAAGTCTCTTCTTCGATTTGCACATAGCGTTGGTGTTTTTCTGATGGAGTCCCACCATCACAGCTAGCAATATTATCACCACAACAATGTACAAGGTCGCGAACATTTTTGCGTTCTTCTCGCCACGATACAACTTACTACTTTAGAACGGCACTCCAACGCTTATAAATTACTTGATATTTAACAAAAAAACACTCTCACGCACATTACGAATTCTATGTGATAATTCGTAATTCGTCTCCATTCAATTAAATAAATTTAAATTTAAATATGAAGTGTTCATCCTTGCGTTTCAGTATTGTTATAGTGTAGCGCTGCTCGACAATTTTAGAATTCAAAACCGAGTGTACTTGTTATTTTATTAATAGAAACCGGTTTTGTTTCGTTTATCTCTTCGCGTGCTAGGCGGTTTGCAACCGTATTCACTCCACGAAGGTTGGATAGGCCGGCCACCGTCGCATTCAGCAACTTTAGGTACTTGTTTCTCTCTCTCGGCCTAATCGAGACGCGTTAGGCAGTCAAGGTCGTGCCTTGTTTATCATATTAAATTATTTTAAATTGCTTAAACTTTTAAGTAAATTCATACGGATATTGATTAAAATTAGTTTACGGTCGCTTCCAGTCGTTTTTACTGATTCATATCACATTATTACACTACACACCTATTATATTATATTTAATAATATATTAGCTTCATAATACCTATAGTTTGGTGCAAAAGGCGATGCAGGACAGGTGTCCGTAGCGGTTTTTTCATAAGGTGCTGCCATAGGCAGAATATTTAGGTTAATAACTATCGTATTCTTTCTCCATATAATTATTTCTTTGTTAGTAATGTGATCAAAACTGATATATTGATAAGAAGACTGGCACTATCCAAAAATATAGTTTTTTTTCAGTAGAAACGTTTAAAGATTTACGAAACAAATGCGACTGTTTTTTTTTACATTTTAATGACATATTAGTAGTAAGAAAAGCAAAATAATAAGGAAAATAAGAGCATTTGTTATACGTTTTCTGCAACGCCTTAGAACAGTTAAATACTAATATATTTGGGAATATAAGAGCCAGTTAATTTGCACTTCTATTAAATACTTTTAGATTTAAATGTTAAATCATAATACGTTATGAAGCCTAGGTAGTGCAAAATGTTGACAGACAAACTTTATATTGGCAATACTATCTAACAAATATAACTGATATTGGGAGCCTTGTCAAAATTTTGTAATCGAACATTCGTATAAGTAGTAAAAATTATTCCTTAAATCTTTGAAAAATAAGCAATTATCAAAATAAGGTTTGTATGAAAACCATTATGATGTTCAATGAGTAAAATTTTGTACTTAACGATTGAGATCAATTTATTAATTCAAATATACTATTGAGATTAAATTTATAATTAAAATGAAGAGATGCGTCATCAAATTTTTACATAGTATTATCAAAATAGAAAGATTCGTAATAATTAGGAATGAGATTTTGGTCTTTTGGTCTTGTTTGGAAAATTGATAAGGGCGTGCTTCGGTGGTTTGGGCACGTTGAGCGAATGAGTGAAGACCGAATGGTGAAGAAAATATATAGCGCGAAAGTTAATATTAAAAGGTGTCGAGGTAGACCGAGACTAACTTTCGAAGACCATGTGAGCAAATTGCTCGAAGAGGGTAGAGTCAAGAGTACTCGTATACCTAGACGTGCATGTATGAAGAAGATAATGAATCTGAAAGAAGCGAAAGAGGTATGTAAGGATCGTGACACTTGGCGATCTGTTCTCTCTGGCTACCCCGTCAGGGATTGTGCGTGAAGATAAGTAAGTAAGTAAGTAAGATTTTGGTCAATCAACGACTTTTTGTCGTTTCTCGTCCTTTCAGCCAAAGGAAGATTAGTATTGTAAAGAGGTTTCAGGTGATAATTGGCATTGTAATCTTGGTGCCTATTTTGTGATGACTGTTGCCTGCAAGTAGGTAGTTATTCTATTAGTTTCAAGTCTAATCCCTTTAAAGTTCGGTTCTAAGTAAGAGTTGTTATAAAATATTATAACTTCAATATGTTCGTTTTTTACCACTTTAATATATTTTTTATATTAAGTCAGCCCAAGATACGCATGGAATTTTATTTCGTACGTCATAAAACCTGTCGTATTTTTGGTATTAACCAACGTTTATCAACAAGTTAATATTACCACCAGCGATTTTTCCAGACTGATGCGACTTAGGGAACTCCAAGAAAAGAGCCTACTCCTCTTTAAAAGGCCGACAAAGCATTTGCAATTCCCTTGGTGTTCCTGCTGTTCATGGACTGTGGTAGTCACTTACCATCAGGTGAGCCACATGCCCGTTTGCCTCTCTCCTGTAAAAAAATGAACTTTTCGCATTACATAACTAATCTAAGATATTAATATTTTTTAATATAAATTTTCTCTCGACATTTATTACATGAACTATAAAATAAGATCCTCGTTTAATTTATAACAAACTTCTCTTAGTTTATATCCCCAATTCTGTATTTTCACGGGTTCACGGCCGTGTAATTAATTTTATAATTATTTATAATTTGATATTTCGATTTATTCAAACCTATGTGTTGAAAATACTTACTGTATTTATTTTTTTCATCAAATCTTTCACGAAATTATACAATCCTTGGCATTCAAACCAAAATTTTAATTATTTTAACCTGTCTTGTCCCATAGCACAATAAAAGATAATGATTTTTCTTTAGTTATTGATAAACCTATTTTTCTTGTTATACTTGTTGAAACTAACTTGTTTGTTCTTTTTTTATATATTTTTTTAATTAGAATTTATTTCCAACATTATAAAAATTGTACCGACGGTGTCAGCTTCACAGCCTGCCGTAGAATTTAATAACTCTATTAGTAATTCCTCTAATGACACAAATTTTTCCCTTTTTTCGGAGCAAATTTACAATTATCATCGTAATGTACCAATGTCAATCCTTCTCAAAGTTTACCGCTGCCTCTCAAGACTTCTATGCAATCTTTACAAATTTCTGGAAAATACACTTTAGAAGCATTTTCGAATGGCTCTGCGGGCGGCAATGACAGAATTACGCCTCAACATCTTAAAGATCTTGTAAGCGCTTCTGCCGGTGACGCCGGCGGAGTACTTCTTATTGACATTATAAATTATGTAACTTTATGTTTTCTGGAAATGTTAAGTCAAATTTCATTCCTTTTTAGATGGAATAAAATTATGTGCCTTCAAAAAAAAAAGATAACGGTATCCGTACTATATCCGCTGGTTCAACATTTCGACGCTTAACTTCAAAGTTGCAGGAACATAATCTCTAATCTTAAGACAAAATTTCAGCCTACTCAACTAGGCTTTGGCACTAGAGGTGGCTGTGAGGCAGCGGTACAATCAGTGCGTACTTTTTTAACAAACTCTGGTGGAGATGTTCTTGTGAAGCTTGACCTAAGTAATGCTTCTGACTTAATGGATAGGGTAAACCTGCTAAAAGAAGTGTATAACAATACTCCCGAAATTTATCATTATTTCTGGTAATGTTAAGGTCAAAATACTAACTTGTTTTACGAAAACCATATTATTGATTCCACTACGTCCAGCACTTTTCAGTTTGGGAATTCAACCCATTATTTCAAATTTGAAATCCAAGCTGAATGTATGGTACCTGGACGATGGTACACTGGGAGGTAGAGCAGATGACATCCTCAGTGATCTGACTCATATATTTCGAAATTTTAAAAATATTGTTCTTGAACCAAATAGCAATTAAAGTGAAATATTTTTTTCCAATAATTTATCTAGTTCTTACACAGATACTTTAATTCAAAATTTAAATTATATGTCTCCAGGAATAAAAACTGTCAGTACGGAATCGCTATACCTGCTAGGTGCCCGTTGTTTTTCGATAGTATTAAACCTGTTTTAAAAACAAAATTTGATCAGTTTTTAATACAACGTTGATAAATTGTATAAATGAAACCCCCATATTGTCTTCTTCTACCAAGATTTACATACTTATTCCGCTCGAGTCCAGCCTGGAAATGTTCGGATATTTTAAAAGATATTGATAATAATCTTGAAATAGCTATAGAAAAAATTCTATATTTAACTCTAAATACAACGGACTGGATTCAAGGTACTTTACCTATAAAATTTGGTAATATTGGTGTATGAAATCTTTCTAGCGTTGCATTGCCTGCTTTCCTTGCTTCCGTGCATGGTGACAGTGACTGATGCAACATAATTTTAAATTATAAAGTAGACATGTGCTTTGCTACAGAGGCAAGACAGATATGGTGAACGTTCTGTCTCGGCGAAAATGTTCCACTGGAAGTTAACAAACAAAAACAGTGGGATATTCCATTGATACAGAGCGTGCAGCAAGATTTGTTTCATAATAATTTCCATAGTGACTAAGATCAGGTTCCATCTAGTTGTTTCGACTAAATTCAAATTCAAATTCAAATTCTTTATTCCATAACTTAATCTATTACATCAAATTGTGGTTGGAGCTTCCTTTTAAGAAAAGGATTTGCTTGTACTAGGAAGCACCACTCTTCCAAACAGTGGGTATACAACACTAAGTTAAGGCAAAGACTAATAGAAAGTTAGTTATTAAATTATAAAAGTATAAAAAAAAATACCAACAATGAATTTAGGGTTATAAATATGGTGCTTGCGTGCGTACCAGTGTGTGTGTGTGTGTGTGTGTGTGTGTGTGTGTGTGTGTGTGTGTGTGTGTGTGTGTGTGTGTGTGTGTGTGTGTGTGTGTGTGTGTGTGTGTGTGTGTGCGTGCGTGTGTATGTGTGTGTGTTTGTGCGTGCGTGTATGTTATATGTGTGCATGTGGGTGCATGTATAGTGCATGGTGCATGTATGTATAGAATATGTATTTTTGTGAATTATATATTATAGTGTGGAATATTACACATATTCGATTGTTGGTTTGTTAGCCCTACGACTGTGTCTTGGGATCAGAAGTTATCATTGTTCAATGAATAACTTTCTCTAACTGTCACCAAAAGTTGCATAGCACTCAGTTGCGCTTATGGGTGATGAATGACACTCTCAATTTCTTCATAGTTTTTTGTGATTAACCATTTCTCTAGTGTCTTTTTACATTCAATATGTGATAGAGGGTAAATATTGAGTTTTTTATTAAGTTTATTATATATGTAAGCAGACTGACTGTTATATTGCCTCTTTGCAAATACCGATCTAACCCGAGGCTGTGGAACAACATTAACGATCGTCCTACGATTGCTTTTTTTTGGGTCATAGGAAATCGACTTGTGCTTTCTAATGACAATGCGTAGTAGGTACAACTTTCTTACAGATAAGAGACCACTATTCAGATATAAGTTATCAGTTGGGGATCTATATGGTAAGAAGAACATTACTTTCAGAAGAGCTCTTTGTGCTCTTTCCAGATTTAAGAAACTCGTTTTTATCGCACCTCCCCAAACTGATATGCAGTAGGTAATAACTGATTCGGCAAGTGCGCGGTAGATTTTACGTAGAAGGTCCAGTCGAGCCACGTGTCGCAGAGTCTTAAATGACCAGATTAATTTCCTGACTCTGCTTGTGAGTTGGTCTATATGCTGATGCCAGGACAAACGCTGATCCAACATTACACCAAGGTATCTCGTATTAGAAACCTTTTTTAACTCAGGACAAGAGCAATCCGAGACCGAGTGATTATTGCAATAATGTAGCTTAATATTAAAGTAATCTGGGGGCTGCGCGTTGTTGTATTTGGTAAAACATATATAGTTAGTTTTAAGTAAATTTAAAGTGAGTAGGTTTTTGTTTAACCAGGATCCTAATTTTACTAAGCCAGTCTCCACACGATTTTTAAGTTGCTGCCAATCATTAGCAGAGAAAACAATAGCTGTATCGTCCGCATATGAGAAGATGTCACCACCCTCTATCTGCATATTACACAAACTATTGATGTAGACCAAGAACAAAGTGGGACCCAACACACTGCCCTGCGGGACACCATATGTGACAGTAGCCTCAGAACTAGTTATTGAGCCGATTTTGACACGAGTTTTACGATTGCTGAGATAGTCACCAAGAAGTTTTAGCGGAATACCTCTAACACCATGATTGTAAAGGTTTTGTAGTAGAATAGGGACGGAAACTGTGTCGAAGGCCTTTTTTAAATCTAAGAAGACAGCTAGACATTTTCTTCCGTAATCAACATGGTTTACCGTCAGTAGTCGTAGTCGTAGTCGTAGTCAGTGCTGTAATTGCGTCTTCCGTAGATAGATTCTGACGGAAGCCGAATTGTGATGTTGAAAGTATATTAAATTTTGAAAAAAACTTTATTAATCTAATGTTTATTAATTTCTCAAGTATCTTTGCTATTACAGATATCACCGATATCAGCCTATAGTTTGAAGGATTAAACTTGTCACCACTTTTATATACAGGTGTGATAATAGTCTGTTTAAGAGCTAACGGGAAGATGCCTTGTTCAAAACAAAGGTTAGCTAGGTGAACAAGAATTGGTATAATCTCTTTATTGGCACTTTTTAGAAAATGAGCTGGTATATTGTCATAACCAGGGGCACTGTCTGATTTCATGGACATGAGCAGACTATATATCTCTTCACGGTCGGTGTCAAAAATAACAAAAGATATAACTTGAGTATTTGTTATGATATTAGTATTAGTAGCTTGTTGTGTTGTGTTTTTAATATTTCCTTCTGCTAACTGTTGCCCTACCGTAGCAAAGTAGCTGTTAACAGTGTCAACAGATTCCTGTTTGTGAGTTTTTTTGGGTTTCTGATAGCTAGTTTTAGTTGATTTTAATTACAAAAATTACGGTAACGTTTATATGTGATTTTGAAAATCTCGTTTTCTGGATTTAATTTTACCTTACGTTGCATATCGTTCCTATTTTTAATGCAGCGGAGAACTCCCAGGGTAATCCAAGGTTTGATTATTCTATTTTTTCTAGGAATCGAAATTTGTTTCATGTTGGATTGAAGGCACTTCTGCATAGTTAATGTGAGCTGCTCTACTATGAAATTCGGGTCATTAACTGTTAATAAGTTATATAAATCTGTGGTTTTTAGAATTTTAAGTGCTTCTTCGAAGTTTGTAGTTAATTTAGTTTTCTTTTTAATATTGATATTTATATTTGATATTTTAACCAAAATTGTAAAGTGGTCTGTGATACTAGAGTCAATAACTGCAATGGACGCTGTTTTATAACCTTTACTAAATTTTATTATGAAATGATCAAGACAATTTTCTCCTCTTGTTGGTAGGAGATGTCCTGGTAGCATTCCGTGCATGGCAAGCATATTAAGATAATTTGTTCTATTATTGCGTTCTTGTGTTGTTTCATCCGTTTTAAATATTAAGTTAATATTTATGTCACCTGTAATAATTATATTACTGCATTTATTAATAGTACTTAAGTGTGAATTCAAAGAGTTTATAAAATCGTCAGCGTTTTTAATTGATGGGGAACGATAAATGCCAATAATAATTAGTTCAGACGTGGTAATTTGTAAGCATGACGCATGGGTAAGTTTTATTTCAGTTATTGAAGCCGCGATTGTATCTCTAATAAAAGCAACCACTCCATCAGCATGATTTAAGTGTTTAGTTGTATTAAATGAAATAAATGAATTAATTTGCGGAATATGCTTGTCAGTATGGAGTCTACATTCAGTAAGAATAATTAAATCTACTTTTGTTTTAAAGTCGCACAGGTTTATTTGAAAGTCAGCTAAATTAGCGTAAATGCTCCGGATGTTCTGTGACACTATAACAAAGTCGGACATGTGAACTGGCATCAGTGTAGGCAGATCATCAGTACGACAAACAAAGGCAGAGGCTATTTCTGTGTTGTCTATTTCATTCATATTTGTAAGAACATTATTCATGTTTCATGACAAAAAGGAAACGTGTTACTTTATCTGTTGCTTTTGAATGTGATGATGGTGCTATAAGATTAAGTTTTTCTGTAAACTGCAAATAATTGCAGGTTTTAATGTTGAAAAGACGATTGGAAGGTGAATTTATGGACGAAGTTTTAGGGTGATTTAAAAAAAAAAAAAAAGAAAAAAAAAAGAAAGATTGTTTGTAATTATTAGAACTATATATGTGTATGCAAGTGTTTGATGTGTGCGTTGTGTGTGAGAATTTAGGTTTATATTAATGCTTTTTTTAACTGAAAACAGATACACATGATAAAACATAAAATATACTAACATATAAGGAATAAGATCTAGTCATTTTGCCAATTTTAGGTTGTGTACCTGTGATTCGCTTCTAACAAGAATGATAGGTGAGTTTTCATCCTTCCGGAGATACACACGTCCAAAGGCGGTCCAGCAGAACTTATATTCTTCGGATCTTGCGAATTCACGGGCAATGAAGTGTATACGAGCACCTCGAGCAGTTAATTGTTCTGACACAAAGATGGGGGTTTCTTCGTTTTTGGTGGCTCCTAAGTGCTTGGCTCGTAGTTTTTCTTTATTTTTAATGTTAAAGAGTTTGCACATCTTTAAGATATCTGACTTTAGTAATGTTGACGAGAGCTCAACCACGACGGGTGAGCTTTTATCAGGATTTTTCTTGCCACGCATTCTGTAAATATCCTTGATGTCTTCCTTTCTAACGTTGCAGTTAATGCTCTTTGAGAGGCACGTTATCATATTTGTGAGATTTTCTTTTGATTCGCTAGTAATTAGAGGAACGTTTTTGAGTTCGATAGTGGATTTACGATTTACACGCTGCAGGTCCTCGATTTTATCCTCGAGGATTGTAATATAGTCCTTATCTTTTCTAGACTGAATTTCGAACTGTTCCACTTTCTTTTTCAGCTCTTCATTTTGGGCCGTGAGAAAACCGAGGCACTCTTGTATGCTATTGCTAGTTTGTTTGATTTCAGTTTGAGACGTTACAATCTTTTTCAGTTCAGCTTGTTGTGCAGCAAACAGCGAAGTAATCATGTTCTTCATGTCATCTTTAAACGTGTTAAATTCATCCTCGAATTCGTGTTCTCGGCTTCGTTTTTGTCGTTGGTAAACATAGTTAGGTGGTGTTTGCACTCCACTAGCCTGTTCGGCAATATTAGAGTCCGAGACCGAAGCATGCATACTTTCCTGTCCGTTCGCTACGAGGGCGCAATGATTATAGGTGAAGGTAAAGCGCGGCGCTCGATATCGCGATGTTAATAAACAAACATGCTCACTGCTGTTTCGACGCAATCGCTCCAAAGTACCAGGACGACAGCAAAGCGTGGAGATTCGTTACTGTAGATAGGCGTCGTCGTAGCAGATAGTGGTGACTCGTAGCACAGTTCGTACGCGCCTACGGCAGGTGTGCCGGTATTGTGCTACGTCAAGTCGGTGGGCGGAGCTAAGACTGCAGTACGATTACTCTCGTAGCGGCCCGCGTAACTTATGCTTCACTCATGCACTCCTAGTATTACATTCGATTTTACTAGTTTTAAATTATTTAAAAATAAGAAAAATAGTGACAGTGCAGACAGACAGACGTGCACTCCGAGAGCGGTCCGAGAGGGAAGAGGGAAAAAAGAATCTATTCACTGGTTACACGCTTTACCATCAAGTAATCTCGGTACATTACTTGATGGGGAAAGCTTGCGCATCGCCGTAGGATTGCAACTAGGAGCGGCGCTTTGTCAACCTCATCAGTGCCCCTGTGATAGCAGCGTCGACAAGTTTGGGCTCCACGAACTTTCATGTAAGAAAAGTGCTGGTAGGTTTTCACAAGATGGTTCTTTGAACGATGTCATCCGAAGGGCTTTTGTCTCTATAAATGTTCCCTCGCTTTTAGAATATTTAGAGTCGATAGCAAGAGACCCCACGGTATGACATTGGTCAGTTGGGAGAGATCTAAAGCCCGGGGCGGCATCAGAGGCAGCTGAACGTAGTAAGTGGCGTAAATATGAGTCTCTGAGAGATGACTACATATTTGTGCCATTTGCTGTAAAGACTATCGGTCCGTGGGGTTCACGTGCGGTGAAGTTTTTTTTATAGGATAGGGTGACAAACGAGCACACAGTCCACCTGATGGTAAGTGGTATCTGTGGCCCATAGACATCTACATCTATCCTCGTTTGCGCATTAAAATGCAGATGCGTTGTCACCCGTGAGTACTAAGATGGAATGCCTCTTTTCCGGTAAAAAGTGTCTCCGGTTCTCTACATTCACCATAAGAAACCCAGCAGCATTAAGCTGCTATTTAACGCTGGTATTCTGTGAGAGCGTGGTGGAGCCGACCCATTCGTGCTACAACTATACCCGATATATAGCTGCAGCATGGCTCTACCACTAAAGGAACTCCATCCGCGACTAGTCGTTGCGGCTGTTGATAAGAGAGTTGGTTCTTTTCTCGCTCAAAGGCTAAGTATAGCCATTCAGCGGGGAAACACTGCCAGTGTTCTTGGTACGATATAGCGGGGAGTAAGACTGTATGATAATTAAGATCGATTTTTTTATTGATGAATCATCATGGAAGTGGGAATACTACATGACGTCTGCATTTTTCCTTAAATCATTACCAATGTTATTGATGTAATTAAAATCCAATCTCCAAAATTATTATATTATAAATTGAAAATATTATTTAAACAATGTATATTATATAAATTATAAACTATCTAAACGTTGATTTCAGGCGTCCATAATTTAATAGCCTCCAAATAATCAGCCTTAATTACGTATTTAATGGGAAATTGCTATCAGCAATCAGTACTGAAAGCTATTTGTGATTAGCTAATTAAAATTTAGTTTCATTAAAATTAGAAACATATTGTATTAAAGTACTTTAGTATGTGTTTAGGCGTGCCACATCAACTTTATCGAACAAATAGCATTTTTAAGTTGAACAAACCTAATTTTATGGATTTATGCCTTTTAATTTATTTTAATTTCCCGATGTTAATATTGCAGTGCCCATGGTCCATGGTGGTTTTACGTGGTAGAGCCATGCTGCAGAGAACCGGAAACCCATTTCACTAGAAACAAGGTATTCTATCTTAGTTATCAGGGGTGACAGCGCATCTGTGTCTGTTTAAATATTGTAGATGTATATGGGCCACATTATCTACTTACCATCAGGTGGACTGTGTGCTCGTATGTTACCTGAGACAAACGTCTAAAATTTTCACGGGGGGACTCCTGTGAAGCACCTGAAACGTTTTGTATTATATCATGTCAATATGGTGTACCGCCAACTATCGGAGTCCATAATAAGGTCTTCCTTTCATTTCCCACAGTCTCATTTTACAACACATACAGGACGAAATTGGATCCATTCACTTTACTACATACTCATCATAATCTTTGACCGCCACCATACCGGCTAATCAGTCAAATGTGCGGGAGATACTACAGTCCATGTCACACGTGTATGCTCTAGCATAGATACACTACCACATAAAAAAGTCCCACTGGGTTTCTTGCTGGTTTTTCTGAATTAAAAATTATTAAAGATATTATAGATGCCCCAATGTAAACCCTAGATTCAATCTTTATCATTATAGCAAATAGAGCTATAAGATACATCATTACAAACAAGGAAGTACCTGCAGTAGAATCAACAGTGATTGTGTCATCCATTCCATCCATTACAGCCTATAAAAGTTCACTGCTGAAAATAGGCCTCGTTCATAGATTGCTTCATAGTGAGATTTTGCTATTGTTGCCACGCTCGACAGGCGGGTTGCCAATCGCGATTTTTCACAATTTTGAGGAGTTTTTGCCAGCAAGATGGCGCTGCACATCTCCTGTGCCGATTCCCCTCAGTCACCTCTTATAACACCCACGGGACGATATTGGGTAGTTGATATTCTTACACCGTCACTGTAGGACTTGAACATATAGGGATATACCAAATAGTTGACAAATTGCTCCGTGTGGGTTCGGCGTTTCGTTTTGACGCACACAAAACGCTACCAAACCGCCAAGTAAATATATTTTTTCTGTTAAAATACATTTTATTTAACACTTGACATAAATGAATTTAGTGTAGAAAAATGGTGTTATATTTATATACGAAACATACTCCTGACAAGTGTGAAATGTGTGAGAAATGTGACCCCTGGGTTATAGTTTGTAAGTAGTGTGTGTTAGTAAGTAAAAACTTTGCCAGTCGCGTCTACAGTTTATCTCTGTCATCCACCTTTCACAAAGTACTGGTATTCGGGTCCGTGTTTCGGGTAGCTAAGTGAAATATTATATAGCGGACAGGTTAAGGATATTAATAAAACTCTTCATGTGAATGACGTGAAGTCGTGTAAAGAAAATGCTTGTACATTTTTGAAACTATTATTGTGTTTTTAAATTATCAAATGACTTTTTCCTTCTTCTTTTCATTTTCAGCCAATAAGAGTTCACTTTACCATTGTTACCTATAATTTTACATATACAGATTTGCATTTTACTCATACGTATTGGCGATAAAAGTATAGCACTTACGGCTATTTACGCGTGGTAGACTCATGCTGCAGCGGTATTAGGGTTGTAACATGTATGGGTCGGCTTGACGGGAGAAAGAACACGCTCTCACAGAATACCAGCGAAGACCCCTTTTTAATGGAAAGTAGGCATTTCATGCAAGTCCTTGGGCCTCCATCTGCGTTTTGATTTTTCAATGAGAATTGATGTGGATATCAATGGGTTCTAGCGTCCACTTGACATCGAGTGGACTGTGTACTCGTTCGCTCGACACAATCCCTACTTTTTTCCTAAAACAAACTAAGGATAACCTTGTCCCTTTGGTAAGCGATCTTGCCAACCTGTGTTTACGCACAGGAATCTTCCCATACCTCCTTAAGCGCTCCATTGTTACCCCTGTGTATAAAAGTGAAGATAAGGACTACGTTAACAACTAACGACCTATATCTATGCTGATCTCCATTTCTAAAATCATTGAGAAGCTCTTGAATTCTAGAATAGTAAGTTACTTGACTAAGTTTCACATTCTACCTACCTCTAAATATAGTTTTAGGAAGGGAATGTCGACGTAAATCTTATATCCGTTATAAAAAAAAACAAGTAGACAAAGGCAAGAAATGTCTAGTAGTCTTTCTTGGCCTCAAGAAAGCCTGCGACACCGTCTCTGTCTCCATTCTTATACACAGGCTAGAAGGAATGGGATTCCATGACTTTGCTCTGTCCCTTCTCAGCAGCTACCTTCAACCCAGAAAGCAGGGGGTAAAAATCAATAACTTAAGAAGTGAAGAAGTAAATGTAACGATTGGTGTCCCGCAGGGCAATGTTGTCGGCTCAATGCTCTTTTTGATATATATTAATAAGCTCTGCAACATTGGTAACGTTGGGGGGAGGATACTATCCTATGCGCATGACACCGCTATTATTTTAACCACTAAGGCCTAGGATGAAATTAGGATGGAGGCTGAGAGGGGACTAGCTAAAGTCAGCCACTGGCTTAGTGAGAATCTCCTTAGTCTTAACACCCAAAAAAGAAATTATGTATGCTTCGCTCCATATATAAATTCGCAGCCGTCACCTAATTTTGAAATCAAAATTCATTTCTGTGCTACCCCTTTCTCTATCTAACACATGTAATTACCCAATAATTTAGAGCCTGTGTTAAATACCTCGGAGTCTTTGTGTAAGTTGGTATCCACTCCTAGAACTAACTATAGACCTGAACTTGTTGTAAATAACACACACAGACACAATACACACACACACACACACACACATACACACACACACACACACACACACACACACACACACACACACACACACACACACACACACACACACACGAACTCACGCACGCACGCACGCTCGCACGCACGCACGGACGCACGCAGGAAAGCACGCATGCACGCACGCATGCACGCACGCATGCACGCACGCACGCACGCTCGCACGCACGCACGCAAGCACGCACACAATCACGCACGCATGCACGTACGCACGCACGCACGCACGCATCCACGCACGCACCCACGCACGCACGGTCGCGTTCATACACGGACGCACGCCCGACCGCACGCACCCTCGCACACACGCACGCACGCACGCACGCACGCATGCACGCACGCACGCACTCAAAAACGCACGCACGCACGCACGATCCCAGGCACGCACGCACGCACGAATGCACGCACGCACGCACGCACGCACGAACTCACGCACGCACACACACACACACACACACACACACACACACACACACACACACACACACACACATTATAAACTAACACACTTCGGACTCAACAACTCAGGTATACACTCCTTTCTTCCTTTATTGTATACTGCATCAAGAAATGTACTATAAAGTTTCAAATTTAGCGATTTTGATATTTTGAGGTAAATCTAAGTTGTTATGATTACATAGGAAGCGCAAGGCTCTCAAAACACAGGTATGATTACTTTCTGGGAGACCTCGGCAAATTAATTGTAAAAGATTTACTGAAATGAAGCATTTTTTTTAAATGTGGATTAACATGGATATCTATGAGTCGTAGCATCCACTTGCCATCGAGTGGACTGTGTATTCGTTTGTAATCCCTATTCTATAAAAACGGACTGTCCCCTTAATCGTAAATTGTGACATATATTATAACATTAGTAGGAAGTAGGATTAATAGGATTTATAGTGATTGTTACAAGATCCAATATATATACCAATGTGAACGTTAGCTAAAAAAAGGATAATGTATTTACGTTAGCAAATTCATTCACTTTGTAGGGAGAAGAACGGAATCGCCTGTATACATTAAATATTTATGGACTAAACGAGAGTGAGGTCTCGTGTGTATATTCAAGGTTTGCAACATATTATTTATCTATATACCTGTCTCTTTCCAAAATCATTTTGTGAAAGGATAGAAAACCAAGCAATGCAAATTTAAGCATTTCTTATATAGACGTCAAGTTTCAGACACAAGGTTGTCATTTATTTAACAATTAATTATTATTATAATAATAAAAAACTAAAGCTTAAAATTAAAATTATAGTACAGTCCTACTGCCTGCGGAATAATGCCAAGAACGCTAGCTGCGTTTCCTCTCTGATTGTTTTAGCCTTTCTAAAAACAGACCAGACATCTTGTCATTAGCGGTGAGATGGGGAGGTCTTAATTGAACAGTGAATAATCCTCGAAGAACAAAAAATTTATCACAAACTCACAAACACACATACACACACACACACGCACACACAGAGAAAGAGAGAGAGACATGCACACAAACACGCAAACGCACAAGAAATCGCACACACACACGCACACGCAAACGCACACGCACACGCACAGGCTCACGCAAAGCATACGCACACACACGCGGACACGCACACGCACATGCACATGAAACAGAAACAGAAACGGAAACTTTTTTATTCAATATAGATTATAAATAATACTTATTGAAAGTCACTCTTTTGTTTGATTACCACTGGTTCGGAAAAAACCTCTAGCCTGGAAAGAACCAGCAAGAAACCCAGCGGGACTTTTTTTTAAAATAACAGCTTACAACCATGATGTTACATAAATTAACAACACAACAAATTAGGAATAGCTTGGTAGCGATCACCTCATTTCCAGGGGTTATTATCATCCATAAACTCCTTAATATTATAATTACCCTTTTTATACAAACTTAGTTTAATAAAGTTTTTGAAATTTGAGCAGGTCAAACTTTGTATATTTTCTGGAATTTTGTTGTTAAAGCGTATACATCGCCCCAAGAATGAATTTCTGACTCGATGGAGTCGAGTAACTGGTACTACTAGCTTGTGTCTGTTCCTAGTCTTTACAGAATGAATATCACTTATTTTTGTAAAACTACTTTTATTTTTGTGTACGTACATTACATTTTCATAAATGTATTGAGAGGCCAAAGTTAATATATTAATTTCCTTAATTTTGTCGCAGCGACTCTTTAGGCTTTAAATCAAAAATTGCTCTTATGGCCCTCTTCTGTAAAACAAACATAATTTCAGTGACAGCTGTCCCCATAGCAAAATACCATACGACATTATGCTATGGAAATAGCTAAAGTAAACTAGTCTAGCTGTTTCAACACTGGTTAGACTTCTAATCTTTTTTACAGCATATGCTGCAGAACTAAGTCTGCTTGCTAGTTTTGATATATGGAGGCTCCATTGAAGCTTCGCGTCTAGTGTGATTCCAAGAAAAATGGTCGTATCTACACGACTCAGTTTCTCCCCATTTAAAACTACATTAATATTTAATTGTTTGACATTTGGAGCCATGAATTTCATACATTTCGTTTTAATGCAATTTAAATGCAAATTATTAACATCGAACCAATTTACTAATTTAGATATAGCATTATTTACTTCGTCATATTTTAGTAATTGTCGACTTAATTTGAAAATTAAAGAAGTGCATGCACACACACAAGCACACGCAATTGCACACGCACACGCACACGCAAGCGCACGTACACAAACACGTGTACGCGCGCAAGTGCACGCGTATGCGCACACATACACGCCCAGGCACAGGCACACACACACGCACACGCACATGCACGCACGCGTGTGTATACGATGCACACATGCACACGCACGCTCACGCGCATACAAAAAAGTAAAGGCTTTATTCTAATTTATTTATACATATGCAATATAAATGCAATTTTCAATTTGTTTAATCGCCATATTTTGCGTGTGGTGATCATGATGGGGAAGAAAGGTTCGCGAGTGACGGCAGCTTCACACCGGCAGGCAAAGTGTAGGGCGTCCTCCCACTAGATGGACTGATCTGGTAAGACATGCAGGAAGTCAATGGATGGAGGTAGATCAGGACCGTGCTTTGTGGCATTCTATAGGGAAGGCCTATGTTCACCAGTGGACACGTGAAGGGTTGTAATGGTGATGATGATGAAGTCCGAAATTAAACTTGATAATTGGAAGAAGCGATTTGGCAATCAGTGCACAAAGTTTACAAAGCTGAGTTTGCATCTTTAGTAAATATAGATTATATTATAGATAGCATAGATTTATATATTATAGATAGCATTAAGCTGCTATTTGATGCTGGTATTCTGTGGGAGCGTGGTCCTTCCCCAGTCGAGTCGACCCATTCGTGCAACTAAACTATTAATATAGCTGCAGCATGGCTCTACCACTTATAAAATTTACAATACACAATATAAAACGTATTTTATTTACATCTTTATTTATTAATTTAGTATTGCATCCTGCAACATTACTTTACAGTACAACCATAAATATAGAGATACTTTACCGTATACCGGTATCGCCGACAATAACAACTAATAGTGAGGGTGAGGGAAAAAACTTATTATTTGTTGACTGTGTGACCTGATATTTCAATATTTAAACGGGCCGTTATTTTAAAAAGTGTTATTGAAATATTTATTAATAATGTATTTGTACTTATAAATTAATTTAAAATAATATCTTCATTAATAAATCTTTTCAAGCAGTGCTGAGGCAAGATGAGTCATGTCACAGCTATAGTTAGATTAGGTTAGATAAGATTACGACGGGCTTTTTTACGCGCCTGCAGGTGTAAGTGCCTATTTTGCGTGTGTTGATCATAAAAGTCATAAAATCTCCGCGAAGAAGTTCAACAGTCCTTTGACATTGCGAGGAACTTCGGAGAGTGATCCCGGCGTGCCGAAATGTTCAGTCCTGAATACAACGACCTCCGGACATGCCAGCAACACGTAGGCCACCGTTTCTTCCTTCCCCCATACAAGCCCTGTACAGGGGACTATCTGTGACACCTATGGTAAATAAATGTTTGTTAAAACAGCCGTCTCCTGTAATAGCACTTCTTACTATCCTGCTTTGTGGCTTGTTCAATCTCATTAAAACCTATATATTAATTGAAGCACAAATGGCTTGGATTGGCCTGGACTTTGAACTCCATCTTAGTCCTAAGGGGTGACAACACAGCTTCTTTTTTGATTCCTTAACGACGATAGATATAGATGTCTATAGGCAACAGCATCCACTTACCATCAGGTGGTCTTTTCCACTTACCATCAGGTGTTCTTTAGTCTACAAAATAAAGATGTCTAATGATCTAGCATAATTAGCATTAATCACAGCTCTTAAACATAATCAATATGAATAGCTAGCTAATATATGAAAATCAATATAAATATAATAGCTGTTAGACGGGAAATGAAGCTGCAGTCTTCAGTAGATTTGACAGCATACAGGCAACTAAATAGACAGATCTCTAAACTCCAAATGCATGCGGCAGAACTTATGCAACATTAATACTGCTCATATAGAAGAAGTGATCGAGCGAAACCAGGGCTTTTGGAGCCTTGGTTTTGCTCGATCCCTTTTACAGATCTGTCTGCTAGAAAGAGCCAACTGTCGAAGCTGAAGACCGAGTCTGGCAGCGTCGTTACGGGACATCTGAGATTTAGAGTGAGATTGAGAAGTTCTATGGGCAGCTATACACATCATTGTTGGAGCCACACGCAAGTGTGAGTAACGATCCAAGAGCAAGTCTTATCCGACACTATTCCGATGATATTCCAGACGTCAGTCTGAGCGAGATAAGAATGGCTCTCTAGCACCTTAAAAACGACAATGTCCCAGGCGAAGATGGAATAACACCGGAGCTTCTGAAAGCGGGTGGAAAACCAGTACAGGAAGTCCTTCAGAAGCTCTTTAATTCTGTCCTTCATGGTGACACTACCCCGGAGAGGTGGAGAAGAAGTGCAGTAGTCTTGTTCTTCAAAAAAAGCGACAAAGCTTTCTTAAAGAACTACGGAGCGATTTTCCTTCTGAACCGCGTCTACGTGCTGTTTTCGAGAGTCATTACGAATCATCTCGTACGCAGACTCAACGACTTCCAGCCTCCTAAATAAAACAGTTTCCGAAAAGGCTTTAGCACTATAGACCACATACATACCCTTCGGCAAATTGAACAGAAGATAGAAAAGTACAATCTGCCACTTTGCCTTGCGTGTGTGGATTATGAGTAAGCCTTTGATTCCGTCGAAATTTGTGCTGTTCTATAGTCCCTTCAGCGGTGCTAAGTTGACTGTCGGTACATCGAAGTGCTGAAGTGTTTGTACAGTAGGGCTACGATGGCTACCCGAGTACAGAAGCAGAGTAAAAAACCTATCCAACACATAAACACAAATAGTCCGGCTAGGTAAGTCCAACTTTGACCGAGAGGTCAATCGACGGATTCAACTCGGCTTTTTTTTATAGGAGAGGGGGCAAAAAGCATACGGCTCACCTGGTAATAAGTAACTACTGCCGCCCATGAATACCTGCAACACCAAGGGAAATGTAGGTGCATTGCCGGCCTTTTAAAAAGGAGTAAGCTCTTTTCTTGAAGGCCCCTAATTGGTATCGGTCCGGAGAAATCGCCGGTGGTAAGCTATTCCACAGAGAGGTCGTATGCGGAAGAAAACTCTTAGTGTAACGTAAAATGGTGGACCGCCAGGTATCCGAAGGTGTGGATGGTATCGAAAGCTTAGCCGCGATGTGTGTTTGTAAAATTTGGCAGCTGGTTTTAATACGAACAATTCCTCAGAGCACTCCCCGCCGTAAATGCGAAAGAAAATACATAGGGATGCAACACCTTTTCGCAGCACCAGTGAATCGAGCCGATTGGAAAGAACTCGGTCGTCGACAATTGGAGCCGATCTGCGCTGGATGTAGTCAAGTGGTAGGAGCTGATACTGGGGAGCCCCTACCCAGAGATGTAAACAGTATTCCATGTGAGGTGCACCTGCGCTATGTAAACTTGCAGGCGGTGTGCCGGCATGAAATACTGTACCGCTCTACTAAGAACGGCAAGCTTTTTAGAGGTCAATTTGGCCTTCTTTACCATGTGACCACGAAACTGCATGACACTCGATATGTCAAAGCCGAGGATTTCAATAATTGCTGAGGCAACAAGGGGAGTGCCTTGAAGCTGAGAAGATACGACAAAGAGGATCTTTTTAGGGTAAACGCGCAAACTTCTGTCTTCTGAGGATAAAACTGGACTAGATTAATTGCCCCTAATCCGAAACTTTGCTCAGCAAATATTCGACTTCAGACACAAGTTTGTTCCGGTACTCGGCGATGTTTTGGCGAAAAATATTGGCACGGCCGATGTATAGAGCAATGAATGTTACCGGTTTGCAATATATCATTGATATGCAGAAGAAACAGCGTTGGTGTTAGCACGCAGCTTTTTGGAACACCAGCCTTAATAGGCTTGTAGTCGGAGCATGCACCGTCTACAATGACCTTGATGCTCCGATCTCCAAGAAAGATGGTGATCCAATAACATAATTTCTCAGGAAGCCCATAGGAATGAAGCTTCGAAATAAGCGCTTTTTGCAAACCCGATCGAAGGCCTTCGCAATGTCCAAACTAACGGCCAATGCCTCCCCCTTGGACTGTGCTGCCTTTGCCCATCTATGAGTCAGGTAGACCAGACAACCACCAGCTGGTCGACCTCGACGAAAACCGTATTAGCGGTCACTAATCAGCTGGTGATCCTCAAGGTACCGTACGAGCTGGCAGTTTATAATGGATTCCATTCTTTTGGAGAATAAGGAGGTGATAGCGATAGGCTTGTAGTTAGACGGATCTCAGCGGTCACCTTTTTTAGGGATCAGGTGGACAAAAACCATCTTCCATGATTTCGGGACTACGCCTAAAGAATAAGAGTACCGGAAAAGACGCGTTAAAACCGGTGGCAACTACGGAGCACACGTCTTCAGCACAATTGGAGGGATTTCGGCAGGCCTACTCAACTTGTGGACGTCCAAGGAGAGAAATGCTTTGCAAATTGAGCGCTGTGAGAACTGCGCATCAGCCATGGAACACTCACACCGCAGGATGGTCTGCGGTGTGTTCCCCCCGTTATCGAGAATCGAGTTGGACGCAAAGAAATAGCCTAGCAGATCAGCTTTCTTCTTTGCGGCATAGGCCAGTGAGTCGTCCTCTGTGTGCAGAGATGGAAGAGATGGCTGACAGAAATTTCCTTGGACGGCCTTGGTGAGAGACCAGAATGCACGGGTTCCCGAAGGACTACTTTCTCGGCAATTCTGGTCTGATTTTGTTTTGGCAATGACTCTTTTGAAGGACCTGAAGGCGGTATTATACTTCTTTTTAAGGGCGCTAATGTTTACATCCCGGGACGTGGATGCGTCAGCCCAGGCCCGGTAGCACTCCTGCTTGTATCGTGATTCTATTTTGCAGGAGCGACTAAACCATGGCTGAGATCTGCCTCCGATGGCCACCACAGAGGAAGGAATAAAAAGTTCTATACCCTGAAGTATAATATCAGCAATAGAGTTAGCAACAACGTTGGGATCATCCGGCCCCAAGGGTATGATGCACAGAAAGGCCGCATCCCATCCCAATCGGCTGACCTATAGTGCCAAACACGGCGGCAGCTTGCAGAAAGCAAGCGCGATTTCAGCGTGAGTGGTACCACACCCCGTACTAGACAATGGTTCGTGGAGCCAAGAGGACTGACGGTGAACTGAGGAACTGAGGTGACGGTGAACTGAGGAGATAGAGAACTGATAACTGTCCGGATGAGAGGTCAGCAGAAGCTCCAACAGGGCTGGGCTGCGTTCGTGAAATTACGACATATCTTCTCGTCAGCTATAACTCAAAACCTGAAAACCTTCACTGCTGGCCGTATGAGGAATCTCAAGGTCGCTCAGCGAGCTTTGGAGAGGGCTATGTTCGGGCTATCTCTGCGTTATAAAGAGGAATAAAGGAAGAAAAAATTAGGAATGAGGATATCCGCAATAGAACCAGTGTAACCGACATAGCCCAACGGATTAGTAAGCTATAGTGGCAATGGACCGGCCATATAGCTCAAAGAATCGGAAATCGATGGATGCAGGTGGTTCAGGACCGTGCTTTGTGGCATTCCTTGGGGAGGCCTATGTTCAGCAGTGTTTGTGAAGAGCTGTAATGATGATGAGGAAGGGAAAAACCATATGTTAAATTTAAAAAAAAATGTCACCTATTTTAATTAATACTATTATTAAATAAATAAGTCAACAATAAATAATTCGGGCTATGTCAATATCTCTTGAAAATATAAAATTAATTAAAAATTTGAATGTCATTCGGCTATTACCAATAATTAAGTATGATGACTTGTCCAATGTACTTATAGTCGATATATTGTTATAGCATGTCAAAATCAAAAAGAAATGACATAATATTATGTGGAGATGACGTAGTATTAAGTATATACCAAAAATAATTAATTACTATTTCATTAAAGTTAACATTTGTAGAATAATAAGATTTATCAATTAGCAATCAAGTTGTTAATGAACTTTTGAAATTTTGTATGTACGTAATTTATTTTCCTTATATCATAAAGTACCTTATTTGAGATTAACGATCCGCCCTTGAGTTTGTTGAGATAGGATTAATTAATGTTGCGTTATTAAGATTTAAGATGTTACTAGTCAAAATCAAATTTTCGTTTCTTTTCTCAAAAAATAAAAATATTTTTTTCTGATAAAAACTAGCCTTAATCCCTTCTGGGATTGCCTCTGCCAATTTATGCCATTCCGAAGGTAAGCCCGGACAGAAAGACAGATTGATAAGAATTTTGAAAGTTCTTGTATAAATTTCAAGAGCATGCAAAGAATACATAGAAGTTTATGTCTGTGATATCGTAATAAATGGCTTCTATTAAGCCTAGGGGATTATTTGCGATAATTCTTGTCGGTCTGTCTGTCTGTGTGTTCGGGTTAATCTTCGGAATTGCTGAACCGATTGGTTATGAATTTTAAAAGGGACTAAAACTGGAAAAATTATAAAATGATATTCTATTCTCATAAAATTTTGATGCAAAACCGCTAACTTATCTACTGTTATTTTTATACTGGATTAGGGTTCCGCGCAAAAAAATTAAAATCCGATCGTAATAAATTCCACGAGGGCGAAGTCGCGGGGAATAGATTGTCTCACAATAAATTGGATGGTGTTGTTAAATGGACGTAGAATACTGAAAAAGTTCAATCGCTACATCTTTCAAACACCTGCGAAAACAATTTCCACTGCGTACTTTTTACAACTGTGTTCAAGAAAGTTGAAAAATTTGTCGCTGAAATAGCACTAGTTTAATTTATGCTTTGAGTTTTCTTTATATTAAATTTTGAGTTCCTGAGTTTTAATTGTAATAATTAGATATCTAGGATTAAGTATTTAGCATATCGATGAATATATCAGATGTGGGAAATACACCAGACGATCGGCAGCAGCGTCTTTCTAATAACATATAGAAAGTAAAACCTGTGGTTACAGACCCGTTGCCTAACCTATTTGGTAATTAATGGGGGTGGAATTTGTTCAGCAGGGACTTCTGATAAGCTGTAATGATGACAACGACAATGTGTATATTGATTTTAAAAGTTATTGGTGGTATGACGGCTCCGAGGCGCAGTGGCTTAGCAATGAGCTGCAGTGCTAAAGGCCTCGGGTTCGTATCATGCACGGATCAAGTATTTGTATGGCATACAAATAATTGTTCTTGGTCTGGATGTTTGTCCTTCTGAAATCTATGTATGCAAACTGCCCCGCAATATAGGGGAAAATCTTAGTGCGGAGGTAACGTATTTTTTAAAATAAAAATAAAAAAATTTGGTACCTGCCTACTTCATTTTGATTGTATTTATATTAACTATTTCATAACACATTAGAAATTTTAGTTTTCTTACTTATCGATGTTCCCGTCAAAACACTTAGACACATATTTATTTTCAAGTTGATGGATTTCAGTGGTGTTCAGAAGTCTGACAGGGACCCCTCCTATCTAGGCAGTCTGAAGTCAAGAAATGCATTTTTCCATTGTTTAAAAAGAAGTTTCATTACAATTACAGCCTAGCAGACAATTCATCTTGATCTTCGAAATAGTAACCACATGTGGCCACCTCTTTAAAGTAAGTCACGCATTGTATGAAACTATACCATACCTTACATCCATGGCGCAGTGGCTTAGGAATGAGTTGCTGCGCTGGGGGCCGCGGGTTCGAATCCCGCACGGAACAAGTATTTGTATGACCTACAAATAATTGAGCCGGGTCTGGATGTTTGTCCTTGTGCAATTTGTGTTTGTAAACTACCTCCACGACACAGGAGAAAATCCTAGTGTGGGGGTAACGTTTAAAAAAAAAGAAAAAAAAAGAAAAGGAAAGATGCTGGTCTGTTTTGACCATACCGAAATCAGCATCACCACATTGCAGTCAATGGAGTCCCGAATCATCTGCTTTCCCCAGCTCAGCGATAAATGATTTAAACGAATATAAAGCCTGTTTGTCGTCAAAGCCATTTTCTTTAGTTAGCTTTGTAACATCTTAAGTTAACGTTAACATCTAAAGAAGAATGTTAAAGGAAGCATTATTTTAGATAAATGTATGCCTCTTCTTTAAAATCAGTGTGTTCACTGCTGCATGAGTCTATACCCTTGTTTTAACCGACTTCAAAAAGGAGGAGAATATCAATTCGAGTGTATGTTTTTTTATTGTTTCCTTTTGTAATTTTTTCTTTTTGTTAAAAGTTAAAATTTCATTAATTATTATGCTTGTCAGGTGGATTGATGATCACAGTACCGAACGTCTCGCAATTTTTGAATTTTGAATTTTCATACTCAGTTAAAATTATCATCATTGCAATAAAAACATTCTCTGTAAATTTCGTCTCCGTGTAACACATTGACTGTCAAAAAGCACACATATAAACAATATTCATGAATCACAAGTATCCCGCTTTTTATGCGTACAGTGAGGTATAATAGACCTTTATGTAAATAAGAAAATATATCCCACATGATAATGTAAGACAATAAATTTCGTGGCGCGTGCTAAACACACCACCATGTGTTTAGACCCATGCAGCAGTGAACACACTGATTTTAAAGAAGAGGCATACATTTATCTAAAATAATGCTTCCTTTAACATTCTTCTTTAGATGTTAACGTTAACTTAAGATGTTACAAAGCTAACTAAAGAAAATGGCTTTGACGACAAACAGGCTTTATATTCGTTTAAATCATTTATCGCTGAGCTGGGGAAAGCAGATGATTCGGGACTCCATTGACTGCAATGTGGTGATGCTGATTTCGGTATGGTCAAAACAGACCAGCATCTTTCCTTTTCTTTTTTTTTCTTTTTTTTAAACGTTACCCCCACACTAGGATTTTCTCCTGTGTCGTGGAGGTAGTTTACAAACACAAATTGCACAAGGACAAACATCCAGACCCGGCTCAATTATTTGTAGGTCATACAAATACTTGTTCCGTGCGGGATTCGAACCCGCGGCCCCCAGCGCAGCAACTCATTCCTAAGCCACTGCGCCATGGATGTAAGGTATGGTATAGTTTCATACAATGCGTGACTTACTTTAAAGAGGTGGCCACATGTGGTTACTATTTCGAAGATCAAGATGAATTGTCTGCTAGGCTGTAATTGTAATGAAACTTCTTTTTAAACAATGGAAAAATGCATTTCTTGACTTCAGACTGCCTAGATAGGAGGGGTCCCTGTCAGACTTCTGAACACCACTGAAATCCATCAACTTGAAAATAAATATGTGTCTAAGTGTTTTGACGGGAACATCGATAAGTAAGAAAACTAAAATTTCTAATGTGTTATGAAATAGTTAATATAAATACAATCAAAATGAAGTAGGCAGGTACCAAATTTTTTTATTTTTATTTTAAAAAATACGTTACCTCCGCACTAAGATTTTCCCCTATATTGCGGGGCAGTTTGCATACATAGATTTCAGAAGGACAAACATCCAGACCAAGAACAATTATTTGTATGCCATACAAATACTTGATCCGTGCATGATACGAACCCGAGGCCTTTAGCACTGCAGCTCATTGCTAAGCCACTGCGCCTCGGAGCCGTCATACCACCAATAACTTTTAAAATCAATATACACATTGTCGTTGTCATCATTACAGCTTATCAGAAGTCCCTGCTGAACAAATTCCACCCCCATTAATTACCAAATAGGTTAGGCAACGGGTCTGTAACCACAGGTTTTACTTTCTATATGTTATTAGAAAGACGCTGCTGCCGATCGTCTGGTGTATTTCCCACATCTGATATATTCATCGATATGCTAAATACTTAATCCTAGATATCTAATTATTACAATTAAAACTCAGGAACTCAAAATTTAATATAAAGAAAACTCAAAGCATAAATTAAACTAGTGCTATTTCAGCGACAAATTTTTCAACTTTCTTGAACACAGTTGTAAAAAGTACGCAGTGGAAATTGTTTTCGCAGGTGTTTGAAAGATGTAGCGATTGAACTTTTTCAGTATTCTACGTCCATTTAACAACACCATCCAATTTATTGTGAGACAATCTATTCCCCGCGACTTCGCCCTCGTGGAATTTATTACGATCGGATTTTAATTTTTTTGCGCGGAACCCTAATCCAGTATAAAAATAACAGTAGATAAGTTAGCGGTTTTGCATCAAAATTTTATGAGAATAGAATATCATTTTATAATTTTTCCAGTTTTAGTCCCTTTTAAAATTCATAACCAATCGGTTCAGCAATTCCGAAGATTAACCCGAACACACAGACAGACAGACCGACAAGAATTATCGCAAATAATCCCCTAGGCTTAATAGAAGCCATTTATTACGATATCACAGACATAAACTTCTATGTATTCTTTGCATGCTCTTGAAATTTATACAAGAACTTTCAAAATTCTTATCAATCTGTCTTTCTGTCCGGGCTTACCTTCGGAATGGCATAAATTGGCAGAGGCAATCCCAGAAGGGATTAAGGCTAGTTTTTATCAGAAAAAAATATTTTTATTTTTTGAGAAAAGAAACGAAAATTTGATTTTGACTAGTAACATCTTAAATCTTAATAACGCAACATTAATTAATCCTATCTCAACAAACTCAAGGGCAGATCGTTAATCTCAAATAAGGTACTTTATGATATAAGGAAAATAAATTACGTACATACAAAATTTCAAAAGTTCATTAACAACTTGATTGCTAATTGCTAAATCTTATTATTCTACAAATGTTAACTTTAATGAAATAGTAATTAATTATTTTTGGTATATACTTAATACTACGTCATCTCCACATAATATTATGTCATTTCTTTTTGATTTTGACATGCTATAACAATATATTGACTATAAGTACATTGGACAAGTCTTCATACTTAATTATTGGTAATAGCCGAATGACATTCAAATTTTTAATTAGTTCTATATTTTTACGAGATATTAACATAGCCCGAATTATTTCTTGTGACTTATTTATTTAATAATAGTATTAATTAAAATAGGTGACATTTTTTTTTAAAATTTAACATATGGTTTTTCCCTTCCTCATCATCATTACAGCTCTTCACAAACACTGCTGAACATAGGCCTCCCCAAGGAATGCCACAAAGCACGGTCCTGAACCACCTGCATCCATCGATTTCCGATTCTTTGAGCTATATGGCCGGTCCATTGCCACTATAGCTTACTAATCCGTTGGGCTATGTCGGTTACACTGGTTCTATTGCGGATATCCTCATTCCTAATTTTTTCTTCCTTTATTCCTCTTTATAACGCAGAGATAGCCCGAACATAGCCCTCTCCAAAGCTCGCTGAGCGACCTTGAGATTCCTCATACGGCCAGCAGTGAAGGTTTTCAGGTTTTGAGTTATAGCTGACGAGAAGATATGTCGTAATTTCACGAACGCAGCCCAGCCCTGTTGGAGCTTCTGCTGACCTCTCATCCGGACAGTTATCAGTTCTCTATCTCCTCAGTTCACCGTCACCTCAGTTCCTCAGTTCACCGTCAGTCCTCTTGGCTCCACGAACCATTGTCTAGTATGGGGTGTGGTACCACTCACGCTGAAATCGCGCTTGCTTTCTGCAAGCTGCCGCCGTGTTTGGCACTATAGGTCAGCCGATTGGGATGGGATGCGGCCTTTCTGTGCATCATACCCTTGGAGCCGGATGATCCCAACGTTGTTGCTAATTCTATTGCTGATGTTATACTTCAGGGTATAGAACTTTTTATTCCTTCCTCTGTGGTGGCCATCGGAGGCAGATCTCAGCCATGGTTTAGTCGCTCCTGCAAAATAGAATCACGATACAAGCAGGAGTGCTACCGGGCCTGGGCTGACGCATCCACGTCCCGGGATGTAAACATTAGCGCCCTTAAAAAGAAGTATAATACCGCCTTCAGGTCCTTCAAAAGAGTCATTGCCAAAACAAAATCAGACCAGAATTTGCCGAGAAAGTAGTCCTTCGGGAACCCGTGCATTCTGGTCTCTCACCAAGGCCGTCCAAGGAAATTTCTGTCAGCCATCTCTTCCATCTCTGCACACAGAGGACGACTCACTGGCCTATGCCGCAAAGAAGAAAGCTGATCTGCTAGGCTATTTCTTTGCGTCCAACTCGATTCTCGATAACGGGGGGAACACACCGCAGACCATCCTGCGGTGTGAGTGTTCCATGGCAGATGCGCAGTTCTCACAGCGCTCAATTTGCAAAAAATTTCTCTCCTTGGACGTCCACAAGTTGAGTGGGCCTGCCGAAATCCCTCCAATTGTGCTGAAGACGTGTGCTCCGTAGTTGCCACCGGTTTTAACGCGTCTTTTCCGGTACTCTTATTCTTTAGGCGTAGTCCCGAAATCATGGAAGATGGTTTTTGTCCACCTGATCCCTAAAAAAGGTGACCGCTGAGATCCGTCTAACTACAAGCCTATCGCTATCACCTCCTTATTCTCCAAAAGAATGGAATCCATTATAAACTGCCAGCTCGTACGGTACCTTGAGGATCACCAGCTGATTAGTGACCGCTAATACGGTTTTCGTCGAGGTCGACCAGCTGGTGGTTGTCTGGTCTACCTGACTCATAGATGGGCAAAGGCAGCACAGTCCAAGGGGGAGGCATTGGCCGTTAGTTTGGACATTGCGAAGGCCTTCGATCGGGTTTGCAAAAAGCGCTTATTTCGAAGCTTCATTCCTATGGGCTTCCTGAGAAATTATGTTATTGGATCACCATCTTTCTTGGAGATCGGAGCATCAAGGTCATTGTAGACGGTGCATGCTCCGACTACAAGCCTATTAAGGCTGGTGTTCCAAAAAGCTGCGTGCTAACACCAACGCTGTTTCTTCTGCATATCAATGATATATTGCAAACCGGTAACATTCATTGCTCTATACATCGGCCGTGCCAATATTTTTCGCCAAAACATCGCCGAGTACCGGAACAAACTTGTGTCTGAAGTCGAATATTTGCTGAGCAAAGTTTCGGATTAGGGGCAATTAATCTAGTCCAGTTTTATCCTCAGAAGACAGAAGTTTGCGCGTTTACCCTAAAAAGATCCTCTTTGTCGTATCTTCTCAGCTTCAAGGCACTCCCCTTGTTGCCTCAGCAATTATTGAAATCCTCGGCTTTGACATATCGAGTGTCATGCAGTTTCGTGGTCACATGGTAAAGAAGGCCAAATTGACCTCTAAAAAGCTTGCCGTTCTTAGTAGAGCGGTACAGTATTTCATGCCGGCACACCGCCTGCAAGTTTACATAGCGCAGGTGCACCTCACATGGAATACTGTTTACATCTCTGGGTAGGGGCTCCCCAGTATCAGCTCCTACCACTTGACTACATCCAGCGCAGATCGGCTCCAATTGTCGACGACCGAGTTCTTTCCAATCGGCTCGATTCACTGGTGCTGCGAAAAGGTGTTGCATCCCTATGTATTTTCTTTCGCATTTACGGCGGGGAGTGCTCTGAGGAATTGTTCGTATTAAAACCAGCTGCCAAATTTTACAAACACACATCGCGGCTAAGCTTTCGATACCATCCACACCTTCGGATACCTGGCGGTCCACCATTTTACGTTACACTAAGAGTTTTCTTCCGCATACGACCTCTCTGTGGAATAGCTTACCACCGGCGATTTCTCCGGACCGATACCAATTAGGGGCCTTCAAGAAAAGAGCTTACTCCTTTTTAAAAGGCCGGCAATGCACCTACATTTCCCTTGGTGTTGCAGGTATTCATGGGCGGCAGTAGTTACTTATTACCAGGTGAGCCGTATGCTTTTTGCCCCCTCTCCTATAAAAAAAGCCGAGTTGAATCCGTCGATTGACCTCTCGGTCAAAGTTGGACTTACCTAGCCGGACTATTTGTGTTTATGTGTTGGATAGGTTTTTTACTCTGCTTCTGTACTCGGGTAGCCATCGTAGCCGTACTGTACAAACACTTCAGCACTTCGATGTACCGACAGTCAACTTAGCACCGCTGAAGGGACTATAGAACAGCACAAATTTCGACGGAATCAAAGGCTTACTCATAATCCACACACGCAAGGCAAAGTGGCAGATTGTACTTTTCTATCTTCTGTTCAATTTGCCGAAGGGTATGTATGTGGTCTATAGTGCTAAAGCCTTTTCGGAAACTGTCTTATTTAGGAGGCTGGAAGTCGTTGAGTCTGCGTACGAGATGATTCGTAATGACTCTCGAAAACAGCACGTAGACGCGGTTCAGAAGGAAAATCGCTCCGTAGTTCTTTAAGAAAGCTTTGTCGCTTTTTTTGAAGAACAAGACTACTGCACTTCTTCTCCACCTCTCCGGGGTAGTGTCACCATGAAGGACAGAATTAAAGAGCTTCTGAAGGACTTCCTGTACTGGTTTTCCACCCGCTTTCAGAAGCTCCGGTGTTATTCCATCTTCGCCTGGGACATTGTCGTTTTTAAGGTGCTAGAGAGCCATTCTTATCTCGCTCAGACTGACGTCTGGAATATCATCGGAATAGTGTCGGATAAGACTTGCTCTTGGATCGTTACTCACACTTGCGTGTGGCTCCAACAATGATGTGTATAGCTGCCCATAGAACTCCTCAATCTCACTCTAAATCTCAGATGTCCCGTAACGACGCTGCCAGACTCGGTCTTCAGCTTCGACAGTTGGCTCTTTCTAGCAGACAGATCTGTAAAAGGGATCGAGCAAAACCAAGGCTCCAAAAGCCCTGGTTTCGCTCGATCACTTCTTCTATATGAGCAGTATTAATGTTGCATAAGTTCTGCCGCATGCATTTGGAGTTTAGAGATCTGTCTATTTAGTTGCCTGTATGCTGTCAAATCTACTGAAGACTGCAGCTTCATTTCCCGTCTAACAGCTATTATATTTATATTGATTTTCATATATTAGCTAGCTATTCATATTGATTATGTTTAAGTGCTGTGATTAATGCTAATTATGCTAGATCATTAGACATCTTTATTTTGTAGACTAAAGAACACCTGATGGTAAGTGGAAAAGACCACCTGATGGTAAGTGGATGCTGTTGCCTATAGACATCTATATCTATCGTCGTTAAGGAATCAAAAAAGAAGCTGTGTTGTCACCCCTTAGGACTAAGATGGAGTTCAAAGTCCAGGCCAATCCAAGCCATTTGTGCTTCAATTAATATATAGGTTTTAATGAGATTGAACAAGCCACAAAGCAGGATAGTAAGAAGTGCTATTACAGGAGACGGCTGTTTTAACAAACATTTATTTACCATAGGTGTCACAGATAGTCCCCTGTACAGGGCTTGTATGGGGGAAGGAAGAAACGGTGGCCTACGTGTTGCTGGCATGTCCGGAGGTCGTTGTATTCAGGACTGAACATTTCGGCACGCCGGGATCACTCTCCGAAGTTCCTCGCAATGTCAAAGGACTGTTGAACTTCTTCGCGGAGATTTTATGACTTTTATGATCAACACACGCAAAATAGGCTACTATACTATACTATCTTGAAGCCAATGTGTTTAAAAAGTCCCGTTAGGTTTCTTGCTGGTTCTTTACAAAACAGAAGTTTTTGTTATACGAGTATATACAAAATATATATATACGATAATACAAAAGCAATCCGGCAGCAGTGCAGTTTCCGCAAAAAGATCTTATAAAAATAGTATTTAAATTAGCAGATAGAATTTTGTTAGATTAAAGGTTATGCGAGGACATGAGTTTAATAATAATTAGTGGATATATTAAGTCAATTGTAATTTATTCATTCATTACAGCCATTCACAAGTCCAATGCTGAACATAGGTTCCCCAAGAAATGCCAGAAAACATGGCCCTGAGCCACCTGCAGCCATCGAATTCTTGTATTTCTTATCAGGTCGTCTCTGCCTAATAGGGATCCGCCTTAGATTTCGCTTCCCGGTACGAGGCTGCCACTCAGAAACCTTTCTTCCCCGTTGATGGTGTGTTTTCGAGCTATATGGCCATTCTATTGCCATTTCAGCTTACTGATCCGTTAGAGTATGGTGGTTCTCAGGTGCGGATATCCTCATTTCTAAATTTATCACGCAGAGAAATTCCAAGCATGGCTCCCTCCATAGCTTGCTTGCTCAGCCATTTGATTATTACACACGTCAACGACTTGCCGTTTCTTGTAGAATATATTATGCGTGGGTGGCCTGAAAAGTTTCTGACCTAACAAAGATACAAGATATTTTTATTTTTCTCCTTGTAACTCTACACACTTCTTCCAGCGATGCTCCCATCTCTCTAACCAGTCCAAATAGTACTCGGCGTTTTTCTCTGCAAAATAATTGTTCACAGAGGTTATTAATTATTATTTGACGAAAATATCTGTTCTACGAGCGCAATTTTAAATGAAGGAAGAAAAGTGATTCGCTTGGGGCTAGTTCTAGAGTAAGATTAAGCAGTTCAAAACGTAATTCCTGGATTTTCACCATGGCAACCGCTAAGGTGCATACGGACATAACAGAATTTTTTTTCTGCAAATGTGCCCGTTTTTCCGTAATTTCTGCCTTTAGTTTGTCAAGTAATGATGCGTAATGGTTTTTTCTTTTCAAATATAATAGAATAATATTACTCTACGACTATCCCAAAAAACAGAGAAACCATCACTTTTGTAGTCGAAAAAATAGTTTTTGCTTTTTTTGGTGCTGGTTCTCCCTTTGGAGTCCATTGTTTTGACTGTATTTTTGTTTCGGGCGTAACATGGTTTATCCAGGTTTCATCTACATTAATTCATCGGCGTCTAAATTCGGATTTATTGCGCCTAAATTACGCCAACAGAGCGTTGAAATGTTCATTCGAACACGTGAGCAAACGCAGCATCCAACGCGCTGACAGCTTTCTCGTGCCTAAATCTTGATTTTGACGTTCTTTGGACATTTTCATAACCTCTGCTATCTCTCTCAATTTAATGCGGTGGTCGTCTAGTATCATTTGGTAAACTTTAGCGATGTTATCTTCAAAATGTTCATCGTCTCCAAAGCTCTCACGGCCACATTTCAATTCAGTTGCCCAAAATTTCACTGTGGTAATAATGATGGTGTAGAGTCCCAATACATAGAGTTAAACTCATCTTTGATTTGTGTTAGCGTTGTCTTTTAAAAACAAAAATTTAATGACAACTCGATACTGGAAAAGAGGCATTCCATCTTAGTCCTCACAGGTGACAACGCATCTGCATTTTGATTCGCAAACGAGGATAAATGTAGATGTCTATGGGCCACAGCAACCACTTACCATAAGGTGGACTGTGTGCTCGTTTGTCACCCTATCCCATAAAAAAATACTCAAGTTTTTCTATTTTAACAAAAACAATCACGTCGACTCACTCAACGACTATCAAATAAGAACTACGCATCCAAAATGGCTGAAATTTTTGTACGTAACTGTCAAAAGATGCACAACTACATTCACTAGTTTTTATTGACGAGTGCTGCCATCTTTACGTTGAGGTCCGAAAATTTTAGACCACCCTGGTCAGCGTCAAAGTCAACAAAATTTTATATTAGTGTTAAAGTATATGAAATTTCTATTTATATTAAAAAATCGCCCGCCTTTTTCTAAGAAAACATAAAACATTTATTCGATTGAAGTATTTAACCTCATTGTCGATACGTTTGTTAATCGAGGAAAAATCTCATTGTATGAATGCATTTAGTACCGCTTCATTAAGACTTAATTTATTTTCATTCAGGCAATTGTCCGAATTGCGGAAAGTAAGATTTTTTTAAAGGATAGGGTGACAAGCGAGCACACAGCCCACCTGATGGTAAGTGGTTGCTGTGACCCATAGACATCCACATCTATCCTCGATTACTAATCGAAATGCAGATGTGTTGTCAGCCGTGAGGACTAAGATGGAATGCCTCTTTTCCAGTAAAAAGGGTCTCCGGTTCTCTACACTCACCATACAAAACACAGCAGTGTTAAGCTGCTATTTTACGCTGATATTCTGTGAGAGCGTGGTCCTTCCCCGGTCGAGCCGACCCATTCATGCATGCAGCATGGCTCTAAAAGTTAGATAGGAGTTGAGGTATTAGATTCTGTGGCTATTAGATTCTTCTGGCATTCTTTTAAAGAATGGGGATGACAAAAGAACACATAGCCCATCTGATGGTAAGTGGATGCAGTAGCTTTTAGATCTTCGTCTATCTATTCTCTTCATCTATCCTCGATTAAGAATCAAACTGCAGATTCGTTGCTACTCCTGAGAACTAATATGGAACGCGTCGTTTCTTTAAGGCAATCAATGGGGGAGGCTTATGTTCAGCAGTGGACTTTAAGACTGAAATGGTAATGATACATTACTGTGATTCGTAACATATGCGATTTTATATGTGGTATATTTGGAAAGTTGTCATTCACTAGTTTTATATACACATAAATACTTTAACACTGTTTTGTTTTATATTATTTTTATTAGTTTATATTCACTAATAACAACTTTTTTATATAAAATAATGTGATTATATATATATAATTATTCACAAACGCTTGCTTACTAAACAAGAAAAAATTAAGAGCAAGTAAGGAAAAAGTAAATAAGGCACAATGATTAATTAGTTGGCTTGAAGGGTAACAAGGATATTATTCATCTCTCTATTATATTTCTAATATTACTGTAATTGGGTTCTGATTGCGATTGTTTGTCAGACAATATTATTATTAAAATATTTTAATGATTGTGAATGTAATGATATTATATCCACATACAGTCATGCAATAGCGACGTTGGAGAAGTCATTACCACGTATTGCTCAGCAGCACTGTCACTGCCGTCAATAAAGATTGCAGAGACAAGGCTCGCTCTTGTGAGGCGTGTTAGCGAAGCAAAGTCAGTAGACACACAATCACAGCTCCCAATCAACTCTGTCCACCTTCAGCAAACTCCAAACATAGCCACGTACATATTTTGGTCCTCTACCTATATGCAGAGATTACCAATATTGTTTGAAAGCAGGGGTATATGTATACAGATAGATATACCTACTCGTTGACCTGAAGTGTGGCCTATGTCATGTATGACTGCAGAGGAGGTTGACGTGAGGGCTATTACTTTTTTAACGATTGGATTTCATGATTTAGCGTGCTTACTTAAGTACAACTGATCAAGGCCGCCAATTCGATTCTGATCTGTTTTGAAGGCTTCTTCACCATTGTACTGCAAAACGTACTCGCACCGCAAGTAACCATCCGTGCGCTGACGACATAGTAAAGCAATTACACTGGACATTAAAAGCTGCATTAATGTGCCACAGAGACTCATGGTGGCTCATAGACGCGTTACCACTTGTTCTCCTTGGTCTGCGGACTGCACTAAAAGAAGATTAAATACAATAATGAATTTAGGGCGCTGTTGCGGCTGCCGTGCTACTATAGCGCGTCTGCGATGTTTGCACTGGCGGGTGTGGATAGCTTTGATGCAATAATCAGAAAAAAGACCGAATCCTTGCTAAAGAGAGTGCGTGGCAGCGGCCACAGTGTGCTGAGTGAGATTGCCGACAGTGAGGACAGTCCACTGATTAAACAAATGATCGCCAGGACTATGTCCTGCTTAATAATAAAGTATTGAGTATAAATTATATTACAAACATAGATGTAAGTTTTTCTTTACTAACGAATTCTATGGATCTTGTTGTCCGAAATAAATAATCTTAATTGTTATTTTTATTTTATTTTTTTATTTATTATTTTTAAGAACTTTTGACACTGAACTTATATATCGCCATAAACAAGTTCAGCGGCAAAAGTTCGCTACTTCGCCTCCCTGGGAAGTTTTTGGCTTCGTCATCATTGCCTTGCCGTACAAAAGACGTGGCAGATTACTTTTCAAGTTACGGAATCGCATGGCACAATTACACCCTGAGCCAACTGCGCATCAGGTACAACCTGGGGTCTTTCAATCTAGAACCTCGAATACCGCGACGCATGATATTGTTAGAGATGACAGTGTACGTCGCCCTTTACAATTATCATTCACCAAGTGCTTGCAAGGCGACACAAGACCATAACGCTCAATATTGAATACAAGGACCGCAGAAAGAAGTATTGACAGGGTCAAGCCTGCCTATATTGAGAAAGATTGAGACATCAATCAATCTAGTGTTTCGATCCCAGAGTTAGTTACTCGCGCTTCTGATACTATCGTTAGTAATAAAACTACTCCTAAATATACCACCGTTCAGTAAGGGAGCCTAAAATCTTCTTTACATTTTAGGCTTCCTTACGGTGCATGATTTTTTTTAGTTTACTTAAAATTCATTTTATTCGTCTCCATAAGGGTGGGGGTGGTTAGTTTATGTTCATAGAGAATAGCTGGCAACTCACAAGCGAACGCTTACACATTCGAGAGCAACTCTAACCTTCTTGCTCCAAAACTCTTGCGACGAAGACATGTAATTTTAGTGCGTAGTTCAAGTATCTATAAACCCTTTTATGATTAGGGTAATTTTATAATTATATAAGTTAACCTTTGTACCTATTGTTGTACATTAAATTTGTCAATAAATTACTGAACATATAGCCTTATGACATCGGCTATCTGCCAGTGAAAGTCCCGTCAAATACGGTCTAGCCGTTTCGGAGATAAGCGGGTACAAACAGACAGAGAGACAAAAATTTTAAAAACTGTATTTTTGTTATAAGCATATATTTTGTTATAAGCATATATACTTTCATATGCATTTAGTAAAACGCTGTATTTTTGACGTTAAAATCAGAAACTTCAATTTTATTTATTTGTATAGATATAGTTTATAGCTTGCTCTATTGAATCTAAATTCTGATAACGTTGTATAACTTTGCAGAAAACGTTTTGCGATGAAATCGCTTAGCAAAATTAAATACCTTTTCTGATTTCTTTTTATTGTATATACACTTATTCTTTTACTTTGCTTCTCTAAACTTTCGATGTCGTAGCCTTCAACCAAATTAGGTTTTAGTGGTTATAATTTTTAAAAATAAAGTGCGTTAGTATTTAAGTTACGTTAGGTAAGTAGACCCCAAACGGGTTCCCGCCTTGTCGTGGCGCGGAGGCTTAGTAGCCGTGGCTTGATCACCCGCAGTAAACAAATAAGGACTCACTTCATCCGCGAATCTGGCAATCTGGCGATCTGTTAATACGGTGGTGGAGGTGTCGTTTTTCCGGACTGGGCGGGGGGAGGGGAGATTCATTGCACAGGTGAAGGTGCGCCCTGTTTTCCTGGTGTGCCTTACCTAAAAAAGAAAAGGGGAGGAGAAGTCCTAATGAGGCGGCTGGCCTTAGTGGGGCCGCAGATGTGTGCAAAAGCGTTCCCGTGGCCCTGTCAATATTATGTGGCAAAGGTGAAACACCATGAGCTTTTAGTCGGTGCGAGTTTGACATTGCCTCCTGAACCCGTCCTTGCCTCCGCCAGGCCAGTATGCGTAGACATTTCTCCATTTACAAAAGGTAAGTAGTTAAAAATAATTTCACCAACATCGTTTCTCAACTATAGGGGTGATATTTCTAGAGTAGTGGTAGGGTTGACAATAAAAGGTACATTACGTGGTAGAGTCAAACTGTAGCTGTAAGATGGCTGGAGTGAATGGATCGGCCCGGCTCGTACAGAATATCAACGTAAAATAGCAGGATAATTTTGCTGTACTCTTTTAAGTATTATGTGAGTTACTGCTGTAAGGTATGCAACTCGAACTCTTTAGCTTGTGCTTACTTTAAATACAAGGCGATTGCCTTGACCGAAGCTTAATTCTTGTTTTTTAAAACCATATTAATTATAAAGTTATTATCGATAACTCAAAAGTCGAGGACACGCACACTATTGCGTGACTAAAATAAATCATATTATAATCATTACATAATTTTAGTAGCTGCTTAAATCTTACAGAGGTGACCTTCTTATAGGTTTATTTACTATGTTATTTGTGTATCTTGGTTGATAATACAACATTTCACTAATGAGTTATATTTTATTAGGTTTTTGGACATCTCTCCTTCGTAGACGTTCGTCCGGGTAGATATTACCCTCTTAGCAAATAGAAGTGCTTGCAGTGTTGTGTTTCGGTCTGAAAGATGTAGAGATATTAGTATATTACATTATACAGGCAATGAGATCACTACCCTACGATAATTTCTAAATAAGATGTATACAATCTAAAGAATATTATGACTATAAAAGCTTGTAGACAACCCAGCGATCTGCACAAATTAAGTTGACCAATTTAGAGAAAAACGTGCAACAAACCTTACTCCTGAAGTTAATTTTGAAATTAATTCAGTTTTTGATCCGAACTCACTTCGTTTCGATTCTGTTTTCGAAGTGTTAGAAGGGGATATAGCCAAAGAATATAATTAAATCCTCTCTGAAACATGGAACTTAAATTCCCGACTTTGGTAATGGAGAATAGCATTAGCAGTGCGAGGGTATGTCTCTGCGTTTATCAACCCGAATACCCAGCTTGAAAATCTGTCACATCGATATTGCGGGTCTGTAATATTGAACTACATAGAGTTATTTATTAAAAAAGCTTTGAATGCTAAAATCAAATTGTAATCACTAGTTTTCCTTATTGTTTGTGTGTTAAAATAGAAAGTTTTATCCGTACGTACCGTATCCGTATGGTCTTATTAATGAACTGGACTTCATCAAGTATTCTCGTTGACTGTGCTGACCATGCAATTGGTGGTGATGCCTTACACTTACATCATGTCTGCAGGAACGGCGGTCTGGCAGGTGGTAGCGCTCACAGAGGGCTTTTATGGCCAGTGTGCTTATTGTTGCCTAACCCGTGTGACGTACATTCACTGTGGCTGGATTTGATTCGGTCGATGTTTGTGCTTACGCACTATCAAGGGACCAAGTCCTCTTTTACTGGTTCGCCAGTTATTTTGCTGTGGACTACGGTCCAGTTTCCAACTTAGCGTACCCTTCGGGGGTAGCACATTAAAATGGTTGACTCACCGTGCACGGCGTGTGTGGAGCCGTGTACCTCCTCCACATTTTTTTAAATGTGGGAGAGCGAAGCCCTTGTATCTGGTATTTGATATAAATATTGTGAGCCTTTTCCAAGCGGGAAGGGATTAATTAATAAGGAATTGACTGTTGTGAACCTGATACAAGTAGAATAGGGAAAATTTATTGTTCTTAACTTTTTTGAGCTCTGTCTTCGTGAACGGGGTTCTTTAGCTTATGAGACGCTACCAACAGCTTTCGATTGCTCTCGTGAATACTCATTCTTCCAAGATACACCTAAAAGAACTAAGTTACTATACAAACACAACGTAAATAAGGGTCCTAACTAAGACGATCACCCCATAAATTTATTAAACGGCCTATATTTGAACCTTTAGAAAGATCAATGTATGATTAATATACTGGTCACGTGAATTAGATATATTTATATATCTTATAGATATAGATTCTATAGAAATACAAGTATAAGTATGTATAGATAGATATGGGGGAGGGGGTCGATACAATTGCAAAATCCTCTTCCTTAAAAAATCTGACACAGTGATCCGGGTTCGTACAAAATGGAACGAAACAATGTCTGCTAAAATTTGGTGTATGCTTACAATCATCTGCCAGGCTTATCGAAGGATCCGGTGTTCCAGCACCCTGCACTACACCTTCAGCAATTTGCACAATATGTTCTTGTGCCCATGCCCACCAATCAACACAAGTTCTGGTAACTGAAACAAAAAATATTTAAATAAAGCTTACTTACTTATTATGAACAACATGTTCAATAACTAAAACTATACAAATGAACCATTGACCACAAGCGGCGATAGAATTAGTGAGTTAATATAATTCGACATATCTTAGTAGGTATCTGAATATCTAAGTATAGTCATATGCGTAATAAATACGTATAGTTATCGTCTTAGTGGTTAAGACTTCAGTCGCCTTTTCGATCAAATAAGAAGTGCGTACCGGACCGGGTTCCATCCTATCCTACTAACTTATCTTTGCGTTCTAAGTGTATGTTTTAAGCAATTATGTACATTTCTTTAACTTTAAGAAAAACATCATGAAGAAAACCTGCACACCTGAGAATTCTCAATATAGTTCTCAAAGGTGTTTGTAGCCTGCCAATCTGCACATGGTCAGCGCGGTGAACAATGGCTTAAACTATCGCCTTTCCGAGTAGAGACGTATGCCCAGTAGTGCGCCGGCAATGGGTTGATAATGTACAATGAAAATGTGAACCATTGATCATACACAAAAATACACTGCTTAACTTATTCATTACTAATTGTTTAAAATACATACTAAAGTACCTTAAAACAATATTTTTCTAATTCAAATGAAACTACATTAACAACACATAATGAGCTAATCAGAAACAGCTTTCAGTATTGATTGCTGAGAGTGATTTCCCATTAAATATGTAATTTACCGTGCTTATTTGGAGGCTAACAAATTAAGAACTCCTGAAATCAATGCTTAAGACAGTTTGAATAACATACATAGTTTAATAACATTTTCAGTTTAATCAATACAAATAAGTAAAATTGAAGTGTCTGTACGTAATGGCAAAATAACAGCTTTTTAATAAATGCATATGAGAGTATTTACGGTACCTATAACAAAAAAAAAATTGTCTGTCTGTCTGTTTTTTCCAGCTTATCTCCGAAACGGCTGGACCGATTTTGACAGGATTTTCATTGGCAGATAGCTCATGTTATAAGGTAGTAACTTAGGCTACTTTTATTTAGTAAAATAATTAAGCTTCCGCGAAAAAAAAATTAAAACCCATGAAATCAAATACGAGTAGTAACAAATTCCTTGCGGGTGAAGTCGCGGGGAACAGCTGGTGATGCAATGATTTTGAAGATTTTAAATTTTATTAAAAAATATTGTGATGGTTTTAGGGAAAATGCAGACGTCGTGAAGTCATTTCCCACTCCCAGTTAGTAGTCCCGAGTTTAAATCCAAGGTCGAAACAAATCAGTTAATGGATTCTTCTGTCAGAAAATCCTCAGTAGCAGCTCGGAGTCAAGAAGTTGACGTTGTTGCACCCTTGTGCCTCGCAAAGTAAGCCGTCAGTCCTGCACCCGATCACTTCCCGGTCGTACTAAATTGTCGTCCCATTGGACTGTGAGATAGAGAGTGAACCTGTGTTTACGCGCACAATTTTGCAGTATAATCTTGTCCTGCGCTGATGAGGCCGGCTGTCGTGATCGAAAATTGGTCTGGATTAAATTACTATTATTAGATTTATTAAAGTTTAGGAGGTTTATATATCATGTTCGTCATTATTATTATTACCACTTTTAACAGTAGTAGAGCCACGCGGCAGCTTTTGCTGTCGCACGGATGGGCCGGCTCGAACCGGGGTAGTACCACGACCTCACAGAAAACCAGCGTGAAGTAGAGGTTTACCTCTGCGTTTCGCTTGGTGAATGCAGGTGGCCGGAGACCCGTTTTACTGGAAATGAGGCGTTCCATCTTAGTCCTCACGGGTGACAACGCATCTACATTTTGATTTGTAACAGAGGATAGATGTAGATGTCTATGGGCCGCAGCAACCACTTACCATCAGGTGGACTGTGTGCTCGTTTGTCACCCTTATCCTATAAAAAAAAATATTACCACTATCATCATCGTGACAGCCCATCAGAAGGCCAATGTTGAACATAGATCATTCTCATATATTATCTCTACCATGGTCCTGAGCCACCAATATCCATCCCTTTACTTTTAATTATTTCATCTAGTGAGGCCCAACACTGCGCTTGCCGGTATGAGGTTGCCAATCAAAAATCTTTCTTTCCCATCGGCTGTTTTTTTTTTAAATTATATAAGTTAAAGTTGCAGCCTCTATACATTTCACAGCAGGGAATTGGCCTCCTCTCATTTCTGAGAGGGTCTTAGGGCAAGGAAATCTCCACTGGGCTACCCATTAGGGTAGATGTGACGGGCAGGTGTGAACTTTGTCAGCAGGCAAACTTTACATGTCTTCGAAATATTTTTTCCTTATTTTTCAGATATGTAGGTTTCCTCATGATGTTTTCCTTCACCGCCGAGTACGTGGTTGGTATTTAAAATTTTAAATAACAATTTCGTTGGTGCCGGCGGGAATCGAATCCAGGTTGCCCGCGTACTCTGAAATTTATAGCGAGCGATTAGCCCTGAGCTACCACTCCACAGCTATTTGTCCAACCCAATACGACTTCAGCATACTGATCTGCAGGACTATTTTACTAACCTTGTTTTTCCTCGGATATCCTCGTCATTGATTTAATCACACAGGTAAACTCCGAGCTTGAAATAATAATTAAAATCCTATTGCTACTTTTAAGTGAGGTAAGGAAAATAAATTACTTAGAAAATATAGATAAGTAAGATACTCTTTACACGAGGTGTTTTTTTCAGATAAACATAAATTTAAATACTTTACCTCTTTTATTTTGTTTAAAGCTAATAATATAGCGCTTTCGTGCTATATTATATTTATAGTACGTATGGATCGGCTCAGCCGGGGAAGGACGGCTTCGTATGGTAAGTGTAGGGGGAATCTGAGACCCTTTTCACTAGTAACGAGGCGCTCTATCTTAGCCCTTAGGGGCGACAACGCATCTGTATTATGATTCTTAATAGCGGACAGATGTAGATGCCTATGGGCCACAGTATCATCAACATTTACCATCACGCACACTTATCATCAAGTGGATTGTGTGCTCGTTTGTCACTCTTATCCTAAATGAAAATAAATTTTCATCTTAAATTAAAAATTTAATTATCAACCCGTTACACAAGTTTACTATCGAACTTGAGCTTCTGGTAGATGACGATCGCAGTACCAGATATACCACAATTTGTAATTCTTTTAATCTTGATTTCGTATATTCTTTTTCATCAACCTCTTTTATAATACACTGTTGATCATGTTTTCTCCGCCCGTTGTTAGAGCATGCGCCCTCGTAACTATTTCTGCTGCCAAAAAGTACTACTTGCACTGCTGTGGTCCAGTCTTAAGGGTATAGAGAGCCATTTCATCTTAGTTACCAGACGTGACAACGCATTTGTAGCCTTCCTTATTTTTACTCATGGCATATTTATTTATTATGCCAGATTTAATAAAATATTAATATACCATTTTTAAATTTATGAATTAATCTTTTTTGTTGACCCTACCGACGTTAAATGACGTAATTTCATACATATGTACGCGGATATTTCTATCAGGTTGCAAATAGTTAACATAACGTTAAAATATTATAACTAGTAGTCGGCTTTTGGTGGAAATTCGACCGTAGCTCATTACAATTTTATGTTTGTACATATTAAGCAAGCTGTATTTGGCTTTCAACTTTACATCACAAGTACATTAAACGTAGTTACTAAAATACTCCTAGATATGGGCAACAGTATGGCAGTATAAACGTAACTAATGTATGTATGTTTTATTTTATTTAATATATAGTATTTGTAACACATATTTTAACAAAGATTTCTTTTCACGTATTAATATATAGATTATTATGTTTTAAAGCCTCATTTTTACCGAATTTTCTAATTATTTATATATATATATATATATATATATATATATATATATATATATATATATATATATATAGTATAATATTAAAATTATTTTGTATTACAAATGAATACTGAGATCATAACATTATATAGCTTGCTTATTTTAGATTATTTATTCGATCAAAACTATATAATTTACTAAAAAGATATATATTCTGTAATATAAGTGCGTCAAAAAGATTACTCTGAATGGATTTATACGGGGTCAGGGTATGTTACGTACCTTATCCTTTTAGTCTAGAATTGTTCAGAAAATACGTACGCATAAGCTGATTTTTGTGCTAAATGTCCCTTGGGTTTTCTAACATTACTCCTGAAGGAAACATGTTTATCTCATTAACTAGAAAAATACTTCTCCTAAGAATTATAAGGTCCATTTTTTGCTCTTTTTCTACCTTTTGTGTGACTAGTATGGTTATTTCTCTCGATGTTTGTCTTTTTTATATTATTTTATTTAAGTCATTAGCATTCGTCTTAGATCTTGATAGTCATATTAGAATAAATCTAATAAAAAAGTTGTTAAATAATTAAATAAAGTGTTATATGTAAGCATATTAAATAGCATTTTTTGATTTATATAATATTTCGGGGCATCTATAAAATACCGATTGGATCGAGAATGAATAAGATGTTGCGTCATTATAGCGCAGTGTTATATTGAATGTGACGAATTGGAATTGAGGTTATATCGAGAAAACCCCCAATCGTTTGTGCATTATAAAGTTCACTATAGGCACCGTGCACGAGAGACTCCGTCTAATTCATTCTACGTAGTAGTAGTGCTATGACAGTATCGTGGCTCCGTCCGTTGTGTTGGTCTCTCTGGTGCAGGCGAGAAAAATAGTGTAGAGATTGCTCTGTGTTACACTGAAATGTGCAGTGTTGCTGTTTGTTTGCATACGTTGGTGTTATCATGTAACTACGTCCCTCACGTTATACTAGTGTGTGATTGTAGTAGTAAAGTGTTACGGTGTGGACGAACTGGAATTGATCTATACTGAATTGCTGTCTTATTATTGATAATGATTTATTGCGTAAGCAATAGAACAATTTGAACATTCACTCTCACAATTTTACTATAAACGGTAAATCCTGATGTATTTTCCAACATCAAAAGTGGGATCTTGTGATGCAGTTCCGACATATATATATTTATATATATACATATATTAGCAATCCTACAAACAAACAAATCCTTTCAAAATATAATCACATTTGGACTTTACCCAACCAGAGCCCTTTGTCTCAGAATATGATTGGTGTACATAATAAATATACTTTTTTATATTATTCTAATCTAGCTCTTAACTACAATCCCACGTGATAGTAAGTGGTGATGTAGCCTAAGATGATAAAGCACGTAAAGACACCCAAATTGTAATCGGATGAAAAGACAGATGCTGGAAAATTATACCACACCTGTAGTGTAGGCATACTGAACGACGCAGCAAACCTTTTGGTTCGAATGCGTGGTAAGCCAACAACGAAAGGGTGGAGACTGGCCGAACGTCTGGTTGTCCAATGGTGGAAGGGAAAGGGAGAAATTATATTATGCAATTTTTGCGCACACTCTCCGAAATGCATCCTGTAGAAAACGGAAAAGCTGGCTACTTTGCGCCTGTGTTAGAGACTATAAGATTGGTTTTACCCAAATTTGGGGTACCAATAAACCTCTTAGAACGTCTTTCTATTGAGTCCAAAGCTACTAGGTGGCATTTTGCAGCACCAGCCCATATTGCAGCAATACTGCATGCAAGACCGGACTTGCGCTTTGTATAAAGTAAGCAGCTGTACCGGCGTGAAGTATCGCCGCACCTTTGCAAGGACTCCCAGTTTCCTTGCAGATGCTTTGGCCTTGGACTAAATGAACCGCTCGAAGTTCAGATTTGAGGGTATCTCAAACCCTAACAACTGAAGGTGGTCGGTATATTCCAGAGATACATTTCGGAAAGCAGGAGCCAAGGTGAGCTGGCTCCTTTTTACAGTGAAGAGACACGCTTGTGTTTTGGAGGCGTTTCATTTCACAAGATTGGCATCGCCCCATTTAGAGACTGTCTGTAGTGTGAGATTTATACGCTCTACCATAGCTTCTCTTTCGGACTGGATTTGATCACGACTGGATTGCGAACTTAGATATTATCTCTTCACTACTGTGCTATTGTCTATAGATACCGAGCATAGGCAGCAGGAAAAGAGTTGCGGAGAGAACGGATTCCTAAGAAACACTGGTGTTAGTCACCACAGAATCAGATGAGCTGCCATCGATGACGACCCGGAGAGACCATTCGCTCAGAAAGTCCTTTACCCAGTCAACCAGACCAAGGGATAAGCCGTACGTTGGAAGTTTACCTAAAACGCTAAGGTGCCGAACTCAGTCAAAGGGCTGCGAGACATCAAGGGAAATTAAAAAGAATAAAAAATAAAAATATAAAAAATCTGGATGATTGGCGGTCCACCAATTTGCGATTTAGAAGACGTTTTCTTCCTCGCACGACTTCCTTGTAGAATCGATTACCATCAGCAATTTTTCCGGACCGATACGACTTAGGGACCTTCAAGAAAAGAGCCTACTCCTTTTAAAAGGCCGGCAACGCATCTGCTATTCCCCTGGTTCCCCTGGTGTTGCGGTTGTTCATGGGCGGCAGTAGTCACTTACCATCAGGTGAGCCACATGCTCGTTTGCCCCATCTCCTATAAAAAAAAAGAAAAAAGAAAAAACAACAAGTGCTTCTCCACTGTTCTCAAGTGCCTCACTCCATACGTGTGTGGCATACGCTAGAAGGTACCCAGCTGACCAATTTCGGCGAAACCTGTATTGCCGCTCACTAAGGATGTCATTCCGTTCTAGGTATGCCATTAAGCGGGCATTAAATATACGCTCCATAATCTTGCAGAGTATCTATCTAATCCATCTATCTATCCTATCTAATTGATATTGGCCGATAATTGGCAGGGTAGGCACGGCTGCCTTTTTTGGAACAGGCTTCTCGTTGGCTAGCTTCCAGGTTTTTGACACTGTTTTAGTCCTAAATGAGAGGCTGAACAAGCTTGTCATCACAGGAGACTACTCAGGTGCACAAGCCTTTAGAACTACAGCTAGTATACCATCTGGTCCACTAGTTTTATCCACGTCTAGACACCGCAAGGTTTTAAGATCTTCTTTATTTGAAATACGAACCTTCGACATAGAACTCCTGCAGTGAGATTTTGGTGGAATTTTGTTGCAACTGACCAGACGCGAATTGTAGGCAAAAAGAGACGTGTACAAAGCCGCTTTCTCTTTAGCAGTATATGCCGTTGATACAACATATCGGTTATGCAACCTGGCGGATCCACAAAAGAGAAACAGACCTTCCGCCAAGAATAGGATGAAAAAAAAACGTCATCCCAATTAGCTGGCTTATACACCCATATTCGTTGAACACCTTGGGACTTGCAATCAGTTGAGAATATAGCGATACAGATTTCACCACATAGTAGTCAGATGTACGCAAAGGAGAAGTAACTTATATCTCATACCTATCTAGTTGTCTGTTAACAGAAGGTCCAAGCAATTGGATACTTGACCATCTACATCGGGTACTCTAGTCGCTTTCTTTACCAGCTGAGAAAGACCTAGCGTCATGGCAAAATTCCACGCTTCCCTTCCAGTATGGTCGGTCTTCTGGTATGGCACCAGGCAGTCTTGATGACACGCTTAAAGTCCCCCAGAAAGACCAGCTGTGCAGTAGAATACCGATTTAGGGCCACATCAGGAGCCTCAATCATGTGATGAAATAATCGTGTTGTCTCCCAGTCACCGCTGTGCGATCGATAGACACAGCCATAATGGAGAAAATATATACTCATACATTTAGGTGAAACGTGGTTCCATAGCTTGTCATGAATTTCGCAGTACTCGAGAAATGAGAGAGCGATCTCCGCCGACATTGAAATAAAATTTATTTGTAATTTTATGTGGTTATATATCCACATAAAATTACACTTATATGCATGCACTATCATGGAAACTGTATTTGAACAGGCATTGGGGCAATGAGATGGACTCTTGATGATGTAATAACCCTATCAGAAAGAAAAGTTTAGCCTTCGAATAATTTTAACTTCAAATTAATTTTATATTTAAGGCACGGCATGTACATAATATGTTAGAGGTGGCTTTGGTGAGAAAAGTGTTGTTTGTAGGAAGATGTTATTATTAGGATTAAGTAAGGAATGCTTCGGTGGTTTGTTCACCTAAAGAGAAAAAATGAAGAAAGAGTAACAAAGCAATTTTATGTGGCAGAAGAGAATGGCAAAGTCCGCATGGGACACCCTAGACGGCAGTGTTTCAACCAAATTAGCGATATTGTATTCAAGATGGGCCAAATTAAAACTACCCTTAACCGATGAGCATGTATATATGTGGAGAAGGTGAGAGAAGTATGTCAGGATCATGCCAAATAGAAATTCGTAGACACTGCCTAAGTGACAAGCGTATGTTATGTTATTTCTTTTGCAGACTTAGATATTTATTTCTATGTTTGGAATTTGCTTCTTCTGCAATATCGCTATATTTGTAACTGTATGAAAATTTGTGTTATTTTTATTATAAGTTCCCACATAGTAACAATGTACGCAATATTAAAAATGAATGCGGACTCTGTACTACTAACGAACAAACTATGCGTTATTGGTTCAATCGTTTTCGTCCGGAAAATTATTATGTCTCACGAATAAATCTCTATATAATATATAATATTCTATAAAAATACACGACGTATATATTATCATATTATATTACGGTCGTAGCACTAATGGGAAATAAAAAAAGAAGATTTAAAGAAAATATAAAAAACGTATATGTTTGGCCCAGTTTTATTAAAATAATTTATTCTTTTGATAAAACTTGTCAAAGACTTTCCCTTTACTGATAATAATCTTTCTTATGCCTCTGATATCTTTGGTACAGATACAAAGTTTCCTTTGTATAATTCTATTTCTTAATTGTCTCTTTAAAAGTAAAGACGTTTTTTGAATTGTAAAAAATACACAAATGTTTTAGATTTATAAATTAAGACTATAAGCTAAAAGAAACAATTATTTTTATTTTTTTTAATCTTTACTACCGCCACGCAAGAATTTTCTTCTGTATTATGGACTCAATTAATATACATACATTTCACAAAGAGAAACATCCAGAACCTGAACAGTTAAGTGACTAATGTTATCCTGTCTCACTAACAGCCGCAACAATTTATTTTAAAATATTTTTCTCATCAATAGTAGATCTTGATTCTTTACTAAAGTAAAAGGCATTCGGTTGATATAAGTAAATGCAAAGAAAAGGCGGCAATAAATCAACCAAACGGAAATTTATCAGTAAATCAGTAATAATATCACTCAGTGTCATAACGATTACGGTCAGAACAAACAATATGGCTGCCATCGCTTACATTGGAAGTGGGCATGGACGGAGAATAGGAAGATAGTTTTTCAACAAATCTGTACTGAAGTCACTCATGATTATACAAAGTGTGTACTCAGAACAAATATCAACAAGAGGCATATTTAAAGTGGCGAAGTAGTCTGTTGAAGGGGGACAGTAGACTACCCCTAGAAGCATCTTTATGTCCTTGATATCGAGTTCCACAAATAAAAACTCAGAAGAGGCAAAATAGCAGAAAGTGAAGTGTAGTAAGATGACTATACCACTTCCAACTTTTCCAACATGATAAATAGTATAAAGCCGAGTAGGAGATATAAAGTCGACGGTAAAGAAGGCTTTAACCAACTTTCCGCCACTAGTGTGGCATGAATATTGTCGAGTGAAAATGAAGTTTCGAGTTCGTTACAATGGCTCGGGATACTTCGAGAGTTTATATGACATAGGTTCAGAGAGTTGTTAAAATACGTAAAAACTCCTCAATATCCTTCTTACAAGAGACCCATGGCCATCAGCGTACAGTTAAAGGTAGAAAAATAAGAAATGAAGTAGTTAACTATACTATTTTAGCAGCTTTGAAAGAAAGAAGGAAAACTCATGGTTTAATATTTTTACTGCTTTAGGACTGCTTTAAAAATATACCATAACTGACTACTCTTTTTTAATACGTCTTTGCCCTTAACAGAACCACAGAAAATGAAATACGCCAATGCGCTACAAACACAAAAAAAATGTATTAGATGCAGAAAAACATACAGAGTGGTTCAAGCGGAAATCCGCATACATGTGTAGATACCACCTCCTTAGATATTTCTTCGTCCAAATAATTCTGCCTTCACTTCTGTGTTCCGTTCTGAAAGGTAAAGAGAGCCAGTAAAATTCCAAGCAGAGGTGAAAATGCATCTCTTCCTTTCGCCTTCTTTATTTGAAGTTAGATGCAGGTACTAACATCAAGTAGACTGTAAATTTTCTCAAATTTATAAAAAAGAAAACAACAGTTAGAAGAAGCATCCCTCAAGGAATGCCACAAAGCACAGTTGCTGAGCCACCTGCGTTTCTTCGACTTCCTGCATGTCAATATATTATCATCGTGAGAGATCTAGTCTCTTACCAAATCATTTCATCTTTTGGGGATAGGGGCGCCTTGACTTGGCTCAGTACGAGGCTGTCACTCGAGAACCTTTCTTCCACATCGGTATTTTTTTTTTTCAATCACGAAACATCAACGAGAGTTACATATTCTTTATTTTTAATCATACTTTACTTACGCGTTATAACGTCTTTCATTTAGCTACACATCTCGGCATAACGGCCACGACAACAAAGCAAAACTTTCGTGATGGCTTTTGGCGCAATAAACGACTGTTATGAAAGTCTTGGAAATGTTCGCAATTCCTCGAGATCAATAAAAATACGAGTTAAGAAAAGCCACACACGTGGAGAAATGTGGTGATATGAGAATATCTAAACGTAGGAATCTATTGTCTGTCTTGAATGAGGGTAAAAAAATAAAAGGAAATACAAACAAATAAGGGTGGAACTGCAATCTCTTACTTGTTCTAGCGGTATAAAGTATCGCACAGGCGACACAGAGGCACATAGGACACCTGATGTAAGTGATTCTGTTGTCCATAAATACCTATTATCTAAAAAGCCATACCAGAATCATAAAGCCTGAGGTCTAAGAAAAAATTCTTCGGCTTTTGTCACTCACCATAAAAAAACAGCAGCATTGTGTTACTATTTTGCGTTGGTAGTCTGTGCGAATGTGTTTCTTCCTCGACATACCCATTCAAGCCGCAGAGCCATAATACGCAACATCGTCACCTTACAGCCTATTAAAGTCCACTGCTGAACATAATCCTTCCCCATAGATTGCCTCATAGGGAGTATATTTGTCATAGTTTCCACGCTTGGCGGGCGGATTGGCAACCGCTGCTTTTTTGTTTTCTAGTCTAGTTATAAGAAAGATACGACTGCCTCGCTCCTGGTTTGTCTCTCTCTGTGGCCTCTTACGACACCTACGGGCTGATATTTGGTAGTGGGTATACTTACACCGCCACTACACGGTATACGCAATGTTCTATATATCTATATTCTACATTATCAGTTAATAGAGTCTTTCTCATTAGTTATGCAGCTATTTTACGTTCGTATTGTGTGCGACTGTTGTTTATTCCTGACCGACTAATTGGTACTGCAGCCATAATACAAAACACGTAATATTATTTTTATATCATTACAATACGAAACACCCTTCAACTTGATAATTGAGCGTAATTATACAAAGAAATTAATAATTTGGTAGTCATTTACCATCAGGAGGGCATGCTCGTTCGCCCCCTCTTATATGATAAAACCAAAATGTATTAAATCCTCTTATATATTAAAAATATTTATTTATTTATTAAAAAAAATTATTGCACATAAAGTGTACTCGTACAATTAGCAGACTTAATGCCTTTAGACATTCTCTGCCAGTCAACCACAAGCTAAGCAGAGAAACTTAAGCATGTGCCATAAAAACAAAAATATGTATTTATAAATATTCACAACATAAACATTCATAACATACAATTTATAAATATAAATAACTATTAATAACATAATAATATATTCTACACCTGATAACTAATTTTTATTATATTTATTTTTTTACAAAGTATAGTTATTTAATAAACTTCGACAGTACAAATAAACTTACAAAAGTTTTTCCATGTACCGCCGATTCGTAACTTCGGTCATGTTCAATCGGTTCGCGTTGCGACAACTTATTTAATGCCGTATATAAATGGTGTGACAAAACAGCAAGAAGTTTTTTTTTTTTTTAACAAAGGCAACATAGCATCATTATTGTCATATATTAGCAGCTAAAGACGACGTAACATTGGTATACTCGTATTTACTTTGTTTGTTTCGTGTGTGTAAGTTTCACTGCAGAACTTTATTAAGCACCACATGCTCCGAAAGTTTAGAATATATCAAGAGTATGAATATTCAAGAAAATATCCCAACATATATTACAAAAAGGCTATACTAGTGTGCTAATAAAACTTAACCAAATACATCCTTTTGGGTAAATACTGGTTATTTGATGGCAAAGAATTCTTCATTCTTATTCTTCATCAGCCTGTAAAGTCTAGTACTGGACATGAGTAAGTACCGTTGTAGTAAGTATGTACCTTTAGAATATTTAGTGTTACAAAACATGCCTTTTAGCTTCCAGTTTTTAATTTGTTTACGTTTCTGGTCGACTTAATCCTTTTGCTTTTCAAATGGTAGATTACACGCTTCAATAACTAGGAGCCAATGCTCTCCTTTAAACTTTGTATTGTCTTTGAATGTTGATGACACTTAATTAAATTGCTATTCCGTTTGGTTCCGATCATAGATCAAGATATCTAACTAAATATAAATTAAAATATAGGGTAACAACTAAATAATTTAAAATATTACTTTCAGGTGACTAATTTATCTATACAAATAAATAAAATTGAAGTGTCCGTGTGTAATGTCAAAATAAGAACTTTTTACTAAATGCATATTGAAGTATATACCGTACACATAACAAAATAACAATTTTAATTTTTTTTGTCTATCTGTCTGTTGGTGTGTCTGTCGGTCTCTCTATCTATCTGTTTGTTCGGGTTAATCTCCGAAACCGCTGAACCGATTTTGACGGAATTTTCACCGACTGATATCTGATGTTATAAGGATTAGCTTAGGCTACTATTATCTTAAAAAATAATAAGGGTTCCGCGCAAAAAAAAATAATTCCATGAAATTCAATAAATTCTAGGCGTACGAAGACGCGGGGAGCAGTTATTTATAAATAAATTATCAGCTACAGCTAGCTGTGGATAGTTAGGTAGGTAAATTCATATTTGGTGCTTCTTTTATTATTATTAAAATATTAACATACATTTTAAATAAATCTTGCCCCCTTTCTGATAAAGAAGAAGATGAAGAAGGATTCCTGCCAAGATTTGTGTATATTCAATTTTTAGACTTTTATTTGTGATGGTTTTTGACACTTTGAGTGTAGGATTCTTGTATAATAAATGATGGTCGGCCTGTTATTGCGGTGCGACTGTAGGAGAAAGACACATCAGATTTGATAGACCAAAAATTTCGTCAAAAGAATACCGAATCCTAGCAAAGATGATACGCGAGTCCACTGAAATCCTGAAATATAGAGAAGATGGATGGATGTCACCACCTGCCCAGGGTCTCATATTTAATAAATTTAAATCCCAACTCAAGCACACCTCCTGTATAAAAAAGGCCTATGTTCAGCAGTGGACTTTAGTATGCTGTAACGGTAACGGATGGTTCTATCAATGCTTTGATTCTCGGTCAACATACGAAAAGCCAGTTTTGAATAATATTAGGCCACGTGATCAGGTACTGTGACCACAAAGTCATGCGATATCAAATGACTCATAAATTAATAAATTTGTGGTTAGTTATAGTATATTTTAAAAGCAGTCCTAAAACAGAGAAAATATAAAACCATGAGTTTTCCTTCTTTCTTTCAAAGCTGCTAAAATAGTATAGTTAACTATTTCATTTTCTCCTTTTGCTAACTTTCACCTTACGCTGATGGCCATGGGTCTCTTGTAGGAAGAATATGGTGGAGTTTCACGTCTTTTAAGAACTCTCTGAACCTATGTCATATAAACGCTCGAAGTAACCCGAGCCTTTATAACGATCTCGAAGCTTCATTTTCACTTGACTATATTCATGCCATCCTAGTCTCGGAAAGCTGGTTGAAGCCTTCTTTACCGTCTACTTTATATCCCCTACTCGGCTTTATACTCTCTTATCATGTTGGAAATGTTGGAAGTTATATAATCATCTTACTACACTTCTCTTCCTGCTATTCTGCCCCTTCTGAGTTTTTATTTGTGGAATTCGATGTCAAGGACATAAAGATGCTTCTAGGGGTAGTTTACTGTCCCCCTTCAACAGACTACTTCGCTACTTTAAATATGCCTCTTGTTGATATTTGTTCTTGGTACACACATTGTATAATCATGGATGACTTCCTCAATAAAGACTCAAGATGCAGATGCGTTATCACCCGTGAGGACTAAGATGGAATGCCTCTTTGCAAGTAAGAAGGGTCTCCGGTTCTCTACACTCACCATACGAAACACAGCAGCGTTCGCTGCTATTTTACGCTGGTTTTCTGTGAGAGCGTGGTCCTTCCCCGGTCGAGCCGACCCATTCGTGCTACAACTATACTACTAATATAGCTGCAGCATGGCTCTATCACGTAAAAAAATTCATTTGTAAGTTAATAATAATTTCCCGGACGAAAGCGATTGAAGCAATAACGCATAGTTTGTTTGTTAGTAGTACATAGTCCGCATTCTTTTTTGATATTGCGTACATTGTTTTTATCTCGGAACTTTAATAAAAAATAACACAAATTTTTATGGAGTCCATGGTTACAAATACAGCGATATTGCAGAAAAAACAAATTCCAAAGATAGAAATAAATATCTAAGTCTGCAAAAGAAATAACATATCTGTAGTGTGTGCTTATATATATGTAGGATAGAATAAGAGAGAGTTAGTATTAAACCTACCGTCTAGACTATTGGACGTTTTTATTTATTCCCCGAACCACCCAACACTACATGGCGACCCTGCCAGTTCATCGGCGGTCTGCCTGGGTTCGGTCGCGGGCCGCGTTTTAAAAAAAAAAAATGTGTCGTTCTGAAGTCAAGAAAGACCAAGTATTTATTACGCAAGACACTTCAGGAGGCTCAAATTCTGCACATGTAGAAGAAATTAAAAGCCACCTGTCTGGGATATCCGTCGTGCTGATTATAATATGCACAGTTTTGGGCTTGGCTCTTCTCTATGGTGTATACAAAATAAACAAAAGTTGCCATACAAGCTGGATGCGGAATGAGATGGTAATGCACAATTTGCGTCGTTCTTTTGTGCGATCACCGGACCCAGGACCTCGTGTACCCCGTGTATGCTGTGAGTGCCGCCATGAGGACCGCCGGGAGACAACGAAAGCGTCAAGTTGAAAAAATGAGGTTTAAATTGAAAAATATGTTATAGTTTAAGTTTAAAAAAAAATAATAATAAAAATAGCCTTATATGTATACCTTAAACCTTAAAATATTTTGACAACGATATTTCTTTTTAACTGTACTTCCATGTCTAGTGAATTAATAATAATATATGAAAAATTTAAAAATATTAAAAATAATTTAGTTAAATTAAGTTATGATAAGCGAACTAAAAGCATTTTGCAACAAAAACTTAAGGAATCAGTACAATTACGTAAAGAATTTGATGATTGTTTGATAATTTTAAATAAAGAGATAGAAAGTAAACAAATTAAAAGTAATGCATTAATTGAAATACAATCATATTGCGATTTAATTAAGAGTTTATATGGACAAATAGAAAACTTTTGTAGTAAGGATTACAGCTCTCAATCAACTTCCAAGGGCACTATTCAAAGCGAAATATTCACCATGGAAAGTTTCTACTTTAAAACTGCTGTGTCACTCCTGCCAGTGATGACGGGCGAGGAATCGGTCACCAAAACCTTGATGGACTCGATAGAGTTATATAGCTCTTCGCTTAAAGAAGAAGGTAAGTCTATGTTAATAAAATTTGTGTTAAAGACTCGTTTGAATGAAGGTGCTAAGTTACGCCTATTAGATTCCTATGACTCATGCGAGGCGCTTATAAGTGATATGCGGAACCACCTTTTAACAAAGAAATCTTACACTTCCATTCATAACGAACTAATGCAAATAAGACAAAATAGTAGTTCCCTAGATAATTATGGCAATAAAATCGAACAATTATTCGTAGATTTGACGATTTCCCAAGCCGATGGTGACCAAAACGCGCATAAAATTTTACGTCCTATAAATGAAAAGATCGCTATTAAAAGTTTCACAAATGGCTTGCGAAACCGACAACTCAGTATTATTTTGTCAGCACGCAATTATAGTACGTTAAAAGAAACAATTAGAGCTGCAAAGGATGAGGAGACATCTAGTGTTCGACCTAGCGAGTACACCGAACCGTCGATTTATTTCGGAAATCGAGGTGGTTCAGGAACGCGTAAAAATTTTCGTGGTAGGTATACATCCAATAATGTACCACGACAAACATATCCTTGGCATACCCAAGCAAAAAATAATGTGAATTGGAGGAAACCGGTACCCCAAAAGTTTTCGTGTGGAAATCAACAACACCGCGGGAAAAAAGGTAATTATGGTGAGTACTCATACCAGAATCGCGGATCTTTTCGTGGTCAAAATGCCCAGCGAGTTCATTTTATAACACCAGAATATCGCGTATCGCAAAGTTCTCAAAATATTGAAATTAACCCTAATAACGATAATAGTGAAAATAACCTAGAATTTTTTCGAGACCAATAATATATTTAGTTGCGAATATAGTAATTGTGTTGAGTTAGCAATAGATGGTATCAAATGTAGATGGCTCGTAGATACCGGCGCTTCTTTATGTGTGATTAAATATGACACGCTTAGTAAACTAAACATTTCATTACAAAAAAAACCGATTACAATAAACGGAATTGGAGGCAAATTACGAACCGTGGGATTTGTTGATTTAACATTGTCTGTTGACGGGCTGAAATTTAATAATAAGTTTCATGTTATAAAGCAGTTGCCGTGTGAAACTTCTGGAATTTTAGGTATAGATTTTTTACGTAAATTTAATTGTAACATAAATTTTGAATTGAATACTATTACACTGCATAATATGAATGAATTAGTAACTTTGCCATTGCATATGGGTATTTTGGGAAATAATAATTATTTGAGTATACCTCCGAGATACGAGAATTTATTTTATATCAATGCGAGTATGATAGAAGATTGTGTTGTCTTTCCGAAAGAGTTATGCGAGGGAGTATTTCTGTCTGGTGGAATTGTCAAAGCGAATAACGGGAAAATACCAATAAAAATATTAAATACACGAGAGGATCCGGTCAATCTTAGTTATTTTAGACCTGAAACCGATAGTTTACATAATTATTCAATTTGTAAGTTTGATAAAAGTCTCATTGATCCCGAACGCGTTCATAAAATGTTAAATTTATTAAATTTGGATCATTTAAATAAAGAGGAAAAATCTTCTATTATACATATTTGTGCAAAATTTTCCGACATATTTTTATTGCCAGGAGATCAATTAACAACTTGTAACTTATATGAACATAATATTCAGTTAAAACCTAATATTGACCCAGTGTATGTAAAACAGTATCGATTACCCTATTCTCAGAGGAACGAAATAGAAACACAAGTCAAAAATATGTTACAAGACGGAATTATTGAACCAGCTTGCAGTGAGTGGTCAAGTCCTGTGCTTCTTGTACCCAAAAAGCCAGAAAATGGTGAGGACAGGAGCTGGCGCTTGGTTATCGATTTTCGAAAATTAAACAACTGTATTGTAGATGACAAATTTCCGTTACCCAATATTACAGACATATTAGATTCCTTATCAGGAGCAATGTATTTTACCCACCTTGATCTCAATCAAGCTTTTTACCAATTAAGCCTTAATCCATCTAGTAGAAGGTATACGGCTTTCACTACACCCTCTGGTCAATATCAGATGACCAGAATGCCAATGGGCTTAAAGACAAGCCCAAGTTCCTTTTCTCGTGCTATTACAATATCCATGGCTGGTTTAAATTACGAAAAAGCGCTCACTTATTTAGACGACCTCATTTGTTTTGGCAGAAACTTAGATAATCATAATAAAAATTTAATAGAAATATTATCGCGCTTAAGAAAAGTAAACTTAAAGTTAAACCCGAAAAAATGTGTTTTTCTAAAAAAAGAACTTCTTTATCTTGGCCACATTGTTTCTTCCGAAGGTATTAAGCCTGACCCAAAAAAGATATCAGTATTACAAAATTACCCAATTCCTCAAAATACCAACGATGTAAAAAGACTAGTAGCGTTTGCGAATTACTATCGAAGATTTATACCAAAATTTTCTGAAATCGTTTTACCTCTAAACAATTTATGTCGCAAAAATGTTAAATTTCATTGGAATTAAAACTGTAAACTATCTTTTTCAACGCTTAAAAATGCTTTAACGACTCCTCCCATACTTCAGTACCCAAATTTTGACCAAAATTTTATTTTAAAAACTGACGCGTCTGGTTTTGCTATAGGCTCCGTTTTATGTAATCATGACGGACGACCGGTTGCATATGCTAGCCGCACTTTAAACAAAGCCGAGAAAAACTATCCTACTATCGAAAAGGAATTATTATCGATAGTATGGGCAGTAAAATACTTTCGACCTTATTTATATGGACGCGAATTCATTATTGAAACGGATCATAAGCCTCTCGTATATTTATTCAACATGACAAATCCGTCAAGTAGACTTACGAAGTTTAGGTTATTGCTTGAGGAGTATAAGTTTGTTATCAAGTATGTAAGGGGAGCTGACAATGCAGCTGCAGATGCTTTGTCACGCATCCAAATTTCGAGTGAAGATTTGAAAGAAATGAATGAAAAGGTCATATCTGTTCTAACAAGAGCGCAAAGAAAGCGAATAAAAAACAAAATTGCGCAAGATAAGCGTGACAACCCTACGGAGGATAAGGTTACCACCAACGATTGGACTGATCACCCAAAAGTCGTGGGAACACTTAAACAACTGAAGGATTGCACTGAATTATTATTTGTAGACGAAAAAGAATGGAAAAAGATAGACAGAATGAAAGAAAAGTTCTATTCTAACTCTAAGTTATTTTGTTTTGTCTCAGCAAAGTCAACAATTTATGTAAATCCTTCTTTCCGATCATATTGTGCACGAGATGCCTTTGTGAGGGAGTTGGATTGCTTTTGTAATAAGCGAAAGATAGATCGTCTGTATATTATACAAAATAATAATAACAATATATTAATTAGGGAGTTAACTCGTATTATAAATGAGACACCAAATAGGTCCGGACCGCGAATATTAATTTTAAATGGTGTCCATAAAATCGACGATCATGAGACAAAACGTATAATATTAAACGACTATCATCTATTGCCAACTAGCGGTCACGCCGGTATAAGGCGAATGATAAACAATATAAAGAAAAGATTCTTTTGGCCCGGGTTAGAGAAGGATGTGACTAATTATGTAAACCAATGTGACAAGTGTTTGCGATATAAGCACTTAAATAAGCATATAAAAGAACCAATGGTGATAACCGATACGGGATATTCTGCTTTTGATAGAGTTTATTTAGATTTAGTAGGGCCCTTATGTAAAGATAGCAATAGTAATGTTTATATACTCACACTACAGTGTGATTTAAGTAAGTATGTTGAAGCCTATCCGCTTAAACATAAGGATACTATTTCAGTGGCATCGTCTTTTATCAATAATTTTATTTTGAGATATGGTATTCCTCGACAAATAATATCTGACCAAGGGACCGAATTTGTTTCAACCGTCATGAAAGACGTGTGCCGTATTCTCAAAACGCAACAGGTAACGTCAACAGCATATCATCACCAATCTATAGGTTCCTTAGAAAACAGCCACAAAAATCTGATGTCATTTCTCAGAATTCAAACAGGTAATGAACCACATAACTGGAGCACTTGGTTACCGTATTGGTGTTTTGGTTATAATAACACTGTACACACGGAAACCAAGTATACTCCATATGAGCTTGTTTTTGGGAAGCTTTGCCGTTTGCCAACTAATTTAACTTTAGATATAGACCCCTTATATAACCCATATGATTATCCACAACAACTTAGATATAGACTTCAAAAATCGCAATACGATGCAAGAAATAATTTAATTTTAAGCAAACAAAGTAGGAAAACAAAGTATGATTACTATACCAATCCAATTAAATATAATGTCGGTGATATGATACTCCTTAAGAATGAACAATGTGTAAACAAATTTGATCCTCTTTATATAGGACCATTTAAGGTTATCGAAGATTGTGAACCAAATGTAACAATAGATTACAAAGGTAAACATAAGTCAATACATAAAAATCGCACTAGACCATATACATAAAACAATAAAATTGTTATTATTACTATAAATACAAATAAAATTAATTAAAAATTACTGTGTTTACGATTTTTTTTATTATGATATAAGTATGTTATAGTATAAGAATTTTAATACTTTGTAATGTACACCTTTTATATATTTTTTTTTATAAACCAAGTTATGTTACATTTAAAAAAAAAAAAAATATTTTTGTAAATGATTTTTTTTTTCTTTTTGCCGATGGGCGTGTAGTGTGTGCTTATATATATATGTAGGATAGAATAAGAGAGAGTTAGTATTAAACCTACCGTCTAGACTATTGGACGTTTTTATTTATTCCCCGAACCACCCAACACTACACGCCTGTCACTTAGGCAGTGTCTACGAATTTCCATTTGGCATGATCCTGACATACTTCTCTCGCCTTCTTCACATATGTAAATGCTCATCGGTTTAGGGTAGTTTTAATTTGGCCCAAATTGAATACAATATCGCCAATTTGGTAGAAAATCTGCCGTCTAGGGTGTTCCATGCGGACTCTGCCATTCTCTTCTGCCACATAAAATTGCTTGGTTACTCGTTTTTCATTATTTCTCTTAAGTGATCAAACCACCGAAGCATTCCTTACTTAATTCTAGTAATAACATCTTCTTGCAAACAACACTTTTCTCATCAAAGGTACCTCTAACATATTATGTACATGCCATGCCTTAAATATAAAAATAATTTGAAATTACAATTATTCCAAGGCAAACCTTTTCTTTCTGAGAGGGTTATTACATCATCAAGAGTCCACCTCATTGCCCCAATTCGTGTTGGCGAACTTCAAATACAGGTTCCATTTAAGCGCATACAGATAGGTGTAACTTTATGTGGATATATAACCACATAAAATTACAAATAACTTTTATTTCAATGTCGACTGAGATCGCTCTCTCATTTCTCGAGTACTGTGAAATTTATGACAAGGTGAGCAACCACGTATCACCTGTATGTATGAGAATATATTTTCTCCTATATGGCTGTGTCTATTGATCGCACAGCGGTGACCAGGAGACAACACGATTATTTGATCACCTAATTGAGACTGCTAATGTGGCCCTAAATAGGTTTCCTACTGCACAGCTGGTCTCGCTGAGGGACTTTAAAGCGTGTCATCAAGACTGGTTGCTGCCATACCATAAGGCCGACCATACTGGAAGAAAAGCGTGGAATTTTGCCATGACGCTAGGTCTTTCTCAGCTGCTAAACGAAGCGACTAGGGTACCCGATGTAGACGGCCATTCATTCAAATGCTTGGACCTTCTGCTGACTACTGAACCAGATACGTATGAAGTACAGATTACTTCTCCTTTGCGTACATCTGATCACTATCTGGTGAAGTCTGTATCGTCATATTCTCCACCTGTTTACGAGTCCCAAGGTGTTCAACGAATATGGGTAAGTCAGCTGATTGTGATGAAATGCGACACTTTTTTACATCGTGTTCTTGGCGGAAGGTTCTTTTGTGAATCCGTTAAGTCGCGCGGATGCGATAACCGATGTGTTGCGTCAACGGCGCATACGGCTAAATAGAAAGCGGACGTGTTCGCGTCTCTTTTTGCCTACAATTCTCATCTGGTCAGTTGCAACAAAATTCCATCTAAACCTCACTGCGGGACTTCTATGTCGGAGGTTCATATTACAAATAAGGAGGTTCTTAAAACCTTGAGGTGTCTAGACGTGAATAAAGCTAGTGGACTAGATGGCTTACCCGCTATAGTTCTCAAGACTTGTGCACCTGAGTTGTCTCCTGTGTTGACACGCTTGTTTAGCCTCTCATTTAGGACTACAATAGTTCCAAAACCCTGGGAGCTTGCCAACGTGCAGCTTGTTCCAAAAAAAACGGCAGCCGTGCCGGAGCTGTCAATTATCGGCAAATCTCAATTAGCTCCATACTCTGCAAGATTACCTAGTAATCTTAGCAGCATACCGCTTAGTAGCATACCTAGAACAGAATGACATCTTTAGTGACCTGCAATACGGGTTTTATATATATATATATATATATATATATATATATATATATATATATATATATATATATATATATATATATTTCTATAATTCTATATTGCCGATATACCTCAAAACCTTAAAACGAAATTGTACAACCAGTGCGTGTTGCCAGTGATGACTTACGGAACTGAGACGTGGTCCTTCACTGCTGGCCGTATGAGGATGCTCAAGGTCGCTCAGCGAGCTATGGAGAGGGCTATGCTCGGAGTTTCTCTGCGTGATAAACTTAGGAATGAGGATATCCGCAGTAGAACCAGAATAACCGACATAGCCCAACTTTAGTAAGCTGAAGTGGCAGTGGGCCGGCCATATAGCTCGAAGAACCGACAACCGATGGGGAAGAAAGGTTCTCGAGTGGCAGCCTCGTACCGGTAGGCGAAGTGTAGGGCGTCCCCCCACGAGATGGAGTGACGACCTGGTAAGACATGCAGGAAGTCGATGGATGCAGGTGGCTCAGGACCGTGCTTTGTGGCATTCTTTGGGGGAGGCCTATGTTCAGCAGTGGACTTGTGAAGGGCTGTAATGAATGAATGAATGAAAAATATTGCCGTGTAGTGGCGGTCAAGAATATCCACTACCCCATATCCTCCCGTGGGTGTCGTAAAAGGCGACAAAGGGAAACAGGCAGGAGATGGGCAGCAGCATCTTCCTGATAATAGCCAAACTACAATAAAAAAACTGCGGTTGCCAACCCGCTCGCCAAGCGTGGCAACTATGGCAAATACCCCCCTATGAATGACAGTAACAAAGAAACGGCCCCCAGTCCCCGGCGGCCCCGCTATTCCTGGCTACGGTGGCGACCATGGTAACGGCGGGGCAGGGGGTGCTAAGAATCTCCGGTGGAGGTTCGGTTGCCACCTTAGACGACTCGACCTGGCAACGTACAACGCACGCACCCTGAGGACTGACGAGAAGATCGTGGACCTGGAAGAAGAGATAGACAAGTTGCGCTGGCATATTATAGGATTATCCGAAGTCCGAAGAGAGGGGGAGGACACGGTAATCCTCGAATCCGGCAACTTGCTCTATCACCGGGAGGGCGACCATCTGTCCCAAGGAGGTGTCGGATTTATCGTCCACAAGTCTCTCGTTAACAACGTTGTAAAGATCGGTAGTGTGTCGACGAGGGTTGCGTACCTTATACTCAGAATCACCAAACGGTATTGGCTGAAGGTCATACAGGTTTACGCACCAACCTCGGCACACCCCGATGAGGAGGTGGAGGAAATGTATGAGGATATCTCTAGAGCCATGCATTCCTCCAAAACCCAATATACGGTGTTAATGGGAGACTTTAATGCAAAACTAGGCACAAGAGAGAACGGTGAGCTGAAAGTAGTAAAGTTTTTTTGTTTGTTCTAATTTTGTTATTTTATTGTAGTGATAGTTTTATAGGTTACTGTTCTCCTTAAAGGAAGTCTTTTATTATATGTTGTGTTTACCTTTAATTTAAATGCATATATACAATTTTTTTAAGTGCACCTCATAATAATTGTTTCTATATGTATTTAGTTGGTAAGCCTTATTAAATAAATAAAAAAAAAAAAAAAAAAAAAATAAAAAGTAGGGAAATTTGGAATAGGGCAACGGAACCCAAGGGGCCAGCAGCTGGCCGACTTCATGGAGAAAGAGGGACTCGTTATGATGAACTCTTTCTTCCAGAAGCGGCCCCACAGGAAGTGGACCTGGTCGAGCCCCGACGGTTCGACAAAAAATGAGATTGACTTCATTATGACGACCAGACGACAACTGTTCAGTGATGTCTCCGTGATCGCGAGGGTGAAAACTTGTAGCGATCACCGAATGGTTAGAAGCACACTGAACCTAAACGTTAAGTTGGAGAGGTCTCGTCTAATGAAGTCAACGCTCCGTCCCCATCGTGCTCTAATCCAAAGTCCCGAAACCTTTCAGTTCGAGTTACAAAACCGTTTTCAGTGCCTAGAAGACTGCAATGAAGTGGACGATATGAATGACAAGCTCGTGGAAACTGTCCATGCGGTCGGAGCAAAGTTCTGCAAGACCCGCCGCAGAAGAACACAAAAACTCTCCGATAACAGTCTTAATCTCATGGCTGTTAGACGGGAGATGAAGCTACATTCTTCAACAGACTTGACAACATACAAGCATCTGAACAGACAGATCTCCAAATGCATGCGGCGGGACTTACGCAACTTCAATACAGCTCGTATTGAAGAAGCGATCGAGCGGAACCAAGGTTCCAAAGTCTTTGCCAGAGATCTGTCTGCCAGAAAGAGCCAACTGTCAAAGCTGAAGACAGAATGTGGCAGCATCGTTTCCGGTACACCTGAGATTTTGAGTGAGATTGAGAGGTTCTATGGGCAGCTGTACACGTCATCGTTGGAGCCACACGCAAGTGTGAGTAACGATCCAAGAGCGAGTCTCATCCGACACTATTCCGAAGATATCCCGGACGTCAGTCTGAGCGAGATTAGAATGGCTCTCCAGCACCTTAAAAACGGTACGGCCCCAGGCGAGGATGGAATTACAGCGGAGCTTCTGAAAGCGGGTGGAAAACCGGTACCTACCGGTTATACTTTATACCTACGGTATATACCGGTACTTGAAGTCCTTCAGAAGCTCTTTAATTCCGTCCTCCATGGTGGCATTACACCGGAGGCGTGGAGCAGAAGTGCGGTGGTCTTGTTCTTCATGAAAGGTGACAACGCTCTCTTGAAGAACTACAGACCGATTTCCCTTCTGAGCCGCGTCTACGTGCTGTTTTCGAGAGTCATTACGAATCGTCTTGCGCGCAGACTTGACGACTTCCAGCCTCCCGAACAAGCCGGTTTCCGAAAGGGCTTTAGCACCATTGACCACATACATACCCTTCGGCAAATTGTACAGAAGTCCGAAGAGTACAATTTGCCACTATGTCTGGCGTATGTGGACTATGAGAAAGCCTTTGATTCCGTCGAAATTTGGGCGGTGCTGCAGTCCCTTCAGCGGTGCCAAGTTGACTGTCGGTATATCGAAGTGTTGAAGTGCTTGTACAGTAGGGCTACGATGGCTATCCGAGTACATAACCAGAGTACGAAACCTATCCAATTGCAAAGAGGTGTAAGACAGGGTGACGTCATATCCCCGAAACTCTTCACCGCTGCATTGGAAGACGTTTTCAAGCTTCTGGACTGGAAAGGATACGGTATCAACATCAATGGCGAGTACATCACTCACCTTCGATTTGCCGACGATATAGTCATTATGGCAGAATCGCTGGAGGACCTAAGCACTATGCTCAATGACCTCAATAGTGTTTCCCAACGGATAGGTCTTAAGATGAACATGGACAAAACTAAGATCATGTTTAATGTCCATGTCACACCTATGCCGGTAGTTGTTGGGAATACTAAGCTCGAAGTTGTTGACGAGTATGTTTACCTGGGACAAATAGTCTGGACTAGGTAAGTCCAACTTCGACCGAGAGGTCAATCGACGGATTCAACTCGGTTGGGCAGCGTTCGGGAAATTACGGCACATCTTCTCGTCAGGTATACCTCAAACCTTGAAAACGAGACTGTACACCCAGTGCGTGTTGCCAGTGATGACATACGGACCTGAGACGTGGTCCTTCACTGCTGGCCGGATAAGGAAGCTCAAGGTCGCTCAGCGAGCTATGGAGAGGGCTATGCTCGGAGTTTCTCTACGTGATAAACTTAGGAATGAGGATATCCGCAGTAAAACCAGAGTAACCGACATAGCCCAACGGATTAGTAAGCTGAAGTGGCAGTGGGCCGGCCATATAGCTCGAAGAACCGACAACCGATGGGGAAGAAAGGTTCTCGAGTGGCAGCCTCGTACTGGTAGGCGAAGTGTAGGGCGTCCCCCCACGAGATGGAGTGACGACCTGGTAAGACATGCAGGAAGTCGATGGATGCAGGTGGCTCAGGACCGTGCTTTGTGGCATTCTTTGGGGGAGGCCTATGTTCTGCAGTGGCCTTGTGAAGGGCTGTAATGATGATGATGAATGATGATATATATATATATGTATATATATATATATATATATATATATATATATATATATATATATATATATATATATATATATATATATATATATATATATATATATATATATACCTAAATTATGTACACCAATGATATTCTAAGACAAAGGGGCAGGTCCCAGTTTTGATGTCGGAAAATACATTAGAATTAAACTTTAATTGTAAGAAATAGTGAAAGTGTGAGAGCAAATGTTCAACTTGTTCTTTTGCATACGCAATAAATCATTATCAGTAATAAGACAGCAATTTAGTATAGAGCAGTTCATCCACACCGTAAATCTTTTTTATCGCAATCACACACTAGTGTATAAAGTGAGGGAAGTAATTACACCAAAGTGTGCAAACCAACAGCAACACTGCACATTTCAGTGTAACACAGAGCAACCTCTCAGTAACACTACGTTTCTCGCCTGCACCAGAAAGACCACCACAACGGACAGAACCACGAAACTGTCCATTAACACTACTACTACGTAGAATGACTTATAATAGTAAACTGCTTATAGTAAACTTTATACTGCACAAACGATTGAGAGGTTTCTCGATATACCCTCAATTCTGTTTATGGCACTTTATAAAATTATTTAACAACTGTTTTACTAATAAAAATAATACGTCTTAGATCTTGATAGTCATAAATCTAAATTTATGACTATCAAGATCTAAGACGAACGCTAATGGCCTAAATAAAATAATATACAAAAGAAAAACATGGGTAGAAACAAACACATTAGTCACATAAAAGGTATAAAAAGAGCAAGAAATATACCTTATAATATAATTCTTAGGAAAAGTATTTTTGTAGTTAATAAGATAAACATGTTTCCTTCAGTAAGGTTAGAAATTCCAAGGGACATTTAGCACAAAAAATCAGATTAAGCGTCGTATTTTCTGAACAATTCTAGACTAAAAGGATAAGGTACTTAACGTACTCTGACCCTGTATAAATCTGTTCAGAGTAATCTTTTAGACGCACTTATATTACAGAATGTATATTTTTAGTAAATTATATAGTTTTATGATGTTAGTACTCATTTGCTATACAAAATAATTTTAATATTATACTCTATATACATAATTAAAAAACTCCGTAAAAATCAAGCTTAAAAACTTAATAATTTATATATTAATACTTGAAGAGAAAACTTTGTAAAAAGCAAAACTTTGTTTAAAATATGTTTTACAAATACATTATATTAAATATAATAAAACAAACAAATATTGTTTACATTTATACTGTAATAATGATGCCCATATCTAGGAGTATTTTAGTAACTACGTTTAATGTACTTGTGATGTGAAGTTGAAAGCCAAATACAGCTTGCTTAATATGTACAAACATAAAAATGTAATGAGCTATGGTCGAATTTCCACCAAAAGCCGACCACTAGTTATAATAATTTAACGTTATGTTACCTATTTGCAATCTGATAGAAATATCCGCGTGCATATATATGAAATTACGCCATTTAACATCGGTAGGGTCAACAAAAAAGATTAATTCATAAATTTAAAAATGGTATAAATCTGGCATAATAAATGAATGTGCTAATGTCACCTCTGGTAAGTAAGATGAAATGGCTCTCTATACCCTTAAGACTGGACCACAGCAATGCAAGTAGTACTTTTTGGCAGCAGAAATAGTTACGAGGGCGCATGCTCTAACAACGGGCGGAGAAAACATGCTTAGCCGTGTATTACAAAAGAGGTTGATGAAGAAGAATATACGAAATCAAGATTAAAAGAATTACAAGATGTGGCCATTTACCAGAAAATTAATTTCGATTTAGTTCGATAGTAAACATGTGTAACGGGTTGATAACTGAAATTAGTAATTTAAGAATAAAATTTATTTTCTTTTAGGATAAGATTGACAAACGAGCACACAATCCACTTGATGATAAGTGTGTGTGATGGTAAATGTTGATGATACTGTGGCCCAGAGGCATCTACATCTGCCCGCTATTGAGAATCATAATACAGATGCATTATCACCCCTAAGAACTAAGATAGAACGCCTCGTTACTAGTGAAAAGTGTCTCGGGTTCCCTACACTTACCATACGAAACGCGTGGTCCTTCACCGGCAGAGCAGATCCATACGTACTTTAATTATAATATATCACGTAAGCGCTATAAGCAGCTATATTATTAGCTTTAAACAAAATAAAAAGAGGTAAAGTATTTAAATTTATGTTTATCTGAAAAACAACACCTCGCGTAAAGTATCTTACTTATCTTTATTTTCTAAGTTATTTATTTTCCTTACCTCACTTAGAAGTAGTAATAGGATTTTAATTATTACTTCAAGCTCCGAGTTTAACTGCGTGATTAAATCCATGACGAGAATATCCGAAAATCAAGGTTAGTAAAATAGTCCTGCAAATCAGTACGCTGAAGTCGTATTGGGTTGGACAAATAGCTGTGCAGTGGTAGCTCAGCAACCTGGATTCGATTCCCGCAGGCACCAACGAAAATGTTAATTAAAATTTTAAGTACCAATCACGTACTCGGAGGTGAAGGAAAACATCATGAGGAAACCTACATATCTGAAAAATAAGGAAAAATATTTCGAAGCCACGTGAAGTTCGTCAACACGCATTTGGGCAGCGCAGTGAACATTTCCTTACCCTAAGACCTTCTCAGAAATGAGAGAAGGCCTATGCCCTGCAGTGAGACGTATATAAGCTGTGACTTTATAATTTATATAACTTAAAAAAAAACAGCCGATGGGAAAGAAAGATTTTTGATTGGCAGCGTCGTGCCAGCAAAGCGCAGTGTTGTGCGTCACTAGATGAAATAATTAAAAGTACAGGGATGGATATTGGTAGCTCAGGACCGTGGTAGAGTATGAGAATGATCAATGTTCAACATTGGCCTTCTTATGGGCTGTCACGATGATAATAGTGGTAAGAATAATGATCAACATGATATATGAACCTCTTAAACTCTAATAAACGTAATAATAGTAATTTAATCTAGACCAATTTTCGGTCACGACGGCCGGCCTCATCAGCGTAGGACAAAATTATACTGCAAAAATTGTGCGCGTAAACACAGGTGCACTCTCTATTTCATAGTCCAATGGGAGGGCAATTCAGTACGACTGGGAGTGATCAGGCGCAGGACCGACGGCTTGCTTTGCGAGGCACAGGGATGCAACAACGCCAACTTCTTGACTCCGAGCTGCTATTGAGGACTTGCTGTCAAAAGAATCCATTAATTGATTTTGTTCCGACCTTGGATTCAAACTCGGGACTACATCATCGGGTCAGCAGTCGCGCTTACGACCAGCGAGGCAGGTATTAAACATTGTCTACAAAATAATATTTCACAAAAAAGCTTTTATCCTTTCACTCGAATCTTATCGATCTTCAGTGTTAAGTATTCATCTATCCTAGTAATCAAGGCGTTATTGAAGAATCATCATGGGAGTGGGAAATGACTTCATGACGTCTGCATTTTCCCTAAAACCATCAAAATATTTTTTTAAATTTAAAATCTTCAAAATCATTGCTTCACCAGCTGATCTCCGCGACTTCGCCCGCGTGGAATTTGTTACTATTGCATTTCATGTGTTTTAATCTTTTTTCGCGGAAGCTTAATTATTTTACTAAATAAAAGTAGCCTAAGTTACTCCTTATAACATGAGCTATCTGCCAAGTAAAATCCGGTCAAAATCGATCCAGCCGTTTCGGAGATTAGTCGGAAGAAACAGATAGACAGACAGACAAACAAAAATTTAAAAACGTGTTTTTTTTTGTTATAGTTACCGTAAATACTTTTATATGCATATAGTAAAAAGCTGTTATTTCGATAATACATACAGATACTTCAATTTTATTAATTTGTATAGATTAAACTGAAAATGTTATTTAAACAATGTATATTATTCAAACTGTCTTAACTATTGATTTCAGGAGTGATTAATTTAATAGCCTCCAAATATGCACTCTAAATTACATATTTAATGGGAAATCGCTATCAGCAATCAATACTGAGAGCTGTTTCTGATTAGCTCACTATGTGTTGTTAATGTAATTTCATTTGAATTTGAAAAATATTGTTTTAAGGTACTTTAGTATGTGTTTAAATTTTTAAACTATTGTACATATACATTTTAAGGAATGAGCCAACTGGCATATATTATTTTGAAGATTATTTATTTTACATTTATTCATTTATATATCTTTTTCATTATTTTTTCGCAGAGTAGACGGTTTGTTGAGCATAGAGTACACAAAGTTTGCAAAAGAGTAATGGAAATGAACCACATCATATCATAAAATAGATTTATAATTCTTTTTAATAATCCAACAGTTAAAACTTATTGTTTTATTTTATATTTTGAGTTACTTGCCAAATAAAGATAAGCTCTCTAACTATTTCACATTTTGAAGTTGGGGCTTAAATTCTTCTATACACAGTCTTAGCATAGACACCACATCTATCCTTGGTTATGAAAATCAAAATACAGATGCATTGTCACCCCTGAAGACTAAGATTTAATTGAGTTAGCGCAATACTAAATTTTTAATTCCAAAACCTGAAGTAATAGAAATGTACGTGATGAAGTCATGTTGCAGCTATATTATGGTTGTAGGTTGTAGCAGGAATAGGTCGGCTCGACCGTGGCGTGGTGTCATGTTGCAGCTATAATAGGGTTGTAGCAGGAATATGTCGGCACGACCGTAGCGCACGAAACGGCACGAATAGATCAGCTCAGCCTTATAAAGAATACCAGCTTAAAAAAGTACCTTAAACTGCTGTGTTTCCTATAGTGAATATAAAGTACAGGAGACCTTTTTACTGGAAACTAGGTATACCATCTTAGTCTTCAAGGATGGATGTTGGAGGATAGTCGAGGATAGATGTAGATTTCTATAGACTACGGTATCCACTTAACATCAGATGGACTGTGTGCTCATTTGTTACCGTTATCCTATAAAAAAGACAACGTCGAAATTGAGGAATCTTTTAAGTTTATGGCAACTTCAAAAAAAATTAATCAGTATTTTATCAGTTATAATTTATTACAAAAAAAAATGAGAGTACAGAAGTGATTTCGAAGATAGCGAAAAAGAAATTTAGTCACTTCGTCTAGTCATTGAGATATATTTGGGTCAAAATCTATTTTAATGAACATAGACTAACTGGGCAGTGGCGATAATATTGGACTTTTTTATGATAATAGGTGTTATAAGACTCAATAAAAGAAATCAGGCTTATTCATTAGTGTTTTCTCGTCATGTGGAGAAAGTCAGAATCCAGCCTCACAGCTTCGTATTCGAAGTAAGCAAATGCATAGTAAATGTACTTATGTCCTTCCAAGATACATTGAAAATATATTATTTGTCAACGTTTTGTATTATGTATTCTTTTCCTCCTGTATATTTTCATTCCTTTGATAACTTATGGCAGTTTGCTCGTCATTATGCGGGCGCCTATTTCAAATGAAATGCTATTAATTATTTACGCTGAAGAACATACCTAACGTTAGTAGTGAGAAGCCACTTTTTCATTGCAGGAGTTTGGCCTTGTTGTCATGAAAGATTTATGTAAGACGATAAACATTACGAGTGTATTTACGATGGACCGTTAATATTTTAGTACATATCAAGTGACTTTGTTTCAATTAAGAAATCAAATTTTTAATATTTTATACAAGACCGTGTAAGAATATTGACTACCCCATATCGTCTCGTAGGTTTCGTAAGAGGCGACAGAGGGTGATAAACCAGGAGATGGGAATTATAAGACTGAAAAATAAAAACTACGGTTATCAACCCGCCTGCCAAGCGAAAAAATTCTACTTAAACTTATGAAAACTATTCTACTTAAATATTTGGGGTAGGCCTACCGTAATTATTGTGCAACATTTTTAATAATTTCACACCTTAAGCGTAGTTATGTTCTATTAGCGTTTAAAAATCAAGATTCCAACGTTTTGTCGCATGAAATGGTATCTAGCAATCATAAGAATTGACAGGCCTGTTGGTCTAGTGGTTAGTGATCCTGACTGCTATGCCGGAGGTCGTGGGTTCGATTCCCACCCAGGACAAATGTTTGTGTGATGAGCACGATCATTTGTTCTATGTCTGGGTGTAATTTATCTATAATATTTATGTATTTAGAAATATATAAGTATGTTTATCAGTTGTCTAGTACCCATAACACAAGCTCTGCTTAGCTTGGGACTAGATGGCGTTGTGTGATAGTTGTGGAATATTATTATTATTATTGGGGTTATCTATAAAGTTATATTAGTTAGTTATTATTATTATTATTATTATTATAAGAACATATAAATGATATAAAAAGCACCTTGTCAGAAAGATAAATGATTGTTGAACTTATTTTTTTTAATTGATCAATTGCTATTTTTACATAAAAAAAAACAGTTTTAGTGGCACAATGTGTAGATTTATCAAGTCCGCAAAGAGGGGTAAACTTTGAGACTTTTACGATAACTTTTGAAAATGTCAATTGTTCAACTTAATCTATTTTTAAACTCTTCATCTATTATGTGAGAAGCCATGGAATGAAAATGGCGGTTTAATTTTGTTTTGTTTCATTATAATTATTTTTTTCGGCTGAGAAGTAGCGAAATTTTCGGTGTTTTGAGCAGACTTGTACTAATTTATTTCGCTAAATACACTTTGCCTAACTCCGGGCCACAGAGTACTTTTTTAATCCGGACTCAGCAGCCGTCTGAGTGGTCGTTTGTTTACAACGGTTCGTGCTGAAAAATATTGATCTCTGTAGAAATACAAAATAATTGAAAACCAAAGATACATACTTGACCAAGGTAAGATTTTATTATAATTTTTATAATCACTGTCACGATTTTTGCATGCCTTAACCGCAAAGCACGTAGGTATGTTCTACTAGCGCCTAAAAATCAAGATTCCAACTTTTTGTCGCACGAAATCATATCTAACAATCATATTAAACATATAAATAATACAAAAGCACACTGTCAGAAAGATAAATTTTGTTAAACTTATTTTTTTTTATTGATTAATTGTTATTTTTACATAAAAAAGTGGTTCCACTAAGGCTTATGGTGCATACTCCTCGACGAGTAGAACTAGATGTGCCGAGATTGTGCTCGTTATGTAAGTTATGACGAGACCTTATCCTCGGACTTGACAGAGTGACTTGAAGGTGTACTTCGGTGACTGCTACTGGATATCTTAGACGAAGAGAACTATAATTTACATTTTTATTAATTTTTTACGATCTTATGAATCGTGCAATTTTAGCTTTTCTAAGCTTTTTTTTAATTGAAATTTGATATAAAATTATCGGAAAATTGGAAGTATAATAATTATGAGGTTTTTAGTGAAAACTTGTGTATAATTAAATAACTTTAAAAATTTACGTATAATTATGTTATAAGTAATTTCTTTAATACGCTTGAGGCATGCACAATTAGATTTACAAATAGTTTTCTGGAAGTATAGGCACCAATTTAAGTGCATGTAGTAAGTCATCTTTCTTTATATATGTGTATACATTTTAAACATTATATGTAATATATAATAAAAGTAAAATGAATGTAGGGAGGTATGAAAGGCTCAAATAAAGCAATAATACGTCGCTGCCCACCTGATGTTATGTTGCTAGTGTAGCGCTTGGAAACGTGCGTCGCGTATACAGATATAGAATGCCAAACATCCTGTAATACTGGTTGTACATGTATGTATATACATAAACTTCTAACCAGAGCCCAATATTGTATTTATTATTGCTCAGTGTTAGAAATAGTTTAGATGGCGGTATGTTCCGTGACAAACTTCTATGGTTATTAATGTTTTTGAATTATTTTTTTTTACCAAAAACTTAACATTATTAATTTTCCTGCTTAACAGTCTAGGTAAGCTAATAATGCTGTAAGAAGTGATTTATGAAAGTAGGCGAATGGCATAATTCGAACCAACAATTTTTGCGTTCGTAATCTGCACTGTGGCTACGGACACTTGTCACGATTCTGAGTCACCTGCGTCCGTGAAAACCTGCATATCTCATCAGATTTTCAATACATTTAGTGAAGAGCCAATCAAAAACCTCTTCAGTTCATCTAGTAAAAGGCTAGTGAAAGGCCACCCATGAACATCTCTTCACAATTTGTTGAAAGTTGTTCGAACGCCTTAATGGCTTTTACATACAGCTACCAGTAAATTGCCGAGCCTTGTTTCCAAAAGTCACAACTGTTTGTAAAATTTTATTTTTGATTTACGAAGAATACTGGACTAGATTAATGTAATTTTCTTTTGACCTTTTGGTCAGAATCGTACTTACCTCAATTACTGACATGATGACTAAATGGTAAATCGTCATTTATGTTGATAACGTATTCTTTTTAATCCACTTGCCTGAAATATCTTTCGAATCAGCAGTGACGATCTTTTTTTCTATTATGTTGAAAGTAGCTCGAATTAATTTATGTAAATATATACATTGCTGGTGCGTTGCTTTTTTTCGACATACATTTATGACCAAATTATGATATTTAACAATTAGAAGTATTCAAACAAATATTCCTTACATTTATACTTGATGATGGTTTTCAACCGAGTTCGATATTCGACGTGTACCAGTTTCTTAATGCACCCGCAAAACGCATCAATATTCAATCAATCCACATAGTGAAGGGTCGCCACTGCGTTCGCTGGTACGATTTATGAAAGTCAAAAATGTACAACGTTTCATATTAGCTCTAGTTCTAATCTTTTAGTTTAAACATTTTAGCTGCTAAACCTACAAATGCTTTATATGCAAAATAAGAAATTTTTTACATAATTAAACTGAATATTAAATATTATATAATAAAATTATGACGTTTATAGCCAAAGAAGTGTGTGAAAGTCCATTTTTTAACGAGCACACACTGTCTCTCTCTCATCATCTTACGTCTGACGTAAACGAGATGATTACTACCGCTATCTACCGAAAGCCGTAAAGGTTTTATGGCATTTCTCATAGTAACTTGCTTTGAATCCTCTCAGCAAATATTGTTGTTTGCGTAATAAATAATTTTTAAATATACCTAGTCAGGTCATAAGTATTGTCACACAGTAAAAAATTTTCTTTTAGAATGCTGGCCACAAAAAAGTTTATTGAATTCGAATTTCGAATTGTTGACATAGACCTCGTTCGTGCTGCGATAGACGACTGGCCGCGCAGATTGAAGGCCTGAATTCAAAATCGCGGAGGTCATTTTGAATAAACTTTAGTGTCATAAGAATCTATGCTTTGTTAAGTTCATTTTGGTATATAAATTGTTACATAATGAATAAACATGTTTCAATTATTTTATATTAAACATGTGACAGAATTTATGACCTGACTAGGTAATTAAATGTTGCATTATCTCATATTGTATGAAAACACTGTAATTCTTTACAACTACATCATTAATAATATATTACTAAAGAGGGTTTCCGAGGTGAGAGATCAAGGTGTGTATCTTGATTGTCAGTTACTACTAAGTTCACATATTGACATAATTACATCCTAAACCTTTAAAATGTTAGATTAATTGTTTCTACAAACAATTGGCTTTAATAAAATCTACTTTTGTAACATTATATTCTCTGGTCAGGTTGCATCTTGAGTACGATTCAACCATAGACTAATACGCCAGTATATGCTAAGTCTATGGATTCAACTATGTGAAACAGAAACAGAAACAGATTTTTTTTATTCAATATAGATTATAAATAATACCTATTGAAAGTCACTCTTTTGTTTAATTACCACGGGTTCGAAAAAAAAACCTCTGTCCTGGGAAGAACCAGCAAGAAACCCAGCAGGACTTTATTTTTAAATAACAGCTTACTGTCATGTACATTACATCATTCCCAGGGGTTATTATCATCCATACATTCCTTAATATTATAATAAACTTTTTTATACAAACTTATTTTTTTAAAGTTTTTAAACTTCGAGCAGGTCAAGTTTTGTATATTTTCTGGATTTTTAAAAGCCGTATGTATACGCTTTAAAAATATATGTAAAATATATATACAAAAAATATATAAAAAAATATATAAGCGTATTCATACATATAAAATATTTAAGACATTTCTGGCTCAACCTACAATTATTTGAAAATATGTGTTATGGTTGCTTTGTTTTATGCAACTTTTACTAATTTTGTTTAAAACTTAATGAGTATTGATTGATTGTATATAACTAAGTTACTACCTGGTGACTAGAGAAAAGGGTTATATGCATAAAGCAGACGCTGTTACGTTTAGTTGCATTTCAATTTCAAATTTCATTTTTCTTTTTTATACATACGCTTTAAAAAAATCCAGAAAATATACAAAATTAATACAATTAAAAATAATAAAATTATGCCCTAAGAATGAATTACTGACTCGGTGAATTCGAGTAACTGATACTACTAGCTTGTGTCTGTTCTTAGTATTTACAGAATGAATATCACTTATTTTTATAAAACTTCTTTTACTTTTGTGTACGTACATTACATTTTTTTACGAAGTCCTTAATAATTATATTGACTCTCCATACTTATTGAATATAATAACAATAGTGTCCTAGGATTAATTTGCAGCTTATCTTAAAATCCACCTTTTACATTCCTGCTGTAATACTAACTATGCAAGAAATCGATTTATTGTTAGAGCATGTAATTGCTATAAACAACGTTATAATAATTTAGATATATTTAATTTGATTTTTTTTAAATGTATATTTGCCATCAAGTAACTTACATAGTCCCTAGGTTTAACATTTTCTTTCATTATCAACTTTTATTTCATTATTACCTTTTAAATATGTGACATAAAAAATTGTATTTCTACCCAATGATCAACTGTGTTATTATTCGTTAGTGAAAACGAACTGGCTTTAGTAATAACTCAATTTAAAGATTAATTATGTTTTATTATAGATATATGTTTTCTTTAAGTAAAGAGAAAAAAAAAGAGAAAGAAAACCTCTTACAACATCCAGGCGATGAATTCTCTTACGCTGTTACCACATGATTGATTACATTGTTGATCGATATTTTAAGAAACAATATATCTATTTAAATCCCTTCGCCTTTTTAACAGTTTTCAATAACAACATGATATTTTTTTTTCAATCGTAATTTGACGGCTTATTATAAAGAAAAACATATAAAACGTTATGAAATAAAACTTAGTTTGAATTTCGAATATTCTACATGCGGTTTTCAGTTGCAATGAGCTGACCACAAAATTGGATTACTGCCAAGAGCTTTGTTTGCTAAATGAGTGGAATAATTATTTGTCGGCATAATTAATAACGATAAACTTATTAATACGCTCACAGGTTTAAATAACGATCGTGAGCTATTTGCGTTTATCAAAAATAGATAGTGTCCAAAAAAAGAAATGAGTTTTATTCGGTACTAAAAATGTATAGGATAATATTATTATTATAATGTAAGAAATAAAGGTATATACGAAATAATTTAGGAACGATATAGTATTCATAAATTATAATTACATTTAATCCCGTCACTGTAAGACAAAGAATAGGATAAAAGTGATACGAAACTTGAGTTTTCAAATCCATGTAATCTCTATGCTAACATCTTGTGCCCAATTACAGCATAAGGCTTTAATTTATATTTTAATTTAATTTTTGAAAGGAGTTTTAGAGTAATTCACAACGCGCTGCCCCTGTAAATGTTCGTAGAGTTCACGTTTTCTCGAAATGTTTTATTTATCTTGAGGTGTTTTGTATGTTCTGCAGTTTAACAATTTCATAGGTTCTGTGAAACTATTGACCACCACTTAGCCCCTGAGCTTTCACGAATTCCTAAAAGGACACACGTACACAACACATAAACATTTATAAAGTACTGTAGTTACTCTTCGTGCCATAAGATTGGACCGTATATTTGTATTTATTTATTTATTACAAAGTATAGTTATTTAATAACATCCGACAGTACAAATAAACTTACAAAAGTTTTTCCATGTACCGCCTATTCATAACTTCGATCATGTTCAATCGGTTCGCGTTGCGACAACTTATTTAATGACGTATATAAATGGTGTGACAAAATAGCAAGATGTTTTTTTTTTATCTAGGTGTGTACTAAAGCAAAATATGGTTAGTATTAAATGAAAATTAGTAAATGTATATATTTATTAGTATTTTTTTTTTATTTATGTATATTATTATATTATGATGTGTGTTAGTGGATATAGTTTTATATTTTAGTTTGTTATTATTAGGTATCGTTAACAATTAGTCGATAAAATACTGTTTAAGCATATATTTAATTTTTTTTTCAGTAAGTTCATTTTTTATTGGTTTGGGAATTTGGTTCAAAAGAGCGGGAATTTATATTGTAATCTAAATTTTCCGTACATATTTTTGTATTTTGGGATAATCATATATGGATTAAGGGCTTGTCGAGTAAGTTTTGTATAAATACGGCTAATTTTTAATTCTTCCTTGCCATAATTTTCAAGTAGCAATAGGTATTTCACTTTGTCGTGTACTGGTAGTGTTTTGCAATGATGGAAAAGACCATAAGGGTTTTTTTAATATTTATCTTATATTTTGAGAGGGGTGATACATTTAAGGATGCGCAACTGTAGCTCGTATATTTTTTCAAGGTGGGTTTTATAAGTGCGTCCGTAACTGCTCAACCCGTACGAGACTATTGATTCGCCGAGTGCATTATATAGTAACAGTAACATCTGGTAAGGTACTTTACTCTTCATGAGATAAAATTTTGCAAAGATTGCTCGTAGCTTATCGCATACAGATTCAATGTGATCAGTCCATTTCATACGATCATCAATTATTAAACCTAAATACCTATATTTTTCTACTATTTCTATTTGGGGACATTCACAGTTGTTATTATGGGCTGAATTTTGGATATTATGAAGACATGTGTGATTATGAGCTATAAGAGTATTGTTATGTTTTAATCTATTTTGACTGGAGCTAACGTATATCATTTTAGTTTTATTCGAATTAAGTACTAGACCTGCGTCATGTGACCACTGCATGAGCTTCGTGAAGTCTTCTTGTAACAGTTTTACCGCCTTATTCATATTGTGGTGGGCTACCACCAGACATGTATCGTCGGCAAATTGGAAAATTTTTGAGTTTTTAATCAATTTATTGATATTATTCACGTAAGTGATGTAGTATAGCGGTCCTAATACTGAACCCTGTGCTGTACCTTCACTTACCAAAACTTTATTATTTAATGTATCCCCTACTTTGACATAATAGGAACGATTTTTGAGATAATCTCGACACCAGTCAAGAATTGGCTCTCTAATTCCACAGTCGTCTAGACGCTCTAGCAGTACATCTTGACGTAAAGTATCGAATGCCCTACTATAGTCGATAAATAACAGCAATGCATGTTTTTTTTCATTAAGATTTTTTTTCATATATGTTATCGGCAAATAGGGAAAGTAATTGAGTAGTGCTTTTTTTGTGTTGAAATCCAAACTGTGTGTCATTTAGAATATTATTCAGACCATAAAAGTTATAAATTTGTCTTGCTATGTATTTTTCTATAATATTGTCTATTATAAGCAATATAGTTATAGGACGATAATTATCGTAGTCCTATTTACTTCCCTTTTTGTATATAGGTCTCACGATTCCAGTTTTCAATTCGTCTGGATATTTATTAGTCTTTATACAAGCGTTGACCAATTTTGCAATAGCCGGAGCAATTTTTTCGCAAATTTGCTTTATATCTATCGCCCGTACTTTGTCGAAACCCGGAGCTTTATTAACGTTTAATGTTTTTATAATTTTAAGGATGTCTTTAGGTGTTGCTTTTCGAAAATTAATTGTTACGTTCACAGGTTGTCTGTATTCTATTTTATCTAAAATATTATTTTTACATTGAGGTATTATATTTTGAAAGAAAGAAAGAAGAAAGAAAGAAAGAAAAGTTTATTTGGTACATAAATCAATCGTTTACAAAAAAATATTTACAATAAAAGAAATACAATGTACATGCACCAAATAGGTTTCCACTCAGCATGAGTTCACGGAATTAATAAACTCCGTGAATGCTGGTTTTCAGTGGAACCATAGGAGGATGATAGATGGCGTAACAAAACAGTGATTAATATGTAGCAAACACAATCATATAACAAACACAAAAAGCCTCATATAACAAAAACAGAAAGCAAAATAAAACAAAATTAAAAAACAACAAAAATAGACATACAAAAAAATCTGAATTACAAAAATGAAAGAAAACAATAGAATTAGTTACAAATACATGCTTGAGCTGTATGCAAATATTAGTGAGTTATGTGTGGTCACTACAGTTATGCCTTAATTGTGCTTGTTTATTCTTCCAATTATACGGAAACTTAAGTGCTGGACTTTTGTGTTGAAAGGAGATACTTTTTTAAGTTGTTTTTAAAAGACTTAGCAGATGTTGAGTTTCTGATTGGTGGAGGGAGGTCATTCCAGCACTTAGTAGCAGCAAATCGGAAACTACCACGGAAAGCAGCTGTACGATACCGGGGACAAATGAGCCGCAACGCTGATCTAACATAACGATATGAAAATATTAGCTTTTCGAATAAATACGAAGGTTCTTTGTTCCGTATAACCCCAAAAAGCAATGTGGCGAGATGAAGTGTACGTCGAGTGGTCATATTCATCAAGTCGTGCCGGTTAAGAAATGGAGTTATGTGTGATCGTCTCGGGATTGTAAAGCAGAATCGTGCGCATGCGTTTTGTATCCTCTGTATTGCTTTTTTTGTCCTTGCATACAGACATTCCCCATAAACGGTGTCAGTGTAGGATAATTTGGACAAAATAAGCGTTTCACATAATTTAATTCGCATGTCTACCGTTAAAAATTCGCGAATCCTATATAAAACCTTAAGTCTGTAGAAGCAGTTACGCATAGTTTCTAATATATGACCCTCAAACCGCAACTTTCCATCCATCACTAAGCCAAGGTTACGAACTTCCAATACACGTTCAAGTAAACAACCATCGATAAATATTTGCGGATTTAAAGCAAGGATAAAATCCGTTTGCTTTCGACTTCCCACGATCATATATTTTGATTTGTCTGGGTTGAGGACAAGATTGTTGAGATTACTCCAATTATTAATAAGATTCAAGTCTGCGTTAACGTTCTTAGTAGCATTATTGGTGTCATTAGGCTTGAAAGAAATATATAATTGAAGGTCATCAGCATATAAGTGGTATTTACAATACTTGATAGCAGTAACGATATCTGCAATGTATATGATAAACAACATTGGTCCCAAGATGGAACCCTGTGGTACCCCTCTGGTAAGTGCCATTGTAGCCGATTTCATTTCAGACCCATAGTAATTGTCAATTTTGACAACCACTATGAAATTTATTCGCAAAGTTATTTGCAATAATGCTTTCATTTTTGCTTTTGCCTCCAAACGCATTTAGGAGAACTGTATCTACTGTTTTACGTACCCTACCTGTTATTCTATTTAGAATAAACCAGAGTTGTTTTAAATTATCTTTATATTTATTAATTCATAATAGATATATTTTTGGAGGATCTGATTAAGTTATTTGCATAGTTTCGCGCTTTATCATATTGTGTTTTTAATATTTTATTATTATTATCTTTGATCCATTGGAATAATAGTTTATCTCTATACTCACAAGCTTTTATAATACGTAAACTTATCCATTTATTTTCGGTATGTTTTTTTATTGGTGTTTTTAATTTTTAAATTAATTTTTGCATCGTTGTAGCATTCATTTATATATATATGGTAGTATATTATCTGGACCAACCATGTCATCAACTTCCTTCCAGTTAATATTATTTAAGGAATATTTTAATCTTTCATTGTTATATATATTTTTATAAGTAGTTTCACTAATATGTAGGATTAAAATGACGCTGTTGAGACTCCAGACGACTGAATCATCAATCATTTAATGCAATAAAATATATTTTAGGTATTCCCAGGATTTTCTGATAAGTCCAGGCGGATTACAACTTAGACAATCTCTGACACTCGGCAAATATATTATAACTGATCTTACAATTTTCAAGTACGTTATTATTTTAATTCCGCCAGCAATGAAATTTTTCTAACTTAATATGTAGCCGAATTTTAGAAACTGGACTGTTTTAGGAATGACTTCTCGTTAGCCATAACAAATATTATTTTCACATTATTTATGTGTATCTTTAAAAAATTCCAAAATATATACTTTATGTGTTGATATAAATTTGTATTTGTATCGCAGTGGATATAAATGGTTGCTTTGTGTGGTTCAGAGGTGTAGTGCAGAAAGAAATGTCCTTTTTACTGAATTGCATATTGTTTCGCGCCACTATTAATGTCTTGTACATGGCAACACTAGTTACCACTAGCGCCCTCTAGTGTCGAGTAGCAGAACTAGGAGAGTCAGATCCTTCTAGAAATTTCGGGACCGATATGTACTCGAACATTCTATATGTCGCTACAGTAGAAGGTTCTGGAAACTATCAGAGGTCCTATATAAGGCCGGTATACAACTCTGTGTAAAAAGTATCGGGAATATGTCAATAAAAAGACCCGCGTAAACGAGGTCGTTCTAATTTTTTTACTGCATGTTGGTAGCACTGTACTGATTTAGCGCACAAAGTTTGAGCGGGATCTGTCATTTAATTTGTTTTAAACTACACTTTTTGTTGGTCATAGTTTTGAGTTCTCGGCGATTTTTACAATGGAAAATATTGTTGAACAAAGAGTGTGCCTTAAATTTTGTGTTTCGAATGATATTTCATGTGGTGAATCACTAAAAATATTGCGAAATACCTACGGCGAATCGTGTATATCGAAAACAAGGGCTTATGAATGGTATAAGGCTTTTAAAGAAGGCCGAAAAGTAGTAGTAGACTTGCCTCGTTCTGGTAGACCTTCAACCGCTACGACCAAAGAAAACATCGACAAAATCAAGAAGCTAGTGCTCGAAAATCGACGTATGAGTCTGAGAGAGTTGGCTAGTGAGGTGAACATATCTTTTAAGTCCGTCCACAACATTCTCATTGACATTTTAGGCATGAAACGCGTCGCCGCTCGACTAGTTCCAAAAGAGCTCAATTTTGTTCAAAGAGCGCAGCGAAAGCATGTCGCTGAAGACATGGTTTCCCGAGCTTCTACGGATCCGACCTTTATGAAACGTATAATAACTGGCGACGAGACATGGGTTTATAAGTACGACATGCAAACAAGCCAACAGTCTTCAGAATGGCGTCTCGAAAACTAGCCGAAACCCAAAAAACCGCGGGAAAGTCGCTCCAAAATCAAGGTGATGCTGACACTTTTTTTTTGACTACTGTGGTGTGGTTCACTCCGAATTCCTTCCAAAGGGAGAAACAGTGAATAAAGAATATTATTTAGGCGTCATGAAGCGTTTGCGTGAGAGTATCCGCCGAAAACGTCCAGATTTGTGGCAACACAACTCATGGATGCTGCACCATGATAATGCACCATCACACACAGCCATTATAGTGAAAGAGTTTTTAGCGAAAAATTCAACAAAAGTTCTCGACCAAGCACCGTATTCACCTGATATGGCTCCGTCAGACTTTTTTTTATTTCCCAAGTTAAAATTACCACTTCGAGGAAAACGTTTTGAGTCGATAGAAGCCATAAAAAAAATTCGCTGATTGAGCTAAAGGCCATACCGCAAATAGCCTATGAAAAATGTATGGAAGACTGGATGAAGCGTTGGAGATGTTGTATTGCAAGCGATGGGGCCTACTTTGAAGGCGATAAAATAAATTTAGATGAATAATTTGTATTTTTTGTTTTATTGACAAAATTCCGATATTTAGTACACAGAATGTAGACCACGACCGAGTCAGTATTGAATTGGTGATATAAGCGAATGCATCGAAGCGATACAACTGCGAACTTAAGTGATCAGTAGAACAATTGTGTTTTATTATTAGGTGATCTTAAGTTGTAATTAGTGTTCTGTAATTAAAGTGTCAATTTTGGGAATTCAATCGGCAGTTTTTAATTGTCTCGAAAACCAAGCTCGTAACAATATAATAACATCTGACCTAAGGCTAAGACATAAGAACATCCTTAAATTCGTGCTTTCTGCAATTGATTTGTTATGAGTTTTGTTACTACGACGATGATACGATCATCGGTAGTAACAAAGTTAGAGATGGTGGTAGGATTCCTTTCCTAAATAGGAGTCCGTCACTGTTTTTTTTATCATTTCTTCCACCAAATAGTATTGCTTGCATTACTGTGTTCTCTTCTGAAGGGGGAAGAACTATAGAGGCTCAGTTTAATTACCGGTATGTGAGGCAATCCATTTTAGTCCTTTTTTGTATGCAGTTATCTACATGTGTCCATGAACTGCAGTAGCCACTTACCATCAGGTGGACTGTGAGTTCATTTGTTACTTTAGTTTTATAAAAAAAAAAATATCGATGATTTCTAACTTGGTACTAAATATCTGAACAACAAGTACTCGATAGGATACGGGTAGACTCTTTCTTCGTTGTTTTTACTTCGTTATTATAATAAATATGTATGAGCTCCTGTGCTGTAAAATCTTAGAAGTTGATAAAAATTATAAAGGCTTGAAATGATTATGTAATTTATTCTCATATTATTGATAGTGAGTACAATGCGCGACGGCGAATGATCGTGTACTAAATTGATGAGAATAAAAATGACACAATAAGGTAAAAATGCTGATGTGCAGTAATTTGCGGTTTCTAAAGACCGTACAAAATATTCGATCGCATAAAGATCCTCGTCAATATATCCTTGCTAACGACATTTTCTCTGATCGATGAGCAAGTGGACATCCTATAAAATTATAATCCAGCGGTATAAGAATGCAAATATTTAAATTGGATTGCCAAGCAGGCTAACTACGGGTTATGTGAAACAGAAATAGAATTTTTTTATACAATAAATATTAATAATAATAATGTCCTGCAGAACGAATTTCTGTCGCGGAGGCCATTCTCAACGGAGACTAGCCATCGGCGCAGGAGAGGATTATAGTGCCCTAGTGTATTCGCAAGCACAAATGCACTCTATTTCCTCACTCTCATAGTCCGATGGAACGGTAAAACGACACGACCGGAGAGAGATCAGGTGCAGGACAAACGGCTTTACTTGCTTTCCGAGGTACGGGGGTGAGACACCGCCAACTTCCTGACTCCGGGCAGCTACAGAGAATTTCTTGATGGACAAACTCAATAACTGATATTTTTTGGCCCGACCCGGGATTCGAACCCGGAACCTCATGATCAGCAATCGCAATACTACAACCACTAGACCAACAAGGCAGTAAATATTATAGATAATATTATAATATAAAAAAATAAATATTATAAATAATATTTATTGAAATCCATTCTCATTCGCTCTCACAGAATACCAGCGTAAAATAACAGCCTAACACTGCTGTGTTTCGTATGGTGAGTATAGAGAACCGGAGACCCTTTTTACTGGAAACGAGGCATTTCATCTTAGTCCTCACGGGTGACAACGCCTCTGCATTTTGATTCGTAGTCAAGGATATATGTAAATGTCTATGGGTCACAGCAACCACTTACCATCAGGTGGACTGCGTGCTCATTTGTAACGCTATCCCATAAAAAAAATCTCAGAGGTAAACTTGAAATAAGAATGGATTATTTTATTCAATTAATATTATATATAAGTAATATTTATTGAAAGTTGTTCCTATATAAAAAAATTATTCTAATTTTCCCAGGGGTCATTATCATGCATGAATTCCTTGATAATAATTATTTTTGTACAATCGTTGGTTCATAAAGTTTATGAACTTGGCGTTAAACAAATTTGACAAACAGAACGAATATAACTTATTTCTTAAAACTACTCATGTGTATTGAGAAATGTATTGAGAGTTCTAGTTTAATATATTAATTTCCATAAACTTGTTTGTGTTCATCTGCCACGTATTAGTTTTTGTATAAAAGTTACCCGACCTACCAAGCTCAGGGGTTAAACGCTCGCCGTAAATTCTACAATATACAAGCAATCTGGGTTCAAACTCCGCCTGAAAATTTATTTTTTTAATTTGAAACCCCGAGCATAGCTCTTTTCATTGCCTGCAGAGCGACTTTGTGCTTGTGGCGTAGCAGTATCGTCAATGTCCACATTTCGCTAGCACAGGTAGAACGGTTAGTTGACTTTTGTCCTCATAAATTGTTGTATGGGCGAAAACAAAACGTAAAGGAGCTTCCGAGATGCCCAGCTTAACTGAATCATCCTATATTATTTATTATTATATTGGCTTCCTTCTGGACTTCATTCTTACTTAGCTGCGGTATCTGCTACGGCAGGTATGAATATACCAGCAGCTCATCTTTAGAGGATTTAATTCTTCTATACACTATGATGAGATGTTCAGAAGCTCTAACGTGGTTATAATTATCATTCTTATTGTTCTTTGAATTCCTTTTTTACTTTTGATTAAACGCTACATTTTTATTTTAATATTTTCTGGACTGTATGTCCACCTTATTAATTTTACCCTTAATCCACAATTCCACCTTATTAAACCATAAACGCGATACATTTTGTTCAATATTAACATTTAATGCTTTCTATGCTAAGCTTAGACTCGGTAAATAAACAAAAATTTAAAAGGAACGAGACTTTAAGACACGATTTAAATATTTTGTTCTACATTTCGCTCTCAAAAAGTAAATTGAAAACATAAAGTAAATAAGTTGAACGGCTACAGCCCATATTGCGACGTACTCGAACGAACAATTAATTGTGTTTTTGTTTGACAAAGCTTGTGTCTAGAAAGTAGTAAGAATACAACATAAGCTCGAAATACAACATAACGAAGTAACAAAACAAACTCTCTTGCCTGCCACCTAGAGGGGTGGGGAGAGACTACGGACTTCCCTTTTGCACGGTTATGATAAACCTCTTTCCCCTCCTCGTAGTATGCTCGTCGGTTAAGGGAATTCTTAACTTAGCTCATCTTAAATATATCGCCAATTTGGTTGATAAAGTTACTCTCAGGTTATCCAATGTCGACTATGCCACGCACTGCTGCAGCATAAATTTGCTTTGTCTCTCTATTCTAATTAATTATTTCTAGATGTTAAATTCCTCGATGCATTTCTCTCTCAATTCTTTTTGAAGAATTGAGTTTGCTCAAAACCACACAATTTTTCATCCTATAATTCAGAGTCACCCCTAACATTATATTATATATTATATATATATATATTATATTATTATATATAATTTTGTAAATAGTTCGTAATCATTTATATTGTAAAATTTATTTAAAAAAAAGTCCCGCTGGGTTTCTTGCTGGTTCTTCCCAGGACAGAGGGTTTTTTTCGAACCAGTGGTAAAGTTAAAAATGACTTTCAATAAGAATTACACATGTAATGTATATTGAATAAAAAATATTCTATTCTATTCTATTCTATTCTATTCTATTTAATGACCGCATTTCTGTACTTTACTCAACTGAATCATCATGATACTGATAATAATCGTTTTGATTTTAAAATAACATTTTGTGAATCAAAGTTTGACATTAATAGATAATAATATTTTAAAAACTCGTGTTAGCTCTATAGATAAGCACCCACCTTTAAAGTTTATAGTACGCGAGAAAACAGAGTTAGGCGCTGCAAAAACGTGGACACTTCTTGTTACCGGCAGGGCACACCATCACAGGAAACCGTAGTTGAAGTGTCCGGTAGCGTCAATCGGACACATTCGCCGATTGCTACATCTGGTCAATGGTAACAATTCGTTGCATGTTTTCAGTCAGTTTCACGATGGATGTCGCCGAAGAAACATTACTTTTGCTTGTTGTGTTGATTACACGTTGACGTAGATGTCATTGCCGTAAATATTTACAAGCAAATCAACCAAATCATTGTCAGCGGCGTACAATTGTAAGGAAATTTGGTTTGTGTTGCTTGTGTCTTCAACTGACGACTTAAAGTTTCCAGTTAGCTACACCGAACTCTTTTTGATTGGCGATCGGTATGTGTCAAGTGGAAGCAACTGGACAAAAAGTGTCTGCCTCTGCGCAAAGAATACCTGATTTCATATTGATTACATGAAAATAAAATATTCACTGGTAGCTTGTATGCCACACAAGAAACAAAAGTGTCTACGTTTGTGCAGCGCCTTAGATCTCCGACGGCAACAATAAAATTGTTAATTGCAAATTAAATGCCACTCCACTTGCACGTAAAGGAGAAAACTTTGAGAAATTTGTATATGTGACACAGAGGCAAGTATGCCTGCGGTATAGAGTTTTCTTTAATTTTATAAAACTGAAGTATCAAAAGAACTTGCAGTCGACCTAATAAGTGAATTTTAGACAATTGAAAACTGCAGCCTTCAAACAAAACGGCTGTCACCACTGAGGATTGAGATGGAATGCCTTATATTCAATAATTATATTGGTTCTCTAAACCCTACAGACCCGAACATAGCAGTCCAAGCAGCAAATAGCATTGGCATCACAAATAGGTAAGAGGATCGTAACTATCCAGTGCCCAGCCCTGGGCAGCATAGGAGGTCTATCTCATAGTAATATTTTAATACTACAAACAATCCAATCTTTTCATCAGCATATTTTCAGAGTCTCTGCCTAGTACGTTAGAACAGCAATTTTATATTAAACACCTATCATTTACTCGCTATGAAGAAATCATCTTATCTGTTATATCGAATTTTTATATTTAAATATGCTTGGTTTTCTTTTACAGGCCGTTTCGCAGTAAATAAAGCGCATAAAAGCCCCTTTTTAAATAAAATACCAGTTTAATTATTTACGAACCATTAAAAAGATTTTCCAGTATAAGTCATCTTATGTTGCTAAATTAATATTTTGTAAAATAAAATGCGGATAGACTAAGTTGGAGAAACGTTTTTTGAATAAAGTAATCGGGAATTGATCTATTGGTGTTGGCTTAGGATTAGTTGTTGCTTAAGATGATTAAGGTGTTCGTGTTCTCGCTCGTCGCTGTAATAAAAAAAAAAAAAACCTTATTTGGAATGCTACGTGCGTAGACACTTTGTCGGCCTGACTTCCCTCACAGGTAATTTTATAGCTGGAATAAGAGACGGCCGAACTTATTATACAACAAAAATATGAGTCCCTGCGATATAAATATTTATTGGTGCCATTTTCTCTAGAGCTAATCGCCGCTGATGGCGAGAGGGCTGGTTCTTTCCCCGTCTAAAAGCTAAATTTTGTCATTCAACGGGGGATTAAAACCAGCGGTCTTCGAAGGATTGTGTGATAATTAAAGTTTTTTTTTTTATTGTTGTGAAATTGTATACCAAAATTAAATACCACTGGTTCGAAAAAAATCTCTGTCCTGGGAATAACCAGCACAAAACCCAGCGGGCTTTTGTCATTTGACGGCCTGTCATTAAATAATATTATTTAATGACAGTTAATTGAGATTTTATCACTGTGACTAGCAATATTGTGTGTAATTTGTGGAAAAAAATCCTAGTTTATTTACCTTAGGTTTTTCAAAAATAATTTCTGAAACTTAACAAACGAACATATTATAAAAGGATCCCTTGGGTGATTCTGGGCCTAAGTGTGTAATCTTGACGACATGTAATCTTAGCTTTGACATTTCATTAGTGTGAGATGGCAGAAGTGTGCGAGAGGTGAGGAGTAATTATTTTTATGATTATGTTGGAAAATGAAAATCAGTGTTTTCTCATGCCACAATGCGAAAATTAAGAATTGGGTTTTTTTACCAATTTTCTTAGTTTCTTTCACCTTTTCCTTGGAATTTTAAAAGATTACAGTTGATTAAGCAATTAAATAATATTTTATATGTTAATTTTTAAAAGCCAGTTATTCCAATATTACAGATAGATACTTCAATTTTCTTTATATGTATAGACGTATAGATAACAAACACACCGTTGTACGAAAAACACATTAACAGTTTGAAAGTGGATGAAATATATATAGTGTTTTCGTTACATTAAATGAGTTGGTTTTAAAAATGCTTCTCACTCGATGTTACGTTGCTCTCGGTCCAGATTTTTTAAATTTCTTTTTTGTTTATATTATACAAATCAAATTTTTTTTTTAGTTTTATTATTACGTGGCAGTTATATTTTTTATAATATTTGAGATACCTAGTTATATTTGAGTATTTTTCGTAAATGCAACATCACCATATCATTACAGCCTTTCTCAAGTCTACCGTTGAGCATAGGCCTCTCCCAAGGTATGTCACAAAGCATGGCCACCTGCCACTTCCTGCATCTAATACTACGTCATCACTTCACCACGCTTATTATATATGTGCTATAAAAATATTGTAAAATATATATTACGTATATTACTCGCTAGATCTGCCCCGGCTTCGCATATAAAGTATAAAGTTTACTGTATTTGCCGTGTGAGAGAGATTCCGCTTAAGTAATTATGCGAGTAAAGTCATGCTTTTTTCTTTTTAAAGGCCGGCAACGCATCTGCAATTCCCTCCCTGGTGTTGCAGTTGTTCATGGACGGCGGTAGTCACTTACCATCAGGTGAGCCGCATGCTCGTTTGCCCCCTCTCCTATAAAAAAAAATGCTACGGGTGTTAAGACTCGTTGAATGACAGTGTTGTGGTTTTGTCCGTTGTAGTAATTCTTTTAGTGCAGACAAGGAACATGGTGTTGTTAAGAGGCTGCACTGTGTTACAATGAGATGGGTAATGTTGTTGTTGGTTTGCATACTTTAGTGTTATTTTATTTTAAGAAACGTTACCTCCACACCAGGATGTTTCCCTGCATCGGCAGTTTACATACATATATTTCACAAGGACAAACATTCAGACCCGGAAAAATTATTTGTAGGCCATACAAATACTTGTTCCGTGCGTGAGTCGAACTCACGGCCCTTGGGGCTGCAACTTATTGCTACGCCACTGCACCACGGAGCCGTCGTTATGATATAATTATGTTCCTCACGTCACACTGGTGTGTAATTGTGACGGGGATTACGGTATGGTGAAACTGTAATTGCTCTATAGTCTATACTAAATGTATAGTGTTTTGTTTGTGTAGTATATGTTGTCAGTTTTATTTCTGAAAATTTAAATGCGTAAACAGGAGAGCAGGTTAAACTGTCATGTATTTCCGAGATATATTACAGATAACAAAAATAATTGTATGCTCATTTGTTATTTACTTTCTATTCATTATTTTGTTTTATTTTAATGATTTCTTATATTTACGCGAACACTACACATTTCAATAAAACTAATTTTACGGATTTTATCGCGTATATTAACTTATTTTACTTTCCCGACGTTTCAAGCACTTTACAGCACCCATGGTCACGGGGGGGACTGAGGTGTATGACGTCCCAATGTCATAGTTAACCACGGCTACCTCCAGATTAAAAATTTTATTAATTTTTGTTCCGATCTACGCAGTATGAACTTACAGTATCATGAAGTCTTGCAGTTGTATGCTTGGGTTGGGATTTAATTTTATTAATTATGGGATCCCAAGCAGATGGTAGCACCCAGCCATCTTCTCTATTGAAATTAGGATGTTTTTTGATTTCAATAGCCTCGCGAATCATCCTTGGAAGGAATCGGTGTTCTTTAGCGAGGATTTGTGGTCTATCAAATCTAATGTAGTGACGGGGGCGATCCTGTACGTGTTCACAGACTGCAGACTTCCCGGAGCGTCTATTCTTCACATCAGCTATGTGTTCTTTAACGCGGGTTTTTATGGATCTTTTAGTTTGTCCTATATAAGAGAGACCACATTCACAATCCAGCTTGTACACTCCTGCATCTTGCAGAGGAATATTACACTTGACTGATGGTAAAAACTGACTAATCTTCTTCGGCGGCTTGAAATATGTTTTAATGGAAGCACGCTTCAAGATGTAGCCAATCTTGTCAGTGACACCTCTGACATATGGCAGTACAGCAGGCACTCGCTCGACTGTGGCCGGCTTCACTCGTTCACTGTGACGTAGGCGCGGGACCCGAAGCTTATTGTCGTGCAAAACTTGCTTGACGTGTTGGAGCTCGGCGGCCAGGTGTTTACTGTCACAGATCCCTCGTGCTCTCTGAAACATGTTTTAATGGAAGCGTGCTTCCATTAAAACATATTTCAAGCCGCCGAAGAAGATTAGTCAGTTTTTACCATCAGTCAAGTGTAATATTCCTCTGCAAGATGCAGGAGTGTACAAGCTGGATTGTGAATGTGGTCTCTCTTATATAGGACAAACTAAAAGATCCATAAAAACCCGCGTTAAAGAACACATAGCTGATGTGAAGAATAGACGCTCCGGGAAGTCTGCAGTCTGTGAACACGTACAGGATCGCCCCCGTCACTACATTAGATTTGATAGACCACAAATCCTCGCTAAAGAACACCGATTCCTTCCAAGGATGATTCGCGAGGCTATTGAAATCAAAAAACATCCTAATTTCAATAGAGAAGATGGCTGGGTGCTACCATCTGCTTGGGATCCCATAATTAATAAAATTAAATCCCAACCCAAGCATACAACTGCAAGACTTCATGATACTGTAAGTTCATACTGCGTAGATCGGAACAAAAATTAATAAAATTTTTAATCTGGAGGTAGCCGTGGTTAACTATGACATTGGGACGTCATACACCTCAGTCCCCCCCGTGACCATGGGTGCTGTAAAGTGCTTGAAACGTCGGGAAAGTAAAATAAGTTAATATACGCGATAAAATCCGTAAAATTAGTTTTATTGAAATGTGTAGTGTTCGCGTAAATATAAGAAATCATTAAAATAAAACAAAATAATGAATAGAAAGTAAATAACAAATGAGCATACAATTATTTTTGTTATCTGTAATATATCTCGGAAATACATGACAGTTTAACCTGCTCTCCTGTTTACGCATTTAAATTTTCAGAAATAAAACTGACAACATATACTACACAAACAAAACACTATACATTTAGTATAGACTATAGAGCAATTACAGTTTCACCATACCGTAATCCCCGTCACAATTACACACCAGTGTGACGTGAGGAACATAATTATATCATAACGACGGCTCCGTGGTGCAGTGGCGTAGCAATAAGTTGCAGCCCCAAGGGCCGTGAGTTCGACTCACGCACGGAACAAGTATTTGTATGGCCTACAAATAATTTTTCCGGGTCTGAATGTTTGTCCTTGTGAAATATATGTATGTAAACTGCCGATGCAGGGAAACATCCTGGTGTGGAGGTAACGTTTCTTAAAATAAAATAACACTAAAGTATGCAAACCAACAACAACATTACCCATCTCATTGTAACACAGTGCAGCCTCTTAACAACACCATGTTCCTTGTCTGCACTAAAAGAATTACTACAACGGACAAAACCACAACACTGTCATTCAACGAGTCTTAACACCCGTAGCATTTTTTTTTATAGGAGAGGGGGCAAACGAGCATGCGGCTCACCTGATGGTAAGTGACTACCGCCGTCCATGAACAACTGCAACACCAGGGAGGGAATTGCAGATGCGTTGCCGGCCTTTAAAAAGAAAAAAGCATGACTTTACTCGCATAATTACTTAAGCGGAATCTCTCTCACACGGCAAATACAGTAAACTTTATACTTTATATGCGAAGCCGGGGCAGATCTAGCGAGTAATATACGTAATATATATTTTACAATATTTTTATAGCACATATATAATAAGCGTGGTGAAGTGATGACGTAGTATTAGATGCAGGAAGTGGCAGGTGGCCATGCTTTGTGACATACCTTGGGAGAGGCCTATGCTCAACGGTAGACTTGAGAAAGGCTGTAATGATATGGTGATGTTGCATTTACGAAAAATACTCAAATATAACTAGGTATCTCAAATATTATAAAAAATATAACTGCCACGTAATAATAAAACTAAAAAAAAAATTTGATTTGTATAATATAAACAAAAAAGAAATTTAAAAAATCTGGACCGAGAGCAACGTAACATCGAGTGAGAAGCATTTTTAAAACCAACTCATTTAATGTAACGAAAACACTATATATATTTCATCCACTTTCAAACTGTTAATGTGTTTTTCGTACAACGGTGTGTTTGTTATCTATACGTCTATACATATAAAGAAAATTGAAGTATCTATCTGTAATATTGGAATAACTGGCTTTTAAAAATTAACATATAAAATATTATTTAATTGCTTAATCAACTGTAATCTTTTAAAATTCCAAGGAAAAGGTGAAAGAAACTAAGAAAATTGGTAAAAAAACCCAATTCTTAATTTTCGCATTGTGGCATGAGAAAACACTGATTTTCATTTTCCAACATAATCATAAAAATAATTACTCCTCACCTCTCGCACACTTCTGCCATCTCACACTAATGAAATGTCAAAGCTAAGATTACATGTCGTCAAGATTACACACTTAGGCCCAGAATCACCCAAGGGATCCTTTTATAATATGTTCGTTTGTTAAGTTTCAGAAATTATTTTTGAAAAACCTAAGGTAAATAAACTAGGATTTTTTTCCACAAATTACACACAATATTGCTAGTCACAGTGATAAAATCTCAATTAACTGTCATTAAATAATATTATTTAATGACAGGCCGTCAAATGACAAAAGCCCGCTGGGTTTTGTGCTGGTTATTCCCAGGACAGAGATTTTTTTCGAACCAGTGGTATTTAATTTTGGTATACAATTTCACAACAATAAAAAAAAAAACTTTAATTATCACACAATCCTTCGAAGACCGCTGGTTTTAATCCCCCGTTGAATGACAAAATTTAGCTTTTAGACGGGGAAAGAACCAGCCCTCTCGCCGTCAGCGGCGATTAGCTCTAGAGCAAATGGCACCAATAAATATTTATATCGCAGGGACTCATATTTTTGTTTTATAATAAGTTCGGCCGTCTCTTATTCCAGCTATAAAATTACCTCTGAGGGAAGTCAGGCCGACAAACTGTCTACGCACGTAGCATTCCAAATAAGGTTTTTTTTTATTACAGCGACGAGCGAGAACACGAACACCTTAATCATCTTAAGCAACAACTAATCCTAAGCCAACACTAATAGATCAATTCCCGATTACTTTATTCAAAAAACGTTTCTCCAACTTAGTCTATTCGCATTTTATTTTACAAAATATTAATTTAGCAACATAAGATGACTTATACTGGAAAATCTTTTAAATGTTTCGTAAATAATTAAACTGGTATTTTATTTAAAAAGGGGCTTTTATGCGCTTTATTTACTGCGAAACGGCCTGTAAAAGAAAACCAAGCATATTTAAATATAAAAACTTGATATAACAGATAAGATGATTTCTTCAGAGCGAGTAAATGATAGGTGTTTAATATGAAATTGCTGTTCTAACGTACTAAGCAGAGATTCTGAAAATATGCTGATGAAAAGATTGGATTGTTTGTAGTATTAAAATATTACTATGAGATAGACCTCCTTTGCTGCCCAGGGCTGGGCATTGGGTAGATACCATCCTATTACCTATTTCTGATGCCAAATAGCATTGCTTGAACTGCTATGTTCGGGTCTGTAGGGTTTAGAGAACCAATATAATTATTGAATATAAGGCATTCCATCTCAGTCCTCAGTGGTGACAGCCGTTTTGTTTGAAGGCTGCAGTTTTCAATTGTCTGAAATTCATTTATTAGGTCGACTGCAAGTTCTTTTGTCAATTCAGTTTTATAAAATTAAAGAAAACTCTATACCGCAGGCATACTTGCCTCTGTGTCACATATACAAATTTCTCAAAGTTTTCTCCTTTACGTGCAAGTGGAGTGGCATTTAATTTGCAATTAACAATTTTATTGTTGCCGTTGGAGATCTAAGGCGCTGCACAAACGTAGACACTTTTGTTTCTTGTGTGGCATACAAGCTACCAGTGAATATATTATTTTCATGTAATCAATATGAAATCAGGTATTCTTTGCGCAGAGGCAGACACTTTTTGTGTCCAGTTGCTTCCACTTGACACATACCGACCGCCAATCAAAAAGAGTTCGGTCGAAGCACGCTTCAAGATGTAGCCAATCTTGTCAGTGACACCTCTGACATATGGCAGTACAGCAGGCACTCGCTCGACTGTGGCCGGCTTCACTCGTTCACTGTGACGTAGGCGCGGGACCCGAAGCTTATTGTCGTGCAAAACTTGCTTGACGTGTTGGAGCTCGGCGGCCAGGTGTTTACTGTCACAGATCCCTCGTGCTCTCTGAAACATGTTTTAATGGAAGCGTGCTTCCATTAAAACATATTTCAAGCCGCCGAAGAAGATTAGTCAGTTTTTACCATCAGTCAAGTGTAATATTCCTCTGCAAGATGCAGGAGTGTACAAGCTGGATTGTGAATGTGGTCTCTCTTATATAGGACAAACTAAAAGATCCATAAAAACCCGCGTTAAAGAACACATAGCTGATGTGAAGAATAGACGCTCCGGGAAGTCTGCAGTCTGTGAACACGTACAGGATCGCCCCCGTCACTACATTAGATTTGATAGACCACAAATCCTCGCTAAAGAACACCGATTCCTTCCAAGGATGATTCGCGAGGCTATTGAAATCAAAAAACATCCTAATTTCAATAGAGAAGATGGCTGGGTGCTACCATCTGCTTGGGATCCCATAATTAATAAAATTAAATCCCAACCCAAGCATACAACTGCAAGACTTCATGATACTGTAAGTTCATACTGCGTAGATCGGAACAAAAATTAATAAAATTTTTAATCTGGAGGTAGCCGTGGTTAACTATGACATTGGGACGTCATACACCTCAGTCCCCCCCGTGACCATGGGTGCTGTAAAGTGCTTGAAACGTCGGGAAAGTAAAATAAGTTAATATACGCGATAAAATCCGTAAAATTAGTTTTATTGAAAAATTGTTTTATTTTTTCAACTTTACCTAACACTAGGATTCAATTAGGAACGATTATTCGTAGGCACTACAAATGCACGTTCCGTGCGGGATTCGAAGCCGCGGCTGCTAGCGCTACAACTCATTGTTAAGCCACTGCGCCACGGAGCTGTCATATATTATATAGCCGCCGTATATATTTGTTATTTAATTTTATATAGCTTTTTTAATGATGACTACATCGAAGTGTGTGTGAAGAGCATAACAAATTATTAGTAAACTCATAAATAGACATTTTATTAGGATGACAACACGTTTACTATACGATATATTACATTTAACAAGCACGAAAATTATTTTTCGCGTATTTTGTTCAAAAACTCCCACAGCCTATTGATTTAAAATAATTGTTGAAAACGCTTTGTAATATAGCGTCTGTTTATAGCGTAAATAGCATTGTATTAATTGATGAAGTGACATTGCACAAACTGTTTGATAATTAATTAACATAAATCCAAACTTACGGAACACAGTCCCTCGTAGCATAGCAATGATCGTCGCAAAGAGTGCCGTGAGTCAATGAAATTTAATCAGAAATAGAACAAAGTCCACAATAAATAAAAAATATAATAGAATTTGATGAACAAAACCTAGTAGTTGACTTTTGACAACTTGACAAGTAAGAAGTCAATATGTCTTTTTAATATAATTAAATATTGGCCTCACTTTAGCACACTATGGGACGTTATTTGGAGGTCACAGAAAATAATTACTCACTACCGAGTTGGAGGTGATATAGGCATTATTATATAATACATAAATGCAGATGGTATGCAGAGACCACGGACTTCCATATGGAACGATCCTGACACACTTCTATAGCCACCTTAACATCCTCATCTATCCATATACCTATGCCTACATGTTCGTCGGTTAAGGGTACTCTTAATCTGGCCCATCTTCAATATGTCGCCAATCTGGTCGATAAAATTTCGTCTAAGGCATCACTTGCCTACACTGACGTTCGCTTGTGATTAGAATTATATTATTATAGATGTCAATTAATTTCATGCATATTTTAAAATAGATGCCTCTAATTAGCAAAATATGGTCTGTAAATGAGAATTTGTTCCGCGCGTGAATTGATCCTGCAGGGCCGTAGCATTGGGACTTAACGCTTAATCGCTACGCTGCTGCGCCATCAAAATGATTATTGTACTTAATAAGGTAATTAGTTTAAAATTACTCGCTCCTTTAAAAAAATCATTACATATGGTACATTTAGAAAATAATTACTCATGTCCTATATCTTTTATTTTCATATTTTAAATCCTAATGATAACAGTAAATTATAAAAGCTTTTAGAATTCTGCGCTATATCCTCAAATAAAAAGGACACCAAAAGCCAGATCAATAAAACAGACAAGGTGCAACGTTATTACGGCCGTCGTAGAGATAATTTACTCTTGTGAATTCTCTTTCATTAGATATTCAGAATTATGCTCGATACTGTAATAAAATATTCTGTATAAGTCCAGCGTCTCTTTGCGGTTTGCTTAGATGGAAAATATTTGTGTCAGTGGTAATTCATAGAGTTATTTTAAACATAGCCGCGGGGATAATGTGCTAAGCGCTTCTTGGAAACTTCTTCGTACTCTAATGACCCGAGTTTGATCCCTGGAACGAAGTAAATCCTTAAATGGAGACTTAATTTCATATTCGAGGAAATCTATGTCTTCTTTTTTGCATTGGACTCTGTAGTACTCTTCCATATTTCTGCCGACTAATAGCAGTGCTCTGATGTGTTTCGATGGTATGCGTACTGCAAAGGAGTGGAATAATTTGCCGGCGTCATCTTTCCATCCGAATACAATCTGGGTGTCTTCAAAGCAAGAGTGAATAGGCTTTTGTTACGCTAAGATAGGACGATTTACCATCTAGGGCTGCATCACCACTTACCACCAGGTGGGATTGTGGTCAAACACTGGCTTATAATAAGTAAAAAAAATCTGAAGGATATAGAGAGTCAGTAGAATTACAGACTATAACTCCAACTTAATCCACAGAGTTGAAAACGCGTCTGTAACCTTCTTTGTTTAAAGTTGGTTACAGGTGTACTACATTAGCCACTTACTATCAGGTAGACTGCTAGTTGGTTTGTCTCTTCAATTTTATAAATAAATAACTGTATATCTGGGAAACATTTCAAGGACACTGGATCAGGTGGAGAGATAACTGCTCCATAAGTCGCTAAGTATTTAATGAGACCAGTGTCCACCTGTGGGATGAAATAGGTTGTTACTTTTAATTTTAATCTTACTTAAAACATAGAGCAGACCAGAATAATTTTAATTTAATTTAGACAAATATTTACAAATAAAGACAAAAATTTTACAATTTCGTTCATATAATATACCACCCCTAAAAATTAATTTTCAATTACAAAATACCCTAATAGAAGAGATAGACTCGTATAACTTGCTTGGACTTAATGTAGATACACATTTAAACTGGAAGTCGCATATTGAAAAAATTAAATGCAAGCTCTCTAAATTTACATATGCGCTTTAAATTAATCATAGCACAAATTTAGAAACTGCACTGTCCACATATTACGCGTATGCCTTTTCATGGCTTAAATATGGCATTATCCTTTGGGGTAATAGTGTTAATGCAGATGAATTGTTCATTTTACAAAAAAAATGTGTTAGGATACTTGCCAGAATTGATAACAGACATAGCTGTCAACCCTACTTCATTAAATTTAAATTATTAACCTTAGTTTCTATTTACATAAAAGATATAAGTAACTTCGTATTTAAAAATAAACACTTCTTCACCCAGATAAAACAAACACACAATGTATATACTAGGCATAAACATAGGTTATATTTACCCCCATCTAGAACCAAAATGCTCAATTGTAGTCCATATTACATGGCAATTAAAATATTCAATAAACTACCCATAGATGTAAAATCTGAAGTTAAATTAAGTTCATTCAATAAAAAACTTCATGATTATCTTATTTCCAAATGCTTTTACACGCTCACTGAATTTTTTGATAGTTAATTACTAAGCAGTAATACTAAGCAGTAAATTACTAAGTATTAAATAAAATTTTATTTTCAAAATAGCCAAATATAATATAATGATGTTACATAGTTATAAGTCCATTTAATTATTTTATTGTATATTTCTTGTATATTGCAACGCCCGACAGGGTCTATAATGGTCACTGTAACTGCTAATGTACTGTACATTATAGAAGCAATAAACGATTTGAAATTGAAATTGAAATATTATAGTTATTAACTATATGTATTTACATTTATGTCAAATTAATTTCCTTCTAAATATAAAAACAAATAAATAGGGAGAGTATAAAAAATATATAAAAAAGTTGAATTGAACTAAGACGGCTATAATCGAAATCCAATTGTTCTCCCGTCGTGTGGAGGAGACCAATATACTGCTATATGTACCTCCCCATACTACGGAAGATTTGTCGTATTCCTTACCTGAAGAAGGAATTTTATAGAATAGGCGATAAACTAGCAAAGAATCCACCTGATGGTAAGTGGATGCACATAAATCTATCCTTGATTTTGAATCAAGTTATTGTTTAGTTGTCGTCCCTGAGTACAAACATGGAATTACCAAAAAAAGAGGAACGGTAGAAAGAAGCTGAAATACGCTGTTATTTTAAGCTGGTTTTATATGAAAGCGTGGTCCTTCCCCATTCGAATTAACTTATTTGTACCGCAACATTTTTAAGCTACAGCGTGGCTCTACCACGTTTGAGAAGATTTAAGATACTTCACTTCTTACGAGATTCACGAAAAGAGATAGCATGATGGTTTCTCTCATGCCGGTACCAGGTGCACATGTTGTATAAAATGTACATAAAAATCTATATTTACGTTAGGTAGAAATATATTCATTAACTTTCATTCTTCTAATAATAATTCATGTATGTCAGTCTTTACGACACGTTCGCCCCACTTCACATCGCAGTAAAAGATATATTGCCTTTTTATTGCATTATGTTACGAATACTAAGATTCATTATTCATTTGCATAACAAACCGATACCTGAGCGTACGAACCGTAACCGCAATATTTTTTATTTGTTATTTTTGCTGTAGTACAATATTTTATTGGAGACATTTTTTGTAATATCACACAATTTTAATTTTTTGTTCATTATTTCACAAGTTACTATGAAATGTATAACACCCATTATAAAATCAAGAACCACGCTGCAGCTGTGAAATGTATTGATATTGACATTGGTAAGTTTGAAAAGCAGATATTGCATCGTGGTCGTATCAAGAAAGCGCGTAAATCTTTTGATTTGATCATGGAATCTTTTATTCGGCGTGGTATGTATGTACGTGGTATACACTTTGTTGTTTTTAATAACTTCATGTATTTTTATAACTTACCCCACACTAAGACGTTCTCCTGTATCATTGAGGAAATGTCTTGAATGAAATGTATCTCTTGTATCGCTGAGGCGTTTTGTATACGTAAATTGCATAACATTTCCATGTCCACAAACATGTTTGTTTAAGCATGTAGTACAAACATTTGTTTGGCACGGGACTTGAAATGTGGCGCCTCAGTGCCGTACACAAATGCTTAGCCACTAAGCAGTTATTTTGCGCTACGCTTCAGAGTTACAGATTTTGTTTTACAAAAATATAGATTTTTAATACAATCATGCCTCATCCCAAAGTGGTAAATGCTCGGGTAGTGCTTTTAGTATAAAATATTTTGAACAAAATCAAGAAGTTATATTACCCGTGAGCCAGAGAAGATACTAATGTAACTAAATGAAAATACATACTCGTATCTCAAGATACTCTAGAAGTGTTTGCAATCACGAGTTTAATCTTGAACGTACGACATATTAAGCACTTGGATTTAACAAGTATGTTACATTGTTGCAGTTAAGATTGACTTCACTTAATTACATTTACTTAATAAAGTAAGAGGTTACGAATTTATAAACAGTAAAGAAATTTTATAAAGTTAAAATTTACTACTACAAACTGGTACTGGTAGCTCAGATGGTTAGCGCTCGCTGTAAGTTTCACAGTAATCGAGCAACTCGGGTTCGATCCCTGCCGGCACCAATGAAAATGGTAATTGTAATTTTAAGTGCTGATTTACCACGTGCTCGGCGGTGAAGGAAAACATCGTAAGGAAACCTGACATGATATGTCTGAGAAATAAGAAACGCCAACAGACATTGGGACAGCGCGGCGGACATTTCCTTGCCCTAAAAACCCTCTCAGAAATGAGAGGAGGCCTGTGTTCAGCAGTGGGACGTAAATAGGCTGCAACTTTAATACAAAGTTGGGAAAATTCTTAACAATATAAGCAAAATTCGATGTTTGTTCTATAAAAATTACTTACGGCATTTTATTGATTGGTTATCATAGAGCCACGCGCCAAGTCCGTCGCGAGGCAGTTCTTACCAATATCGATACCGCTTACATCGCTTCATTTGTCGACATTATTAAGCTCGGCATTTAATTTTTTAATATTATAGTCAAATGTACCATACATAGAAAAATTATTACTGACACGAACTTATTACTGCAAATTTGTGTTTTGACAGATATTAAGCATTAAAATCTTTACTCATAAAAGGCCACGTCCACTGATGAACATTGGCTTCCCCCATAGCTTGCCTCGTAGGGAAGGGGGGATATTTGCCATAGTTGCTACGCTTGGCAAGTGAATTGACAACTGCAGTTTATAATTTTAGTCATTCTGACCAAATCGCTGCTGCCTATCTCCTAATTTGTTTTCCTCTGTCGCGTCTTACGACAGCCACGTAATGATATCGGGTAGTGGATATTTTTCAACCGCTACTACATGCTTCAACTTTTGCTACTCGTTTATATTAGATAGAGAGAAGTTTTGTTGCACACATAAAAATGTGTGCAATAAAACTTAGTTTTCTTTAGCGAAAACTATTTCTTTTAAATGTACTTCAAAATTATAGCTGAGGAAATTTCGTTTATACTACTTCTCTCAAGCTCTCAGAAGGTTAAGTGTTGACACGATTTTAAACCTTATGTAACGTAACTCTACAATTTAATTAATTACTACATTCAGCTTGAGGTATTAGTGCGCTTATACCCGTTAGCTCCTTTCTGTGTGAAATATAATAATAATACTATATACCGTTCATATTTCAGCCGTTAAATACAATTAAATGTCATTGTAAATGTTTTAGTTTTATTAAAGGGAGTTCTACGATAGATAACTTTTAACACAAATAAATAATAATAATAATAATAATAAATCCTTTATTTCGACCAACAATAGTCATAGATTGTTAGTAAAACTTACTTAGCCTAATGTTAGTATAAAATAAAATAGAAGTTAATATTAAAATGTTAGTCAAAAAATTACTTATCCTATATTAGTAGCTTAACCTACCCCCAGCCTCACATAGCGAACTCCAGGTGGGATTCTCCTCGTGCTGGTGTGTGCACCATTCCAAGCCCTCCAGAGCGGGCAATCCAGCTTCACAGCCAATGCGCTGAGAAGGGTGTTGGAGCTCCTCAATAGCCTGCTCATCATGGACGCGGCACGCTTGCGCATGATCGCGTAGAAGTCGTCCACACGAGCATCCGCAAACATGGCCGACGCACTGCAGTGTGGAGGCTTCCTCAACATCACCCTCAGCACATTGTTGTACTGAACACGCAGAGCACTGTAGGCCCGCCGCGTATAGTCAGTCCACAGACTGCATAAAACAGAATTTGAACTAATATTGTTTGATGTATTATATTTTCTGGTTGTACGACGAATGGGTCGGTTCGTAAATATATAATACCAGCGTAAAATAGCAGCTTAATGCTTGTTGTGATTCGTATGGTAAGTGCATCTGCACCGTCCTATCTAACCGGAGACCCCTTTTACTGGAAATGAGACATTCTATCTTACACCTCAGGGGTGACAACGCATCTGTATTATGATTCTTCGCCGAGAGTAGAGGTAGATGTCTATTGGTCATAGCGTGTGGGTGACTAACAAGCGCACAGTCCACCCGATGATAAGTAAATGCTGTAGCATGCCCGCATATTCCCTGTTTAATTGACACTTTTCAACGCATCACGGGATACTTTCTTCATTATCTCTATATATAAAAATCAATTGCTTTCCGTTTGTCTTGCTAAAACTCAATAACGGCTCGACCGATTTCGATTATTTCTTTCGTGTTTATTTGAATGGGTTCCTGGATGGTGTAGATTCACAATTGGAACCGGTATGTGGCGCTGTTGTCGAGATATAGAAATTGCACGTGCGAAGCCAGGGCGATTAGCTAGTTGTTAAAAATATTGTTGTCAAGTGTCATCTTCAAAAAGTAAAAATCGACTGCTGGACGCTGGACTAATCCTTAGTTAGATTATTAGATTGATTACCGCAGTACCAGATGTCTCGTATCTTGAATACTGTTGCCCTGTTCCTATCGCCATGACTCCAAATTCAAATATTTTTGAAGTGCAAACTTCTGGAGGTTGGACATTTTTGGGATGGGGAAGAAGCGCTGAACTCACGTGATCGTCACGCTCACATACATATATACACACATAATGATTACAAGTCTATCAAACTAAGAAGTTTTCACACCTGACGTGCAGTCCTATGACTGACAGTTTTTTTTTATTGATAGTACCGCCATCTTTACAAAGCCATAAGATTTTCTGGAATTTCGCGTAGTTGCCTTTTACGATAAACATGGGACGAAATCGCGTGATGGATTACCGTACGCCGTTACCAACCTGCATAAATACACAGAAAGAGATAATGGCAGATTAAAATAAAAAAGTGTCACGAATAATTAATTATTATAAGTTGGTTAATTGTTTTATGAGTTGCACAATAAATGTTTCGCACAAAAACGCGTGCCGTTTGGCAGGCAGATTGCAATGGTACTTTAAAAAAAAAACGTTACCATCACATTAGGATTTTCTACTGTATCGTGGAGGCAGTTTATAAACATAAATTTCACGAGGACAAACATCCAGACTCGGAACAATTATTTGTAGGCCGTGCAAATACTTGTTCCGTTCGGGATTTGAACCCGCGGCCCCCAGCGCGTCAACTCATTGCTCAGCCACTACGCCATGGAGCCGTGCATACTATACAAATATTTTTCCCTTAATATACGAGAAGTTGACACCACCATCATAAGAAGCCATGAAATATTTAGGTATTTAGATACAAATAGGACGAAATGGGATAACGGATTATCGCACGCCGATACAATAATGCGTCAAAGAATAAATTCTCTCTTCAGAAATAATTGTTTTTTCTATTAAATAATAAAACAAACTGAAGACAAAGAAGTGAATTTATAAAGACTCTCTACATTGCAAAAGTGAAAAGTTTGTATTCAACAGGAAGTTAGAAAGCAATTTGTGTTTCAATTGGAATGGCGGCTAATAATGTTAAGTTTAAAACAATAATACAAATATTTCCTGAAAGCAACGTAGAAAAAACATGGTTTTTGTTATTATATTTTATTAATTTATATGTTTATTATAAATTAACGAAATCGTTTTCTTATGAGAAAACAAGATGCCAATTTTGTTTAACAGTAATTTACACTGACCATCGCGTCGGGGTTTGATTTCAATACCCAACTGAGTACAATATTTAAATGTTTATTCGCTTTTTCTTTTAATAAAAAAAGCCAGTGATTGACCGAAACTTCACCTGGCGGTAAGCTGTAATGAAGCCCTAAATGGTTAATAGAGCTATCTTAGTATTAGAAAAGCCTTTTCATTCTTGCTTTGAAGATACTTAAATTGTAATCGGATGGAAAAACAGACACAAGCTTACACACTTCGTAATGTATCCTGTAGAATAACGCGAGGCTGACTACGAGTGACTTGCGCCTGTGTTCGAGGATAACGACATTCATTCATTCATTTCAGCCCTTCATAAGTCCATAGGCCTCCCCCAAGGAATGCCAAAAAGCACGGTTCAGAGCCATCTACATCCATCGACTTCTTCCATGTCTTACTAAGTTATCACTCCATTTTGCCTACCGATACGAGGCTCCCACCCGAGAACGTTTCTTCCTCAACGGTTGTCGGTCATTCGAGCTATATGGCCGGGCCATTGCCACTTCAGCTTACTAATCCGTTAGGCTATGTCGGTATGGTTCTCCTATATCCTATATTATTATTTTTAAGTCAACAACAAAGCCCTCTCCATAGCTTACCAAACGACTTTGAGTTTCCTCATATGGCCAGCAGTGAAGAACTACGTCTCAGATCAATAAGCTATCACTGGCAACACTTAATGGTTGTACAATCTATATTCAGGTTTAGAGGTACATATACCTGACGAGATTAGTTTTAACTAAATCAGTGTCAACAATAAGCATTTAGCACGAATCTTACAAATTCTTTAATTATAATTACTGCTGTTACAAATGATAGCAGTGAAAGTATAGAAATGAAAAGGTAAATTCATTTATCTAACAGCGTTCTATGGCCAATAGTTCAATTCTGAGTACGAAATTACATCCCGGAAACTAAAACACAGTTAGGGCGAAAAAGCTACATTTTAAATTGATGTCTATTCACTTGTTATTTTTTACGATATTGTTAATAAAAATAGGCATGGTTGAAATTATTACTATTTTCTCTTTTTTCACAACTCTGTTTTTTTGGGTAGCATTTTAATGTTTACTAATTGAGTAATACAAACCGTCATAGAGATAGGTAATGGAGTGCAAATCTCTGCTCTGACAAATTAGCCTGTCCAGTATGCTAATTATGTACGTACAAATTACTATATGTAATTACAAATTTAAGGCCAAGCTTAAGACCAGGGCAGTTATTACGAAAAAGCTCTGAACTGTTAATAATAATTAACTTTTAACAAACAGTAAAAACCGACTTCAAATTGCTAAAAATGTAAGTTATTTACTTTTCTTAGGGGTGGAATTTTTCTTCAAATTTATATGGGACCATCCTTGAAGTATAATCAATTTGCGATTTTCAATTTGCGAAGATATCATATGAAGTTCCTTAAACAATTGTCCAATATGAAACTTTTACCTCTATTTTCCAACCTGAGGGGCGAAATTTTTCTTAGAAATTTAATGGATTGAGGTAAAACAGTTTAAACAGTGGTAGAGCCACGCGGCAGCTTTTGCTGCCGCACGGATGGGCCGGCTCGAACCGGAGTGGTACCACGACCTCACAGAAAACCAGCGTGAAGTAGAGGTTTACCTCTGCGTTTCGCTTGGTGAGTGCAGGTGGCCGGAGGCCCTTTTTACTGGAAATGAGACATTCCATCTTAGTCCTCACGGGTGACAACGCATCTACATTTTGAGTTGTAATAGTGGATAGATGTAGATGTCTATGGGTCGCAGTAACCACTTACCATCAGGTGGACTGTGTGCTCGTTTGTCACCGTTATCCAATAAAAAAAAACCTATTTAATTAAAAAATCATTAAAATCGGTTCAAAATCTGCAAAGACATCGCGTAATATGTTACGTATGTATGTATGTATACAAAAGAAATAACCTACACTCGAATTTATAACCTCCTCCTTTTTGAAATCGGTTAAAATAGGCATGGTTGAAATAATTACTCTTATTATTTTTTTCACAACTCTGTTTTTTTTTTAGGATAGCATTGGAAGGTTTATTACTAACTGAGTAATAAAAACCCTCACAGACACATGTAATGGAGTGAACATCTCTGCACTGACAAATTAGCCTGTCTAGTGTGCTAATTATGTACATACAAATGGAACACTCAACCCGGATTCGATCGCGAAATTCGAAATTTTCATTAGCAGCTCGGAATCAGGAAGTTAGCGGTGTATCACCCCAGTACCTTGAAAAGCAACTATAGCCGTTGATACTGCGCCTGATCTCTCTCCAGTCGTGTCGCATTACCGAACCATAGAGAGTTCACCTGTGCTTGTGTATACTCTGGGACATTATAATTCTGACCTGCGCCAATGACTAGTCTCTATTAGGACTATACGCCAATACAAAAAAACAACCATTTTGGGAAATTAATTAAATTAAAATATCACAGTTAATTACGAATAACACCGCTGGTATAACTTTATTTATATATGGCTTTGTAAAATAACTTGTTCTTCGCTTACTAATTATTCTTATGTAAACCTATTTTCAAAATATTAAATAAAAATATTAATATTAAAAAAGCAGGTTTCCGCGTGATCTTTCATTTACCGCTGAGTAATTAGTAAGTGTTGCCAGTGATGACTTATGGAACTGAGACGTGGTCCTTCACTGCTGGCCGTACGAGGAAGCTCAAGGTCGCTCAGCGAGCTATGGAGAGGGCTATGCTCGGAGTTTCTCTGCGTGATAAACTTAGGAATGAGGATATCCGCAGCAGAACCAGAGTAACCGACATAGCCCAGCGGATTAGTAAGCTGAAGTGGCAGTGGGCCGGCCATATAGCTCGAAGAACTGACAACCGATGGGGAAGAAAGGTTCTCGAGTGGCAGCCTCGTACCGGTAGGCGAAGTGTAGGGCGTCCCCCCACGAGATGGAGTGACGACGTGGTAAGACATGCAGGAAGTCGATGGATGCAGGTGGCTCAGGACCGTGCTTTGTGGCATTCTTTGGGGGAGGCCTATGTTCAGCAGTGGACTTGTGAAGGGCTGTAATGATGATGAATTAGTAAGTCAGTACTTAAACAAAATCAAGACTTGTTAGCTTACTATACAGTTAAAAGTATGATTTATTCAACTATTATTTATAAAACCATTTGATGCTTTTAACCGGCTTCAAAAAAGGAGCTTCTAAAATTTACTGCATTTGTTGTCTTTAGGTATGCTAAACGATATATTGCCAATTGTGAACCGATTGTAATGATTTTTCTAAATAGGCATAAAAACCTTAGGGTTCGTCCTATTTTGAGGAAAACAATACCAAATTTGAAGAAAAATTCCGCCCCCAAATTTGCAATAAAAATGTTTAGGCTACATTTTTGATGTGAGCCAGTGATATTGATAATTACAAATATAACAGTCTAGTAATTATTACTCAAAAAGAACTGAAGACCAACTTCACAAAAGTAAGTCAATTAAATAATTAATTTACACATATAGTTTCTGAAGTCCGTGCTACAACACAGTGTTTCAACGAATAATATAACGAAAAAAGTGTAAAACCTTGACTTCAAAAGCATTTAAACTATTTCATTCTGTTTAGTATTTTAGCTTATTTTAGTCTGTTTTTACTTCTTTAAAGTTTAATTATATTGTCAGGAATGAGGGTAAAAAAATAAAATGAAATACGAACAAATGAAGGTAATCCCCCAGCATAGCATAGCATAGCAGTATCGCGCAGTTGACTGGGAGATATCAATCAGTCTGTAATTCTACTACTAGTTAATGTGATATATACTAAACTTGTGAAATTCAACGCCTCCAAAACACAAGTGTATCTCTTCACTGTAAAAAAAGAGCCAGGTCACCTTGGCTCCTTCTTTTCGAAATGTATCACTGGCATATACAGACCGCCTTCAGTTGTTAGGGTTTGACATATCCTCAAATCTGAACTTCATTGAGTCCAAGGCCAAAGCAGCTGCAAGGAAACTACGAGTACTCGCAAAGGTGTAGCGATACTTCACGCCGGGACAGCTGCTTACTTTATATTTATATAGCGCTTTTAGCGCAAGTGCATGGGGTATTCTTGCATATATGGGCTAGTGCTGCAAAATGCCACCTAGCAGCTTTGGACTCAATGGAAAGGCGTGCTAATTGGCTTATTGGTGATCCAAATTTAGTTAAAACCAATCTTACGAGCCTCGAACACAGACGCAAAGTAGCCAGCCTCTTGGTTTTCTACAGGATACTTTTGGGAGAGTGTACGCAGGAATTGTATAATTTAATTCCTCCTTCTTCCTTCCACCATCGGACAACCAGACGTTCTGCCAGTCTCCACCCTCTCGTTGTTGACTTATCACACATTCAAAACAAACGGTTCGCTACGTCGTTCATCATGCGTACAGTAAAGGAGTGAAATAAGTTTCCAGCATCTGTTTTTCCATCCGATTAAAGTGTGCGTGTCTTCTAGACAAGAGTAAATAGGCTTTTGTTAAGTCAGTGTGCTTCACCATTTAAGGCTACATCACTACTTACCATCAGGTGGGATCGTAGATAAGCGCTGGCTTAGTAAACTATAAAAAAAAACTCAAGGGAGTGGGATAATATTGTATTCAGTGATCACATCATCATCATATCAACATCAAATACTCCTCGATGTCGCATAAAACCACAACATTACATGGGTAAGTTGTCTAAACGCCGTCCGAACAAAGGAACGGACCACGGCTCTTACGGCTAATTCGTATCGTTCGATGTTCTGGGCGGTGAGAAATGCCCAGGGATGCCGGTGTACGGCGTGTCCGCAGTATGGAGGGTTGTGCGGCGCGCTCGTCTGCGGGCTCGCTGCTTCCCATCCGTTGTTGTTCTAACTGTGTTCGTGGCACTATGTGAGTGTGTACTGTTTATGAGTGACTGGCCAGGACATTTCGGTCGTCGGCATCTAGCCGAACGGGGGGTTCGATTAGAACGTTATGGGGCCTCCGGAGGCTATCCGTAACGTTTGAAGCCAGAGCGTAAGTAGCTGTGTTTACCACTAGCGGGATGGGATGTGACTCGGCCCTCTCGAAGATGTGCTGAGACATAACATAACATAACATAAACAATCACGCCTGTCACCCAGAGGGAAAGGCAGAGATTACGGACTTCCATTTGGTACGATCCTGACACACCTCTCTCGCTTCCTCCACATCCATATACCTACGCATACACGCTCGTCGGTTAAAGGTAGTCTTGATTTGGCCCATTTTTCATATATCGCCAATTTGGTCGATAAACTTTCGGCTAGGGCGACCCTTCCCGACTAAGCCGTTCACCTCTGCAACATAAATTTGCTTTGTCACTCTTTCCTCATTCATTCTTTCTACATGGCCAAACCACCGAAGCATTCCTTTCTTAATCCTGGTCACAACATCATCTTGCAAACCACACTCTTCTCTTATTAAACAATTTCTCACTCTGTCATTCAGCTTCATCCCTAACATACTCCTTAATGACCGCATTTCTACAGCATTTATTCTACTCTCATGCTTCTTCTGCCACACCCAACTTTCACTACCATACATTAAAGTAGGTACTAACACAGCATTGTGAATTACCATACGTGCCTTTTTGGACACATTCTGACTTTTCACAATAGAGTGTAGAGCCCCATTCACTCTATTTCCTGCATTCACTCGTCGTTTTATATCCTTATCATATCTACCATCACTGCTAAACACACATCCCAAATATACAAACTCATCTACTTGCTCTACCAACTCCCCTTCTATTCTTATTTCACATATCGTTTTACTTTCTTCTCTTTCAAAAACCATAACTTTCGTCTTACTTGCGTTCACTTTCATTCCCTTTTCTTTTAATGTCCTGTTCATTAATGTAACCATTATTTGCAACTCAGCTGCCGACGATGCAAGTATGACTTGATCATCGGCGTACAAAAGGCATTTGACGGTTAACTCACCCATTCTTAACCCGCATTCTTCTACTTACAAATTTTCCAAACAACTGTCCATGAATAGGTTGAACAACCACGGGGAAGCTACACAGCCCTGTCTGACACCTTTATGGATGCCAAACCAGTCCGAGTAGGCCCCGTTGATCCTGACACAAGCACTAGAGTCCCTATATAGAGACTTCAATGCCTGTATCAGACCAGCGGTCAACCCAAATGAGTTCAGTGTTTGCCATAACACATCCCTGTCCACTCTGTCATAAGCCTTCTCCAAGTCTATGAACGCACAAAATACTTTTTGGTTTTTGGCCAAAAACTTCTCCGCGATCATGCGCATGGAAAAGACCTGATCCGTACATCCCATTCCCTTTCTAAATCCCGCTTGCACATCCCAAATTTTTCCATCAGTTTCTTTCATAACTCTTTCAATTAGTACCTTAGCATACAGTTTTCCCACAACGTTAAGAAGGCTGATACCACGGTAGTTTTTACAGTCCTGCTGTGATCCTTTTCCCTTATATATTGGGACTATCACGGCTTTGCACCAGTCTCCCGGTATCCGCTTAAGTTCCCAACATAAATTAAACAAGGTGTACAGCAGGTCTGCCACCACTCCTTCTCCAGCCCTTAGCATTTCGAGAGATATTCTATTATAGCCGGCTGCCTTACCTGCTTTCATACTTTTCATTGCTTTCATTATTTCATCTATACTTATATCTCTATCTATTTCCTCTTCTTTCGGAATTTCTATTTCATTTAATTCAAACGTCTTATCACTCATAAACACGCTTTCAAAGTATTCCTTCCATCTCCTTAAACTCAAAACTTCGTCATTCAGAATACAGCCATTCTGGTCTCGTATAGCATTCATTCTAGGCTGTTGTGATTGTCCCCTGGTAGTTCTTACGAGTTTCCAGAACATTTTAATGTTTACCTGGAAGTTATCCAATATTCTTCTATCACTCTTGTCCGTTCTTTCTTGCTTTTTCCTTTCAACTACTTCTTTTACTCTCTTATTTAGGTGTCTAAAAACTGCCTTTTTCCTTTCAATATCATCATTCATACTGCTAGAATTACTAGCCTTGGTTGCTAGTAAAGCTAGCCATGCTTTCTTCTTTGCTTCAACTTCCATCCTAACCTCATCATCCCACCATAACGTGTTATTTTTCCTTTCATTCGTTCTCTTACTTACACCACATACTTCGGTAGCTGCATCCACTAAACCTTTCTTGACATTATACCACACAGTCTCCAAGTCTAAATCATTCATACACAATTCAGCCATACCACTTATATTTTCTCTCAATCTACATTTGAACTTCTCTTTCACACCTTCATCTTGTAACCTCTCTGTTCTTATACGCTGTAACGCAGTGATAGACACAGATGTCCGATGCCTCCAACGTCTGAAAAGACCATTAATTCGTCATAAGACCAAGTAATGATCGGTCCCTACGTTAGAGCCCCGGTAAACCCTTGTATCTACCACCGCGCTCCTCATTCTTTCATTAACAATTATGAAATCTATCATACTTCTATCATCACCTCTTTCCCATGTATACGTGTGAATCCTCTTATGACGAAAGAAAGTGTTCGTCACAACAAGATTCTTTTCCACGCATACGGCGAGAAGGCTTTCACCATTCTCATTTATACTTTAATCACCAAACGTTCCCAATATCCTTTCATAACCAAGCCTCCTCACCCCAACCCTTCCATTAAAATCGCCTAATATCACAATATTTTCATTAACCTTGCATTTCATTAGCACCATCCTTACCAACTCCCAAAACTGCTCTCGGATTTAAGTGGGCTTAGACATGTCTGGGGCGTAGACCCCTAAAACAAACAACTTCTTTAAGCCCACTTTCATTCGTATCCATAGCAGTCTCGGGCTTACACATTCATACTCTTTCACACAATTGACCCATTCTTTCTGAAAGGATGATACCGACTCCCTGGCATGCCCGCTCGGTCTCGTCTACACCAGACCAGTACGCGGTATACATGCCATGTGTAGTGGCATTCTTTCCCTTCCGTTTCGTCTCATTTACACATAACACGTCTATTCCTCTATCATACATCATATCGCATACTTCATCCATCTTATCATTCATTCCTCCACATACATTCAATGTAGCCAGACGGGCTTCCGCAATCCACTTTTCGCCCCTCCGGGGGACAGAACGTGACGGGTGGCGAACCTCGTCGCCGGTTTTCCTCCCGGAGATTCTTCGCACCCCTGCCCCATTAAAGGGGCGCCGGGAACTCGGGGCCATTTCATTAATTTTATGCCTCATTGTGCGAAAGTAAGTTGTGGTATTTTTTACGCCGCTACCATACTGCGAGGAGCCGAGTCAGTTCTTTCGGCTTTGTCGCTCGTTTAACACCACCCGGGGGACACGTGTAGGGTGGGCCTAGGATTAGGTGGTCGAAGTCTACGGACGCGAGCGACTCATCCCCCAACTGAGACATTTCATTAAAATACTCTGAGATCGTCGGAAGTTGACAATCTCTGTGTAAATTGGAGTATTGCTGTAAACACCGAGCTCCGGTGGCTATGCGAATGAATCTATTTTGTACGACTTGGAGGTCGTACAAGTGTCTATGGGCCAAGTGCGCGCATGCTACGCTTGCGTAAGACATGATTGGTCTTACGCACGCTTTGTATAGATGGTCCTTGTGTCTTAAGGACAATTTGCTCTTGATGTTAACTAGTGGGTGGGGGCTACTAGTGACGAATTTTGTACGATTGCGGACATTGCGAATGTGTTTCGCAAATCTCATGCCTTTTTCGCATGTAACCCCTAGATATTTAGCCGTTGGTTGCCAGGGGATCTGGCGGTCGTACAGGCTAATTGTACCTAACGCGCTCTTGGAGTTTATGTTTTTACGTTTGGAAGGGGAGATCTTTTAAAAGTTTATTGCTACACTTTTCTCTTGATTCACCTCAAATTTCCATAAGCGGAACCAATTGCCTAAGCCTAAGCGGTTGACGGTTAATTGGAGCTTCTTGGAGAGATATCTTTTATTTTAATGGGCGACGAAAAGTGTCATGACATCGGCGAAGAGAGTATTCACTAGAGAGTATTCACTAGTGGGTCCTTCGGTATGTCACTCGTGAAGAGCGTGAAGAGTAGTGGGGAGATGGCGCAGCCTTGTGGGACTCCGGCCTTGAGGAGACGCTTTGTGGAGCGAAAACCTCTATTCGACAGCGGAAGTGGTGATTGACAAGAAAGACTCTGTTGCTGTGGATGAGCCTATCAGGCATGTTGATTTTATACAGCTTCTAAAGCAAGAAGTTGCGCCAGACTTTGTCAAACACCTTTGCAACATCGAAGAAGAGGGCACCGGTATTGGTGGCTCTGTGACCTCTTTGTAGGAGGTTGAAGCCTTTCAGAATATATTCTGTGAGGCGATGTAATTGGTCGGTGCACGATTGTTTGATTTTAAAGCCTAACTGCTCGTCTAGAAAAAGTTTTTTGCTGAAGACGTGTTTACGAAGGAGATTAAATGTAAGTCGCTCGTAAACTTTTCCCAGTCTGCTGAGAAGACTAATTGGTCTATAACTAGAGGCTAAGTTTCGCGGTTTCCCCGGTTTTAGGATTCCTATTGTGGGATAAAGAAAGGACTTACTGTAATCAGGCGTATAGTTAACTGATACCACAATTCACCACCAATATGTCCATAAATGGCAAGCACGTGCCATTAAATACCAGTTTTTATCACTGCGATCACTGCCTCTTTTTGAGTTTAATTATTTTAGCGTTCTAGAACTTCCTAATTATGATGAAATCCTTTTAAGGATTTTTGTGGAACTCATACGCACAGGCTTATTATCGACGCGGTGATTGATCATAGACCGAAGGGGTAGCGGTTAATCGGAATTAGGACGGCGAACAATGTGTGTGTGAATGAGTGATTAGTGAATGTAATAGTTAAACGAGTGTCTGAATAAAATGGCCAATCCATGGCCCACGGCCTTGGAGGAAACTCCAACAGAAACTCTGCTCTAAACTACATCGATTTTTCTGAATCGCTTTTTTTTACTTAAATTAAACGAGAAAATAAAGATAAAGTTATAAAATATATAAGTTAAAGCAAATATAAAAAAAAAATATTGAGTGGGAAGCGTATTTTTGGATGGACATAAGTTCCACCCTTAGTTCTAACTTTTATAACGCGATTGATCCCGTCTTTACCAGGATACACCTCATCTAGCACGGCAAGAGGCCAGCAGAGGTCAGGCAGTTTCTGAATTTCTGTATTTGAGAACAACAAACTGGCCCCGCTGAACGGGATTGCTGGGGGTGTTCCATTTTTCGCGATTTTGTAAGGATGTGAGATATTCAATATGCCATCGTTTCCAAAAGCTTTGAACAAGTTTGTCAACAAACGCGTACCTTTGGCGGAGATTTCAGGAAATATCTGAAACATCTTCGGCCGGTATATATTTAAGCGGTGTTAAATTAAGAAAGTGCGAAGGAGTTAAGGCTAGCGGTTCAGAGGGATCACTACTTAAAACACACAATGGACGTGAATTTAATAAACTTTCAATTTGTATTAAAACAGTATTTATTTCCTCATATGTCAGTATTTGGGAACCGACAACTTTAAACTACAATTTTGAGCGGGTTCACCCCGCTCAAAATTGTATTTAACTCTTTTAAAATGTCGCGGTTGAATTGACTTGAACATACGAATTTATGTAACTCACTAAAATATGTCCTAGCATCTACGAAATTTGTACCTCCATCACAAACTATAAGGGAGACGGGTCCACGGCGCGCTATAAATCTTTTGAAAGCGTGAATAAACATTATGGTAGACAAGTCTGAAACTAATTCTAAATGTAAAGCTTTGGTGGCTAACCATACAAAAATACAAACGTATGTCTTTTGGCTTTTCACTCCACGTTTTTTGGACTACGTTAGAAACAAGGGGCCCATATAATCAACACCAGTTTTTGCAAAACATTTAGATTGAGTAACGCGATAGTGTGGTAGGTTTTCCATCAGTGGCGGGGATAGCTTTGGCTGTATTTTAATACAATGTTTACGTGAATGTACTATTTTTCGAACTATATTGCGGCCTGATAAAACCCAATATTTATGACGTAATAATGCGAGTAAGATACCAGGATCTGTATGACAGTATACTATATGGTAATATCTAATTGTGAATTGTACAATTATATCTTTAGGCGGTAATAAAATGGGATGCTTTTGTTCAAAATTTAAGGTAACAGCGTTTTGTAGACGACCACCTACTCTCAATACATAATTATTGTCTAAGAAAGTAAGTTTTCGAAGTTTGAGGCTAATATTTTTTTTAATTTAATAATGTCGTCGGAAAAATTATTGTTTTGAATACATTTAATTACAATTTTTTTAGCAACATCCAAGTCTGCGACGCAAATAGAACCTGTCGTTTTAAGTTTTTTGATAAAGCGTAAGAAATAAACAATTAATAAATTTAGACCATTTTGTAAAACAGTTTCCTATAGTGTATATGGGGTGCTTTGCATAGTTGGTACTTATTACTAACGCGATTTTCTTAGCTTCTGATATTTCATCCAAATCATTATTAATACAGGAATGCATGATGGGCCGTTAAACCAAACATGGTTATTTATTTATTTATTAGGCGTGACAGAAAGTGAAATGATTTTCCTGTCCCGGTATATGATACTATAAACTAGGCGGTAAAGTATCTTGAATGGCATATGTTTGGTTCGCTACAAACGTTTGCCAGCGGTGAATTGCCACGGGTAGCACTCCCACCGTAATAGATAAAGCAGATCCTGATAGCTTTAACACAAGATATTGTATGCGTTCGGCGTCAGTAAGATGTTTGTTATCGTGAATCATTTCTTTAAAGTTTTGATAAAATAATGTCCATTTCTCGGGTACAAAAGGAAATTAAATCTAAAGTTGGAAGCTTATGTTTTGATGTAGCAAATTGAATACTTGTATCGTTTTTATCGTTAATTAATGAGGATTCAAAAAAATTTTATATGATTACAAAGTTTTTCGAATGCTTCTATAGCCTTGAACGAAGGTAGGAAGTCGGGATCTAATTCTTCGTTTCGATAATTTATATTTTCTACTACCTGCATATAATTGGATCTTTATTTATCAATGTTTATTGCGTTTATTAAAAATGTTTTTATCCTATCGGGAGAAGTAGCGAGCTTAATCGAATCGTAAGCACGTTGAACAATAAAAAGTAAGGATTGGCGTTTATTGTCAATTAGGAGAATCTTAGATAGATAGATAGATAGATAAACCTTTATTGTACGCCAAAAAATAACAAAAATATTAACAGAAAATGAGAAAAAGAAATGTGGTACAATGGGCGGTCTTATCGCTAAGAGCGATCTCTTCCAGACAACCTTTGGATGGACAGCATTGCAAGAAAACAATAAAAACGTGTGTGGTTTGCTGACAAACTAACATTATTTTTATTAACGCCATAAAATAAAAAGTAAATGTTATTGTATTATATTATATTATCGTACCGCTAAGCGACGCTTATGATTTTTAGAGAAAAAATTAGATTCTGACGTAGCTTGACGCGACGGCTATAACGCTACTATACAGTAATAATGATGAAAATATGGATAATGTATGGATAAAGGATTTTTAACTAAAATTAACAACAGCACTTAACTCGTTCTTACTATATTCCTCACTCAGCTGTTTACCGCCCCGAAAAAGTTACTTCTGAAATTAGAATAGTATTAGACGCGAGCTGCAAAACTACATCAGAAAAGAGTTTGAATGATATTTTATATTGCGGACCCAATCTTCAATCGCATATTTTTGATTCACTTATTAATTTTCGACAGTTAGCTTTAGCAATATCCGCAGATGTAGAGAAAAGTATTTTTCATTAAAATTAATTAATGACTATTGTCCCTGTCAAAGAATATTATATCGATTTGATGTTAATATTCCTATTGCAACATATGAGTTTAAAAGATTATTTTTCGGCTTAAAGTGTTCGTCATATTTAGCACTCCGTGTGTTTAAAAAACTCGCTCGTGATGAAGAGAAAAATTATCCTCACGCCGCTTCCGTTGCATCCAAATATTCATATATGGATGATTTCATTTATTCAGTTTCTTCTCCTGAAGAAGCGCACCAACTGTATGGCCAATTAGTAAATATGTATGCGCTCAGATGTTATAAGTTAACAATATGGGTGTCAAATTCTTCCAGCTTTTTAGAAATAATACCAGAAGATTCTTCCTTTAACAAAAAATTAGATTTTAATTCATCAGATTCGGAAACTAAATTAATAGGTATGCGATGGGATCCAACTAATAATAATTTTACTTTTAAATTTGATATGATTTCTAAAGACCCGTTTAACACACGCTCAATTCTTTCTCAAAACGCTTCTTTGTATGACCCTCTTGGGCTACTCTCTCCGCATACCGCTGGCATGAATCTACTTATATAGGAGTGTTGAAAACGCAGCCTGCATTGGGATGATAAAGTTCCCGCTGATATTGCTCGAGCTTGGGGCCAAATAAAAAAGTAACTTAACAATATAACGCAAATAAAAAGTCCTAGGTATTTAGGTATTTGTAAAAATTTATACATAGCGTTATTTTCAGACTCTAGTGAAAAGTGGTATGGTGCTGTAATATTTATACGCATTGGTCCGTTGAGCTTACCCGCTAAAAAAGTATTATTATTCTGTTCTCGCTATCGCATTGCTCCGCTTAAGAAAATAACTCTTGCTCGTTTAGAACTCTGTGACACTCATTTACTCTCGCAGCATGTTCGCTCAGTTAACGCTTACTTTGAATTGAGATGTCATATAAATCACACTTTTGCTTTCACTGACTCAACAATCGCTTTAGCGTAGATTCGCTCGTCTCCGCACTGCTGGTAAACGTATGTAGCCAACCGAACATCCACCATTAAATATACTTTACCGCCTAGTTTATGGTATTATTACCGGGACAGGAAAATCCTAGCGATATCATATCACGTCCTGTCACGCCTAATTAATTAATAAATAACTATGTTTGATTTAATGGACCACCGTGGATGTCACTATCGCTAAATCGATGGCCCATCATGCATTCCTGTATTAATAACGATTTGGATGAAATACCAGAAGCTAAGAAAATCGCGTTAGTAATAAGTATGCAAAGCACCCCATATACACTATAGGAAACTGTTTTTCAAAATGATCTAAATTTATTTACTGTATTATTTATTTCTTACGCTTTATCAAATAACTTGAAAATAAACGACACATTAAATGACATTATTAAGAAAGATCTTACAAAATTAAAAGAAGATTCTCTGCAACTGCAGACAGAGATAAAAAATGCTCGGAAGGAATATACAGAAGTATAAGCATGTGTCGCAGTACTGAGTGCACAACAATCCGAAATGCAAAAAGAAATAATCACACTTCAAATACCAATTCGTAGAACATCGATTGTGAGAAATCTTGGTGTATGCTTCGATAGTAAAATGCTTTGGTCTGACCATGTTGACAAAATAGCGGACAAAGCTTTTAAAAATCTAGGATTTATCATTAGGTCATGCAAACCTTTTAAAAATCTAAGTATCTTGAATACCTTATATAATGCTTATGTCCTTAGTGTCGTTGAATATGCCTCCCCGGTCTGGTCTCCCCAATACGCCATTTACATAAATCGTTTAGAGCGCGTACAGAAAATATTTATTAAGCATCTTAATTATCGCCTACATAAACCAGCCTTATAAACCTATCAAGAGAACTGTGACCGATTTAACTTATTTACCCTTGAAGACAGACGTACAGTATTGGATGTATGTCTACTGTACGACATAGTGCATGGACGTATTAATTGCCCCGAGCTAGTTACGAGCGTAGGGCTTAACGTGCATTTACGGCGTGTCCGCCGCGCCACGCGCCGCTCACCCCCTCTGTTAAGTGTGCCGCGTGCTGGTACTAATTACGCGCGCAATGCACCCCTCTCGCGTCTACCCAGCGTTTACATTGAATTATTTGGAGAAATTGATATCTTTAACTATAGTAAGAACGCTTTTAGGCGCTTAGCTATTGAAAATCCTTAATCCTGAATAAAATAACATAATTTATAGTAAAATAATAATAATATACTGATAATCTAGTGTATAAAAAAGCAACAAAAAGAACAGAGTGTGCTGTTACTGATTTCATTAGTGTGCATGTATGTTCATGAATTTGTGTAACTTTTCGAATGTGCGTATTGCCTGAGGGAACAAGTGCAACAATTTAATGTTATAAGTGTAAAAGCGAGTGTATACCTACTGATACTAATTATTACGACCTTAATATGCTATGAACCTATTATTGGCCTTATTATAAGTAAAAATAATATTTTATAATGTAAACTATTTAGAATGTTGTTGGTTTCGAAATAAAAAAATATATACCTACTAAAAAGTGCCACTATTTTCGATATTTATTAATTGATATAACTTATTTACTTTAGGTCATACTACTTGGCTGACCGAGCTTTGTTTGGTGTTAGAAAATCATTGTCTCAGGGCTGAAATCTCTCTACACAAAGTTTCGTTCTATTCGTTAGAGTCGTTTCTGAAAAACCGATCACATATACAAGAGTTGCTTACTTATAGTATTATAATCATTATGACGTCTTATCAGTCTATCCAGTGAGAAGCCGCCCTCCACTTCGCTTACCTATGTACCATACCTGTTATTCGTAAAAAACCCTTTTTCCCCGTGGGTTATCGGTTCTTCGAGTTATATAGTCAGCTCATTGCCACTTCAGCGTACTATTCCATTGGGCTGTGTTATTCACTCTGGTTATATTGCGAATAACCTCATTACGAAGCCGATTGCGCACAGAAACTCTGAGAATAGTCCTCTCCATAGCTCAAAAAAAGAGCCAACTCTCAAAGCTGAAGACCGAGTGTGGCAGCATCGTTTCCGGGGCACCTGAGATTTCGTCATCGTTGGAGTCACGCGCAATTATCCCTGCCAGCTAAAGAGTTGCTGAATAATATAGACAACAAGTCTTGTAGAATTGAGATTATAAATGATTTTTTCTCAAAAATTGATAAAAATTTGGCAAACAAAATAAGTCAAGATAAAACCGCAACTAACAGAAACTTGTTACTACATAACTGGTAAACAATCAGCGTTTATTTTTATTAAGAATAATAACTTAGCCGTTTTTCTGAAACCATTAACAGAATTTGTATTGATTTCTAATTCTTAGTAAGCATTTCTAAACATAGTTAATTTGTATTTGCTTTTGCATGCACATATTTATCATACTATATTATATTATAATTATTACGAAAGAAATCATGTTATTAAAAAAATATCGAGTACATCGTGGAACAGCACTAACTCTAATTCGGGGAAAACCCGAAGCGCGAGGTGTCATGGGGTACGTGCTGTGTCTGTCGCCACCGCCGCGCGCCTTTTACTGCACCCTTTGTCGTCCTAATTAATTTTGTTCAAATCAATGTTTTCTTATCGAAATATTACATACCTACGAAAATAAATATCATCGTTCTTCTTATTTTGCTTCCGTGAATCGTTTTTGCATTTTGGCACTGCACATTTCACCACGATAACTATAAATTCTATTTAATATGGTCGAGAGAAAAAATTAACGCGCGTGACCTTTCGTGCCTATTAACGTCGTCCTGGCAATTTCGAAATTATTCAAACGCGTATTTACAGTTCTTAACTTGCTTACACACGCTCTATAGCTTGCTTATTAATACTCTAAAAGTAAACCTAGGTAAGTAAAGTCCAACTTAATATCGAGAATGTCACATAGTAGTTAAATTTAACAGCTTAATATGTCGTACGTTTAAGATTAAATTCGAGACAGCAAACATTTGTAAAGTTTCTTGAGATATACCCATATATACAGAATGGGCCATCAAACGTTTGGAATTGGAACTATAGGTTGTTTTGAAGTTGGAAGGCTTGATGTAATTTGCGATGTGACAGAAAGTTAGTTTTATGTTTGACATTTATGAAATGGATCGTTTTTAGCTTGAAAAACGTTGGAAAATATAAAAAAAATATTTCTATAGTGATGACAATGGTGAAATTGAAAGTCTTTTACTCAAACTAAGAAATTTACGAAAATAATTAAAAATTAAAAATTTTGTCCAATCGAGTTCAATATAAATTATTAGATTATTTACTCTCTAGATAGTGTAACGGCGGCTCAAAAGCATCGACAAAAATATCAGTTAGCTAATAGTTAGCCTCTAAAGCGCTTCCCGCTCCTCAGTGTCAATTGTAACGCCAAAAAACAAGCACGCACGGCTCATTTTTTGCAAATGACAAGTTGCGATCAAAATCTGCAGAAATTACAAAGGACCTTTACAAACAACTAACAAAATCTCCTACCAGCGGTAAGTAACTCAAAAGTAATAGTATAATAGTAGTAATATTAAAAGTAATTTACGAAAACAAAACTAATAAACTGATAATTTTTTTTTACAAAATCAACGCGTCGCATTTTGATGTTGCCAGTCTTGTGTGACAGCAAACACCTGGCCGCCGAGGCACGCAAATTGCATTGACCTGCAACGAGAATTTTTTTTTTTGAGAACTTTGACAATCGCATGCGCTCAGCAATTTGGATGGATCCTGGTTCAGCATCTAAAAATGTCTTAAACGAAAACTTACCCCTAGAAAACTTATCACTAGTGTGTCTCTGTATGGTAGTCTAGCGCTGGTGTGGTTCATCACATCTTCTTACTAAACATTACCACAGATGTGTACCGTGAAGAACTGAACACAGTGATGGAGATGCTCGCACGTCTCCAACCAGCTTTGGTCAATCGCTCGTGCTCACTGCTCCTGCACGACAATGCGCGACCTCATACTGCACAACAGACGGTCTACAAGTTACAAGAGCTGGAGTAGGAAGCTCTCCGTCATCCAACGTACTCACCAGACCTTGCATCGACAGACTTCTATTTCGTCCAGAATTTGGATAACTTTTTTGGCGAGAAAAAAATTCAATACCTGAGAGGCTATACAAAATGCCTTTGAAGAATTTGTTGCCTCCCGTCCAGCTGATATCTTCAAGAAAGTCATAAACAAACTGTCACTGAGTTGCCGAAGATGCTTCAATTGCATGGGTGTTTACTTTGATTAATAGAAATAAAAAAAAATGTTAAAGAAATTACGTTAACTTATTTCACAAAAAACGACAATTTCATAGGTAAGAACCTAATATATAGGCCTAACATCTTACCTTAACATCCTTATACCTCCAAATAATGTTCCATAGTGTGATCAATTAAGTGAGGCCAATATCTAGTGATATAAAAAAAAACATATTGACTTATTTCCTGTCAAGTTTTCAAAAGTCAACGTCTTGTTATCGTCAAATTACTTCTGCCATCTCACTCGATGAAATGTCAATACAACTATTACATGTCGTCGAGATTACTGAAGCCCGAATCTCCCAACGGGTTCTTTAACAATGTGTTCGTTCTTAAGTATCAGAAATAATATTTAAAAATATCTGAGGTAAATAAAATAGAAAATATTTTTTACCTACAAATAACGAACGTTGTAGCCACGACAACGATAATATTTCGAAGCGGCTTGCAAATAAACATGTGTAATATTGTCTAATGAAATATTGTTTAAATCGTATTATATAATTAATAACAATAAAAAACTAAAGTTATCACACAGTCCTACTTTTCGCGATATATTTCTAAGAAGGATGTATGTAATTCCTCGCTGAAGAGCAAAATTTAGCTTTCGACGAAAATAGAACCAATCCACTCGTAATCACCGACAATGGTCTTGCAGAGATTCATATTTTCGTTCTATACTCAGATCTGTCCGTCTCTAAAACCGTCCCTAAAAGTACCCCTGAGGGGTGAGAGGCCACTAATGTGTCTACGCATGTAGCATTCCAAATAAGGGCTGTTTGATAATAATGACGACCGAAAACAAGATCACCTGATGATAAGCTACCACTGATTATATAATAAAGAAATAGATATTAAAGAAACGTTTCCACCTCCATAACGATTCGTTTTATTAAATACGATGTGCATATAAAAGTAGTGAATATTACAAATTATTTATTCATCATGCACTGTTCGTAAATAATTGAACTGGTATTTTGTTTCAAAAAAGGGGTTTACAAGCGCTTAATTTACCGCCAAACGCCCTGTAAAAGAAAACGGAACTTTTTCAAACATAAAAAACTGAAGTAACAGATAAGATGTTTAAAATTGCTGTTCTAATATATAATAACCTGCAAATATGCTGATGAAACGATTGGATTGTTTGTCGTTTTAAAATATGACTAGGTGTTAGGCCTCCTATGCTACCCAGAGCTGGGCATTGGGTAATTACCACCCTCTTACCTATTTCTACGGCCAAACAGCATTGCTTGCACTGCTTTGTTCTAGAGAGTCACTGGGGCAGTGCATCGGACTAATTGCTTTAAATAACCTCTCACAAATGAAATAAAATTATAAATAAATCTCTTAAGCTGTAATTGGGCGTAAAAAGCTGGCATAGAGATTAAATGGATTTGAAAACTCGTTCGTTTTCCTCTTTTCTTTGTCTAACCGTGACAGGACTAATTGCAATAATAATTTAGAAATATTACATCATTCCTAAATTATTGCGTATATACCTATATTTCTTATATTTTATTACAAAATTATTGTGTATATTTTTAGTGTTGTTTAAAACTTCTTTCTTTTTTTTTTCGGATGCTTTGTTATCGCGTTCGAGTCTGAAGGGTGTAGAGAAACGATATAATTACACACTGTAAGGCATTCCATGATAGTCCTGAGTGGTAACAGCCTTTTTTGTTTGAAGGCTGCAGTTGTCCATTGACTGCAATACACTTATCATCAGGTGGACTACATTTTCGTTTGTCACTTCAGTTTTATAAAGAAAAAAACTCTATACCGCCGACACATATACCTCTGTGTCACATTATATAGTTTATTATACAGTTTTTCTCCTTTGCGTGCACATGGAGTGGTTTTCAATTTGCAGTTAATAATTTATTTGTTGCCGGCGGAGATCTAACTCTATTTTCTCAAGTACTATAACGTTTAAATGTCAGTACTTAACTCTAGAGCTTCCAAGACTCTTGAAAAATAATATTATCTATATAAAGTACTATATAAAGTAAATCTTTATTTACAAAATTTTATTTTAAAGTCATAATAATTGTCAACGATTTATTTAAGTGCTGTAGAAATGCGGTGATAGGGAATAAATGTAAAGGGTGACTCTGAATGAAATTTCGAAAATTTGTATGTTAAGAGAAGTGTAGATTAAGTTTGAAGAAGACAGAAATAATAAATTAGAAAAGAGTGACAAAGCAAATTAATGCTGCAGAAGTGAATGGCAGACTCGACAATCGACGACCTGTAGAGACGTTTATCAACCAACCTGGCGATATATTAAAGATGGGCCACGTAAAGAGTTTCCTTTATCGACGAACAAGTACAAACATTTGATTTAGTGGATTAAAATTACGTTATCGATATAAATGACGAATATAACAGTTACATTCAATTTACCTTATAGTCAATGTCACTGAACTAAGTCCAACTCTGACCAAGAGGTCAAAGGTCGGGAAATTACGATACATCTCGTTTCTTCGAAACCAAAAACTATTTTTTACAAACAATGCGTGTTACCAGTGGTGACTTACTAGTAGCTATATGTAAAATGTATCAGGGCATATAACTCAAACAACTTTTAACCGATTGATAAGAAAGGTTCTTGAGTGGCCATTCACTAGATGGAGGAAAGATCTGATGGGGTATCAGATTCCATGGATACAGGTGACTCAGATTCGTGTTTTCGAGGAAGCATATGTTCAGCAGTGGAAGGACTAAAATGGTGATGATGATAAAATAAGCGTCCGTAGCCTAATTGGTTAAGAATGCGGACCGCAAACTTAAAAATTGTGGATTCGAATTTGCCATTCGACTAAAATCCATGAACCACTTTTTAAAAAAAATTGTAGGTAATGTTAACAGCATTGATTTTTTTTAAATAAAAAAAATAGAAGTCTATTAGGGAACATACCAGTCATAATCGTAACTATTTCTACCAGTAAGAAGCAAAAAATACAAGGTTAGGCAATTAGTAAAATGTTCAGCAGGTTCGAAATATTGTAGATTGCGGTCTGTTTTGCATTCCATACACCCGACGTACGCTTGCAAGAGCAACAGTAGCCACATAGCATCAGGTGGGCAGCTTCTTTGCATATCCTACCTATATATACTATCTTATTGTCAGAAAACACCTGTTAGTTTTGACGAACATGTCCCTCAGAGAATACCGATTTGTAAGTTTTGGGTTCGCAATTCAGCTGAAGCGAGTAAAAGTAGTAGCTTTTTTCGAGTATGGATGCAATATAAGTCTTTGTGTATCTTTTGTAATCTTTAAATTGTATAATACAATGATCCGCATCCAGCACAGAGCAACTCGATTCGTCGACGACCGAGCTCTCTGATAGGCTCGATATACTGGCGCTGCGCAGATATGTTGCATCCCTTTGCATTTTCTATCGCATTTACTACGAAGAATGCTCTGAGGAATAATTGTTCGGATTAATTCCAGTCACCAAATTTCACCAACGCAAATCGTGACAAAATCCACATCATCTGGATGCTTGGTGATCCACTACTGTGCAACCCTGGTGTTGCAGTTGTTCATGATGTCGGTGGTCGGTGGTAAGTCCACTAGATGAGCCACATGCTCGATTGCCCCCTCTTCTATAAAAATAAATACCTTCTACACTTTATTTGAACTTTATACATAGCATGTAAAATTACATTCACACATTATAAAAGTCCCGCGTCCCGAAAAGTTCCGGTGGGTTTCTTGCTGGTTCTTCCCAGGACAGAGGTTTTTTTTTTCGAACCAGTGGTAAAGTAAAAAATGACTTTCAATAAGAATTACACATGTGATCTATATTGAATAAAAAATTATTCTATTCTATTCTATTCTATTCTGTGTACCAATTACATAAAAAAAGATCAATAAGTCAATGCACTTAAGATGGCGTCAATACTTTCAGAAACAAAAAAATGTTGCGTCATGTTGAAGTATGCACCAGTGTTCTTGTATATCGTTACCGTGACAGCCTATCAAATATCCACTGCTGACCATGGGCCTCCCCCATGTATTGCCTCATATGGGGAATATTTGTTACAGTCATCACGCTTGATAGGCTAGTCATTGCTTAACATAAGGAATACAAAAACTGCGGTTGCCAGTTTTTTTTTCTTATTTGTTATTACGAAGACGCTGCTGCTCATCTCCTGGTTTGTTTTCCTCCGTCACCTCTCACGAAACCTACGAGACGATATGGGTAGTTGATATTCTTACACGGCCACTATACGATCTCGTATAAAATATTAAAATTTTGTTTCTTAACTGAAATAAAGTGATTCTACATGTATCAAAAGATAGAAAGGTAGTTTAATATATACTAAAAGAAAGATAAACGTTCCATCGTAAATATACTCGTAATGTTTATCGTGTTACATAATACATTCATGACAACAAGGCAAAACTCCTGCAATGAGAAAGTTTCACTAGTAACATTACGTATGTTTTTCAACAAAATACTTAATAGCATTTCATTTTAAATAGGCGCCCGCACCATGAAGAGAATACTGCCTTGAGTTTTCAAAGGAATGGAAATATACATGATACGAAAAGAAAAGATAATATAAAAAGTTGATAAATAATTTCTTTTTAGAGTATCTTGGAAAGAATTTACATTTATGCATTTGCTTGCTTCGAATACGAAGCATTGAGGTTGAGTTCTACTGCCGACATGAAAAGGAAACACTAATGAATAAGCCTGATGCTTTTATTCAGTTTTGTAATACGTGTTATCATAAAAAAGTACAAAAAATTTATCATCTCTACCCGTTAGTCTATGCTCTTCAAAAATAGTATTTGACCCAAATATCTCGAGAACGAGTTAGCGAAATGACAATTTTTTTTACTATCTTCAGAATCATGCAGAGTAGGCTCATCCTGAAAATCACTTCCGTACTCCTACCGTTTTTGTTATAATAAATTATGTTTTACGTGTAACTAATCACTTACACTTAAAAAAGTAAAGTAAGTATTGATTAGTTTATTTAAGTTGAAGAAGTCATTATTATAAAAAGCTTTTCAATTTCAAAGTTGCTGTTTAATTATATTGTATGAAAAACAATAAAAAGCACGTTTTTTTTTTTATTAATTCTTTTATTATTTCCTACCAAAAGTCCAGGACTAAATTGAACAAGCTGAACCCATAGGTTGCCCCTCAGGGTTATGTTTGCCACAGTTCCACGTTTGGTAGGCGACAGCAGTTATACATTATTTTAAGTTTTTAGAAAGATGCTCTTGCCTAAATCATGTTACTTTATATATTGGCAGCATTTACGAAATATAGTTGCTTTTTTCGTGTGTTGTTTGAATTCACATTTCGCAAAAGCTCCAAATGTATAATTTTCATTCGAGAGAGCTACGACTTAATCAAATATGCGAGAAGTCGTTGGAGGCATAATGTAATTTTAGATCGTGCCTGAGGCTTTTCTTCCTAATTAATTTATTCCTAACTTACGGCATGTCCATGTTATTTATTTGTGAATTTCAATTTGGAATATGAATAAAAGGCTTGGTTTTTTTATGGGATAAAGGTGACAAATGAGCATATAGTCCACCTGATCGTATGCGAATACTGTGGCCTATAGAAATTTAGGCTGAGATCTAGATAAAATACGGTCTGTACTTTGACTTTGCTCAGACTTAACTTTCAAGCTGAGACAATGTAGGTATTTGTGGAGTTAGCTTCGGTGTCGTGCTGAGTGCGCGCTTAGCAAAGCCTAAGTCAACGAAATTGACGACTTACGTAAAATTTAGGATATTATCCAAAACTACTATTGTTGTTTTTATGTTACTATAATTATTTATATTAAATAGGGAGTAATAGGCCGTCTTTTGTTTTCGTAAAATCAAACTTATTTCGAATTTCTTACAATCTTTTTTTTCCTTTTATCTGATTTTGAACTCTTCTCATCCGTTCCTGTTCCCATAAACCCGTTTTCTATTTTATGTAATAATAAATTATTTACAAAATACAATTTGGACTGTTTTCGATTTTTAAATATATATTTTTTTTAATTTACAGTAAAATTATCCATAATTTTTTGATTTTCTGGGCCTTAGCTTAAATTCAGAATCAAAGATTATGCTAAGCATATACTCAGCTAAGTTTTTTGTAAGTAAAGTCTGAGCAAAGTCAAAGTACGGTATAGATCTCAGCCTTACATATATCCTCGATTAAGAATCAAAATGCAGCTACGATGCCACCCCTTGGGACTCATATGGAATGCCTCGTTTTCAGTAATAAAGTATGTCCGGTTCTCTACACTCACCATACGAAACATAGCAGCATTTAGCTGTTATTTTACGCTGGTATGCTGTGAGAGCGTGTACCTTCCCCGTTCGATCCAATCCATTCGTGCTAAAGCCATGGTTCTATTGCTTACATTTCTATTTGAAATACGGTTTATAAATTGAAAATTTATTATTGTGCTATCTCAACTCGATTTTAATTTTCAAGGGTGACAACACATCTGCATTTTGATTTCGAAATTTGAAGTTTAACAGTGGTAGAGCCACGTGGCAGCTTTTGCTGTCGCACGGATGGGCCGGCTCGAACCGGGGTGGTACCACGACCTCACAGAATACCAGCGTGAAGTAGAGGTTTACCTCTACGTTTCACTCGGTGAATGCAGGTGGCCGGATGCCCTTTTTACTGGAAATGAGGCATTCCATCTTAGTCCTCACGGGTGGCAACGCATCTGCATTTTGATTCGCAAACGAGGATAGATGTAGATGTCTATGGGCCGCAGCAACCACTTACCATCAGGTGGACTGTGTGCTCGTTTGTCACCCTTATCCTATAAAAAAAAAAGTTATTTTATTATTTTTAGTTACTTGAAGTCGGCTTACATATTATTACAGCTTTTACCTTTTAATAAAACTTATTTTTTTACATTTTGAGGGTACTCAGCCATATCACCAACTCAAGGCACCTAAACAGTTACATTAAAAACTTAATCCTCCGTATTTTATTCTTAAACCGGAAGTTTTCTCCCCAAATTTATATAGGACCACCCCTAAAATATAACCTGTTTTCTCACAATTAAAAACGAAAATATGGCATAAAATTTCTCTTTTTTATGTCGAAAAGCAACGGCCAGCATAATATTTAACCAACTTTATTATCAAAGGGAAAGGTCAAATTTTACATTGAAAACACAACGAACCGCAATAATTGAGTAAATGCTACAGATTAATTTGTTCACAGACTAAAATATTTTAATTTATTCCAGACATTCTTATATAGTTGTTAAGTTTATATTATAAATTATATTATATAGTTAGATCTAAACATTTAATATAATATTATGTAATATAATAGCATTAGTAAATCATCAAAACTGCTTGAGTATGACTGCTTGAGTAGGTATTACGCATGTTATAGTGTCTCATATGACCTTATCAATGTGTTCAATGCGGGTCTCTGTTTAATTAACACGGCATTTATCTTGTCGTTTTAAATGCGAAGATGGTGGTCTATACTAGCTATACATTACCGTCTTCTCACATATTTATATGACAAAAATTATGATTCTAACGTATTTAAAGTTAGTTCGTCTCTTAGACAGTTCAATGGCGCAGTGATTTAGTGTTGAGCTGCAGCGCTGAGAGCTGTGCAGTAAAGTATTGAATAGCCTAAAAATAATATTTCCAGGTCTGGATGTTTGTCCTTCTTCAATTTATGTTTTTAGGCTACCTTCACGATACAAGAGAAATTTCTAGTGTATCGTTATATATATATAACGTTACACTAGAAGTTATGACCATGTAAATAAGACTTGAAATATAGTATTTTACGATAGTTCTATCAAAAAAATAGGTACGAGCGGTATCAGCTAGTATGTTATTATAATATTATTAGAGATTATTAAATTCCGCCATAGCCATCTCTTACACGAATTTTTTTTACAGAATAAGGGTGATAAACGAGCACTCAGTCACCTGATTGGTAAGGGGATAATTGCTGCGATGATTTAGGATCAAAATGCAGATGAGTTGTCACCCTTAAGAAATAAAATGGAATACATCGTATCCAATTAAAAGGGTCTCCATTTCTCTGCACTCAACATACCAAACATAGCATTAAGCTGCTCATTTACGCTATTATTTTCTGAGAGCGTGGTCCTTCCCTGGTAGAGCGACCCATTAGTTCTACAAACATAAAATAGCTGCAGCGTGACTCTACCACATTGAAAATGCCTAGAACGACGACGTGGATAGGTGCAAGACCTCTGGTGCTGCTATTGTCAATCGACCTGCCAAGCATGATGATTAAGGACAATTCTTCCTTCACGATATAGACGCATGTTAGGCTAATGATGAAGAAGTAGAAGATATTATTTTTGGATTAAGAATTGCAAGCACAATAAGAAATAGTCATCATATAAAATTTGAACACTTTATTTCCATTTAGAAAGTGTGGAATTTAATTATAACGTAGAAAGCACTACTTAAAAAAAAATTGAAACTAAGAAAACGAATTTATTGCCTCTGTTCGCATTTACTCTATGCCGACGAAAATCAGATAAAATTTCAATTACAAATTTTTGCTGTAGTTAACATTAAAAGCCAATTTTTAAAATTAAATACGATACACTACAATATAAGACCAATTATTATGTTTTTTATGTTCAAGTTACACCATAGCTTTATGAAATATGAACAAGATATTATTTTATCCGAAGTAAAGGATTTAAGGTAAACAGTGCTCTAGCGCCGTTATTGCTTTACAAAATGTTTGTTCAAAAATAATTCAACTTGCAAAATATCTTTGAATTCAAATATCTTTGAAGTCTAATTTAATTTAATTTTGATTGAGATCGTCAAATACGTAGTAGGAGTGTGAGGGACAGGACCAATCACTACTTTTAGCGAACCCTAGGTCAGATTAAAATATTAAAGCTAGAAAGCTAACAGCATTTAGAACAGTCTCAAAAATAAGACGACAACACTTTTTAAGACGTGATCTCGCAGTCTCACAAGGAATAATGTTTTCATTTCTAGGCCGGAGAACCTAGAAGGGCAGCATGAATCGTCAAAGTCCGAGGCCTTTGAGGCCGTGAGCTATGAAGTAGGTGGAGATTCTTTATTTTATAATAAAATCGATAATCTTCTGTTTTGTGATCACATCATGATATGGATGAGTTACCTAACTTAACCTAGCCGCCGTCCGAAACCTGGCTCTGACGGCTAACTCGTATCGTTCGTTGTTCTGGGCGGTAAGAACATAGGGATGTTCTGCGGATGTGTATGCGGTGTGAAAGAGTATGCGGCCGCCCTTCTGCGGACCTGCTGCGTTCCGCATCCGTTGTCCTAACTTTGCTTGTGACACTAGATGAGCATGCAGTGTTGGTGTGTGATGGCCTGGCGACATATGGATCGTCGAAGTCTAGCGGAATCGAGTATTCAATTAATAATTTACGGGGCTTCTATAAGCCGTGACTTTTGTGGTTCTAACATAGGTGATTGCGTTTACTACTAACGGGTTGCGATGTGTTTCGGCGCTCTCAAAGTGGCGCTGAGATATTTTCTTGAAATATTCTGAGATCGTCGGAAATTGGCAATCTCTGTTTCGCTGGTACCACCGAACTCCGGTGGCTTTTGGAATGAAGTTATTTTGAATAACTTGGCCTATACAAACTTAATTTGGACGCGTGAGCAAAAAGGCCTTATGCATATTTTGTAGAGATGGAGCTTGTGTCTTAAAGACAGTTTGCTTTGCTGTTAACTAGCGGGTGAAGTAGAATTTGGCACAGTTGCGAATATTGCGAATGTGTTTCGCGAAGGTCATGCCATGGTCGAGTGAGATTAACAAAGTAAAGGGCACTTAACGGTTTTTCGGGATTTAGTTTTTGACGCCACAGAAAAGAGGTTCCTTTGAAAGTATTTTATTTTATTTTTATTTTTATTTTTTACTCTTAAAAAATACTAGTAATCTTATTAAACATTACTAATATTCCCTTTAACCACTTCTGGTAAGCTTAAAATGCTTGTGTTAGAAGTGGTTCACGACAGTAGACGAATGGCGGATTCGAACCCACGACCTTTCGAGTTCGCGGTCCGCGTCCTGCCATTAGGCTACTGACTCTTATAAGTATATTCCTACGCTTTTCTCAGGATTTATTTCGATTCTCCACAAGCGAAATCAATCCCCTAAGTGGTTGACGGTTGCTTGGAGAATCTTGGGTAGTATTATTTTGTTGTGATGGGCGACGAAAAGTGCCGTGGTATAGGCGTAGAGAGCAGTATTAACTACTGGCTCCTTCGGGATGTCACTCATGAAGATTGTAAAGAGTAGTGGGGAAAGGACTAAGCACTTAGGGACCCCAGTCTTAAGGAGGCGGTTCGAAGATCCAGTGCCCTCTATTTGATAGCGAAAGTGGCGGTTGACAAGGAAGACTCTTATGATGTGAGTGAACCTATCACGCACGTTGAGTTTATGTAGCTTGTAAAGTAAGCCGTTGTCCCAAATATTCTCAAAACTTTTAAAAGAAGGCGGCAGCGTTAGTGGTCCTACGGTTTTTTTAGAGATTAAATCCTTTTAGAATGTACTCTGTAAGGCGATGTAACTGATTGGTGCACAATTGTTCGGGTCTGAAGCCGAACTGCTCGTGGGAAAGCAGCTTATTTGCAAAGACATATTTACGTTGACGATTCAATATGAGACGCTTATAAACTTTCCCCAGTGTACTGAAGAGACTGATTGGTTTATAACTAGAGACTTAGTTGCGCGGTTTCCTCGGTTTCGAGACCCCAATACGTCTGCCTCTTTCCAGGCATCCAGAAAGGAGCGGCTGGAAAAGGGCATTAAAAATGCCATACAAGTGGCGCGGAGAGCGATTTCAATACCCTGTTGCTGATGCAATCGGGATCGGGGGCTGTTTTATTTCTAAGATTTTTGATGACTTCGTCAACAGTCACAGAATCTATGGGGTTGCCCGCAGGTGGTAATGCAGAATTACTCTCGACCTCCGCTTCGACCTCTATGTGGATCTGTGCGTTCGTTATAGGGAGATCATTGGCTCTTTAAACTGTCCGCGGGACATTTATCCCTTTCAGAATCGTCAAAGGTGAGATCAGGATTTCATGACCTCATAAGAGGCGGCATGGGTGCGATTTGCTCTACTTTCAGAGCTCGGGTCAACCGCCAGTAGGCGGTGTGCGATGGCTCGATTTCCTCCAGCAGGTTTTCGCATTTATCCTTCCTAAATTAAGCTAACCTAATCTAATCTAAATATAGCTGCAACATGACTCATTATGGTAAAATATTGCTAAAAGTTAAAAACAAAAACAAAAAAAAAATAAACAAACGTTATCCGCAACTCACCGCTAATTACAAGACGGCTGGTTCTTTTTTGTACAAAGGCTAAGTCATTCAGAGAGGAAACGCAGCCAGCGTTCTTGGCTCTTACTGCGGTGAATAGCACTATATTGTAATTTTAGTTTAAGCTTTTTTTAATTATTATTATTAAAAAATAATTGTTAAATAAAATTTACCTTGTTCCTTAAACTTGACGTCTATCGAAATAGTAAGCGATACGTCGTCGAGGAGATGATTAATAGGTGCATAAGTAAGCGATAATCAATGATCATAAGTATATCAACACAAAGATAGAAAATGAAACATTTATTAAAACATCGTTTACTGAACAAAAAATATACCTCTCAATCTCACTCAAAATCTCAGTTGCCCCGAAAACGATGCTGCCACATTCGGTCTTCTGCTTTGACAGTTGGTTCTTTCTGGCAGACAGGTCTCTGGCAAAGACTTTGGAGCCTTGGCTCCGCTCGATCGCTTCTTCAATACGAGCTGTATTGAAGTTGCGTAAGTCCCGCCGCATGCATTTTGAGATCTATCTGTTCAGTTGCCTGTATGCTGTCAAATCTGTTGAAGAATGTAGCTTCATCTCCCGTCTAACAGCCATGAGATTGTGTGATGTCGCGATGTACGATGGTGAAATTGAGTGGCTGGAATTAGTCCGAACAATTCCTCAGAGCACTCAGCTGGTTGTTGCTGGTTGCCAGAGAGAGGCATTTGCACAACCAATTGTAAAAGCATACAACTTTCATATTACTTGTAATGCATATTAGATATAAATATTACATTTCATTCAATTTTAATAAATATTATGTATGTGCCATATTACACTGATTCTGATTCTTGTCAATAAGTCACTAAACAAGTATGTATGAAATATTTGAGAAAAAATTTAAAATTCATTAACGTGAGACGGTTGTTACATATAACATGTTACATGCCCGGATCTACCAAAGGAATAGTTAATTGTGTTGATTGGCCACGTGCCCGGTAGTGAAAGAAAAACGCGAGGAAACTAGCATGTCTAAAAAAAATAGTCTGGTAACAAACTTAACATGTGGCGTGCTCCACAAAAATAGTACGCATTTAGGATATATTATATTTTTGTTTTCCGCAATTCACTTTGTCACTCAATTCCTATATTCCATTTCACAGCTTGGGCGTCACAATTCACCACTATAGGGACAGTCGGTTTTTATAGAATAGAGGTCACACACGAGTACACGTTCCACTCGACGGGAAGTGGATGCTACGACCCATAGGTATCCACATCAATCCTCAATTAAAAATCAAAACGCAGATGCGTTGTCACCTCCGATCACTTACATTGAATACCTACTTTCCATTAAAAAGGGGTATTCGGATCTTTACACTCATCATACGAAAGCAGCTGCTATTTTACACTTGTATTCTGTGAGAGCGTGTTCCTTCCCCGATCAAGCCGACCCATACATACTACAACCATAATATAGCTACAGCATGGCTCTACCACGCCGTTAATAGTCGTAATTGGTATACTTTTATCGCCAATACGTCTGAGTAAAATGCAAATCTGTATATGTAAAATTATAGGTAACAACGGTAGAGCGAACTCTTACTGGCTGAACATGATAAAGAAAGGAAAACGTCATTTGATTATTAAAAAACATAATCATGATTTCAAAAGTACAAGCATTTTCTTTACATGACTTTACGTCATTCACATGCCGAGTTTTAGTAATGTTCTTAACCTGCCCGCTGTATAATATTTCACTTAGCTAACCGAAACGCGGACCCGAATACCAGTACTTAGTGAAAGGTGGATGACAGAGATAAACTGTATTCACGACTGGCAAAGTTTTTACTTACATTAATATTAACTGTAACCCAGGGGTCACATTTCTAACATCTTTCATACTCTTCAGGAGCATGCTTCGTATATAAATATAACACCTTTTTTCTACAATAAATTCATTTATATCAAGTGTTAAATAAAATATATTTTATCAGTAAAAATATATGCACATGGCGGTTTGGTAGCGCTTTGGCGACCTCTTCGGGCCGTTAGTTCGAACCTATACGGAACTATTTGGCAACTTTTTTGTATGTACCATAAGTGTCCAAGTCCTACAGAGGTGGTGTAAGACTATCTACTACCCGATATCGCTCCGTGGGTGTTATAAGAGGTGACTGAGTAAAACTTAAAAAAACTCCTCAAAATTGTAAAAAACGCGATTGGCAACCCGCCTGCCGAGCGTGGTAACGATAGCAAAATCCGTCATAGGGAGAGATAATCTATGATCAAGACCTATGTTCAGCAGTGAATTTTGAAGCGCTGTAAAGTATGGAACGGATGGCATAATCACTGCTGATTCTATTGCAAGTACTTCCTTGTCTATAATGATGGATCTTTCCTATGTGTCCTAGCCTGGTATAGATTGACAATAACGGTTGAATCTGTGGCTTACAGTGGGACATTCATCCCTTTGTCTGAATCAAAAGTCAGTCTTGGCTTTCATATAGATCACAAAGTAAACTGGGGATTTCCTGTTGGAAATACGCCGTAAAGTTGTTGCTACTTAGCGCTCCTTGTATTTTCCAATTAAACGCAAAAGCGTCACCTCAAACGCAAGTAGATTAAAATTTATCTATGCTAGAGCATACACGTATGACACGGACTGTTTTAGTATCTCCCGCACAGATGATTAATCAATCAAGCCGGTGTGGTGGAGAAGAAATAGTATTTATTATTTATTTAATCTTTATTGCACCAAATATTCGTACAAAAGGCGAGCTTAATGCTATATGACATTCTCTACCAGCTAAACTTGGGTATTATTAGTATATGAATGGATAAAATTTTAATCTGTGGGTGTAGTAAAAGGCGCCTGTGGAAGATGACAGAAAGACCTTATGGACTCCGATAGTTGGCAGTATACCATATTAACATGATATAATTTCCAACGTTTCGGGTGCTTAACGTTTGACACGGGAGTTCCCCAATGTCAAACGTTTGTTTCAGGAAACAAAACGTCACACAATCCACCTGATGGTAAGTAGATACTGTGGCACATAGACATCTAAATTTAGACAGAAATAGATGCGTTGTCACTTTGGTAAATAAAAAATGACTTTCAATAAGAATTACGTAATAATCAATATTGAATAAAAAATTATTCTTATTCTATTCTATTCTACTCCTGAGGACTAAGATGGAATATCTCGTATTCAGAAAAAAGGGGTCTCCGGTTCTCTACACTCACCACACGAAACACAGCAACATTAGGTTATTATTTTACGCGGGTATTCTGTAAGATCGTGGTTTTTCTCCCGTCGAGCCGACCCATTCGTGCTACAACCACAACATAGCTGCAGAATGTTATGTTTACCACCTAAAACTACCATTTACTTTGGGCGCTGTAATGGACCCGTAACATCGGGAAATAAAAAAAAACTTAAATTAGACGCGATAAATTCATAAAATTAGTTTTATTCAACTTGAAAACGCTATTGATTCGATAAAGTTGATGTTAAACGCTTAAACACATACTAAACTACCTTAAAACCATATGTTTCTAATTCAAATGAAATTATATTTTAATGAGCTAATCAGAAACAGCTTTCAGTTTTCATTGCTGATAGCGATTTCCCATTAAATATGTAATTTAGCGTGCTTATTTGGAGGCTTTTAAATTATGCACGCCTGATATCAATGTGTGGCGGGTGGAAGGAAAAGGGGAGATCTCCCGCCGGGCAAGGTGTTCTGCCCGGGGAGCGGCCAACGCTCCGAGTGGTAGTTCGGAGCTATTCTATATATACTGCTTCAATTTCAGAACTTTGTTAATTGTACTCTTCGGACTTCTGTATAATTTGCCGAAGGGTATGTATGTGGTCTATGGTGCTAAAGCCCTTTCGGAAACCGGCTTGTTCGAGAGGCTGGAAGTCGTCAAGTCTGCGCGCGAGGCGATTCGTAATGACTCTCGAAAACAGCACGTAGACGCGGCTCAGAAGGGAAATCAGTCTGTAGTTCTTCAAGAGAGCGTTATCACCTTTTTTGAAGAACAAGACCACCGCACTTCTGCTCCACGCCTCCGGTGTAATGCCACCATGGAGGACGGAATTAAAGAGCTTCTGGAGGACTTCAAGTACCGGTCTTCCACCCGCTTTCAGAAGCTCCGCTCTACTTCCATCCTCGCCTGGGGCCTTACCGTTTTTAAGGTGCTGGAGAGCCATTCTAATCTCGCTCAGACTGACGTCCGGGATATCTTCGGAATAGTGTTTTTATTTGTATAGATAATTATATTTAATTCCTTTAGAAAATAGCGATTTCAATTCATTTCAATTCCTTGAAAAACAGTGTACGCAGTGACGTATTGAAGAAATACAGGTACATTGCGCTTCCAAATCACGTTAACATGCTGTTTACGGGAGTCATTACGAATGAGGGCATCCACGACTTTTTCTGCTAGCGGGGAAGATAATTTGCTAGGAAAGTATAAATACCTGCACCTGCATTATTAATTATAGTTTTTTTTTATAGGAGAGGGGGCTGTTATGAAGAGTCAGAATGTGTTAAAGAATGCACGTATGGCAATTCATAACGCTGTGTTAGTCCCTACTTTAATGTATGGTAGTGAACGTTGGGTCTGGCAGAAAAAGCATGAGAGTAGAATAAATGCTGTATAAATGCGGTCACTATGGAGTATGCTAGGGCTGAATCTGAATGACAGGGTGAGAAATAGTTTGATAAAAAAACAGTGCGGTTTACAAGATGACGTTGTGACCAGGATTAAAAAAGGAATGCTTCGGTGGTTTGGTCATGAGAAAGAATAGACGAGGAAAGAGTGATAAAGCAAATTTAGGTTTCAGAAGTGAACGGCAGAGTCGGGAAGGGACGCCCTAGACGAAGATTTATTGCTCAAATCGGCGATACATTGAAAATGGGCCAGATTAGAAGTACCCTTAACCGACGAGCGTGTATGCGTAGATATATGGATGTAAAGGAGGCGAGAGTGTCAGGATCACGCCAAATGGAAGTCTGTAGTCTGTGCCTACCCCTCTGGGTGACAGGCGTGAGTGTTTGTGTTGTGTTGTGTGTGTGTGTGTTGCCAACGAGCATGCAGCTCACCTGATGGTAAGTGACTACCGCCGCCCATGAACAACTGCAACACCAGGGGAATTACAGACGCGTAGTAAGCTCTTATATTAATTAGACTAGAAATAAATAAACAAAACCATAAATATAAATACATGTAGAAAAATTAAAAATAGAGTTAAAAAGTAAAAGAAATTCAAAAAATTCATAAAAGAAAGATCATACCACTGAGACATTGTATTGTGTATTAATATAAACCGCTAGAATGATAAACTAGTATTTAAAACTGATTTCTCAATTAACTACATTGTGTAATAAAAACTTTAAATCAGTCACAACTAGCAACATCTAGTGAGTGCAAGATTATTACCCCTTATTGTCTCGCATATAATATGTATATCTTGTACATTGTAGGGAGCGAAATATTATACTTATATTTATGTTATATTAATAAAATAAAAAGTGTAGCTTAAAAGTGTAATTTTGCCAGCTAAACTGTTTTAAATAATATAAATGTTTGTAATTGTTTAAAAACATTTATTTCTGGCGTGGCTATTGGTATAATAAAACCACCATTTTTAATTTATGAATTAATCTTTTTTGATGACCCTATCGATATTAAAGGACTTATTTTCATATATCAGCGGATATTTCTATCAGGGCGCATACAAGTAACATAATGTCTAGTTATTATTTTAACTATTAGTGGACGCCTGGTCGAAATTCGACCCTACTGCATTACACTTTTAGGTTTGTATATTAAGCTAGCTGTAATTCTTATAGTCAATTATTTTAAAATTATTAAATTCCTTGATAATTACTCTAGAATATGGGCAGTATATATGTTGTTACTTTACGGGCAGTATGTATATTACAACAAAGTGTCAGAAAATATACAAGGCTCTCTTTTACCAAGTTTAAATATTTTGTAAAACAAAAACTTTATAAAAAGGGTTATTATAATATAAATGAATACATAGTTGATAATAGCCCCTGGGAATAAGGTGGTCGCTTTCAAGCTGTTACGTAAATAAGTTTTTTAAGTAGTTTGTACAATTTGTATTTTTTTGTAAAACTTTAAAAAAATCTAGCAGAAGTTTCCGCACCAGCGGTAAAACAAAAAAAAATACTTTCAATAAGAATTGTCTGTAATATATATTGAATAAAAATTATTCTATTCTATTCTATTTCAGAATGTCAACAAACGACATAGTTTGTCCAAGCTATAGTTATGTGTTTGACATTTGCGGTATGATCTGAGACATGGCCTTCACTGAGGAAGCTCAAGTTCGCTCAGCGAGCTATGGAGAGGCCTAAGCTCGTGGTTTCCCTGCATAATAGACTTAAAGGTGAGGATATCCGCAGTAGAAGTGGTAACCGATATAGCCAAATGAATAATTAAGCTGAAGTGACAATGGGCCGGCCATATTGTTCGAAGAACCGACAAATGACGGTGAAGAAAGGTTCTCTAAGACATGCAGGAAATCTATGGCTGCAGGTGGGTCAGGACCGTACTTTGTGTAGCATTTCTTGGGGGAGGCCTATGTTGAGCAGTGGACTTGTGATGGGATGAATGAATGTATGAACATAAACAATGTATATTATTTAATTTAATATGAGCAACCCGCTCCGGCTTCGCCAGCCTTGTATCTATCTATTAATGTGGTGTAGTGCTATATGCCTCCCTCCTACTAGTAATGTAATAATACATGTACTCGTAGGTTTAGTGAGCAGTACAGTTATAACGAAATATTGTAACGAGACAACCGTTTGTATTGGTCTCGACGCCAGATGGTGACTCTGCCAGGCGGTGCGTGCGCGTGCAATCCTTATCTGTACGTAGCGTACACACCGCCCTCCGCTCAGAAAAATTAAGAAAATATAATGTAATCAAATATAATTATAAAAAAAAATATTATAAAATTAAACATTTAAAAGAAGAATATTATAGAGAGGAGAACATAAAAAAAGGATGTTGACAATATATATATATATATATATATATATATATATATATATATATATATATATATATATATATATATATATATATATATTACTCAAACTACGATAAACTATGAAGTGGCAAATTAATGACATCTGACTATTTATAATTATGAAGAGGCAAATTAACTATAGAAACTATTAGCTGTGTGAGATAGCTGAGTGATTCATTTCTTCACTTCGAAGCTACAGAAAAACAAGATGCATTGAGAAAATCCGTATGAGGCCGTCTGGACGAACCGGAGCCAGGGAGCAACGAGAGCAGTCACCGTCACCAGTTCCAGCGTACTTCAATATTCCAAAGACGTCTCCTGGACTTAAGATGAAGAGAATAAAAAGAAATACATATAACAATGCTAAACCAAGGTACAACTACGATTATTGAATAAAATCAATGTCGATGTAAGCTAAAGGTATAGAAAATTGTAATAATACAAGTATTTGTCGTAAAGAATGATGTTAAAATAAAAATATTATTTTAAATCATCCTATTAAAAATACTTTGTTAAACGTTATAGTTAAAGTTATATACTGAATCTCATAAAGCAAAAGATTACAAAAGCGTATAGTATGAGAACGGCATTCATAACAAATATAAACTCTGTAGTTTCCAGTTGCATACATCTGCGAATATTTAAACATTAGTATTGTTTAATGACTTTCCTTGTCTACGGTTTAAATATGATCGATATTTATGGATGTTAATCAAAACTAATTATAAAAAGATTATTTCAACAAGTATTACAAGAGAAATATCCTTAACTATAGCTAAAGAAAAACTATTTTCTTTTATTTAACATAAGAGAAAAGACAGGCTAAAATAATTAAAGTATTGTTTTGAATGTCAAGGATTGTATAATTCATGCAAAATTTCACTCCAAACAATAAACTGAGCAACAAGACAAAGGCGACCCCTACCACGCTATCCAAGAATTTCTGCAACATCAGGGGACTTCACTCGAACCTAAACGCCGTCCACTACCATCTCGAGACGGAGCCGCCGGCCTTGCTCATTTTGACAGAGACGCAGGTGTCCTCTTTTATTTATTTTTTTATATGATCGGGTGACAAACGAGCACACAGTCCACCTGATGGTAAATGGTTACTGTGACCCATAGACATATACATCTATCCTCAATAAAGACTCAAGATGCAGATGCGTTGTCACCCGTGAGGACTAAGATGGAATGCCTCTTTGCCAGTAAAAAGGGTCTCCGGTTCTCTACACTCACCATACGAAACACAGCAGCGTTAAGCTGCTATTTTACGCTGGTTTTCTGTGAGAGCGTGGTCCTTCCCCGGTCGAGCCGACCCATTCGTGCTACAACCATAATATAGCTGCAGTATGGCTCTACCACGTAGAAAACTCACAAAATTGTGTAAACTACCTCTCCGGCTGATACTTCATATCTCTCCTACCCGGGGTACAAATTGGAGCAATCCTTTGTGTCTTAGGCTGGAGTTTGCGTATACGTCAGAAAGAACATCTGTTCTCGATGCCTCGGTAGTCTTGAAGGTTCGGACCTGACAATCCATTGCCAACGCAGACAGGGAATGGAAATATTTGTTCTATCATCTGTGATACCCATCGGAGGTAGATTTCAGCCTTGGTTTGGTTGCCCTGTAAGACTGCCTTACGCAGTAAGCAGCAGTGTTATCAGGCCTGGGTTGAGCCTTGGGCGGCTCGGAATGTAAACACCAGCATGCTTCAAAGAAGTATAACTTCGCTTCCAAGTCCTTCAGAAGATTCATTGCCAGGGCAAAGTCAGAGCACATAGGCAGAATTGGCGAGTAACTAGTTCGCCTTCCTTCGGAAACCCGTGCATACTGGTCTTTCGCCAAGGCTGTCCAAGGGAATTTCTGTAAGCCATCACTACCATCTCTGCACGGGGAGGACGACTTACTGGCTCACGCCGTAAAAGAGAAAGCCGACCTTTTAGGCTCCCTTTTTGCGTCACACTCGACTCTTGATGACGTGGGAAACCTACCGCTAATCAACCCGCGGTGTTTTTTTTTATAGGAGAGGAGGCAAACGAGCATGCGGCTCACCTGATGGTAAGTGACTACCGCCGCCCATGAACAACTGCAACACCAGGGGAATTGCAGATGCGTTGCTGGTCTTTTAAAAAGGAGTAAGCTCTTTTCTTGAAGGTCCCTAAGTCATATCGGTTCGGAATAATCGCTGGTGGCAATCGATTCCACAAGGAAGTTGTGCGAGGGAGAAAACTTCTTTCTAAATCGCACAGTTTTGTACTGCCAATCATCCAGATGGTATGGATAGTATCGCGAGTTTTGTCGCGATGTGCGATTGTGAAATTGAGCGGTTGGAATTAGTCCGAACAATTCCTCAGAGTACTCCCCATGATAGATACGATAAAATACGCAAAGAGATGCAACATCTCTACGCAGCGCTAGGCTGAGGCAACAAGGGGAGTGCCTTGAAACTGAGTACATACGACAAAGGGGTCCTTTTTAGCGGTAAACGCGCAATTTTGAGTCTTCTGGGGATTGAACTGGACTAGATTTAGTGGCCTCCAGTCTGAGACTTTGTTCAACAAAGTATCAATTTCAAGTTTGTTTCGGTACTCGGCGACATTTTCCCGAGAAATTTTGGCACACATCTGCATAGCAACGAATGTTACCGGTTTGCAACATATCATTGATATGCAGAAGAAACAGCATTGGTGATAGCACGCAGCCTTGTTGAACACCAGCGTTAATGGGCTTGTACTTGGAGCATGCACCGTATACTACGACCTTGATGCTCCGATCTGCAAGAAAACTGGTGATCCAATTGCACAATATCTCGGGAAGCACATAGGAAGGCAGCTTTGAAAGAAGCGCTTTGTGCCAAAGCCGACCGAAAGCCTACGCTTTTTTTTCAAAATAACTGCCAACTCCTCCCCCTTGGACTCCACTACTTCCGCCCATCTATGAGTTAGGTGACCTAGAAGATCACCAGCTAAGCGACCTCGACGGAAACCGTACTGGCGATCCCTAATCAGCTGGTGATCCTCAAGGTACCGCATGAGCTGGCTGTTAATAATAGTTTCCATTACTTTGGAGAACAAGGAGGTGATAGCGATAGGCCTGTAGTTGGAGGGATCTGAGCGGTCGCCTTTTTTGGGAAATCGGGTGCACTAAAGCTGTCTTCCATGTTCGGGACTACGCCTAGGGAGTAGGAGTACCCAAAAAGACGCGTTAAAACCGGTGTCAACTCCGAAGCACACATCTTCAGCACAATTGGGCGGAATACGTCAGGCCCACTCGACTTGTGGATGTCCAGGGAGAGGAGTGCTTTGCGAATCGAGCGCGGTGAGAACCGCACATTCGGCATGGAGCAATAAGCACTCCTTATTCACTCTTTTGCTTTCGCGCGGATGGGATATCTACGGGTGCCTCTATAGGTCTCATAGCGGTAATCCCGATACAGATCGACTCATCGACCACGTCCAAATGGCTGCAGACTCCGTGCTACCAGGGTGACCCTGAAAGTTCTTAGAAGATCAAAAACTGAACAACATAGCAAGTTATTAGTTTTATTATATCTTTTGAAAATAGTGTCAATTTAGATCAATACATCGCTGCATCCGATGGAACCACTGAGAAAAGCACTTTGGCCACTTGTTCTTAGGGGGTCTCTTTGACGGCATTTTTAAACGCAGCCACTGCTTCCTCGGCCTCGATAAAACGTTTTCCTCGAAGTTTTTCTTTTATTTTCGGAAATAAATAAAAATCGCAAAGTCGGGCCTATTGGGCGGGTGACCCAGTAATTCCACGTCTGACGTCGCCAAGTAGTCGATTGTTTGCTTGGCGGTGTGCGACGAGCCGTTGTCGTGTTGAGGGAGGATCCTACTCCGAGATCCAAGAAGTCGATTGTTTGCTTGGCGGTGTGTGCAGAGGCGTTATCGTTTTGAGGGAGGATCCTACTGCAAGGTCGTTTCTCGCGAACTTTTTCCAAGATAAGTGGCAAACAAAACATTTACCACATTCTCTTTCGCATTTAATACGGGGAGTGCTCTGAGAAATTGTTCGTATTAATCCCAGCCGCCAAATTACACGAAAGCACATCGCGGCAGAACTTCCGATACCATCCACACGATCTGGATGATGGGCGGTCCACCACTGTGCGATTTAGAAGGTGTTTTCTCCATACGCTCCTTTTATCAGTGGTAGAGCCACGCGGCAGCTTTTGCTGTTGCACGGATGGGCCGGCTCGAACCGAGGTGGTACCACGACCTCACAGAAAACCAGCGTGAAGTAGAGGTTTACCTCTGCGTTTTGCTTGGTGAGTGCAGGTGGCCGGAGGCCCTTTTTACTTGAAATGGGGCATTCCATCTTAGTCCTCACGGGTGACAACGCATCTACATTTTGATTTGTAATAGAAGATAGATGTAGATGTCTATGGGCCGCAGCAACCACTTACCATCTGGTGGACTGTGTGCTCGTTTGTCACCCTTATCCTATAAAAAAAATAAACAACTTCCTTGTGGAATCGATTACCACAAGCGATTTTTCCGGATTGATACAACTTAGGGACCTTCAAGAAAAGATCCTGCTCCTTTTTAAAAGGCCGGCAACGCATCTGAAATTCCCCTGGTTCCCCTGGTGTTGCAATAGTTCATGGGCGGCGGTAGTCACTTACCATCAGGTGAGCCGCATGCTCGTTTGGCCCCTCTGCTATAAAAAAAATAAAAAAATTTAAACGCTATCCGTATGAATATGCTTTAAAGTTTAAGCTATTTAAAACAATTTAATACGATCTGTAAATGCACGACCTTGAATGCCCAAAGCGCCTCAATGAGGCCCGAAACGAGTACCTAAGGTCACCGGACCCGCGGGTTGCCGCCATATCCACCCTACATGGAGCGAATACGGTCGCAAACTATTTAGCACGCGAAGAGATAGACGAACCAAAACCGGTATCCTTTTATTATATACATGTCTAGACAGAGTGTTGCACTGCAATTGCAACAAAAATGAACAGGCCAGATTTGTAGCGCTTGTGTGCTTATTACGCACACAGGTATGTGTAATTTCTATTGTTTAACAAGCGCGCTGCGTCACTCAGGGGCGAGCTGAGTGATACTAGCTCTTGAATATTTCCTATCAGATTAAGTCATAGACATAGTATCTTATAGACTAAACATTCAGTGACGTCATCAGCGTGTGAAAGGAATGCACGTATATAGTTAGACATAAGAGTAAGGGAGAAGCAAATCTATATTTATTGTCTTTTTCTAGGTATGCGTTTTTGATTGTTTTCCCTCCTTTATTTGACATTAACGATGTCAAGCTCTTTTGAATAATATTGATATTATAAGCAAACAGGTAATTGAATTTAGTGTTTTTTGTGGATCTTAGTTATTAGGTAAGGTGAAAAAGATGGTAAGTTGTAGCATTTTAGGATGCAACAGCATAAGTCAACGAAAAATTGATAATATAACCTTTCATCGGTAAGTTTGTTTTGTGCTTACATTTGCTACTTGTACTGATTAATATCTATTGTTTTGAATATAAAGTGTAACATTACATGTTTTTAATGAACTTTGTGATGTATTTTGTCAAATATTTGGACTCCCAAATTGTAAATTCTTCATGATAATGCTCCTTAATCTGAACGGTCATTCGAAAGCTTAAAGTCATAACAAACGTGTACTTTTTGATTTGGTAGGATTATAGAAACTTTAGGGATATCAGCAAGTACAATAATGTTTTCGCATTGTTCAATAATAATTGTTATTGTGATTAGTAGTTATGTCTATAAATATGAATCACATAATGTTATACATATACATACACTTTTATGTTCAGCTTTAAAGGAAACTCCTTATTGCCCTACAACTCTTCAATCATTTTCCATATTACATAGACGTCACAAATAATATGTAAGTATCAACCTGAAAACATGTTTGGATTCAAGTACATAAATATTGGGCAAAGTATTTTTAATTTCACAAAATGTGTATTGCCTGAAATCAGGTGCACAAAACTTTATTGCATTCCATTAATTCTATTATACATTAGGAACAATTACATTACAATATTTATTAAAAAAAATATGTCATGCTAATATAAAAATAAATATAAATATAGATAAAATAATAAATAAATAAATAAGTCTTAATCTTAAGGTACACACTAACACAACAACATAAGATAATATTCTCAATTAATAATGTAGAAAAAATTTGATGATAATATACTTACCGTTACCATTAGTCAGTATGAAAAGTTATAGGTTTTGTGATAGTTGCCTAGCTTAGCAGGAGAATTGGCAACTGCAGTTATTTGGAGACAAACTTTGTGGGAGGTCTATGTTCAGCGGTGGAGGACATTTGTTAGGCTGTAAATGTATTAATTAACAATATCTAAAGCTTAATATGTACATAATTTTTTTAAATGTTTGGTATGAATAATATTATCATTACATTTACATATACTTGCTATTTAATTAAATCAATTGATATTGTTTTAATTGTTATAGGTATTGTATTTATGCACAGATACACATACTTGATTTTTTTTTAAATACTTTGATATAAAAGTGTACTATATATTTAATATATTAATTTCTTTTAAATATATTATTTCACAGCTTTCCTAAGGAATCAGCTATCCGTAACAGTTGGATAATCGCTACTGGTAGTACTTATAGGTAACCAACAAAACTTACCAGTGTATGCTCAAAACATTTTAAGCCTCATTGTTTTAGGTGGATTAAATATGCTTAACTTATGTAATTTATAATATAATTAAGATAATTTTTTTAAATGTTATAATTTCTTGTTGTATCTTGTTGTTTCTCCATAAGTGACATAAGTTTGATCTTGTTGGTAGTTATGATTTTTGACATTGTTCTGTATGTATTAAAAATTGAATAGCATTGCTTATTTTATTTTCAAATGCTGACATTCTGTATTATTATGACTTGTAATAATTGGGTGGCATGACAATGACAAAATATTTACTTATAGATGTATTGATTAAACATGAATGCTCATTTACAAATGTTGGATTTTTATCTGTACTACCATGTTTTATGCAAATAAAGATTTAAATAAAATAAAGAAATAAGTAATTTAAAGTCCTGGCATAAATATAAAAATGAATAATTTATTATGCAATAATAATTGTAAAACTGACTGGGAATGCCTACCAATAGGACATTTAGTCCACCCTTAATCCCTTTTATAAAGGTGTAATAAACATTAATGTGTAAATAAATTAAGAAATAAATGTAATAATTATGATAATTTCTATTTAATTGTCATAAAAATAATGTAATAAAGATGTTTTTGACAAGAGATAAGTATTACTTTTCTAAGTATAGTTTAGGAGTTGTAGCTTATTATTTATACCATTAAAATATATTATATACAAGGCAAATAATATATATATATATATATATATACCACGACCAGCACCCAAGAATTTTTGCCATGCAAAAGTATAAATCAAGTTTACAAATGCACATTTTTGAGAAATTCTAAAGCTACTCAAACCAAGAATTACAACGAAGAATTACAAGGAAAGAAGACAAAAATTTTGTTAAATTTGTTGTTTATTAATGTGATCAAAAATTAATAAGTAATCGTTTGTTTATTTTGATTTATTGAATTATATTTAATATATAATTGTGTTTTCATTCCTTTTACTTAATGTAACATTGTTAATATTTCTAAATGTTGTGTAAGTACACAAAATTTTGTTCTTTTTCCTTTTTTAATTTCAATATATTTTCATTTGAATAGAATATATATCTCTACAGTCTATCAAAAGTCCACTGTTGAACATAAACATGATTATAGTTATTTGGCATAGTTTCAACGCTTGGAAAGCGGGTTGTCAACCATTATTTAGTTGTTATCAGGACAATGCTGCTGTTTATCTTCTTTGATGTTTCCCTACGTCGCCTCATACACCACCCATGGAATGATATGAGGTAGCAGATAATCTTACACTGCATGGTAAATTAAAATAGAATATTATAAAACATTCGTTTTTATTTTATATACCAACATATTACAAAAAAAATCCTTTGTTGATGCTTTACAACGTATATTAATTAAAACATTTTACCATCTTAACCATTAGGTAACATGATTAAGCCACCTAACCATAAGTAAGTCACCTAAAAAAGGCCTTCCATAGATATCCTCATAGGATGACTTGCCATAGTTGCCACGGCTGCGTGAAAATATGCGTTATGCTGGTTGGCCACCGCAGTTTTTTTTTTATTTCCCCATCTTGTATTATTGCTTATGACGCGGGGTAATATCATCTCGTGTACAGACAAATTCTCTTGTACGCCACAACTTGCCGCACACAAGACACTAACTTAACAAAACATGCAGGAAATCGCGGGAACAGGCTCATAACCGTGTTTTGTACTACAAAACTTAAGTGGAAACCCTTTCCTTTCAAAGGTCTGTGTTCAGCACTGAACTTGTGATGGAATGGTATGTTAAAACATTATTGATTTTTTTTGTAAAAACAACAAAACTCGACACAAGGAAATTTTAGTAGTAGTTTATTAATATTTAAGTACATACATAACATATTGTTATTTATTAGCGATATCACACTTTGTGCTATTAGTGCCTTCACAAATTCTTCAAAATCCAAGGAGTTTATTGAATGTCCAGTAAAATCGTCGATGCGCCGTTGAATACAGAATGATGATTCTGTTTTTACGCCGTTTCCGCCCGTAGTTTTTGTCACAGAATGTATTTTCAAGAGAAATTAATTAATCATCTCAATTATAAAGAACATTTTTTATGGTAACAATTAAGTTTTTTGTAAGAATGTAAGTGCTGTGAATATAAATAAACCCATAACGGGGGAAATGGAACAATATCTGGTAACCCAGTGAAAGTACCTCACACCTATTTCTATCTCAAAAGCATACGCGAATGCTTTATCTAGTCAATACTCTATCTACGGATTAAGTACATACTCATTTGACATTTTTTCTTCTATAAATACTTAATTTGATTTGACTAGTTATAAAATAATAATGATTGACATGAAAATTGTTGTTTTAATTTGTTTAATTTAATTTGATTTTAATTATGTAAATAGTGACTTGCTTACTTATGAAAATAATGATTTAATATATTATGTTAAATAATTTTCGCATTTATACTATGTACAACTATTTGTCATCTTTAATGTAACATGTTTAGCGAATAAATAGCATTATTCATTTTTTTTGGTATTTATATGGTTAGTTTGGTATTTATGTATTTTTAATTATAGTTTTATAAATATAAAAATGAAAATGATAAATATACATAAATATCAATAAAATAAAATACATAAATAAAAAAATAATACCCAACCAGATGGGGGCCCTCAGTAGGGTAGAGCAAACGGCCGAGGCCTTGATTATATACTTGTTTAATAAGATGAAAGTTGAACAAAATTTTATAGAGTAGTGTAAAAAAAAACATACAATGTCAAAAAAAATTTCAAAAATTACGGGGAGTACTTAGCAGGCCGGTTACCTTGTCCTTTTTATGGCTTTTGCGAGTATAAATTAGCGGCAAATAAATTTTCTTCTAGGACATTATGTACATCTTCACTCTTTGTGTTTTCAAAGTCTTAATAATACATTTGAAAGAGATATTCTGCTTTTCCAGACGAAATTTTTTTTCTTAATGAATTAATGATAGCTTATGTTTGCGTTCCAGTATTATCTTGCAACCTAATGTACGCCGTAACTTGATTTTGTGTGAATTATCAAATATCGATTTCAAGTCTGAAAAATCTTGTAAAACGATCGTTGGCTCGTCATTAGCACTCACCGGCTACTTCGTGCACGAAGGTTTAGGTGCAATAATTTGATTTTGAATATCAACCGCCATATTAAATGGGGACGGGTCCTGTTAAAAATAAATGAATCAAATTAAAAACTAATGTTTATTATTGAAACAGGAACAGAAACTTTTTTTCTTTAATATAAATTATAAATAATACTTATTGAAATTCACTCTTTTCTTTAATTACCCCTGGTTTGAAAAAACCTCTGTCCTTGAAAGAACCAGCAAGAAACCCAGCGGGACTTTTTTTTAAATAACAGCCTACAATCCTGTAACACAACAACACAAAAAATTAGAAATAGCTTGGTAGCGATTGTAATTATTATTGTAATTTTTTTTTTATTAGAACATATTAAATATTACATAATACTTAATTTTATCTACCATATTAAAAACTATGATAATAAAAAAAAACTAAAACTAGAAACTTAATTATCATATAGTCCTACTCCCCGCGGTATCGTGCCAAGAACGCTGGCTGCGTTTCCCCGCTGAATGGCTATACTTAGCCTTTGAGCGAGGAAAGAACCAGCCCTCTTATCACCAGCAGCAACGACCAGCCGCGGATGGAGTTCCTTTAGGAACTTCACCGCACGTGGACCCCACGGACCGATAGTCTCTACAGCAAATGGCACAAATATGTAGTGATCTCTCAGAGACTAATATTTGCGCCACTTACTCAGTTCAGCTGCCTCTGATGCCGCCCCGGCTTTAAACGAGGTACCCCTGAGATGAGAGGTCGCCAGAGTGTCTACGCAAGTAGCATCCCATACTAGGGCTTTATCTCTCTCCCAAGGGACCAATGTCATACCGTCGGGTCTCCTGCCATCGTCTCTAAATATTCCACAAGGCTCTAAAACCGAGGGAACATTTATAGAGGCAAGAGCCCTTCGGATGACATCATTCAAAGAACTGTGTCGTGAAAACCTACCAGCGCTTTTCTTACATGAAAGTCCGTGGAGCCCAAACTTGTCGACGCTGCTACCACAGGGGCATTGATGGGGTTGACAAATCGCTGCTCCTAGTCGGATTCCTACGGCAATACGCAAGCTTTCCCTATCAAGTAATGTGCCGAGATTACTTGATGGTAGGCGTGTAACCAGTGACTAGATTCCTTAGTCGAAACAGCTAGAAGGCGTGCCTTATCTTGGTCACTATGGAAATTATGAAACAAATCTTTCTGCACGCCCTGTACCAACGGAACATCCCACTGTTTTTGTTGGTTAACTTCCAGTGGAATATTTTCACCAAGACAGAGCGTTTGCCATGTCTGCCCTGCCTCCGTAGCAAAGCATAGGTCTACTTTATTATTTAAAATTATGTTACATAAGTCACTGACACTGTCAATGAAGTCTTGTGAGGTTTCCACTGGTCTTTATTTTGTGTCCGTTGTATAATGTCTCTCCAGCGATTTGTTAGTACGGAATCCGTAGGAAATCTAAAACCCAAAATATTGGAAATAACTAACTACACTACTATTTAGTGCATTACGTCACAAGTTTCATTTATTTCTCTAGGTAATTTATCATGTACTGATCAAATACATAATGTAATTTTTTAAATAATAAAGATGATGAAATTATACTTGTATTTTGTCGCCCATGATTTCGCCAACACCAGCTAATGAGACAAACCTACAAAATAACGAATTAAGAAATCGTGATTTCTTAAAATAATACTTAAAATAATAGGTGTTATTATACGGTTTTCTCACATAATTGCGACACAATTTGACAGCTCAAACGGGCATAATTCATTATTTTTCGTGTGCACGTTATCCTTAAGTGATTTAAATGACACTGACAAAGTGAGAAGCGATTCTACCAATTATAGTAGACTTTATTTGGACCATTCGGTACAGTAGACAGGTATAATCAAAGCCGGTATCTATTAATAGAATAACCGTCGCGAACCAACGTAATTCTCAACCGGTGCAGCAACTGACTGCTTAGGCTTAGAGCCGAGCTATGCGTACACTCAGTTTTGAATCCTGAAATTGACGAACAGTATCAACACTTTAACGGAACTTAAACGCAAGGACGAACACTTCACATTAAAATTTAAATTTATTTAATAGAATGGAGACAAATGATCAATTATCGCATAGAATTCGTAATGTGGGAGAGTGTTTTTTTGTTAGAAATCAAGTAATTTATAAGCGTTGAAGTACCACTTTAAAGTAATTAGTTGTAGCGTGGCGAGAAGAACGCAAAAATGTTCGCGATCTTGTACATTGTTGTGGTGATAATATTGCTGGCTGTGATGGTGGGACTCTATCAGAAAAACACCAACGCTATGTGCAAATCGAAGAAAAGACTTGATGGGAAGACCACCATCATCACTGGCGGCACCACTGGCATTGGCCTAAGAATTGCTATCGATTTCGCCGACCGAGGCGCCAAGGTGATCATAGCATGCCCTTACTCTGACGAAGGAGCCAGCGCTATAAAAACGGTTAATGACAAAACCGGCAGCGAAAAAGTGATTTATAAATACCTCGACCTTGCCTCCCTGGATTCCGTGCGGAAGTTTGCAGCAGACATTATGAACACTGAAGACAGACTTGACATTTTAGTCAACAACGCTGGAGTTGGTATTGTCGGTGATTTTCTAACCAAAGACGGCCTGAATTTTATAATGCAAGTAAACTATTTTGGACATTTCCTCTTAACGCTATTACTTCTGCCACTTTTGAAGAAGACAGGAAGGCCTTCGGAACCAACTAGGATAGTAAACATGTCATCAATACTTCACAATATTGGCAAGATCGATTTGGAAAATTTAAACAAAACTAATTATTGGTACAAGATTCAAATCTACGGTCACAGTAAGCTAGCACTGGTATTGTTCGCTCGAGAACTTACTTGTAGGTTGAGGGACAGCAGGGACACACATGTCGTTATCAATTCTGTAGACCCCGGTCTAGTTGGGACAAATATTTATTATTCGGCAGGTTCCATCAGAGGAGTAATTATAAAGTTTCTGTGTTATACTTTGTGTAAAACACCATGGGAAGGAGCTCAAACTGCTATCCACGTGGCGATGGATAAGAAGGCAGGTGAAGTCAGCGGGGAATTCTTCAAAAACTGCAAGCAGGCAACAGCGCACCGGAGTGCTTACGACAAGAAAGTTGCAAAGCAGCTGTGGGAAGAATCAGTTAGACTTGTGAAAATGAATGACAAAGAACTCAATAGTTGCTTCCTTGATTTGTAAGTCTAAGGTAAGGTCCGTGTGGAAGTATTTAAAAATATTAAAATATTATGACTATTGTAAAATTGTTGTTCTGTGCGCCGCCGGTAAGCAGCATCAATGGTGCGAGATATGTAGTATTGCGTTATCGCGAATCTTCCTACCAAGACGAGGTACCAAGGGAAATTACGATGAACTTCTATTATTAAAATAAAACTAAAATATGAAACATAAATAACAATAGGTTGATTTTCACTAATAAAATAAAATGTATTAATTTTGAAAATTTATTTTTATTTTTACACCCCGAAAGCTTTATACATAAGAACGAATAAAATACATTTGTTTAAGCAAGTCCTTTTAAAATAAATTATAGTTTGTATAAAACTTGTCAAAGACTTTTCCTAGATAAAATATATTTCCTAAATAAAGATAGTAATTTTTCTTGTGCCTTTGATATCCTTGCTATAGGTACTGAGAATTTTCTTTGTGTGATTCTGTTAAAAAATATACCAATCTTCTAAATCTATAAATTAAGACTATGAACTAAAACTACTTTTCTATTTGATAAACGTTACTACCACGCTAAGATTTTCTCTTGTATTGTGGAGGTAGTTAACAGACAAACATCCAGAACTGGAACAATTAATTGTGGTGTACAAATACTTGTTTCGTACGGAGTTCGAGTCCGCGCTCTTCATTGCTGTAACTAATAGCTAAGCCACTACGCCACAAAACTACAGGGCGTAATATTGAACAGCTATAAGACGTTAACTCGACATAATGTAATCACTGAACTGAGCTCATAATAGACTATTAATAAAAATATATATAAATCTCATGTACGTATTTTGACGTAAAGATTAAGAATTTGTATAGATCGATAGTCATAATATCCCGTGAGTGTTGCAAGAGGTGATAGAGAGAAATAAATCAGGAGATGGGCAGCAGCGTGTTCCTAATAACAACTAAAACTAAAAAATAAATAGCTGCGGATGTCTCAACGAGCTTGTCAAACGTGACAACTACGACAAGTATCCCTACTGTGATGCAATCTATAGGGGAGGCCTATGTTCAGCATTGGACTTTAATAGGCTGTAATGGAGATCAAGTGTTTGTATGTGTATTCGGGTTGGCACATTTCATTCATCATTGAACTGGGCCACCTACAATAATAGGAGTAGAAGACGGTAAGTGAGTTCGATTAGTAATGCCTTAAATTATGTAAAAATTATTGTTTGGAATACAACAGATGATTTTTTTAAATTTACTTACGCAAAATTACAATAGTCAAGGAAGTTTGATAGTCTAGACTAAATTCAAAACAATCCAACGCAGCTTGCAGCGTTTTGCTGGAAACGTAGTTTATCATCAAATATAATAGAATAGAATAGAATAATTTTTATTAAATATAGATTATTACATAATACTTACATATTGAAAGTAATTTATTTATTTACCATTGGTTTGGAAAATACCTTTTTCCTGGGAAGAACCAGCAGGAAACCCAGCGGGACTTTTTTTAAACATATTTCACCTTACAATAATTTAGTTTATACAATTTTTTTTCATTAAATGAATTTTCATAGAACCAGCGTGGTGGCGATCACCTTACTCCTAGGAGTTATTTTCATTCATGTATTCCTTGATATTATGCATAGGCTGCACTAAAAGTATCGGGAATGGAATATTTCCACTGTTCCTGTCATATTAAAATCTTTTTAATTGAAAACTCCTTGGTTTTAAAAATCGAATACAATTTTTTTTTAAAAGATTCTCGGTTTTGTCACAAGGTTTTACGAGATCAAACTTGTTTAGTCGTTGAGAAAATGGAAGTGACTCGAGAAAATTCAAGAGCGATGACTTATTTCTTATACTATATATATTAATTTCGAAGTGGTTTAACACAAAAACAGTGTGTTGACCGGATGATTTCTGCATTTGGTGATGAAGCCTCATCCAAAACCACAATTTATGGCTGGTTTGCTGAATTTCAACGTGGACGTGTCAAGCTCAGTGATGATCCCCGTTAAGGTCGTCCAAAAACTGCAGTCACCCAAGAAAACGTTGATGCTGTGCGTAAGCTGATTGAGGAAGATCGACATGTGACATACCGCGAAATTCAAGCAACTTTAGACATTGGCATGAGTTAAATATAAATAATATTGCATGAACAATTAGGTGTAAAAAAGTTGTTTTCCCGATGGATACCGCATTCGCTTTGTGAAGAGCAAAAAGCGGCTCGTGTTACTTGGTGCGTCAGAACTCTCGAAAGATTCCACGTAGAATCCTCAAATGCTGTATACAACATCGTATCAGGTGACGAATCCTGGATATATGCGTACGAACCCGAAACAAAAAACCAGTCACGAGTTTGGGTGTTCGAAAATGAGTTAAAGCCAACAAAAATTGTTCGTTCACGGAGTGTTGCAAAAAAAATGGTGGCCACGTTTGTCTCCAAAACCAGCCATGTTACGACTATTCCTCTTGAAGGACAAAGAACGGTTAATGCAAAATAGTATGCTAGCATTTGTTTGCCAGAGGTCGTTTCTGAACTCCGTAAAGAGAACTGCAACCTCCGCATCATCCTCCATCACGACAATGCGAGTTCTCACACCACACACAGAATAAAAGAGTCTTATAGCAAGAAAACATAGAATTATTAGACCATCCGCGGTACAGCCCCGACCTAAGCCCTAATGATTTCTATACTTTACCTAAAATAAAGAATAAATTGCGTGGACAGAGATTTTCATCAACTGGTTCCATCGTATGGAAAAATGTGTCAAATTTAGCGGAGAATACTTCGAAAAACAATAAATACATTTTTAAATAGTAATGTTGTGTCACTTCCTTGATTCCCGAAATTTTCAGTAATAACCCTTTCTGTGCAGTTTTTCTTTAATAAAATGTTTAAACTCGTTTATTGACAAACTTTGAACATGTTGGAATATTGTTGTAAAAGCGTACATTTCCCCATAAATGAATTACTGATACTGTGGATTCTAGTAACTGGCATTACAAGCTTATGTTTGTTCCTAGTGTTTAAAGTATGAACATCCTTTTTCTTACTGAAGCTTTTTATGTTTTATGCACATATGCACATACATTATATTTTCATAGTTATATTGCTATGCCAAAGTTAATATGTTTATTTCTTTTAAAAAAATCTGAGGGACTCTTTACAATTTAAATTATAAATCGTACGGCTCCTTTTTTCAAGACCAATATGGCTCGTATCACCCCATAGCAAAATTCCATAAGACATTTTTTTATAGGATCGAGTGACAAACGAGCACACAGTCTACCTGATGGTAAGTGGTTGCTGTGACCCATAGATATATTCAATAAAGAATCAAAATGCAGATGCGTTGTCACCCGTGAGGACTAAGATGGAATGCCTCTTTTCCAGTAAAAAGGGTGACCGGTTCTTTACACTCACCATACGAAACACAGCAGTGTTAAACTGCTATTTGACGCTGGTATTCTGTGAGAGCGAGGTCCCGGTCCCGGTCGAGCCGACCCATTCGTACTACAACTATACTACTAATATAGCTGCAGCGTGGCTCTACCTCGTATAAAGATATGTATACATTACGCTATGAAAGTAACTAAAATAAACTAATTTAGCTATCTCAACATCTGTGAGACTTTAATGTTTTTTACAGCATAGAAGAAGTAAGTCTGCCTGCTAACTTATATATAGCCCCATTGAAGTTTCGCGTCAATAGTAATACCAAGAAAAACAGTGGTTTCCACCAGACAACTCTTCTCTATTTAAGAGCTCATTGGCATTTGATTGTTTAACATTAGGTATAATAAATTTAATTAATTGTATTTTATTGCCGTTTAAGAGGAGGTTGTTGGCGTAAAACTAATGTACCAACTTCGATAGAGCATGATTTACAGTGTCAAAATTAGTTGTCTGTCGTTTGAGTTTGAAAATTCAAGAGGTATCATCGACAAATAATACTATATCGTGATTGTCCCCTACAAGATAAGGTAAGTCATTAATATAGACTAAGGACAGGAATGGGCCAAGAATCGAGCCCGTAGGAACGTCCATTGATACTACTGATCCAGAGGAACCATTACAGGAGGAACCGAAAACTGTGTTAAAACACCATACACTGTCATAATATGATCTTCTCTTAGCTTCGTTATGGTTGAATAAGCCATGGATTCCAAGCCCTTTACCACAACATCTTTAAACTCACTACAGCCATGCCATGCAGCTATATCAAATTTGAAAACTGAAAGTTTTGTATATTTCGATAAATTTAACACGAAACTGATCACACAATTTTTTTATTTGAAGATAAGCTCACATGAGTCCAAATAGTTTATAGAAAGTAGTATAACTAGCTGTGCCCGCATGCGTTACACTGTTTGTTTTTTGTTAGAGAACTTCATGGAAGCGTGCACAACAACTAATCAAACAACTAAAAACAACAACTACCCGAAGTTTTATCGCAATCGTATGGGAATGTATTGAAGACAAACAAGCAAATATTTTTCTCATTTTGTCAAAATAGTTCGCAGAGGCATGTACGACGTCATTAAAGTTTTATCATAATGTGAGAATCATATAGCAACGGATAGAAGAACAAACTAATACTCATTTTTTATATATAAAATTATTCTTAGTAGCTCAGAAGCTGTACATTTTACAGTACACGAGCAATATGGGTTCGATTCCAGCCAGCAGTGATCAGTTATTTGAAATTATTATATTTTCAATGCTGATTTGCCACGTGCTCGACAGTTAAGGAAATCATCGCGCACAATCCTGCTTGTTTAAAAAATATTTCGAAGACATGAGGAGTTAGGCAACACGCGTTGGGACATTGCGGTAGACATTCTCTTTCCATGAAAACCCTTTCGAAATTGAGGATAGTTCTGCTCTCAGCGGTTGGATATATTGGCTATAACTTTTGCTACATATTAAATATGTAGCGAAAACTATTTCGTTCAAATATGCTTGCAAACTATAGCTGAGAATATTTCGTTTTTACGATCTTTACTCCTTTATATTTTCCTGCACGAATTAAGCTCTCAGAAAGTTAAGTGTTGGCACGATTTTAAACCTAAATTAACTGAGCTCTACTGTTTATTTAATTGCTACATTCAGCTTGAGGCATTAGTGGGCTAGTACCCTTTAGCTCCTTGTTGTGTAAAACAAATTAATAATACTATTTACCGTTCACATTTCAGCGGATAAATATAATTAACTGCCACTGTAAGAGTTTTAATTTTTGTTGTAGTATCGATATTTATGTAAGTATCAGTATCGATATTGGGCAGCAAGATTTGTCTAGGTCTATTGTCTATGTGAATTGTGAATCAAGATATCTATAGAGAATTAAAAAGATGGTAACTAAATGAGAACATACTGTTTCATTTCTATGAATACTTTAACAATTTTATAAAAGTGCGTTCTGCTGAAGTAAACTTTTAACAGCAATAAAACACATTAGAAGTATTTACCTTACACTTACATTAGAAGTATTTACCTTATCTTGGTTTATTATTGGTATTTGATTTCCTATGTAGTAGAGCTACGCTGAAGCAATATTATGCAAATGGGTCGTCTTGATCGGTGAAGGACCATGCTCTCACAAAATACCACATAGGAACTTAATTCTGTTGTGTTTCTTTTGGTACGTCCAGAGAATTTCAGGTAGGCATTTCATCTTAGTCCTCAGGGGTAACAACGTATTTGAGTTATGATTCTTAAACAAGATTAGATGTAAATGTCAATGAGACATAGCATCCACTTACTATCAAGTGAACTACGTGCTCATTTTTTACAGTTCTATAAAAGGAATTTGTTACAGTTACAAACTAACAGTCCACCTGTTAGTAGGTGGCTACTCTTACACACGGGTCAAAATATGTTTATTTACTTTTATAAAATTGAGGATGACAGACGATCACACATTCTACCAGATGGTAAGTATATGCAGTAGCCTATAGACATACCTACAGGATACTTTTTTCATTATTATAATATTTTCGTCAAACGTCAAATGAGATGTTTATACCACCATTTATTTGAAGTCATGAAATCTTTCTGGTATTTTCCATCGTCGCTTCTTACGATACAAATGAGACGAAATGAAATACGAATTTTCTCACGCTGACACAATAAGCCATCAAAGATTTTTTTAAATGATAAAACAAACTGAATACGAAGAAATAAATTTGTAAAGACACTCTATGTTCCAAAAGTGAAACAATGTTTTTATTCAACTGGAAGTTAGAAAACAATTTATGTTTGGTTTGGTATAGCTGGTAAAAATGTTACGCTTAAAACAATATCACAAATTTCTCCTTAAAGCAATTTAGAAAGAGCATATTCTTTTTTTTAAAGTTATATATATAAATAAATTTATTTTTAATACATGATTAATATAAATAGAAGCAAGAGACCTACTTTACTGGAAAAGAGACATTCTATCTTAGTCCTCACGGCTGACAACGCATCTGCATTTTAATTCGCAAACGATGATAGATGTAGATGTCTATGGGCCACAGCAACCACTTACCATCAGGTAGACTGTGTGGTCATACGTCACCCTAATTCTATAAAAAAGCAATCGTTTTATCATAAAAAAAAAGATGGAATATAAATTAACTTGATAATCCCCAGCTGAGTACAATGTTTAAATGTTTTTTTCCTTAATATAAGCCAGTGATTGACCGTAACTCCACCAGATGGTAAGCTGTGATAAGGCCCTAAATAGTAAAGCTCCTATAACAAAAGGTTTTTTTTTTTTTTTATAGGAGAGGGGGCAAACGAGCATGCGGCTCACCTGATGGTAAGTGACTACCGCCGCCCATGAACAACCGCAACACCAGGGGAATTGCAGATGCGTTGCCGGCCTTTTAAAAAGGAGTAGGCTCTTTTCTTGAAGGTCCCTAAGTCGTATCGGTCCGGAAAAATCCCTGGTGGTAAACTATTCCACAAGGAAGTTGTGCGAGGAAGAAAACATCTTCTAAATCGCACAGTGGTGGACCGCCAATCATCCAGATGGTGTGGATGGTATCGGGAGTTCTGCCGCGATGTGCGTTCGTGAAATTTGGCGGCTGGGATTAATCCGAACAATTCCTCAGAGCACTCCCCATGGTAGATGCGAAAGAAAATGCAAAGAGATGCAACATCTCTTCGCAGTGCCAATGAATCGAGCCGATCGGAAAGGGCTCGGTCGTCGACGATTCGAGCCGCTCTGCGCTGGATGCGGTCAAGTGGAAACAAAAGGCTATTCATGCTCTGAAGACACATAAATTGTAAGCGGATGGATCAACAGACTCCAGCAAATTATTTCACTCCTCATCTGTACGGTATTAAAAGACGAAGCAAACTGAGTTTATTTTGAATCATGCCTGGTCACATTCTTCAAAATGTTTCCTGTAGATTACCTATACAAAATGTTTCCTGTAGATTACCTAGTAACTTTATGCCTATAGTCAAGGTTGGCGAGATTGGTTTTAACTATTTTAGGGTAATCAATTAAGCTTTACTACGACTCTCCACTGAGTTCTACGCTGCTAGGTGGTATTTTATAGCACGAACCCTAAAATGTGGCAGCAGTACTCTGTGCACGAATGCACTTGCGCTTTAATATAAGATATGAAGCTGTGTAAAGTACCACCGCACATTTGCAAGGATACCTAGTTTCATTGCGGCATTTCGGCTTTAGACTCAATGAACCGCTCAATAATGAAGTTCAAAGAAATCGCAACTTTTACCAACGAGAAGCAGCTGGTATGTTTCAAAGATTTGTAATTTATTTATATAAGAAAAGATATATAACTTTAATTTCGGGTGGGTATGAAAAAAGTATCGACTGAGTTTTGTGTATCTCCGCAATTTTTATTTGTTTATTTTAATTATACATTACAGCGCTTAAAATTTGTTGAGTATTTACTAAAATATCATATATACAGTAAATTGGGCATCTACCATAAGCTGCTACCACTTTTCTTACAAACTTCAAGTTGAACACATTACTCAAAGAACATCTCAGTATGGAAAACATATTTGAAGTCCTTAAAACACAAGCGCCACTGGAGAAGACACATCACCATAGGTTAGATGAGTTTGAAGCAAAACTAGAGGGGTCATCAAAAGAGTTGAGCCTAAAGGACCTGAGTTCTGACTACAGTAACTTCAAGAATTTTGTTTTATTTATTTGTTTTATTTACGTTACTGCGGCAGCAAATTAATCATCTAATTGTTAATTTAGATGACATTGAAAATAGACACAGAAAAAAGTTTCTGCTGCTAGGGGGAGTGGTCGAGAAAACCAATGAGAATTCCCGTGAATTGGTAGCTTCAGTCATCACAAAGAATCTTGGTATCAACAATTTTTCTGGTCAATCGCTGCAGGTATGTCATCGTCTTGGCACAATATCTAATGGTCGCCCTCGTCCAATTCTCATAAAATTTGAGACACTGCATTACATCGTGAGGTATGGGCCAAGAAATCTTTGCTCTGAGAACGAGGCAGTATTTATTCTTGGAGGCTCGCAGGCACTTTGGTATTAGGAATGCGTGGACTTTGGACGGAGTGATAAATGTCAAGCCTCCGACAGGATCCCGTTCCAAAGTGTTTACAACAAATGATCTGAAGAAGCTGAAAACCCAACAGACGTAGAACGTGGTACTCCGCTTCCAGTCTCAGATGTCATCGCCAAAAAAGAAGGATCTAAATCCAGGACTTCAACTACTTCGAAGCGTGCAGTCAGTAAAAAAATGTGATTTATCGTAAGTGTTTCCTAGTCTGTACATAATTGCCTTTACTTTACGATCATCAACATTTTTACTATATTTATAACTTTTATGATTTCAGTTTTTAGGTTATGTTTAACTCTTAGAATTTAACTTTACATTAACCGTACCTAATTTTAGACTGTAAACAAAAATAACATATTATTTGTGTCAAAATCTGACCTCAATAAGAATTTCTGTACTTAGACCATAGATTAAAAAAAGACGCAATGGTGAAATCATTAACTGTAACTACAACACTTAACAATTCTGTGACTGTTACGTGTGCACGTGTAGTCACACGTTTTAGTTGTGACGTTTTAATATTATCATAATTATTTCGAGTATAAGTTATTCATATAGGTAGTATTAAATTAAATTAATACATACGCTTGTACAAGACACACATTTATACAAGACACACTTGTATAAATAAAAGACGTTAACCAATCCCGGCCTTACTTATAATAATTGTTCATCGCTTACTAAAGTTTTAGTATTTATCATTATACTCGTATTAATAACCCTTTCTATTGTCCTTTATAGTATATAGGATGAGAGCAACTTTAATTATTTATTAAATTGACGAAGTTAAATGTCCATGGGCCACATTTTGCTTACCGTCAGGTTGACTGTACGCTAGTTTGCCTTCTCCATGATGTAAAAACCATCCACTTACCATCAGGTAGACTGTGTGCTCGTTAGTCAGCCTTATTCTATAAAAAATAGAAAAAATAGTGCATATTTAATATGTATATAGCACCATAAAACCACATAACGGTTTGTATTGGTGCTGGTAGATCTCTATACGCATAAATATATTATTTTTAATAACTACCATCTTAAAATTGGTGAAATAAAGGATGTTAAAAAAAACTAACAACCTATTCATTGTATTAGCGACTTGACAACAAACAGGTTTCGCTAGTTTACCGCGATGAGCGCGTACGGTGTGCTATTCCTAAATAATAAGGTAGGTATATAGTGTGCGTGCGCGTTTCATATACATATGTATACAGGCTGATTTCTATAGCAATATATTTTTTCATATTTTTTATAATAATTATTTAATAAACTTATTTTATCTTGCTTTTAGTTTCAACTAAGATTTTATATTATTTGAGAATTTATTAAGGAAAACTTAATTCAGTTTTCCTGGTATATAATATTTAAATTTATATTTTAAGATTTTTTTCTGTCAATTGGTTTTTAACGTTTTTGGAAGATCGTTGAGAATAGAAGGTAATATTATATGAAGAGTTCTCCTGTTTCCATAAAAGTTACTTGATTTGATTTTCGCTACAGTTTTGTTATTGCTTTGTCGTGTTCCTTCTATTGGATTACTTTCCTCTAGTAGTAGGAAAAAGGGAGTACACCTGTGCTTGAGTATAATCATGGGCACTATAATCCTGTACTGCGCCAATGACTAGTCTCTGTTAAGTTTGTCTGCTGTGACCGAAATTCGGTCTCAAGGACATTACTAATTTAGATATATAATAATAGTAAAAGCAATCCCGTGCAGTTGCGGGTAAGAACATCCACTACCACATATCCTCCCGTAGGTGTCGTAAGAGGCGATAGTGGAAAACTGAGACATGAAATAGGCAGCAGTATCTTTCTGATAATAGCAAAATAGCAATAAAAAATTGCGGTTACCAACTGATGGAGAGAGTTACAAAGATACGTCCACCAGTCTCCGGCGGCCCCGCTACTCCTGGCTAAGGTGGCGACCATGGTAACGACGGGGCAGGGGTTGTATCTCCGGTTAAGGTTCCATTGACTCGGACAAAGTGACTCGGACTCGACCTGGCAACATAAAATGCACACAGCCTGAGGACTGACGACAAGATCCTGGAGCTGAAAGATGAGTTGCGCTGGGAGATTACAGGATTGTGTGAGTGTGTCGACCAGGGTTGCTAACCCTATACTCAGAATCACCAAATAGTATTCATTGAAGGTCATACAGGTTTACGCACCAAGCTTACCACATACCGGGGAGGGGGAGGAAATGTATGAGAATATCTTTAGAGACACGCATTCCTCCAAAACCCACTATACGGAGTTAATGGTAGATTTTAACGCAAAACTAGGCATAAAATCGAAAACGTGAGCTGAAGTTAGCTGAAGGAAATTCGGAATAGGGCAACGGAATCCTAGAGGGCAGCAGCTGGCAGACTTCATGGAGAAAAAGGGACTCTTTATGATGAACTCTTTCTTCCAGAAGCGGTCCCAAAGAAAGTGGACCTAGTCGAGCCCCAACGGTTTGACAAAAAATTATATTGACTTCATTATAACAGGCACATGGCAACTGTTCAGTGTTTTCTCAGTAATCGCAAGGGTTAAAACTAGCAGCGATTACCGAATGGTGAGAGGCACACTGAACCTAAACGTTAAGTTGGAGAGGTCACGTCTAATGAAGTGAACGCTCCGTCCCCTTAGTGCCCTAATCCAAAATCCCAAAAACTTTCAACTCAAGCTACAAAATTGTTTTCAGTGCCTAGAAGACTGCAATGCCCACTGCATATGCTATGACTTACAAGCTTTTGGAAACTGTCCATTTGGTCGGAGCTAAGTTCTGCACGACCCATCGCAGGAGAACACAAAAACTCCGATCACACTCTTAATCTAATGTCTATTAGACAGGAAATGCAACAGCCACCTATAATATATTGTAAATATGTAATAGACACCATATTAAATATTATACTGTTTTGGTTGTATTTGAGGATTATTTACTTAATCTTATCCAATGGTTGTCGTAGAATTTGACTTTTTTACGTGATAGAGCCACGCTGCATCTATATTATGGTTGGAGCACGAATAGATCAGCTCGACCGGTAAAGGACCGCGCTCTCACATAATACCAGCGTGAAATAGCAGCACCATGCTACTCTATTTTGTATGATGTGTGTAGAGAACCGGAGACCCTTTTCACTGGACACGAAGAAATCTATCTTAATTCTCAGGGGTGACAACGCATGTGCATTTTGATCCTAAATAAGGGATTGATGTAGATGGGCCATAGCATCTACTTACCATAAGGTGGACTGTGTGCTCATTTGTCACCCTCATCTACTTGGTGTTGTAGAATTAAACTAACTTATATACTTAGTTAGACTTAGGTAATAAACTGAGGTGGCAATGGCCTGGCCATATAGTTCAAAGAACCGACAAGGTAAGGCTGGTAAGAGAAATGTAGACCAGTAAGAGAAGATGCAGAAAGTCCGTGGATGCAGGTGAGTCAAAATCGTGCGTTGTGCCATTTCTTGGTGGAGGCTTATGTTCAGCAGTGGATATATGAAGAACTGTGATGATAACGATGACGATGATGATGATGAAATACTTAGTTCAAAGTCTTCCAGTGTACACAATAAAGTAAAGTTTAAATTACCCGAATCAGCAAAAGTAAGCAGTATCAAATGTGCAAGATGTCAGATGTTCAGGTGTCAGATATAGCGATTTATTCAATTCCTCTCTTTAAAGGGTAATGCACTCATCGAGCCGACTATGAGGAGGGAAGGACAAAAAAAAATGAAAGGAAAGGATATTCAATATAAAATGGACTATCACATATAGCTAGCTAAAAGAAAAATCCGAATCAAAATAACCTTTGAAAATCCTTTTCGAATAATGCCTAACAAAACAAGCTACGTATTACTCATACAAAAGTTTCACTCGAAATTTATTCTGGCTAGGAACGAGCAATAAAAAGTTATGTTGTAACATTGGTTTTGAATTTATTGCTTTGTTTTGGCAAATTTGTAAAAGAACTAAAAATAAAACAAATTGTATAATTTTATTCCATACTGTAAGGGAGCTGTCTCATTTATGACCATATGAGAAAGCTTAAGGTCACTCAGCGAGTTATGGAGAGCTTTGCGCGATAGACTTCGTAATGAGGAAATACGCAATATAACCAAAGTTACTAACTTAGCCCACTGGATCAGTACACTGAAGTGGCAATGAGCTGGCCATGTAGCTCGAAGAACCGATAACCGATGGGGAAAAAGGGTTCTCGAGTGACAGCCTCGCATCGGTAAGCGAAGTCGAAGGTGGCTTCTCACTGCATAGACTGACAAGTCGTCATAATGATAATACTATAAGTAAGCAATTCTTGTATATGTGATCGTTTTCTCAGAAACGGCTCTAACGAATAAAACGAAATTTTATGTATAAGTAATATTTTACTTTCTAAGTTTATCTAGTGAGATTTCAGCTCTGAGACAACGCCAAACAAAGCTCGGTCACCTAAGTAGTATGATCTAAATTAAATAAGTTATAGTAATTTGTAAACATCGAAAATAATAGTACTTTTTAGTACGCACACAATTAAAACAAATGAAAGTGAATGAATTTTTTATCATTCCAAATGTAATGTGCCATAGACGCCCATTACACGCCTAGGCAAACGTCAATCAGTTCGATCAATCACGATTGAAGTTTGAATGATTGAATAATTTCGACATTACACGCTCATGCTGACTGATGTCAGTCAAACCGAAATTTTCGGAGGGAAAAGACCTACGTATAAACTAAGTTCATTTTCGATTCACCATTTAACTGTAATTTAATATCTTGAAAAGAAAAAGAAAAAAAAGGAATAGGAAAAATTGTAATATTTAATATCATTTTACCCATTTAAATTTAACGCGCGCCAATGTTCGACTTCTTGGAGCACATAATCGATACGCGGCTTTATTTTAAACGCATTTATGGACGAAAAATAATTTTACCTTTTATATTTATTCGTATAGTGTACCTAATGCCAGCATAATATAGGGCTATTCCTTTTGAGTTTTTGGTAGGTATCTATTGTAGCTAAGTTTTAGGGGCACTGAAATAAATTCATAACAACTTATAATTTTAAATCATGCATGTCATAAGCATAGAATATGTATTAATACAGACGACAACAATTATTTTATTTTAATGTTTTACTTCTTACCTTACTTTGGTTTAGCTTTAAGCAGTTCCATTTTTTTTAACACTAAACAATTAATTAAAACAAAATTATAATAAAAATTATGTTTTATAGTACATCGATTTCTTATAATTTAATCATCCAAGTTTTTGAATCATCATCATTTCAGCCCTTCACAAGTCCACTACAGAACATCCTCCTCCATAGACTGCCGCAAAGCATGGTCCTGACCCACTTTCCTTATTATGACTTTTTCATTTATGTTCTTAAGTTATAGTAAAATTAGTAAATATTACTAAGTTGTAGTTAATTACATTTATTTTTCGTTTTGTCTTTCTCAAAAAATAACTAAATATTGTATGGTGTTCTTAACATGTACCAAATGTCTGAAAAGCAATTGCTAGACTTTTATATCAAAAACCAATTTTAAAATATAGACGAATTGATCATAACTTCCTTAACTATAAAATAAGTTATGTTCTAATTAATGGTATTTATTTCAGTTTATGACAGCCCTAATTTATATTACGTGGCTGAAATTAGGTACTTCTTATTATGTACGTCAAACTAAATAACAGCGGCTGACATTAAGCACTCCATACATTTCGTATATCTAATTACAGCCCCATTAATTTCCACTAAAATAAAATAAAAAACTTATATATTTAAACAAAAGTAGTTGCATTACTATGTCTATAGTCACATTCATACAAATCATAAAGCCTAAAGATGAGCTAATGTAAATTATGCTTAATTGTATCGGGACCATAACTTGTCAAAAAATTAGGAAAATGAGCGTATTTCGTTACGTACGTGTTTTGATTTTTAATTTAACACTGTTAGTTTTAAAACTGCGAGGTAATATTTGAAATATACTTTCCTCTAATAACGAAGAATTTTTAGCCGACAATATTTGTGGTTAAGACTGCTAGAAATCTTATTTACGAAATAAAAAGGCGGAAAGGCTGGAATTAACGGCGTGGCTGGTATTATGGGCATCCACCCTACCCGGGGTTTTTCGTGTCCCACAACTCGGGGAAAGCCTCAAAATTTAAAATAAAATCTTTTTCTGGCTGAAGCACGTTTGGCGGGAGTGGCGACTGGTTGCGCGAGCGCGTGGAAACCGCCTCTTCAATATATTCTGCGTCCGCCTCCATTGGTGTCTGAGCGTTGACTGACGCGTGATTGACGAAATGCCATTACACGTTCAATCAAAATTCGTGACTGATAGTTGATTGACGTAAAAATCGAAATATCCAGATATTTGTCAATCAATTTCATGCAACCGTCAATCACCGCATTACACGGTAGGATATTCGTCAATCACAACCGTGATTGTTGTAAATCTGACAGCAAAACCTACCGTGTAATGGGCGTCATAGAGAAGAAATAAAATCATGTGAAGTATGTTGATGGCAGGAAAAATAAAATAAATTTCCTGTAAATAAGATAATATTAATTCATAAACATCGAAAATATTACTATTTCTTTAGTAGAGATGAGTATTATAATACTCACTCGATTAAAAATATGGATTTATGTACAACAATGATCTTATCTTTTGAATAAATTTGATGTGGTGCTTTAATAACCATCAATCATTGTGTAATTTTTTTAATAAAATGATATGTTTTTAGATTTAGTGTAACGCGCACACAAAACCAGGCACTAAGTTGATACCGCTTCTAATTTTTTTTATCTTGAATAACGGTATGAAGCAATTCGCCGGTAATATTGTGTGAGTTGCTGAAGTGAATCACTTTTTTGTTAAACTAAATAGAACTCTCTAGGCAACGTAGGAATTGAAAGAGTTACCAAATATTTTTACATCCTTGTGTATGTACGATACGAATCCGACTTAAGATACGAATAATTTGATATACATAAGAGGTATACCCGAGTACTGTATTGTCGAGAAATCTTTGAGATTTATTTCGGGTTGTACGTTCTTTATCCTAAAACTCCCTTTGCTTAAGTTTTTGTTCGGGATACAATTGCGGAGAGCAAGGTAACGTTTTCATATCTAGGATAATACTGTCACAAATCGAACATAAATTAATTTTGAAATATCTTTCCTAATTACTTACTAAAACAACTGAAATTACTAAAGGTTATAACTAAAATTCATTCAATTTTTATTTTAGAAATTCAATACAGTTTTCGCAATGATTTACTACAAAAGGATCTCAATGGGATTGCTTCCAACAATGATCAATTTTGCTGCTCTATTAAATTGAAATTGCTTTCTTAATCTAATAATTGGATATGGAGGTTAAAAGTTCTTGACCGCAACGAGACGAGATTTTGTAATTGCTTTATCATAATGTTATCATTTTTATAAACTTATTTAAAATTAAAACTTTATAAAAACTTATTTATAAAAATAATCCAAATTATGTTTATGAAAACGATATTTTATAAAGGGCCTTAAATAACTTACTAGACACTTTCTACAAGACAATTCTATTGTACTTGTCTGGTATGGCATTATTTTATACTACCATTTATTTAAAATTGTCTGTCTTGCCCGTCTTATCCATGAGACTCTTACTACTTTTAATGGTTTTGGTAGTTTAGTAGTTTTAAATGCAAGATGAGTTCAGTTAGTGCGTTCGGTATAACGTGTAACAGTTATAGAAAAACTTCGGTGAGCCTTGGTCTGTGAGAAATATAATTTATAAAGGTAAAGTAAAAGTTAGTATTACATTTAATTTTACTAGTGTTTCAAAATGAGGTTTTGATCAGAGAAATGACGGTGAGTGAAATATATTATTATATTTTCAGCCCTTCGCGCTGTCCTATTAAAAACCTAGAAACCCAAATTTCATGAATAAGCCTATTTAAAGACTAGATCTTGAGTGTTTATGGTTTGAAAAGTGCCATTTTTAGTGTTTCGTACTCAAAGGGTAACCAACGGCACCCTATTACTAAGCCTCCGCTGTCTCCGTCCGTGCTCCGTCCGTCTGTCTGTCAAAGTGGTGGTTTTCGTGATCCGTTATAGGTAGACAGTTGAAATTTTCACAGAATGTGTGTTTCTGTTGCCGCTATAACAACAAATAAAAAAATAAAAATAAATTTAAAAATTAAAGGGGGCTTCTCCACTAGAAATCTGTTTTACGATGGTACGGAACCCAACATGCGCGAGTCTGATTGTGTTGATTCATTTATTCACTGACTGACTTATCAAAAACCTAAACCACTTCTAATAAAACTTGATATTCATACTGAAGAAGAGAGATCTTTAGGTGTAGAGAAAATTTCGTATAGACAGGTTTTGACAAAGTTATTGGTGCAATCCTTAGATAAAACTATTTCGTTTAAATATGTTCCAAAATTATAGCTAAGAAAGAAACAAATGTCATGAAATTTCGTTTTTACGACCCGTGTTTCTTTATACTTTCCTGCACGAATAAAGCTCTCAGAAAGTTAAGTGGTGTCACGATTTTAAACCTATAGTTATGAAACTTTACAGTTTATTTAATTGTTACATTCGGTTCGAGGCCTTAGTGGGACAGTTTTCTTTAGCTCCTTTCTTTGTGAAAAAGAATAATAATACTATCCTACCATTCTTAATATTTCAGCCGTTAAATACAATGAATTGTCATTGTAAAGATATTAGTTTTCAACCGACTTCAAAAAAGGAGGAAGTTCTCAAGTCGACTGTATTTTTTATGTATGTGTTACCTCAGAACTTTTATGTAAAAGTAAAAGTAAAGTTGCAGCCTATTTACGTCCCACTGCTGAGCACAGGCCTCCTATTATTTCTGAGAGGGTTTTAGGGCAAGGAAATGTTCGCCGCGCTGCCCCAATTCGTGTTGTTGTTGTTGCCACCACTTGTTGTCTGTGACTCGGTGAGTCTATGGCTGCAGTGTGGCGCTGCAGCTCGACAGTATCTGGTTTCAGTGTAAGTATTTCCGAAGTGATCTACGTAAGAAAAGATAAAAACAATTGTGAGTAACATCTACATCGCATAGCTACTTTACAATTAGCTTACAATATTTCCATGGGTATTTAAACTTTTATACACAATCAAATCATACTTTCCTGATTGAAACACTGTTGACTTATAAATTTATATTCAGTTTCTAAAAGAATCAGCAGCCTATCAATGAGTTTACACGTAGCGAGGGCATAGAATTTAAATTCAATCCGGCGTATTATCCCAACTTTGGTGGTATTTGGGAATCTGGAGTAAGGGCCGCAAAATATCACTTGAAACGCATAGTAGGTCAGTCATATTCAACCTTCGAAGAATTAGCCACAATATTCACTGAAGTAGAAGCGATATTAACTCCAATGTTATCCGATACTTCAGATGTATTTCCTCAGACTCCTGGTCACCTTAAGATTTAGCGAGCGTTGGTTTCGTTACGATCTCCTGCTACAGAGAGTATCGGAGGGAACCGTTACCAACAATTAGAACGGCTCAGACTACAGTTTTGGAGTCGTTGGAGTAAGGAGTTTCTCTCAGAATTTCAACAGCATGTTAAGTGGAAAAGTAACCATCGCAAAATAAAACTTAGGGAGATCATTTTACTCAAAGAAGAACAACTAACTCCAATAAAATGACAACTGGGGCGTATCCACAAGCTGTACCCAGGCTCAGACAGTGTCACTCAAATTGTGGATGTCCTAACAGAAAAGGGAACTGTAATAAAAGCTATCTATAAGTTGTGTCCTCTTCCTATACTCACAGGCAGTAATGAAATTGTTCAAGGAAATCAAGATTCTTGATAGCATCAGCTTTCAAGGCGCCAGAGCATGTCAACGCCTCAGCGGGAGACGTATGAAGAAAAAAGCGTGGAGGGTAGCAAGGCGACCGCCATCAACAAGCCACGATCAAGCGTGGACACTTCTTGAGCAGGCGTCCTAAGCAACGTACGCCTTAAACATATGTATAAAGCTTCTTCTTGTAATAGTCAATTGTTATAACAATTAATTGTAATAAGTAACAAAATAATATTCAAAAATTCAAGCATTGCATTATTGAAGATCATCATCCTATACGCTGAGGCGTTGACAGTGGCATGGTGGCATTTGGGGATGGTCTATCTTTAATATTGGACTTGTAAAGAGCTGTAAGAATATTCTATGATGATGATGAAATACTAAGTTCAAAGATCTTCTGGTTTTCACATAATCATCACGTATTTATGTAAAATTTGAAATACCCAATGAAGTATTATTAAAGATCCAAGATGTCAGGTGTACAGATACCATACATAGGAATTATTTTAGTTTCTCCTTTTTAAGATTAAGTAGGTAGACATTTTGCGAGCTGACGATGAGGAGGGAAGGAAAAGAGTAGAAATAAATGAAAGGATATCCAATATGAAATTAATATATCTATCTCTTACCAGGTAGTTACTCCAGGTCAGTTCCAGCTTCCATTACAGCTCTTCCACAACTGTTAAGCATAGTACAACAAGCACGGTACTGAGCCAACCGCGTTTATCAACTTCCTTCATGTCTTCCTATGTCCTCGTAAGAGATCCAGTCTCTTAACAGGTCACCACTCCACCTTTTGAGGGAGGGGCGCCTATACATGGCTCGGTACCAGGCTGTCACTCGGCAACCTTTCTTCCCTATCGGTAATTTTGTTAAATTGGTTTTTTATTAGATCAACGAGAGTTATATTCTCTGTTTTTAATAATACTTTTCTTACATGTTATATCGTCTTTAATTTAGCTACATATCTCGACATAACGACCATAACAGCAAAGCAAGACTTTCGTGAAGGCTTTTGCCGCAATAAACGACAGTTATGAAAGTCTTGGAAATGTTCGCAATTCTTTGAGATTAATAAAAATGCTTCCGTTAAGAACAGCCATTCACGTGGATAAATATAATTGGCTTTGATACGTAAAGGTGGTGCGATTTTGTGCATCAAGTGTCTGCGCATCTATATTGTTAGTAAAGTTTATGAAATAAATATCCAATGTTGCTATAAACCTTAAGATATTTTTGTTTGCTTAGGTGCCTTAGGAACTTGAGATAGTATCTTCATCAACTGTCTGCTGGTTTAAGCTGTCGTCGTAATTTCCCAACAACTCCGCAATGTGTTGAATTGACGTACTGTGGGGAACAACTTTAAACAACTTATTATAAATTATAATTTCTTATTACGTGACATTGGCAAATTAAAACTGTACGAGTGCATTACTAATGAAAAAATACCAGTACATAATATTATAACACCTCTGACAAATTTTCATTATTATATTCATTACATTTTACCATAATATACTTTAGATAGAGTTTTAGACTTTCCAAATGTTATTTGGCGTAACTTACAACGTTACAACTGCTTAGTAATTTTTATCTATTTAACTGACCCCAATGGCCTTTTGTAGGGATCGCCTTTCCAACACGGTTTAATTGTAGGCTGAAATAACGTTCTATTATGCGTCTGCCGTCACTTTAAGAATATATAGCAATGAGTATATATAATACGTAGGGGAATATGTTTCTTCGTATTTAGTTTGTATAAATTTTAAGAAAAATCTCTTTGGTTGTGCTGTTTGTATCTGGCTGGTTTTAATATCAATACATATTCGACATTAAGAAAAAGAAAAATAATAATGGAAAACACTTTTCCGCCATTTTTGAATTGTTTTTCTTGTCGGCCAATTGTCCGCCAAAATCAGTGAAGCTAACAAAAGAAAAAAAAAGAATAAAAGAAATTCAATACATTCTGAAGTTTTATTATATAAAGTGAAAAATGCGAGTCAAGCAGCGAAAAAAACTGTGACGTTTATGGACCTAATGCAGTTTCAGTAAGAGTAGCACAAAGTTGGTTCAAGCTATTTCAAATCGGTAATTTTGATGTCAAAGAGATTTGGTGATGTAAAAAGGAAAGTATGTTAATCTTTATCTTTAACTTCTTTATCTTTTTATTTATTCAAATTCATCAACCGTTTGTTTCATTTTGTTATGGAAGTAAAAATAATTTCAAGCACTTAAAAGGGCATATCATATCATCATCATCATCATTACAGCCTTTCATAAGTCCACTGCTGAACATAGGCTTCCCCCAAGGAATGCCACAAAGCACGGTCCTGAGCCACCTGCATCCATCGACTTCCTGCATGTCTTACCAGGTAGTCACTCCATCTCGTAGGGGGTAGCCCTACACTTTGGCTACTGGTATGAGGCTGCCACTCAAGAACCTTTCTTCCCCATCGGTTATCGGTTCTTCGAGCTATATGGCCGGCCCACTGCCACGTCAGCTTACTAATCCGTTAGGCTATATCGGTTACTCTGGGTCTGCTGCGGATATACTCATTTCTAAGTTTATCACACAGAGAAACCCCGAGCATAGCCCTCTCCTTAGCTCGCTGAGCGACCTTGAGCTTCCTCATACGGCCAGCAGTGAAGGATCACGTCTCAGATCCATAAAAAGAACATATAAAGAACAAATAAAACATCAGAAATATAATGTCTGCTATTTTTGATTTAGCTATTTCTCTTATATATTTTGACGGTGAAATTCGTTCACTGGTTGTAAGCAGAAATAGCATCTGCGCCCGAAACGAATAAACGGCATGAGCGGAACAAATTATATAACTAACGATGCGTCATATTTTTCAAAGCGCTAAAATTTACTGAAGTGAATTTTTTATATATATTGATGCACAAAATAAAAAAATGATACAAAGTATTACGTAGTCATTAAAATTTTATATACCTAGTCAGGTCATAAGTATTGTCACACAGTAAAAACTTTTCTTTTAGAATGCTGGCCACAAAAAAGTTTATTGAATTCGAATTTCAAATTGTTCATGAAAATAAAACTGTATACTTTTTAGAATATTACTCATTTTTAAATATGGAGTGGACGCTTAAAGAAGACCGTGTTCCAGTTATTGCGTTGCATCGTTGCGGTTACGCGCCAATTCAAATTTTTGACATACTGAAAAATTTGAATATAACCAAAAGATTCGTTTATCGTACCATCAAACGATACAATGAAGACTCTAGTGTAGATGACAGGTCAAGAAGTGGTCGCCCTCGGTCTGTTAGGACTCCAGCAGTGATAAAAGCTGTGAAGGCGCGAATTCAAAGAAATCCCAAACGTAAGCAGAAACTGTTGGCCCTTCAGATGGGGTTAAGCAGAACCACGGTGAAAAGGGTGTTAAATGAAGACTTAGGGCTTCGGGCATATCGAAGAAAAACATGAATGCTCGTTTGAATGCTCGTCTAATGGACCTGAGACTGAAGAGATGCCGCGCTTTGTTGAAGCGGTATGCGGGAAAAAAATATCGGGAAATTCTTTTTTCGGATGAAAAAATTTTTACCTTAGAAGAGAGCTGCAACAAACAAAATGATAAGGTGTACGCAAACAGTAGTGAAGAAGCGAGCAACCGTATTCCGCGTGTCCACCGAGGTTATTTTCCATCCTCGCTCATGGTATGGTTGGGAGTTTCTTATTGGGGCTTAACAGAGGTACATTTTTGTGAGAAAGGTGTAAAAACGAATGCAGTTGTGTATCAAAATACAGTCTTGACGAACCTTGTGGAACCTGTTTCTCATACCATGTTCAATAACAGGCACTGGGTATTCCAACAAGATTCGGCGCCAGCTCATAGAGCGAAGAGCACACAAGACTGGCTGGCGGCGCGTGAAATCGACTTCATCCGGCACGAAGACTGGTCCTCCTCCAGTCCAGATTTGAATCCGTTAGATTACAGGATATGGCAACACTTGGAGGAAAAGGCGTGCTCAAAGCCTCATCCCAATTTGGAGTCACTCAAGACATCCTTGATTAAGGCAGCCGCCGATATTGACATGGACCTCGTTCGTGCTGCGATAGATGACTGGCCGCGCAGATTGAAGGCCTGTATTCAAAATCACGGAGGTCATTTTGAATGAACTTTAGTGTCATAAGAATCTATGTTTTGTTAAGTTTATTTTGGTATATAAATGGTTACATAATGAATAAACTTGTTTCAATTATTTTATTTTAAACATGTGACAGAATTTATGACCTGACTAGGTAAATATTTACAAATAATAACAATTAAGCCTTTGGTAGCAATGTAAGACAGTCCACCACCCCTATTTCATCCCAAGGTTGTCGTAAGTAGCAACTATGGGAAATATCAGAGAAATTTTATGGCTGTTAATAACGCCTTCTATCGTTTTAATCATTTCGTGTATGTCAGATATAAAATATTCAAACTGACGACGGGTAGCAGCGCCAGTTACGAGACGCCTGGCACTGCGATCCGAATCCGATTCAAACCTCTTGCAAATCGTGAAGATTAAGGCTTGTCCTCTCTACCACAGGAAAGACTCATGTGCCATGTTTCACAAGCCATAAGATTTTTCTAGAATTTCCCAAAGTCGTCTCTTACGACATCCAAGGGACGAAATGGGGTGTTGGATTCTCATACCCCGCGACCACACAGCTTGCTTATAATGTCATGAATATATTTTAATGCAAGATCAATAATATTATTTGAAATATTTTTTTAAACAGGCCTTTTTTTTAATAAACAAAGCACCTTAGCGTTAATCGAACAAAATTCCTCCGAGTACTCTTGATTAGGAAAGTTTACGAAGTAACAAAACCTGTTAGGTAAGAGACAATCGATTTATTTGGTTGGGACATGATGGAGTTAATTTAACTCTAGTAATTTTCTTTTTTAATATCCGTTCTATATTTTTATAGATTATAAAACTTTGTAGTACAGCCGCACGACGAAATCTTATTCTCATAATTTACATCTTATACGGCGCTGTCATCATATGCATTCACCATCAGCCGCCATTAGCATTTTTTTTATAGGATAGGGTGACAAACGAGCACACAGTCCACCTGATGGTAAGTAGTTGTTGTGGCCCATAGACATCTTCATCTATTCTCGTTTGCAAATCAAAATGCAGATGCGTTGTCACCCTTGAGGACTAAGACGAAATTGCCTCTTTTTCTGTAAAAAGGGTCTCCGGGTCTCTACACTCACCATACGAAACACGGCAGTTTTAATCTGCTATTTTACGCTGATATTCTGTGAGAGCGTGGTCCTTCCCCGGCCGAGCCGACCCATTCGTGCTACAACTATACTACTAATATAGCTGCAGCATGGCTCTACCACATAAAATACACGCATGTTCCGTCTACATATTTTAGTCCTCTGTTTAATCTGTAATAAATGATGTAATAAATGACTTTTTTGTATTTTCAATGTAGTAGTAGTTTTCAATTTTTTTTTAATATTTATTATCAATAATACGAGTATTATATGTTATTATATTTTTAAGTAAAGTGTAAAACGAGCACAAAGGACACCTGATGGAAGTGATTCTGTTGCCCAAAACACCTATATCAAAAGCCAAAAAGAGTCATAAATCCTGAGGTATAAGAAGAAATTCCTCATTGCCATTAAATCGGTTTTCGGCTCTTGTCACTCACCATAAGAAGAACAGCAGCATGTTGTTGCTATTTTACGCTGGCTGTTTGTGCGAATGTGGTTCTTCCTCGAAAGACCCATTCATGCCGCGGGCATAATACGCAACACCGTTACCTTACATTCTCTCAAAATCCACTGCTGAACATAGTCCTCCCCCATAGATTGGCTCTCAATAAAAACAAAGAGTATTAAATTAGCTTATATATTACAAAATAATCTATTTATTTATAAAAATCTTCAGCGAACATAAAGTGTTCAATTGATAGACTTTAATGGCTTTAAACATTTTGTACAAGTCAACCACAAGCTAAGCAGAGAAACTTAAGCAGGTGCTACAAAAACTTAAAAATATGTATATATAAATATAAAAACATTTATTACATACATATAAATACATCTATAAATGTATTACTATTAGTAGCTTAATAATATAATCTATACCATCATAACTATCATATAATATACTAGCAGCTAAAGACGACGAAACATTGGTAAACTCGTATTTAGTTTGTTTGTTTCGTGTTTGTAAGTTCTACTGCAGAACTTCATTAATGAACTACATGTTCCGAAAGTTTGGAATACATCACGAGTATGAATATTCAAGACAGTTTCCAAGCACATAATATCTTACTGAACTGGTATGCTTATGAAACTTGATCAAATGCATCCTTTTTGGTATAGATAATATGACGGAAAATAATTATTCTATCTTATACTTCATGAGCCTGTAAAAGTCATCATTAGCTGGACATGGGTAAGTAGAGTTGTAGTAACAATTTACTATTTTTTTATAGAATTAGGGTGACAACAGAGCACACAGTCCACCTGATGGTAAGTGGTTACTATGACCCATATCCTCGATTACGAATCAAAATGCAGATGCGTTGTCACCCGTAAGGACTAAGATGGAATGCCTCGTTTCCAGTAATCTGGTTCTCTACACTAACCATACGATACACAGCAGTGTTAAGCTGCTATTTTACGCTGGTATTCTGTGAGAGCGTGGTCCTCCCCCGGTCGAGCCGACCCATTCGTGCTACAACTATACTACCAATATAGCTGCAGCAAGGCTCTACCACGTAAATTATATAAAAAAATATTTAGTGCTACAAAACATGCCTTTTTGGCTTTCAGCTGTTAATTTCGTTGTGTTTCTGGTCGACTTAGTCTTTTTGCATTTCAAATGTTAGAAATTTCAGGGTTCAATAACCAGGAGCCAAATTAATGCTCTCTGTTAAGCTTTGTATTGTCTATGAATGTTGATCACACTTAATTAAATTGCTATTCAGTTTGGTTCAAATCATATATCAAGATATCTAGCGAAAGATTAATTAAGATATAAGGTAACAATTAAATAATTTAAAGAATAACTTTCAGGCGCACAATTTTTTTTTCGAAATAAAATATAATTAGAGTAATATAATTAGAGTAGTCGGATACCTAGACGTGCATGTATGAAGAAGATAATGAATCTGAAAGAAGCGAAAGAGGTAGGTAAGGATCGTGATACTTGGCGATCTGTTCTCTCTGGCTACCCCGTCAGGGATTGTGCGTGAAGATAAGTATAAGTATAAATATAATTTGTTAAATACTGCTTGCGTGGATGTAGGTGGGTAATTCCATAGTTGGCATTTCTTTATTTTTATTAATATAAGTACATACCCCCTATAAATAAAATTGAAGTGTCTGTCTGTAATATTGAAATAGCTGCCTTATATTGTCACGTATAACCATTTTTAAAATTTCTGTCAATCTGTTTATCTATCCGGTCTAATCTTCGGAATGGCTGATTCGATTTTACTGAAACATCACGAACAGATAGAGAGCAATGTCAGGAGTGACCTAGGTTATATTTATCCAAAAAAACTTGGGCGTCTAATAAAACAAGAAATTGATCAAATAAATCAATGGTTTTGATTATATTAACTCTTAATAACGCCACGTTAATAGATCAGGGCGGGTCGATAATTAGGAATAAATCTTGCCTCTCTTCAATAGGGAATGCCAATGTCCCCCGAAGATTGCATCATCATCAAAGGATTTTGCTATAGTTGACACGCCTGGCGAGCGGGTTGTCAACCGCAGTTTTTGATTATTTTGTGTTGTTATCAGGAATAATATGCTGATGTCAATTACCCGTTTCAATTTCCCTCTGTCGCCTCTTACGATACCCATGGAACAATACGGGGTAGTGGATATTCTTACACCGCCACTACACGGCATTATACAACATGAAACGTATTTAAATAATGTTTTACTTTCCAAGTTCATCTATATAGGAGCCGTTCCTGAGAAAATTTTATATATAAATATTTTTTAACACTGTTTAAGGTGAGTCACCTCGGTATTTTGTGCATTATTTGTGGCATCTGTAAGTGATGATGTAACTTTTGAACAACTAAACCTATTGAGATTATATTCACACATTATATTAATTTTATCAACACGATGGTTCCGTCTATGCTTTGATACGATAGATAGCACTATATTACAGTATTATAGTAGCTACAAATACTAGATTCGTGCACAAAGTCACTCATTTTCACAACTTGTGTCGGTTTAGTTCCAAAGAAGGAAATCACAAAATCTGGACCAAATCACTGTGGTCGAGTTATTAATATTTTGTTATTTACAGTTTTAAAATATATTGGTAAATCCAATTGGGCATGCCCTAAGCGCATTAAAAAAATTACGTATAACATGACAATACGGAATTTTTAAAAGTAATTTAAATACATTTCGACAGCACTATCGGCTTCAACGCCCTCAAACCCATGAAAATGACACCCATGATGAAAAAATTGATACCTATTGCAGCCGCCACCTTGGATTTACATTTCGACAGCACCATAGGCTCCAACACCCGCGAAAACCATGAGAATGACACCCATGATGAAAAAATTGATATCTATTGCAGCCGCCATCTTGGATTTACATTTCGACAGCATTATCGGCTTCAACAATCTCGAAAACCATGAAAATAACACCCAAGATGAAAAAATTAATATCTATTGCAGCTACCATCTTGGATTTATATTTCGACAGCACTATCGGCTTCAACACCCTCGAAAACCATGAAAATTACACCCATGATGAAAAAATTTATACTTACTTTTAGTACGTACTATTTATTCTGTGCTTTTAAAATATTGTAATAAAAAAATCTCTCATTATTATTATAATCAAGTATTTAAGACATTTGGTTTTTCGAATATTGTGTATTTGTAGAGCGATCTTTTTGAGCCACTGCAAACAACCGAACGACGGCGACTGACGCCGAACTGAGTGACACAGTCTCTATTCTATTTAGTAATAATTTTTCGTACAAGGCTGCTGAATACATCGAAAGTTTCGCCATTTCGCAGCTGAAAAAAATTTATTTTAACTAAACTAAACAAAATTAAACTGCCATTTACATTCAATGACTTCCCACATGATAGATGAAGAGTTTTAAAAATATATTGAGCTGAACAATTGATATTTTCAAAAGTTATCGTGTTAACAAGCCTTGCGAACTTGATAAATCCACACCATAAGCCATTAAAAGCCCTTTGTTTATTTCAAAATAGCAATTAATGAATTTAAAAAAAACTATTAATAAGTTTAACAATCATTTATCTTTCTGACAATGTGCTTTTTTATATCACTTTTATGTACAATATGATTGCTAGATACGATTTCATGCGACAAAACGTTGGAATCTTAATTTTTAGGCAATAGTAGAACATACCTTGCGCTTTCACTTAAGGCATGCAATTACAAATTGAGTTTAGAGAAAAACTTATTGCGGCACCTACATGAAAGGCCAAATCAATGCCTGTTGCCTATGTAATATATAATATACATTTACAATTTTCTGTAATAGAAATGGAGGCAAGTTTCCTCTAAGGTTGTAATATTACAAAATATTCGTGAAATGTTTTATGCATGCTCGTCCGATATTTATGCAAATGGAAGCTGTATCAAACGCTAGGGGAAGAATGTTTGCCTTTTTGATGCTACGTCAAGTGTTTTATTTTTATAAAGTCAATGTAGAAATTTGAATAAACTACAAGCTTAATTTTCTTACATTATTTGTGTCCTTAAACGTAATGTGTTTTCCACTGTGCTCTCATACGTAAATATAACACAAGTGAAAATGAAATATGCAACTTGGTCTGCTTTTAATTTGGAGGAGAAATAAACTAGTGAAACGAATCCACTTTATTCTTGTTCAATGTTCTACGTACCTTTAATAAACACTAACCTCAGAACAACAAAGAATGATTAATTGAGCACTGCGTACATTTCAAGTGACGACGAAACCATGACCAGCTTGTGTTCTGCCTTTAACAATACGCTGATGGCAATGGGTCCCTTCTAGGAAGGATATTTTGTCATAATTGTTTTGCAATATATCAATTTTTGATTAACATTCGATTGATGGCGGTTTTATCAAAAGTCTCTTTAAGACCACATATTGACATAAGTCTTGCTAGAATGCGCCAAATTACTTGGCGCTTATAGAAACACAATTTGTAAAAAATAATTTTAAATCTTTGCAATGTGTACTCGTACTTGTATTATGTTGAAAATTATTTTATCAAGTCTGATATAAGCTTCTAAATTAAAAATATATATCACAGCGCTCTGAAATAGTCTGCATGCACTCAAACGACAACATAATCAATTGCAGCTGCTGTTCAAAGTACTGATAAATTAGAATGCTTTATCAAATGGATATCGAATAACATTTGTTATTCTTTCAATTACCATATAATCAAAATATTTATTCTATGTTAAATATTTCTTTACCTCTTTTCTTTTCACTATATGTCGATATTTATCTGTAAAAATATATTCTTGGAAGAAATCGGTGTTTTTGTGAGGATTTTGTTGTCAAATCCAATTTGATGAAATTGTTGAAATGATCCGTGAATATTTATTTTTTATTTCATTGTGCCCATATGTTGGACTTAATGCCTTAAGGCATTCTCTACCAGTCAACCATTAGGCTAAGCAGAGATAAATTTATGGGAGGTAGTGAACGAAAAATAAATTAATAATGAAAAAAGAATGTTCACTAAGTTTAGGTAAACCAGCTATCCTGAATATGTTGGCAATTTCACGATGGCTGGTGCATAAAGCAGCATTGCTGTCCTCTGCATAACAATGAATATTACTGGAATACAACATATCATTGATATAGAGAAAGTACAGGGTAGACGATCTCACTCACGTGATCGGTCGAAGCATGCACCGTCGAATACGACCGACGAGAATTTTGGGGATTCGGCAGGCCCACTCGACTTGTGGATGTCCAGGCAGATGATTGCTTTGCGTAATGAGTACTGTATGAACCGAAAGTCTGGCATGAAACACTTACTTCCGGGATGGTCGGCGGTGTTTCAACTCTACTCTTGATTATAGGGGAAGTCACGCAAAAGTCGGGGCTTACGTTCCGGGCCGCCTATGCGTCACGTCCTATGTCCTATGGTTAAGGTCTGGTAACATTCCTGTTAACTACTTAATTAAGTTTTACAGGAGTGACCAAATCAAAGCAGAGATCTGCCTCTGATGGGTACCACAGATGATGGAATAAATAGTGCCATTCCCTGAAGCACCACATCAATGAGGGAATTAGCGAACACGCTGAGATTTCAGGCGAGAATCAAACTCGCTTCCATGGGTTATATGCAAAAAAGACTACATCCTTTTCCAATCCGATAACCTTTAGTGCCATACATGGCAGAAACCTGCAAAATGCAACGGCAATGGAAGCATGAGCACCGTACTCCAGATTAGACAACAAATCTTCAAAAAAATCCAAATCCAAAAAGATAAGAGGGACATCCACGGACACCTATGTTCCGTTCAGATAGGTCAGTACAAGGTCTAACTGGACAGGTACATAATTTTCTACATCTGGAATCCAACTATGCTGACATTACAGCAAAAATAATTTCGACGAAGCTAGTCGATTAAAAGCAAAATTTCTTGCAAATGGACGCAAGTTATTTTTATAGTGTATCGATCTAACCTTAAAAAAGATTTTTGCAGTTTGGAAATATTCTGGCATATCAACGAATAATCTTACTTAAAGATTTTTAGATTATATAGATATTCTTAATTGTTCGACAAGTTAAAACAACTAAAAAATAATTGCCAGGTTGAAAAATATTTCTTGTTATTGTACAATAAATAAAACAGTTCAGCAAATGGTAGACTTTTCGCAGTTCGACGATAAACTACGTTTTCAGTAAAATAATGCAAGAAACGTTGGATTGGATCCAAAACTGTTTTGTATCTAGTCTAGACTATCAGACTACCTGGACTATTTTAATTTTAAATAAGTAATTTAAAAAAAAAACCATCTGTTGTATTGCAAACATTTATTTTTACATGATTTAATTTATTACTAACCGAATGCACTTAAGAATCCTGTTCCTATAGGTGGACACAGTCCAATGGTTAGTGAAATCTGTGGCCCAAATACACATACAAACACTCTCGATACATATAAATCATTCATTTTTACATTAAAATACGTAAAGGTTACACGTAGCTTACCAATATTATTTCTCTATTTAAACATAGTTCAAAGATTAAATTATACCGGGTTGTGAAACGGCTTATCCCTTACAATATTTTACTCCGTGATTCCTCAGGGCAGAGGTTTAGTAAATATTTACGTCGATGAGGGGCGCGGGTTCGAATCCAGTACGAAACAACTATTTGTATGCCCTATCATTAATTATTCAAGTTCTTGATGTTTGTCCTTGTGAAACTTATGTATGTTAATCGCCTCCATACAGGAGAAAAACCTTGCGGGTGTAGTAAAGATTTTAATAAAAAGAAAAATCTAATTAATTGTCTTTGAGCTCATAGTCTTATTTTATAAATTTAAAAGATTTGCGTATTTTTAACAAAAAACGTTACCTATTTATTTTATAAGAGACAACTAAGAAATAAAATTTTACAAAGGAAACTCTCAATATCAGTACCAAAGGTCTCAACTCAAAGACACAAGAAAGATTATTATCAGAAAACGGGAAGTCGTTAACAAGATTCATCCAAAGTATATATTATTTTAAGAGCACTGGGCCAATTAATATATAAACCCTGAATACTAAAATGGAATGCCTTTTTTTATATTTTCTTAAAATATCTTCGGGTTGATAAGGGTTGTTAAGAATTTTTATAGAATAAGGGTGACAAGCGTGCACACAGCCCACCTGATTGTAAGTGGATGCTGTGGCACTTAGACAACTACATATATCAACATGCAAATGCGTTGTCACCCCTGAGTACTAAAATGGAATGCCTCGTATTCAGTCAAAAGGGTATCCGGTTCTCTACACTCAGCATACGAAAAAAGCATCATTGAGCTGCTATTTTATGCTGATATCCTGTGAGAGTTCGTAAAATAGCGAACATACCATATATTCGTGAATGATATGATCTATATCTTGGCATTTTATACAAAGAATTTACCGTAATCTCTTCTTACTTATTCTTACCATTACGTACCATTGACGCTGCTTTCCTTCACCGTACAGAATATTTTACAATTTGTTTTTAGTTTTAAAACACCATGACACATCCCCCACTAGATGGAGTGACCACCTGTTAAGGCATACGGGTAGTCGATCGATCTAGGCGGCTCAAGACCGTGACTTGTGGCATTCCTTGGGGGAGCCTTACATTCAGCATTGGACTTGTGAACGGCTATAATGGTGACTGAGTATGATATGTAATTATATAATTTTAATTTTAAAGATATATAATTTTAATTAATCTAGAATATGATACTTTAATACTATTTAGATCGTGATTTCTTATATATTTATGCATAGGAAAATTGATATAAAAAATTTAAAAGACAAAATCTTAAATTAATTTAAATATTTTCTGAACTATTAACATTATAGTACCAGAATGATTTCTTATATTTACGCGAACACTACACATTGAATAAAACTACTTTTACGGATTTTATCGCGTTTAATTAACTTATTTTGCTTATTTTTATTAATTCCCGAAGTTTCGGGTGCTTTCCAGCATCCATGGTCACGGGGGACTGAGGTGATTGACGTCCCGATGTCAGAGTTAATCCCGAGCACCTTCAGCTTTTTTAATTATTACCTTACCATTCAATAGGCAGTTAGTTGATTTCCTAGGTGCAGAAACCTGCTGCACGATAATCGATGAATTTTCATGTTACACATTTTTAATAATTAAAATCTTCTTATCGCAGGTAAAAATTTTACTCGACATTTCCTCCTTTCTATACTGATTCAGTAATATGATGCAAACTTGGAAGTGAGCGTCTTGCTATTCGTCACTCAGTTCGTGAGGCAACCATTTGTCAAGGTTCTTTATTTTATCAGTTTGGCGGAAATGCTATTTTCTTTCTTGTTACTTTCTTTCAAATTATATTTAATCGTTATGACACTTACATCAAAATCCGATGCCAGCTCAGCCGTAGTTTGAGACGGATCTACTTACACGATCGTCTTCATTTCTTCATTATCAACCTTCTCCGGGTGGATGGATACTAACTAGATTTATTTGTGAGGTAATAATTTCCCGAACGAAAGCGATTGAAGCAATAACGCATAGTTTATTCGTTAGTACGAGTATAGTACAGAGTCCGTATTCATCCTTGATATTGCGTGCATTGTTTCTACGTTGGAACTCATATTAAAAATAACACAATTTTCCATAGAGTCCATGTTTATAAATATACCGATATTGCAGAAAAAACAAATTCTAATGATATAAATTAATATCTGAGTCTGCAGTAACATAACATAATAACATGAACACACGTCTGTCACTCACAGAGACTACGGATTTCCATATGGCATGATCCTGTTCACGTACATGTTCGTCGGTTAAAGGTAATTTTAATTTGGCCCATTTTCATTATAATATCGCCAATTTGATTCTAAAACTGCCGTGTGCCCTGGCATTCCATGCTGACTCTGCCATTCTCTTCTGCCGCATAAATTTTCTTTGTTATTCTTCCTCATTATTTCTTTTTAGATGATTATGAAAACCTAGATGGTTAGCATTCCTTTCTTATTTCTGGCAATAACATAACATCTTCTTGCAAACAACATTTTTCTCACCAGTTTTAATTTGAACTTGGAATTCTAAAGCAAACTCTCTTTCTGAGAAGGTGATGAGGGCATCAAGAGTCCACCGCATTGCACCAATGCGTGTTGGCGAACTTCTGCTGCGAATATCACCAAATAAAATTACAAACAACTAGTATTTCGATGTTGGCAGGAATCGCTCTCTCATTGCTCGAGTATATGTACTGTGAAATTTATGACAAACTCTCAGCTGAGCAACCACGTTTCAACTATATGTACGAGTGATATTATTTACACCAATCACATTCTAAGACAAAGGGCTCTGGCTGGGTATAGTTCCAATGTGATTATATTTCGAAATGATTTATTAGTATGTAGGATCGCCAATATATATATATATATATATATATATCGTAACTGCATCAGAAGATCCCACTTTTGATGTCGGAAAATACATCAGGTTTGCCTTTAATTGTTACAAATGGTAAAAGTGTGAGAGCTAATGTTCACGTTGCTCTCTTGCTTATGCAATTAATCATTATCAGTTTTAAGACAGCGTACTCGTAAATCAAACATTCAATTTAGAGCAATTACAGTTCGAAAACACCGTAACACGTTCCCGCTACAATCCCACACCAGTACAACGTGAGTGACGTAATTACATGATAACACTAAAGTATGCAAACCATCAGTAACATGACACATCTCAGTGTAGCACAGAGCGGACTCTCAGCACCATCATCTTCCACTCCTGCACCAGAACGAACACTACAATGGACAGAACCACGATACTGTCTGAGCACTACTACTACATAGAATGAATTGAAGGAATCTCTCGCGCACGGCACTTACAGTGAACTTTATACTGCATAAACAAGTGAGGGTTTTCTCGATACATCCTCAATTCCACCTCTCCAACGTCGATATGACGTTCCGCTAGAGTGATGCAACCTCTTGCTCACTTCCGTTTCAACCAATATTATATAGATGCGCCAACGCGACCAATCTTGACATACGGCCGTCCTCGTGGGTGTATCTAAGTGAATTTCTGTAATAAACACAATTAATTTCCAATTCTTCTGCTTGTCTCTCGTGACATGAAAACTGGCTAAGGCATTCTTTTAACCAGCCATCATCTCCTATAATGACTTGGATCGGACAACATAGCCCTCGACTTCTCATCCTCTCATGATCTCATTCTATTCTATTCTATGGCAACACTTAACTCAGAGTGACAGTTTCCCTTCGACCAGTCTGGTGACTCATATGACAACATGGACCGGACATCTGGATATTAGGGAGGACTTTATCCCACTTCTGTTGTCGGAATTTCATCACAAGATCCCACTTCTGATGTAGTAAAACACATCAGGATAAAGTTAATTGTTAAAAATAGTAAAATTCGTCGTTGAAGCCGCAAAGTGACGAACCTCAATTTTTCAAAAAATTATAGGAGAGCAAGAAAACATTTATTATTCCTCGATTGATCGATGATTATCAGAAATAAGACAGACTCGATCCAACCGGTACTTTATAGATGCGCCTTATTAACATTTTATAAAATTATTTACCAAATATTTTAATAGATTTATTTTAATCTGATTCTCAGGGTCTAAGACGAATTCAAATGGCTTATATAAAATAACAGACAAAAAAAACATCGAGAGAAACAAACAAGTCACATAAAAGGTAGAAAAAGAGCAATAAATAGACCTTCTAATGTAATTCCTAGAAAAAGTATTTTTGTAGTTAGATAAAAACGTTACCTTCATGTGTAATGCTATATTATTTTATGATCCCTATACTCATTCGCAATACTAGAACAAAAGATTTTAATATTACACTAATGAAAACTCAGTACAAATAAAGCTTAAAAACTTAATAATCTATATTTTAATACGTGCAGAGAAACATTTGTACCCTTTTAATATATTCTCTAAGTGCTGTTAGCCTATGCCGCTTTTATATATTATATTGCGCGTGCCGAGGAGTGTTAGAATTAGCATAGTTAAATTTTATATGTAAAAGGAGTGAAGAAAGCTAAATTTTGTCTAAAATATGTGTTTCAAATACATTATACTACTAAATAAAAATTCAAACACGTATTTGTCGCTTGTATAAATTATGTTATTTGTCGACGTCCATAATGTTGTCCATGTTTCGGTATAGCTATCAAGGAGTATAGAGTAACAACGTTTTATATAGTAACTAGCTGGCCAGACGAACGTTGATGTGCCCTTTCTGACGACCTTTCCTATGAAAAAATCCTTAAATCCGCAATAAAAAATACTGAAGGTCACGTGCCGGGATAAAAACTATCCTATCTCTCAAGTTGAACCAACCGGCGGAGAAAACATGCCTAACAATGGATTTTTAGAGGTTGATGAAGAAGGATATATAAAATCAAGATTAAAAGAGTAAGTGCTGATTGCGGCATATATTAATGCTGGACAGGGAAGAAAAACATCGTGAAGAAACCTGCATTTTTGAGAAATAAGAAAAAAAAATTTGCGGGATTTTTATAAACTAATTTGCTTAATTCCGCGTAAAGAAAGAAAATGATGTGTCCTGCCCAGTTTTAAGGGGACCTCCCATCCTCCCTCAATCGCGCGCACTATACCCGTCGCCGTTACTCCCAGCACTACCACCCTCAGTATCACCACACTAGGCACGACACACCACTCTTGAAGATACGACACGTGTTTCGCCTCTACACGAGGCATCCTCAGGTGAAGTAGACTCTGCGGAGGCTGGCCGCTAAGTGAGCGGCGAGTCGAAACTACTACTATTTATACTACTTGCTGACGCAACCGCGCTCCAATTACGTAGCGAGCGATTACGTCATGCGATCAATCACCGCCTGACGTACGCCGATATTTGCTGTGAAATTAACAACAAACTACTGCGAAACGTCCACCTACCCTACAAACATGCAACCAATCGCTGACCACCGCACCGTGAGAGTGATAAACGACCATGTTGCGAGGCTATATATCATCAAGGAGCAGGCTTAAACATGTTTAAGAGAGGCGAGTTGGAAACATTTGGTTGTTCATTCAGCAATGCAACATTACCGTTATAATTTTTTAATATCTCTAACTGTTCCAGCACACATAGTCGTATTCCTATAGCCCTATAGAGATTCTATCTTAGTCCTCACTAAGATAGAATGCCTCTTTTCTAGTGAAATGGGTCTCCGGTTCTCCACACTCACTATACGAAACACAGGAGAATTAAGCTGCTATTTTACGCTGGTATTCTGTGAGAGCGTGGTCCTTCCCCGGTCGAGCCGACCAAGATACTCTGAAATCAGTGGCACCTGGTGGATGTTTATTTATGTATTTATCACTTTATTTAAAATTGATATGAAATCACTGAAAATATAAGTTTAAGTAAAAGCTCATAATCATAGCTAGTTTTTCATGGTTGACAGTCCTGAGCTTGTAAAGAGTACATTATATTAAGACATAAAATTTTCTTAATATCTAATTTTGCAAACAAATTTATTATGGGTCTTCTATTTAATGCCTTAATCATTGTGTATTCCTCACATTCGTTGACTTGTTCCTGATTATTATTTACCAGTGAACTAAGTCAATGGACTATTACGTTAAGTTAAAATGTATAATTAATAAATTTCTTTTTAAGGAAATAATAATAGGTGTTTACCTATTAAATTGCCGTTCTGCGGTACTGGCCATTTCAAATCAAAATATTTTTTGATTTGAAATGGCCAGTACCTTCGTGGCAGCAACGTGACACAAGCGGCACGCAACATTAACGACGTTTACGGAGCGAATACTACAAACGAACGCACCATCTGTTATTGGCTTGCCTGCTTCCGTTCTGAAAATTTGGACCTAAAAAATAACTCAAAAACTACTGGTCAAACTTTGCTCAAATTTTTATGGGACTACATGAGAAGCACCAGCTTTGAAATAAAATAAGATACATCAAAATCGGTTTAAGTTAAAGAAAGCTATGAGTAATACACATAAAAAAGTCGAATTGTGTAACCTTTTTGAAGTCGGTTAAATATCTTGTAAAATGGTTGCCCCACAAACTCGACGATCGCTGGCACTAAGTACTCATCGAGACGTGCCTTGCACTACTCTTCATGCACACAATCGAAGAACTGTTTTATATTTCGGTTCTATCTGTGTGTATATATATAATATAAGAGGGGGCAAAAAGCATACTGCGCACAAGAGACTGCAGCCGCCCATGAATATCCATAATATCTGAGAAACTGCAGCTTCAACAGATTCTTTTTTTAAGGTCCTTAAGTTCTTTTTGTCTAGAAAGACTTCTGTAAATAAGGGGTAGGAAATTCCTAGAAAACCGTACAGTGAAGAATTTCAAACCACTTATCAAGATGATGCTAGTAGAATTTTTTTATAGGATGAGGGTGACAAACGAGCACACAGTCCACCTGATGGTAATTGGTTGCTGTGGCTCATAGACATCTACATCTTTCTTCGATTACGAATCAAAAGGCGGATGCGTTGTAACCCGTGAGGACTAAGATGGAATGCCTCTTTTCCAGTAAAAAGGGTCTCCGGTTCTCTACACTCACCATACGAAACACAGCAGCGTTAAGCTGCTATTTTACATTTATTAATGGTGTGTATGTATATGTTGGTGAAAGGATATTGCTCTGCGCCCATACATTGTTCGCTCTGGAAACAAGATCATTGGAAAATTATGTGTTTCATTGTCGATCATTAGTAAATTTCTACATGATTTTAGTTTTATAGCGGACTAGCTGCATAAGAGATACATTTTAAAAAAGTATCAGATTTTGAGGTTATCATCAAACCATGAATATTACGGTTTTTCATAGCTCCGAGTGATTTTCAACAAACTGGAAAAGGATGTCCTAAAACATTTAGCTATTTTTAGTACCTATCTAGATAGTTAGGTATGCAGTTTTTGTTCTAAAGCCTAAGTGTATGTAAGTGCAACGTAAAAATGCATAGAATCTAGTTAACATACCTGCTTTCTTAGCATTGGTTTTGAAATGAGAGCAAATGTTTGTGTGTATTAATTTAAAAACAAAAATGTATGTATACCGAGTGACGAAAAAGTTATCACATAAAATGAAAAGACGTATGCTACATAAATTTCCTTAAACATACACAACTAAAAAAATATATAACAATTAATACATTAGTCGCGGTAGCATTTTTTTCGTTTTAATATTAAATAACATCATGTAAATGCATACAGATATCACCTGATGAATTCTAGAAGGTCAAAGGCCCATGCCATTTGAAGGCGAATATAAGTAATTTAAACGTTGTCAATCCGAACTACTCAAATAAAGAAAAAATCAAAAAAAAACTGTACTTACGGCTAACAATTTAAGGCAAAATTTTATGCGCTAAATTAAAATAAAGGGACCGCGCGCTGCGAGTGTGTGAAAACAAATTCAAGCGAAAAATTTACTTAAAATAATGAAGTAAAGGCATAATTCTCTATGCGTGAAGTGACAAGAAATGGGAACGGGTGTCGAAATTATTATTTTTCTGGCGCGTGCGACGTTTTGTAAGTTACCTTAGGTCAGTGACCTATATATTATCAAGGCTGATTTATTTCTTGTCAATTTTTTACGCTATTTATTTTGTTTGAAAAATGCATTTTTTATTTTCTTTTATTAATGTTTATTTTATTATTTTAACAGACATATATCAACTTGTATTTACTGCTGTGCTATTTAACGTGATAACCTAATCGCCACCCATACGAAGAAACTTTTTGCCTGACCTATATTATATAAATATATGTGTGTGAGGAATATAGACCTATAGAAGAAGTATATAGACCACCATATTTCCATTGAAAAAGCAAGCTAAAGCCATAATAATTAAACAGACATACTTTTTTTTTATAGGAGAGGGGGCAAACGAGCATGCGGCTCACCTGATGGTAAGTGACTACCGCCGCCCATGAACAACCGCAACACCAGGAGAATTGCAGATGCGTTGCCGGCCTTTTAAAAAGGAGTAGGCTCTTTTCTTGAAGGTCCCTAAGTCGTATCGATCCGGAAAAATCGCTGATGGTAAACTATTCCACAAGGAAGTTGTGCGAAGAAGAAAACATCTTCTAAATCGCACAGTGGTGGACCGCCAATCATCCAGATGGTGTGGATGGTATCGGGAGTTCTGCCGCGATGTGCGTTCGTGAAATTTGGCGGCTGGGATTAATCCGAACAATTCCTCAGAGCACTCCCCATGGTAAATGCGAAAGAAAATGCAAAGAGATGCAACATCTCTTCGCAGTGCCAATGAGTCGAGCCAATAGGAAAGGACTCGGTCGTCGACGATTCGAGCCGCTCTGTGCTGGATGCGGTCAAGTAGAAGGAGCTGGCACTGTAAAAGTTGCAGGCGTTGAGCTGGCATGAAATACTGTCCCGCTCTGCTGAGCACGTCAAGCTTTTTAGAGGCCAATTTGGCCTTCTCTTCCAAGTGACCACGAAACTGCACATCACTCGATATGTCGACGCCGAGGATTCCGATACTGGCTGAGGCAACAAGGGGTGTACCTTGAAACTGAGGAGATACGACAAAGGGGTTCTTTTTAGCGGTAAATGCGCAAGCATGTGTATTCTGAGGATTAAACTGGACTAGTCGCCCCCTATCCGAGACTTTGTCCAGCAAAGACTCGACTTCAGACACAAGTTTGTTCCTGTACTCGGTGACGTTTTTCCGAGATACTTGCTTTGAACACATTGATATGGATCATAACAGACACCATAACAGGCGTAGGTAGGTCTTATAAAATATTAGATATAATTAAATATTATTATAATTTATAATATAAACTAAATAACTATATAAGAATGACTGAAATAAGTACACATATTTTAAATGTGTGTACAAATTAATTTGTTGCATTTACTTAATTGTTGCGGTACTATATATTTATAGGTATTTCAATGTAAAATTTGGTATTTTCCTTTTATAATAAAGGCGGTTGAATATTATCCTGGCCGTTGTTATCATAAATCCAAAAAAATTTAGTCGAAGTATATATTTTACTCATTTTCATAAAAAAAATGCAGATTTTTGCAGTAAACCCTCGATATTTTGATGTTTTCTTTTTAGAAAAAAGATTATATTTTAGGGCTGTTCCTAAATAAATTTGGGGTGAAAACTCCCCGCTTATGGATGGTAAACGGAGTATTAAATTTTTAATGTAACTGTTTAGATGCTTTGAGCTGGTGATATTCCTGAGTATCCTTAAATTGTTAAAAAATTCAACTTTTATTAAAAAGTAAAAGCCGTAATAATAAGATAGCCAACATCAAAGAACTTAATATAATAAAATAACTTCACTTTGTGGAATCCGGGATTTAATTCTTGTCTCAGCATAGACACCCACATCTATTCTTGATTAAGAATCAAAATGCAGGTGCGTTGTCATCCCTGAAAATTACGAACGAGTTGACTTGGCGTTATACTTTTTCAATATAAAAACCTTACTTTAAATTGAAACGTGCGTGTTAGAGCCATGTTGCAGCTATATATTAAGGTTGTAGCATTAATAGGTCGGCTCGACAGTGGAAGGACCACGTTCTCAAAGCATACCAGCGAAAATATTAGTAGCTTAATTATGAAACTGAGTCTTGTAGATACCACCATTTTTCTTGGAATCACACTAGACGCGAAGCTTCAATGGAGCCCCCATATATCAAAACTAGCAAGCAGACTTAGTTCTGCAGCATATGCTGTAAAAAAGATTAGAAGTCTAACCAGTGTTGAAACAGCTAGACTAGTTTACTTCAGCTACTTCCATAGCATAATGTCGTATGGTATTTTGCTATGGGGACACGCAGCTGACACTGAAATTATATTTGTTTTGCAGAAGAGGGCCATAAGAGCAATTTATGATTTAAAGCCTAAAGAGTCGCTGCGACAAAAATTTAAGGAAATTAATATATTAACTTTGGCCTCTCAATACATTTATGAAAATTTAATGTACGTACACAAAAATAAAAGTAGTTTTATAAAAATAAGTGATATTCATTCTGTAAATACTAGGAACAGACACAAGCTAGTAGTACCAGTTACTCGACTCCATCGAGTCAGTAATTCATTCTTGGGGCGATGTATACGCTTTTACAACAAAATTCCAGAAAATATACAAAGTTTGGCCTGTTCAAAGTTCAAAAACTTTATTAAACTAAGTTTGTATAAAAAGGGTTATTATAATATTAAGGAATTTATGGATGATAATAACCCCTGGAAATGAGGTGATCGCTACCAAGCTATTTCTAATTTGTTGTGTTGTTAATTTGTGTAACATCATGATTGTAAGCTGTTATTTAAAAAAAAAAAGTCCCGCTGGGTTTCTTGCTGGTTCTTCCCAGGACAGAGGTTTTTTCCGAACCAGTGGTAATCAAACAAAAGAGTGACTTTCAATAAGTATTATTTATAATCTATATTGAATAAAAAAGTTTCTGTTTCTGTTTCTGTTTCTATGCTGTGTTTCGTATAGAATAGAATAGCATAAAATGGAATATTTTTATTAAACATTTACTTCAATGGGGCCCCCATATATCTAAATTAGCAAGCAGACTTAGTTCTGCAGCATATGCTGTAAGAAAGATTAGAAGTCTCACAGATGTTGAGACAGCTAGGTTAGTGTATTTTAGTTACTTTCATAGCGTAATGTCTTATGGAATTTTGCTATGGGGTAATGCGACTGATATTGAAGCTATATTTGTTTTGCAAAAGAGAGCCGTACGGGCGATTTATAATCTAAATTGTAAAGAGTCCCTTAGAGAAAAATTTAAAGAAATAAACATATTAACTTTGGCATCGCAATATATTTATGAAAATGTAATGTATGTACATAAAAACATAAATAGCTTTAATAAGAATAAGGATGTTCATACCTTAAACACTAGGAACAAACATAAGCTTGTAATGCCACTTACAAGACTCCACAGAATTAGTAATTCATTTATGGGGCAATGTATACGCTTTTACAACAGAATCCCAGAACATGTTCAAAGTTTGTCAATAAACAAGTTTAAAAGTTTTATTAAAGAAAAACTATACAAAAAGGGTTATTATAATATCAAGGAATACATGAATGAAAATAACCCCTGGGAATAAGGTGATCGCCACCATGCTGGTTCTATGAAAATTCATTTAAAATTGTATAAAAAAAATTATTGTTAAGTGAAATTATGTTTAAAAAAAAAGTCCCGCTGGGTTTCTTGCTGGTTCTTCCCAGGACAGAGGTATTTTCCGAACCAGTGGTAAATAAAATAATGACTTTCAATAAGTATTATGTAATAATCCATATTGAATAAAAATCATTCTATTCTATTCTATTCTACTATTACATAATACTTATTGAAAGTCATTTTTATACCACTGGTTCGGAAAATTCTTTTGTCTTGGGAAGAACTAGCAAGAAGCCCAGCGAGACTTATTTAATAAACATATTTCACTTAACAATAATTTTGTATGTACAATTTTTTAATTAATTTTCATAGAACCAGTATGGTGGCGATCACCTTATTCCCAGGGGTTATTTTCATTCGTGTATTACTTGAAATAGAAACAGAGACTTTTTTATTCAATATAGATTATAAATAATACTTATTGAAAGTCACTTTTTTGTTTAAACACCTCTGTCCTGGGAAGAACTAGCAAGGAACCCAGCGGGACTTTTTTTTAAAAAAACAGCTTAAAATCATGTATGTTACACAATTAACCACACAAAACAAATTAGAAATAGCTTGGTAGCGATCACCTCATTCCCAGGGATTATTATCATCCGTAAAGTTCTTAAAAACGGCAAGGCCACAGACGAGTATGGAATTACAGCGGAGCTTCTGAAAGCGGGTGGAAAACCGGTACTTGAAGTCCTTCAGAAGCTATTTAATTCCGTCCTCCATGGTGGCATTACACCGGAGGCGTGGAGCAGAAGTACGGTGGTCTTTTTCTTCAAGAAAGGCGACAACGCTCTCTTGAAGAACTACAGACCGATTTCCCTTCTGAGCCGCGTCTACGTGCTGTTTTTGAAAGTCATTACGAATCGTCTCGCGCGCAGGCTTGACAACTTTCAGCCTCCTGAACAAGCCGGTTTCCGAAAAGGCTTTAGCGCCATAGACCACATACATACCCAAAAGCTTTCAGAAAAATTTACTTCGCAAATATCCGAATTTTTCTGAAAGCTTTTATATAATGGATTTCCGCAAATGAACGCCTGATTCTATTAATTACATACATACACTTCGGCAAATTGTACAGAAGTCCGAGGAGTACAATTTGCCACTATGTCTAGTGTATGTGGACTATGAGAAAGCCTTTGATTCCGTCGAAATTTGGGCGGTGCTGCAGTTCCTTCAGAGGTGCCAAGTAGACTGTCGGTATATCGAAGTACTAAAGTGCTTGTACAGTAGGGCTACGATAGCTATCCGAGTACAGAACCAGAGTACGAAACCTATCCAATTGCAGAGAGGTGTAAGACAGGGTGACGTCATATCCCCGAAACTCTTCACCGCTGCAATGGAAGACGTTTTCAAGCTTCTGTACTGGAAAGGATACGGTATCAACATCAATGGCGAGTACATCACTCACCTTCGATTTGCTGACGATATAGTCCTTATGGCAGAATCGCTGGAGGACCTAAGCACTATGCTCAATGACCTCAATAGTGCTTCCCAACGGATAAGTCTTAAGATGAACATGGAAAAAACAAAGATCATGTTTAATGTCCATGTCACACCTATGCCGGAAGTTGTTGGGAGCACTAAGCTCGAAGTTGTTGACGAGTATGTTTACCTGGGACAAATAGTCCGACTAGGTAAGTCCAACTTCGAACGAGAGGTCAATCGACGGATTCAACTCGGTTGGGCAGCGTTCGGGAAATTACGGCACATCTTCTCGTCAGGTATACTTCAATACTTGAAAACGAGACTGTACAACCAGTGCGTGTCGCCGGTGATGACATACGGAACTGAGACGTGGTCCTTCAATGCTGGCCGGATGAGGAAGCTCAAGGTCGGTCAGCGAGCTATGGAGAGGGTTATGCTTGGAGTTTTTCTGCGTGATAAACTCAGAAATGAGGATATCCGCAGTAGAACCAGAGTGACCGACATAGCCCAACGAATTAGTAAGCTGAAGTGGCAATGGGCCGGCCATATAGCTCGAAGAACCGACAACCGATGGGGAAAAAAGGTTCTCTAGTGGCAGCCTCGTACCGGCAGGCGAAGTATTGGGCGTCCCCCCCCCCCCCCCAGGTGGAGTGATGACCTGGTGAGATGTGCAGGAACTCGATGGATGCAGGTGGCTCAGGACCGTACTTTGTGGCATTCCTTGGGGGAGGCCTATGTTCAGCAGTGACTTGTGGAGGGCTGTGATGATGAAGTGATGATGATGAATTGAATTTACCAATATATTTTGATATATGGGGGCTCCATTGAAGCTTTGCGTCTAGTGATATTCCAAAAAGAGTGGTGGTATCGACAGAACTCAGTTACAAATGGTAAAAGTGTGAGAGCGAATGTTCAAGTTGCTCTCTTGCTTATGCAATTAATCATTATCTGTTTTAAGACAGCGTACTCGTAAAGCAAACATTCAATTTAGAGCAATTACAGTTCGAAAACACCGTAACACTTTCCCGCCACAATCCCACACCAGTACAACGTGAGTGACGTAATTACATGATAACACTAAAGTATGCAAACCATCAGTAACATTACACGTCTCAGTGTAGCACAGAGCGGCCTCTCAGCACCATCATCTTCCACTCCTGCACCAGAAGGAACACTACAATGGACAGAACCACGATACTGTCTTAGCACTACTACTACATAGAATGACTTAGAAGGAATCTCTCGCACACGTCACTTACAGTGAACTTTATACTGCATAAACAAGTGAGGGTTTTCTCGATACACCCTCAATTCCACCTCTCCACCGTCGATATGACGTTCCGCTTGAGTGATGCAACCTCTTGCTCACTCCCGTTCCTACCAATATTATATAGATGCGCCAACACGACCAATCTTGACATACGGCCGTCCTCGTGGGTGTATCTAAATGAATTTCTGTAATAAACACTATTAATTTCCAATTCTTCTGCTTGTCTATCCTGACATGAAAACTGGCTAAGGCGTTCTTTTGACCAGCCATCATCTCCTATAATAACTATCTCTTATAATGACTTGGACCGGACATCCTAGCCCTCGACTACTCATCCTCTCATGATCTCATTCTATTCTATTCTATTCTATGGCAACACTTAACTTAGAGTGACAGTTTCCCTTCGACCAGTCTGGCGACTCATATGACAACATGGACCGGACATCTGGATATTAGGGAGGACTTTATCCCACTTCTGTTGTCGGAACTTCATCACAAGATCCCACTTCTGATGTAGTGAAACACATCAGGATAAAGTTAATTGTTAAAAATAGTAAAATTCGTCGTTGAAGCCGCAAAGGGACGAACCTCAATTTTTCAAAAAATTACAGGAGAGCAATAAAACATTTATTATTCCTCGATTGATCGATGATTATCAGAAATAAGACAGACTCGATCCAACCGGTATTTTATAGATGCGCCGATAAATATAAATCAAATACTATTTAACATGCTTACAACATTTTATAAAATTATTTACCAAATGTTTTAATAGTTTTATTTTAATCTGATCCTCAGGATCTAAGACGAATTCAAACGGCTTAAATAAAATAACAGACAAAAAAAAACATCGAGAGAAACAAACACATTAGTCACATAAAAGGTAGAAAAAGAGCAATAAATAGACCTTCTAATGTAATTCCTAGAAAAAGTATTTTTGTAGTTAGAAAAAAATGTTACCTTCATGTGTAATGCTAGAAATCCCAAGGGACGTTTACCACAAAAAATCAGTTTGAACGTCGCATTTTCCGAACAATTCTAGACTAAAAGGTACGTAATGTACTATGACCCTGTATAAATCAGTTCAAAGTAATCTTTTTGACGCATTTATATTACAGAATATATATTTATTTAGTAAATTATATAGTTTTGATCGAATCAACAAGACAAAGGCTTTATTATTTTATGATCCCAATATTCATTCGCAATACTAGAACAAAAGATTTTAATATTATACTAATGAAAACTCAGTACAAATAAAGCTTAAAAACTTAATAATCTATATTTTAATACGTGCAGAGAAACATTTCTACCCTTTTAATATATTCTCTAAGTGCTGTTAGCCTATGCCGCTTTTATATATTATATTGCGCGTGCTGAGTGTTAGAATTAGCATAGTTAAATTTTATATGTAAAAGGAGTGAAGAAAGCTAAATTTTGTCTAAAATATGTGTTGCAAATACATTATACTAAATAAAAAATCAAACACGTATTTGTCGCTTGTACAAATTATGTTATTTGTCGACGTTCATAATGTTGTCCATGTTTCGATATAGCTATCAAGGAGTATAGAGTAACAACGTTTTATATAGTAACTAGCTGGCCAGGCGAACGTTGTGTATATAAAGATATGCAGTTGAAAGTGAAATACAGCTTGCTTAATATAAAAATGTAATGAACCACGGTCGAATTTCGACCACTATAACCACTAGCATAATAATTAAACGTTACGTTGCCTTTTTGCAGCCTAATAGAAATAACCGCGTACATATGCATGAAATTACGTCATTTAACGTCGGTAGCGTCAACAAAAAAATGAATTCATAAATTTAAAAATGTTATAATAATTTCTTATTATGCTGACTACCACTCCATAAATAAATGTCACACATTTATTTATGTCGCGGCTGACATAATAAATAAATGTGCCACACATAAAAAAAGAAAAAAATTTAATGAAATGACACACATCCTCTAGTCATACTGGCTCTATACCCCTAAAACAGGAACACAGCAGTACAAGCACCACTCTTTGGCAGCAGAAATAGATAGAAGGGCGATACAGACCCAGGCAGGCTCTAACAACGGGCGGAGAAAACATGGCTAACAATGGATTTTTAGAGGTTGATGAAGAAGGATATATAAAATCAAGATTAAAAGAATTACCAGATGTGGAATATCTGGTTCTGCGATCGTCATCCACCAGAAGCTCGAGTTTGATAATAAACTTGTGTACCTGGTGGATAACTTAAAATTGTAATTTAAGATAAAATTCCTTTTCTTTTAGGATAAGGGTGATAAAAGGGTGTGGACTCTAGACATCTAAATCCATCTGTTACTAAGAATCAAAATGCAGATGAGTTGATGACACCCGCCCATGACCAAGATAGAATGCGTCGTTTCCAATAAAAAGGGTTGCCGGTTCTCTAACCTCCCCATACGAAACACAGTAGAATTTAGCTGCTATTTTCCGCGAGTATTCTATGTGAGCGTGGTCCTTACTCGGTCGAGTCGACCCATTTGTATTGTAACTATTATATTATATTAATTATGTAGCATTCATATTATTGCAGCTATAATATTATTCACCTAAAAACAAAGTAACAAAAGGTAAAGTACTTAAATTTCTGTTCAACTGGAGGACAAAACCTCGTGAAAAGTATCTAGTTTATCTACATTTTCTGAGTCATTTGTTTTTCCTACTTTACTTAGATAAGATTTTAATTCTTGGTTTAATATTTGACGCAGTCATTTAGCGAGCAATGGAGAGGGATATGCCTTAGATTATTTACTCAAGAGAGAAAATGATCTAAAGGCTGTGCTCGGAGTATAAATGCGTGATTAAATCTGTGACAAGGATATACATAGAAGAACAAGTTTAGTAAAATAGTCCTGCAGCTCAGTATGCTGAAGTAGTATTGGGTCGGATATAACTTATGCCGTGGTAACTCAGGGTTAAGCGCTCGTTATAAATTTCACAATACGCGAGCAACCCGGGTTCGATCCCCGCCGACACTAATGAAATTTTTAATAACAATTTTAAGTGCTGATTGCGGCATATATTAATGCTGGACAGGGAAGGAAAACATCGTGAAGAAACCTGCATTTCTGAGAAATAAGAAAAAAATTTTTGCGGGGTTGTTATAAACTAATTTGCATAATTCCGCGTAAAGAAAGAAAATGATGTGTCCAGCCCAGTTTTAAGGGGACCTCCCACCCTCCCTCAATCGCGCGCACTATTCCCGTCGCCGTTACTCCCAGCATTACCACCCTCAGTACCACCAAACTAGGCACGACACACCACTCTTGAAAATATGACACGTGTTTCGCCTCTACACGAGGCATCCTCAGGTGAAGTAGACTCTGCGGAGGCTGGCCGCTAAGTGAGCGGCGAGTCAAAACTACTACTATTTATACTACTTGCTGACGCAACCACGCTCCAATTACGTAGCGAGCGATTACGTCATGCAATCAATCACCGCCTGACGTACGCCGATATTTGCTCTGAAATTAACAACAAACTACTGCGAAACGTTCACCTACCCTACAACCACGCAATCGCTGACCACTGCACCGTGAGGGTGACAAACGACCATGTTGCGAGGCTATATATCATCAAGGAGCAGGCTTAAACATGTTTAAGAGAGGCGAGTTGGAAACATTTGTTTGTTCATTCAGTAGTGCAACATTACCGTTATTATTTTTTTATATCTCTAACCAGCACACATAGTCGTATTCCTATAGCCCTATAGAGATTCTATCTTAGTCCTCACTAAGATAGAATGCCTCTTTTCTAGTAAAATGGGTCTCCGGTTCTCTACACTCACTATACGAAACACAGCAGCATTAAGTTGCTATTTTACGCTGGTATTCTGTGAGAGCGTGGTCCTTCTCCGGTCTAGCCGACCAAGATACTCTGAAATCAGTAGCATCTGGTGGATGTGTATTTATGTATTTATCACTTTATTTAAAATTGATATGAAATCACAGAAAATATAAGTTTAAGTAAAAGCACATAATCATAGTTAGTTTTTCATGGTTGACAGTCCTGAGCTTGTAAAGAGTACAATATATTAAGATATTAAATTTTCATAATATCTAATTTTGCAAACAAATTTATTATGGCTCTTCTATTTAATGCCTCAATCATTGTGTATTCCTCACATTCGTTGACTTGTTCCTGATTCTTATTTACCAGTAAACTAAGTCAATGGACTATTTCGTTAAATTAAAAGGTATAATTAATGAATTTCTTTTTAAGGAAATAATAATAGGTGTTTACCTATTAAATTGCCGTTCTGCGGTACTGGTCATTTCAAATCAAAATATTTTTTGTTTCGATAAGAATTCTAATTTCAAAATATTTTTATTTTAAAAACGGGGGCAAAAAGCATACTGCGCACAATAGACTGCAGCCACCCATGAATATTCATAATATCTGAGAAACTGCAGCTTCAACAGATTCTTTTTTTAAGGCCCTTAAGTTCTTTTGGTATAGAAAGACTTATGTAAATAAGGGGTAGGAAATTCCTAGAAAACCGTAAAGTGAAGAATTTCAAACCACTCCTCAAGATGATACTGGTAGAATTTTTTTTATAGGATGAGGGTGACAATCGAGCACACAGTCCACCTGATGGTAAGTGGTTGCTGTGGCCCATAGACATCTACATCTTTCTTCGATTATGAATCAAAATTCGGATGCGTTGTCACCCGTGAGGACTAAGATGGAATGCATCTTTTCCAGTAAAAAGGGTCTCCGATTCTCTACACTCACCATACGAAACACAGCAGCGTTAAGCTGCTATTTTACATTTATTAATGGTGTGTATGTATATGTTGGTGAAAGGATATTGCTCTGCGCCCATGCATTGTTCGCCCTGGAAACAAGATCATCGGAAAATTATGTGTTTCATTGTCGATCATTAGTAAATTTCTACATGATATATGTCGTCTTAATTTTGTTGCTCAAATACAAAGACTTGGCTGTAGAGCTAAAATCCTTTTAATTTTTTTGAATATTTTGTTAAATATTCCCTTAATTCTACGCTAGGATTATATGACCTTTCATGGTATAGTTTGTCTGCTCCTATGGACTCCTACTGTCGCCCATTCATTGAACGCCTTCCTATTGGTCAAATAGAATGTTTTAAACCTAAAAATATTATCAAATTAATTTCAAATTAGCCAAAGCAATATTCATACAGAAAATTAAGTTTCTTCACTATGTTACTTCTAAACTTCTCCAAGTGACGTGCATTTACTGTAACAAACAAAATTTTTTCATCTACTTGCTTTTTGTGAACATATCGTAACAAAACTAACTTTCATCCTCACCGCTTCGTATTCGAGGTGAGCAATAATGAAATGAAAACTATTAATTGATTTTATGAATGTGTTAATTGAAATGTATATACTTCAAGAAGACTTTTCCTATACCTATGTCTAACAAAAGCTTACTGCTGAACATATACTTCCCCCATATATTGGGCCTATTGAGATGGGGAGGATATTTGCTCTTACGACATCTACGGGATACCCTCTTCTAGAAGATACCGCCATATAAATTAGTACATACAAATAAATGCATTAATTTCCTTTCAAGATACTCTGAAAAGAAATGATTTATCAACTTTTTGTATTATTTGTTCTTTTGGTCGTGTATATTTCCATTCCTTTGATAACATAAGGCAGTTTGCTCGTCATTGTGCGAGTGCCTATTTCAAATGAAATGCTATTAAGTATTTACGTTGAAGAACATGCCTAATGTTAGCAGTGAGAAGCCACTTTCTCATTGCAGGAGTTTTGCCTTGTTGTCATGAAAGATTTATGTAAGGCGATAAACATTACGAGTATATTTACGATGGGCCATTTATCTTTTAGTACGTATCAAGTCACTTTATTTCAGTTAAGTAATGAAATTTTAATATTTTATACAAGACCGTGTTAGAATATCGACTACCCTATATTGTCTCGTAGGTTTCGTAAGAGGCGACAGAAGGCTATAAGCCAGGAGATGGGCAGCAGCGTCTTCCTGATAATGACTAAACAACTTTAAAAATTATTATTATAATGAAAATATATTTATGTATTTCAATAAAACAAAAGTATCTTATAAATAATAACGATAAACAGTTTGAATATATAGTAAATACACGATATAAGCGGGGACAACAAACTATTATTAACTACTACTACTAACTTACATAACATAAATTTTTTAATAAAATCTTTAATATACATCATCATACAATAGAATTACAATATTATTAAATAGTGGTATATATATATATATATGTGTGTAAGTTACATATATCTACCGATATCTTATAAGGCACCATGAAGTCACCTATCTTTCAGCACCGGTCTGCTAAGCAAATAACAGTACGACGTGACTCAATTAAACTACGTGATTTAAGAATATTCAATAAAGTACCACTAGGAAGTCAGAGGAAAGACTACGCTCTCACAGAATATCACAGTAATGTATTCTATATAAATACGTTATTATAATTTAGTTAATATCATCATCATCAACATTACAGCCCGTCACAAGTCCACTGCTGGACAGAGGCCAAGGAATGCCACAAAGCACGGTCCTGAGACACCTACATCCATCGACTTCCTGCATATCTTACCAGATCGTCACTCCATCTAGTAGAGCTACGCCCTACACTTCGGCCGCCGGTACGAGGCCACCACTCGAGAACATTTTTTCCCCATCGGTTGTCGGTTCTTTGAGCTATATGGCCAGCCCATTGCCACTTCAGCTTACTCATCCGTTGGGCTATGTCGTTCACTCTGGTTCTACTGCGGATATCCACATTTCTAAGTTTAACACGCAGAGAAACTCCGAGCATAGCCCTCTCCATAGCTCGCTGAGCGACCTTGAGCTTCCTTATCCAGCCAGCAGTGAAGGACCACGTCTCAGTTCCATAGGTCATCAATTGAAACACGCACTGGTTGTACAGTCTCGTTTTAAGGTATACCTGACGAAAAGATGTGCCGTAATTTCCCGAACGCTGCCCAACCGAGTTGAATCCGTCTATTGACTTCTCGTTCGAAGTATGACTTACCTAGTCGAACTATTTGTCCCAGGTAAACATACTCGTCAACAACTTTGAGCTTAGTGCTTCCAACAAGTACCGGCATAGAAGTGACATGGACATTAAACATGATCTTTGTGTTGTCCATGTTCATCTTAAGACCTATCCGTTGGGAAACACTATTGAGGTTATTGAGCATAGTGCTTAGGTCCTCCAGCGATTCTGCCATAAGGACTATACCATCGGCAAATCGAAGGTGAGTGATGTACTCACCATTGATGTTAATACAGCATCCTTTCCAGTCCAGAAGCTTGAAAAGTCTTCTAATGCAGCGGTGAAGAGTTTCGAGGATGTAACGTCACCCTGTCTTACACCGTTCTGCAATTGGATAGGTTTCGTACTCTGGTTGTGTGTTGTAGCCTTAGCCATAGCCATCGTAACCCTACTGTACAAGCACTTCAGCACTTTGATATACCGTCAGTCAACTTGGCACCGCTGAAGGAACTGGTGTTCACCAGTTCCTTCAAGTCTGCGCGCGAGACGATTCGGGCCAGAAGGGAAATCGGACTGTAGTTCTTCAAGAGAGCGTTGTCGCCTTTCTGATCCACACGTCCGGTGTAATGCCACCATGGAGGACGGAATTAAAGAGCTTCTGAAGGACTTCAAGTACCGGTTTTCCACCCGCTTTCAGAAGCTCCACTGTATTTCCATCCTCGCATGGGGTCTTGCCGTTTTTAAGGTGCTGGAGAGTCATTCTAATCTCGCTCAGACTGACGTCCGGGATATCATCGGAATAGTGTCGGATAAGACTCGCTCTTGGATCGTTACTCACACTTGCGTGTGGCTCCAACAATGATGTGTACAGCTGCCCATAGAATCTCTCAATCTTACTCAAAATCTCAGGTGTTCCGGAAATGACACTGCCACACTCGGTCTTCAGCTCCGACAGTTGGCTCTTTCTGGCAGACAGATCTCTAGCAAAGACTTTTGGCAGTCAATTAAATATGACGATGTAAATAATGCTCTATCGAAACTAGTACATTGGTTTAACGCCAACAATTTGCTCTTAAACGGCAATAAGACAAAATGTATTAAATTTACAATACCTAATGTAAAACATTCGAAAACCAATGTGCTCTTAAATGGGGAGGAGTTGAGTCTTGTGGATACCACTATTTTTCTCGGTATTACTATTGACGCGAAACTTCAATGGGGCCCCCATATATCTAAATTAGCAAGCAGACTTAGTTCTGCAGCATATGCTGTAAGAAAGATTAGAAGTCTCACAGATGTTGAGACAGCTAGGTTAGTGTATTTTAGTTACTTTCATAGCGTAATGTCTTATGGAATTTTGCTATGGGGTAATGCGACTGATATTGAAGCTATATTTGTTTTGCAAAAGAGAGCCGTACGGGCGATTTATAATCTAAATTGTAAAGAGTCCCTTAGAGAAAAATTTAAAGAAATAAACATATTAACTTTGGCATCGCAATATATTTATGAAAATGTAATGTATGTACATAAAAACATAAATAGCTTTAATAAGAATAAGGATGTTCATACCTTAAACACTAGGAACAAACATAAGCTTGTAATGCCACTTACAAGACTCCACAGAATTAGTAATTCATTTATGGGGCAATGTATACGCTTTTACAACAGAATCCCAGAACATGTTCAAAGTTTGTCAATAAACAAGTTTAAAAGTTTTATTAAAGAAAAACTGTACAAAAAGGGTTATTATAATATCAAGGAATACATGAATGAAAATAACCCCTGGGAATAAGGTGATCGCCACCATGCTGGTTCTATGAAAATTAATTTAAAATTGTATAATCAAAATTATTGTTAAGTGAAATTATGTTTAAAAAAAAAGTCCCGCTGGGTTTCTTGCTGGTTCTTCCCAGGACAGAGGTATTTTCCGAACCAGTGGTAAATAAAATAATGACTTTCAATAAGTATTATGTAATAATCCATATTGAATAAAAATCATTCTATTCTATTCTATTCTATTCTACTTTGTAGCCCTGGTTCCGCTCGATCGCTTCTTCAATACGAGCAGTATTAAAGTGGCGTAAGTCCTGCCACATGCATTTGAAGATCTGTCTGTTCAGTTGCCTGTATGCTGTCATATCTACTGAAGACTGCAGGTTCATATCCCCTCTAATAGCCATTAGATTAAAAGTGTCATCGGAGAGTTTTTGTGTTCTTCTGCGGCGGGTCTTGCAAAACTTAGCTCCGACCGCATCGACAGTTTCCACGAGCTTATCACTCATATCGTCCACTGCATTGCAATCTTCTAGGCACTGAAAGTGGTTTCGTAGCTCAAGCTGAAAGGTTTCGGGACCTTGGATTAGAGCTCGAGGGGGAAGGAGCGTTGAACTCATCAGGCGTGACCTCTCCAACTTAACGTTTAGGTTCAGTGTGCCTCTCATCATTCGGTGATTGCTGCCGGTTTTCACTCTCGCGATCACTGAGACATCACTGAACAATTGTCGTCTGGTCGTCAAAATGAAGTCAATCTCATTTTTTGTCGAACCGTCGGGGCTCGAAAAGGTCCACTTCCTGTGGGGCCGCTTATGGAAGAAAGAGTTCATCATAAAGTGTCCCTCTAACTCCACGAAGTCAGCGAGCTGCTGACCCCTTGGGATCCATTGCACTATTCCGAATTTCCCTACTTTCAGCTCACCGTTCTCTCTTGTTCCTAGTTGTGCGTTGAAGTCTCCCATTAATACCGTATTGTGGGTTTTGGAGGAATGCATGGCTCTAGAGATATCCTCAAACATTACCTCCACCTCCTCATCGGTGTGGGCCGAGGTTGGTGCGTAAACCTATATGACCTTCAGCGAAAACCGTTTGGTGATTCTGAGTATAAGGTAAGTAACCCTCGTCGACTTACTCCCAATCTTTACAACGTTATTAACGACAGACTTGTATACGACAAACCCGACACCTCCTTGGGACAGATGGTCGCCCTCCCGGTGATAGAACAAGTTGCCGGATTCGAGGATTACCGTGTCCTCCCCCTCTCTTCGGACCTCGGATAATCCTATGATATTTCAGCGAAACTTGTCTATCTCTTCTTCCAGCTCCAGGATCTTCTAATTAGTAGTCAGGGTGCGTGCGTTATAAGTTGCCAAGTCGGGTCGTCGTAGGTGGCAACTGAACTTCCACCGGAGATTCTTAGCACCCCCTGCCCTGCCGTTACCATGGTTGCCACCGTAACCAGGAATAGCGGGGCCGTCGGTTACTGGGGGCCGTCTTTTCGTTACTATCATGGAGGGTTGCCACATTTGGCGAGCGAGTTGGCAACCGCAGTTTTTTTATTGTTGTTAAAGATGCTGCTGCCCATCCTCTGCCTCTGTTTCCCTCTGTCACCTCTTACGACACCCAAGGTAAGATATGGGGTAGTGAGTATTCTTACCCGCCACTACACGGGGACGTTAAAAATATACGTTCATTTTAAAGTATAAATATATTATAAAAAATCATAAAATTATTTTTTTATTAACTGACGACAAAGTAGTTAAATTTTAATTAAGCTACTTTGTCAGCATTAATAAAGGAATCACTTTATCGGATTACTCACTAACGATATATATCATATGCTTCGAAGTACATTAATAGGTCAGTGAATTCCTGGGGCGCGTTTAAGTGTTCATACTTGGTAACTTGGCAGACTGTGTGGCGATCGGAAAGAATGTCGCTTACTCCATTAGCAGACTTAAAGGCTCCGGGTTGCTTCTTGTTATACTTATTAAAATGATCTTAAAAATAAAAACTGTAGCTGCCAACCCGCCTGTCAAGTGTGGTAACTATTCTAATGTCTACTTAAATATTTGGGTGAAGTATTGGTGTCCATTTAAGTGCATTGACTTATTCATCTTTCTTTGTATATGTGTATACATTTACATATTATATATACTAAATACAGTGCACATAATGTGTAAATGTAATTTTTACTCGCTATTAATAAAGGTCTAATAAATGTAGGAGGTATAAAAGTCTCAAACAAGGAAACTACTACGTCGTCATCCACCTGATGCTAGATTGCTATTGTAGCGCTTGCGCAAGCAACTTGTATCGGTATACTAATATGAAATGCTAAACAGCCTGTAATACTGGTTGTACATGTATGTACATACACTTCTACCCAGAGCTCAATATTGTATTTATTATTACTTAGTGGTAAAATAGTTCAGATGGGGTGTTCCGTGACAGACTGCTATTATAACTTAACATTATTAATTTTCTGGTTAAATGCTCCAGGAATGCTTGTGTATGAAGTGATTCATGACAGTAGTTGAATGGCATAATCCAACAGTATTCGAGTTTGCGATCTGCATTGTGGCTACGGACACTTATCGTGACTCTGAGTCACCTGCATCCGTGAATCCCTGCATATCTCATCAGATTTTCAATATATTTAGTGAAAAGCCAATCAATTGTGTTTTCACTAATTACTTAAGAAAAAAAATATCAAAATCATTATCAGAGTCAATAATATACCTTCGTCAAAGGCAGTACAAACCCCAATTTCTTCATTCACCGACAAAACGCACCATTAATCAATCAATCCTTATAGTTGAGGGTCGATTACTACTTTTGCTGGTATGACTAATGAAAATCAAAAATATACAACCTTCACCAATAAAGGCTAATTAACTGTTTATGTTACATCTAGTTCTAGTCTTCTAGCTAAAAAATTCTAGCTGCAAACCTACTACTAATGTTTTGAATGAAAAATAAGACCTTTTGTTACATAATTAAACTGAAGGAATTGTATCCTTTCTTTTTTAAAATTTAGACTTTTTATCAGCCCATAAAAGTCCATTTTTTGTTTATTTAAAAAGTTATAAACGAGCTGTTTGTTGTCCACTCGATGGTAAGTGAATGTAGTGTAGTATCCTCAGGTAAGAATCCAAATGCAGATGCCCAGTCACCCTGAGGACTTAGGTGGAATATCTCTACCAGGAAAAAGAGTCTTCGATTCTTGTCACTCATCATACGAAACACAACGATATTATGATGTTATTTCTTCTTGTATTCTAATCGAGTGTCCGGTTAAGCTGACCTCTTCCTCCTGCGACCAAAATATAGCTGCAGCGTTGCTCTACTTCGTATTAAATGCCAGTTCCAGGCATAGACCCCTCTCGATATAGAGAGGTCTTGTTCTTTACGCTTGGGATACTGATTGACGATCACAGTACCAGTTGTCCCGCACCTTTGACGAAGATATCCATCTCCGTTCTCTCGCTCTCATCACCTTACGCCTGAGGTAAACGAGATGGTTACTACCGCCATCTATCGAGATCCGTAAAGTTTTTCTAGCATTTCACATAGTAACCTCTTACGATATCCAGGTGATGGACACACATTATTGTTTCTATTATTGATCGATATTTAAGTAGTCTTTTTACACTTGTCTGATTTTAAGAAGCAATGTCTCTTATATCCTTTCGTGTTTTTACCCGTTCTCAGTAACATGATAGTTCTTTTTTCAATCATCATTTGACAATTTATTATAAAGAAAAATATATCTACAAAGCGTTATGAAATACCATTTAGTTCGAATTTCGAATATTCTACCTTCAGTTTTCAGTTGTCGACCACAAAATCATGAATATTCTCGGAGGTGGAGATAACAATCGTGAGCTATATATATATATATATATATATATAAAATATATCTTACGTAGTTTATCACTTATAGAACACACGAGTCCAGCTATATTCCGCCATTTGGCCTGAATTATCCATCACATCTTCTAACTTTTATATTAAATTACATAAACATGATCTAGTTATAATTGGAGTTCACATGATACAAAATCAAAAATTATAGTGATAAGTGAATTTGAATAATATTATATAAGTCAAGCCAATTTAGTTATTCTGAGTCATGTAAGAGTCAATTATTGACTTTCACATTTTTCTTCGAGATATTTTTTCAGATTGTATGTCTGCCCTATTACAAGAAATTGCTTCACAGTATTTTAAACTTATCTATATTGGAGCATCTCAAAATGTGTAATGGTAAATGGTTAGAAATTTGAGGGGCCATAGAAAATATACTGTTGTTACATTGGGCTGATTTGTTTGATGGAAAACATATTTTGCTATTATTACATTTACTGTATAGGTACTCAAATAAAGAAATATGCGTAATAACAAAAACGGCTACCTCATATATATAAAGGTATGGAAGTGTTAACAGTTTTAGACTAATAAAAATGGTTTACAACTATCCGTCTGTTTTAACTTCACAATAGCCCTTACACATCTCTTTTGGGCTCTAAATATCATTTCATTGTCTACAGAGTTACCCCAAAAGATGACACCAAGGGTCACACACACTACCCATCAGGTGGACTACATTTTCGTTTGTCACTTCAGGTTTATAAAAGTAACTCTATACCATAGGCACACATACCTCTGTGTCACATGTATAGATTTGGCATTCAATTTGCAGTTAACAATTTTATTGTTGCCGGCGGAGATCTAACTCTATTTTCTCGAGTACTATAATGTCTAAAGGTGAGTGCTTATCTCTAGAGCTACCAAGACTCTGCAAAATATTATTATTATATAATGTTATTTTATAATCAAAACAAATAACAACCATTCAGTTGAGTGAATACTGTAGAAATGCTTCTTCTTGAATTCGAATGATAGAACGAAAAATTGTATGTTAAGAGAAGTGTGGTTTTGAGTTTGAAGAAGGCCGGGATTGAGAAAGAAATGCATCGTTGGTTTTGACATGTAGAAATAATGAATTAGGAAAGAGAGAAAAGGCAAATTTATGCTGCAGTAGTGAGAGGGATTTTTATGGCTGTTAGACGGGAGATGAAGCTACATTCTTCAACAGATTTGACAGCATACAGGCAACTGAACAGACAGATCTCCAAATGCATGCGGCGGGATTTACGCAACTACAATACAGCTCGTATTGAAGAAGCGATCGAGCGGAACCAAGGCTCCAAAGTCTTTGCCAGAGATCTGTCTGCCAGAAAGAGCCAACTGTCAAAGCTGAAGACCGAATGTGGCAGCATCGTTTCCGGGGCACCTGAGATTTTGAGTGAGATTGAGAGGTTCTATGGGCAGCTGTACACGTCATCGTTGGAGCCACACGCAAGTGTGAGTAACGATCCAAGAGCGAGTCTTATCCGACATTATTCCGATGATATCCCGGACGTCAGTCTGAGCGAGATTAGAATGGCTCTCCAGCACCTTAAAAACGGCAAGGCCCCAGGCGAGGATGGAATTACAGCGGAGCTTCTGAAAGCGGGTGGAAAACCGGTACTTGAAGTCCTTCAGAAGCTCTTTAATTCCGTCCTCCATGGTGGCATTACACCGGAGGCGTGGAGCAGAAGTGCGGTGGTCTTGTTCTTCAAGAAAGGCGACAACGCTCTCTTGAAGAACTACAGACCGATTTCCCTTCTGAGCCGCGTCTACGTGCTGTTTTCGAGATTCATTACGAATCGTCTCGCGCGCAGACTTGACGACTTCCAGCCTCCCGAACAAGCCGGTTTCCGAAAAGGCTTTAGCACCATAGACCACATACATACCCTTCGGCAAATTGTACAGAAGTCCGAGGAGTACAATTTGCCACTATGTCTGGCGTATGTGGACTATGAGAAAGCCTTTGATTCCGTTGAAATTTGGGCGGTGCTGCAGTCCCTTCAGCGATGCCAAGTTGACTGTCGGTATATCGAAGTGTTGAAGTGCTTGTACAGTAGGGCTACGATGGCTATCCGAGTACAGAACCAGAGTACGAAACCTATCCAATTGCAGAGAGGTGTAAGACAGGGTGACGTCATATCCCCGAAACTCTTCACCGCTGCATTGGAAGATGTTTTCAAGCTTCTGGACTGGAAAGGATAAGGTATTAACATCAATGGCGAGTACATCACTCACCTTCGATTTGCCGAGGATATTGTCCTTATGGCAGAATCGCTGGAGGTCCTAAGCACTATGCTCAATGACCTCAATAGTGTTTCCCAACGGACGGGTCTTAAGATGAACATGGACAAAACAAAGATCATGTTTAATGTCCATGTCACACCTATGCCGGTAGTTGTTGGGAACATTAAGCTCAAAGTTGTTGACGAGTATGTTTACCTGGGACAAATAGTCCGACTAGGTAAGTCCAACTTCGACCGAGAGGTCAATCGACGGATTCAACTCGGTTGGGCAGCGTTCGGGAAATTACGGCACATCTTCTCGTCAGGTATACCTCAAAACTTGAAAACGAGACTGTACACCCAGTGCGTGTTGCCAGTGATGACATACGGAACTGAGACGTGGTCCTTCACTGCTGGCCGGATGAGGAAGCTCAAGGTCGCTCAGCGAGCTATGGAGAGGGCTATGCTCGGAGTTTCTCTGCGTGATAAACTCAGAAATGAGGATATCCGCAGTAGAACCAGAGTGACCGACATAGCCCAACGGATTAGTAAGCTGAAGTGGCAATGGGCCGGCCATATAGCTCGAAGAACCGACAACCGATGGGGAAGAAAGGTTCTCGAGTGGCAGCCTCGTACCGGCAGGCGAAGTGTAGGGCGTCCCCCCACTAGATGGAGTGACGACCTGGTAAGATTTGCAGGAAGTCGATGGATGCAGGTGGCTCAGGACCGTGCTTTGTGGCATTCTTTGGGGGAGGCCTATGTTCAGCAGTGGACTTGTGAAGGGCTGTAATGATGAATGATGATAATGATGAGTGAGAGGGACCTGGAAGGACGTTTATCGAGCAAATTGGCGATATATTGAAGATGAGACAAGTTAACTATTGCCTTAACCGACGGGTGGTATGTATGCGTAGATATAATAAGAATGTAATAAAGATATAATTAGGATGGTGGTGAGAGCGGTGTGTCATAATCGAGTAAAAGTGAAGTCCGTAGTCTCTGCCCACACCTCTAAGTGACAGGTGAGAGAATTTATGTTTTGTTACTTCGTTATTTTATATTTCGAGTTTATGTTATATTCTTACTACTTTGTAGATACTAGCTTTGTCAAGCAAAAACACAATAGAGTGTTTGAGAACGTCGCAAAATAGGTTGTAGCCGTTCAAGTTATTTGCTTTATGTTTTCAATTTACTTTCTGGAAGCGAAATGTAGAAGAGAATAGTTATATTGCAAGTCTAGTTTCTTTTAAATTTCCTTTTCTTTACCGAGTCTAAACTAAGCATAGAAAACATAAAATTATAATATTAAACAAAATGTATCACGTTTATGGTTTCAAGATCCGCCAAATGAAAAGTGTTATAAATCAGTACTTAATAATGCAATTAACAGTTTCAAACGGAGATCAAACCCAGATTGCTTGTGTATTGTAGAATTTACGGCAAGCGTTTAACCCCTAAGCCTGGTAGGTCAGTTAACTTTAACACAAAAACGAATACGTGGCAGATGAAGACAAAAAATTGAGGAAATTAATATATTAAACTAGACCTTTCAATTTATTTACCAATATTTAATGTTCACAAACTTTATAAAACAAAGATTTTACAAAAAGAGTTTCAAAAAGGAATTCATGGATGATATAATCCCTGGAAATAAGGTGATCGCTACCCAGCTATTTCTAATAAGATTTGTATGTACAACATAACACGATTACATGAATGAAAATTGTACTTTTTTCTAAAAAAAAAAAATGTTTCTCGTTTTTTCCCAAATATAAGAATGAATTTAACTAAATATATCTTATAATCTTCTTTGAATATAAAAATACTATTTCTATTTCACGTCACCCATAGTAGGCCTGTTTGATGCTCCAATTTAAATATTTGCATTCGTATACCGCTGAATTGAAATTTAATAGGATATCCACTAGCTCATCGATCAAGGAAAATGTCGTTAGAAAAGATGCATTCACTACGACACCTATATGATCAAATATTTATAATAAAGCTGTGAAAATACGGAAGAAAAATTCTACCCGTATCTTATCGTATATTTGTTATTCAGATATTCAGTACCCAGTTAGAAATGTATCGTTACTTTTTTAATAAAACTGTAGTAACAAACGAGCTCACAGTCCACCTGATGGTAAGTGGCTACTGCAGTCCATGGACACGTGTAGCTAACTGCAAACAAAGAAGGCTACAGGTGCTTTGTTACCTCTGAGAACTAAGATAGAATGATTCATATACCGGTAATTAGACTGGGCCTCTATAGTTCTTCCCACTTTCTTCAACCTTCACACCAGAACACAGAAATGCAAGCACTACTATTTGGTGGCTTAAATACGTAAGTATAAAGGGTGGTACATACAGTGACGAACTTCTTTTTAATAAAGGAATCCTACCAACAACTTTAATTTAGTTACTACCAATGATCGTAACTTTGCCTTTGATTAAATGCCACTTCTTAGTTGTAACAAAAATTACGAAGTGAAGTTCTTAGGCCCTAGCCTCAATTCAGTTTTTATTATATGGAATTCAATAAAAAGAAATTTTCTTTCTGCACTACACCATACCAAAAGTAACCACACAAGGGAGCCATTTATATCCACTGCACCACAAACACATATTTATATCAACGCATGAAGTATATATTTTGGAAATGCTTAAAGAAACATACAAATACTGTGAAAATAAGAGTTAATAATGTTAGCTAAGTCTAACGAGAAAGCTTTACCTACAGCAGCCCCGTGGGTTCCTAAAATTGTGATAGTGAAGTTTTTAAATGTCGTTTACCACAGACTAGTGATCATAAAACGAAAGGAAACGATTAAAAGAGATTACTTTAATTTTTTAAATAAAATTATACTGACATACTTACGTTGTTGAGGACACAGATGGAATGCTTCACAGACTGCATTATACTGACACTCTCAACTCTTCAACCCCGAACACAGCAGTGCACGCAAAGCTATTTTGGCATCAGAATAGGTAAAAGAGTGGTAACTACATACTGCCCAGCCCTGGGCAGCATAGAAGATCTACTACGTAGTAATATTTTAATACGACAATCTTTTCATCAGAATATTTTCAAGTTATGTGACTAGTATGTTTGAACAGTAATTTCATACTAAATCACCTATCATTTACTGGCTATGAAGAAGAAAGGCGTCTCGTCTTCGTTTTCTTTTACGAGCCGTATTGCAGTAAATGAAGTGCATGAAAACCCCTTTTCTGAAACAAAATACCAGTTCAATTATTTACGAACCGTTGAAGATATTTTTTTACAATTTACGTCATCCTAAGTTGCTAAATGAATATTTTGTAATATAGACTGGATATGGACTGAACTGGAGAAACGGTTCTTGAATAAAGAAACCTGGCATTAATCGTTTGTTGGCTTAGGATGCGTCATTGCTTAAGATGATTAAGGTGTTCTTATTCTCGCTCGTCACTGTAATAAAAAGCCCTTATTTAGAATGCAACGTGGATAGACACTTTGGTGGCCTCTCGTCCTTCAGAGGTAATTTTATAGCCGGCATCAGAGACAGCTGGACTTATTATGTAACAAAAATATGACTCTTTGCGATATAATTTGTTGTAGAGCACATTGCCGCTGATGGCGAGAGGGCTGGTTCTTTCCACGTCCAAAAGCTAATTTTATTTATTTAAAATATGTTGCCATTCAGCGATTGATTATAGCCATCGTTTTAGTACTATACCACGATAAAAAGAAATGTGTGATAATTTTTTTTTAATCAAATATTGTATATTAGAATTTAATACCTGTGGGTTCGGAAAAGAAATCTCTGTCCTGGGAAGAACCAGCAAGAAACTCAGTGGGCCTTTTTTATTTTACGGTCGGTCATTAAATATTATTTTTTAGTATAGGGTGACAAACGAGCACACAGTCCACCTGATGGTAAGTGGTTGCTGTGGCCCATAGACATCTACATTTATCCTCGTTTGCGTATCAAAATGCAGATGCGTTGCCAACCGTGAGGACTAAGATGGAATGCCTCAAGTCCAGTAAAAGGGTCTCCGGTTCTCTACACTCACCATACGAAACACAGCAGTGTTAAGCTGCTATTTGACTCTGATATTCTGTGAGACCGTGGTCCTTCCCCGGCCGAGCCGACCCATTCGTGCTACAACTATACTACTAATATAGCTGCAGCATTGCTCTACCACGTATAAATTAATATTATACTATTTTATTATATATATACATTAGTATATTTTATTATACTAGTACATATTATTTGTTCAGTAACCACTCCAAGATTTTATCATTGTGACAAACAATAATGTTTATTTTAGAAAAAAATATTTTCTATTTTATTTAACTCAGATATTTATAAAAATAATTTCCGAAACTTACAAATATATTGTTAAAGGCTCCCTTGGGAGATTCAGGGCCTAAGTGTAATCTTAACAACATCTAATCGTAACTTTGACATTTCATTAGGGTGAGATGGCAGAAGTGTGCGAGAGGTAACGAGCAATATTTTTTTATAAGTTGTAACATAAAAATCGTTATTTGCCCATGCTACGATGGAGATAGAAAATTAAGGGTTGGGGTTTTTTACCTACTTTCGTAATTTCTTTCACCGTTTTTTTCGCTCGAATTTTAAAAGATTACTGTCCATTAAGCAATTAAGTAATATTTTATATAAACCAGTTATTTCAATATTACAGAAAGAGACTCCAATTTTATTTATATGTATAGGCGTATGTATAGATAACAAATACATGGTTGTTCGGAAAACGCACGAACAGATTCAAAGTGGACGCCCAATTGCAATATACGGGCATCTGATGGGCACAGGCGGACGCCAAATAATATTATACTGTGTTCTATTCAATCCCACATCCCCTGCAAACTTAAAGAGAGTTTTGAGTTTCCCGGTGACACTCACTATCGCCCTCTTCGCTCTGAGAAAACCTGCAACTTAAAAATTCTGTCCCATAATAAAGCCTTTCTGTCTAAATTCTATTCTACTGAAGCTTTTCGGCCCTGGAACTCCTAACCGCCACACATTAGATGCGCAATCGATTGAACATTTTGGAAACTTCTAAAAGCGCACTTTTATCCCCCTTAAATATGAATATGTTATTCCTTTATCTCTCTGAACACACGTCGCTTATTAAAATAGTTATCTATTTTTTTTTTCTTGAGTTAAGACTTTTATTTCACTTGCTTGTTTACCACTATATGCTTTTGTAGTATTTCTATATTTTTTTAAATGAAATGTATTTATTTGTTAAATTATGTATGTATTTATTGAATATATAATTATATGTATGTTGTATCTATTTGAAAATAACTTGCGTACACCCTTACCCTTTCTCGCAGGTTATTATTACCTCTGCTATTTAGTTGCCAGGTAGAGATCGCTTGGATAAGGCCGCCAATTGTACCTTCATTTTTTTAATTTGTAATTTTTTTTCTCATTTATCAGTCCTACATTCATTTATTTCATAATATACAAGAATGGAGTCTAATTCATTATAATGTACATTTACACATTACTCAGTGTGACAAAATTCGAAATCAGATATCCACTTATTATTGCATTTTCTGTATTTTTTAACAAATTATAAGCATAAAGTTTAGTAAAATAAAACTAAATCTTTTTTTAACACAAACGTCTTCGTGGTGCAGTGGCTTAGCGTGTATAAGTTGCAGCGCTAAGGACCGCTGGCTCGAATTCCACACGGGATAATCTACAAATATTTTTTGTGGTTTTGGATATTTGTCGTAATAAAAAAATACCCACGATACAAAAGAAAATTCTAGTGTGAAGTAACGTTATAAAAAAAGAAGAGAAAAGAAAGAATACCAAAATAATGATTTAATGAAAGTTCGTTTCAATTTTGGCATGACTCTGATTGTCGCGTAGTAAATCAATAGGAAATATTAAATATCACCTATCAATAGTACCTTGTCGCAAAAACTGTTTGATAATTAAAAGGAATCTAAACTTAAGGAATACAGTCTCTTGTAGCGTAGCATCGTCGTCATCGCAAAGATATCAATGAAATTTAATGGGAAATCGAGCGAAGTATTATAAAAAAAAATATAATCTTATTTTATAAACAAAACTGAGACGTTGACTTTTGACAACTTGACAAGAAGAATGTATAATAAATCTAATATAATAAAAGAATCTATATAAGTTAAAGATATAGCATATATACGTCTCACTGCTGGGCACAGGCCTCCCCTCATTTCTGAGAGAGTTTTAGGGCAAGGAAGTCGCGCTGCTCCAATATGTGTTGGTGAACTTCACAAGTCTTCGAAAGATGTTTTATTCTTATTTCTGAGACATGCAAGTTTCCTCACTATGTTTTCCTTCACATTTAGCACGTGAAAAGTTAGCTCTTAAATCTTGCATTTAACAATTTTATTGGTGCCGGCGTGGATCAAGCCCAGGTTGCTCATGTATCGACATTTACAGCGACGCTTATCATCTGAGCTACCACGGCTTTACATCCATATACCTACGCATACATGTTCGTCGGCTAAGGGTATTCTTAATCTGGTCCATATTCAATACAACGCTAATTTAGTCAATAAACTTTCGTTTAGGGCGTCCCTTTCCGACTCTACCGTTCACTTGTTATGAGAATTATGTTGTTATATATGTCAATTAATTTAATTCATTTTTAAAATAATTTATAAATGCAGTCTTATTTTAAAGATCTCTAAATAGAAAAATATGGCTTGTACATGAGCAATTGTACCGTACGAGATTCGTACCTGCAGGCTCGTAGTATCGGGAAATAACGCTCAATCGTTATGCTGCTGCGCCATAAAAATTATTATTGTACTTAATAAGGTAATTACTTTAATATTACTCAATAGTTTCAAAAACCAATACTTATGACATAAATATAAAGTAATTACTCGTGCCCTATATGTGCCTTTATCTTCATATTCAAAATCCTACCGATAACAGTAAATTATAAAAGCTTTTAGGAGTCCACGCTATATCACAAAATAAAAGGACACCAAAAGCCTCATCAATAAAACAGACAGGGTGTAACTTTATTACGCCCGTCATAGTGATAATTTACTCTTGTGAATTCTCTTTCATTAGATATTCAGAATTATGCTCGATGCTGTAATAAAATATTCTACAAGTCCAGCGTCCCTTTGAGTTTTAATTAAATGGAAAATTTTTGCTTCACTGGAAAATCACAGAGTAAATTAAACATAGCCGCTTGGGATATGGCGCTAAGCATTTCCCGAGTCAGAACTTATCCATGAGAAAGGTAAATTGTCTCGGAATGAAAATGTATTATTATCTATTATTTACATTTTACTCTTTACATTAATTTATTTACTTAAAGTTAATTTAGTTTTAACAAAATAATGATGAGTTTCATGGTCTTCTATCAATTTACGGGATAATGTTTATTTGAGATATTTTATATTGATCGGCACCATATAATAGATGTAAATATTTTTTTACGTTCTAGTAGACTATAAAATTTCATAAATGCAGTTCTATAGTGATGAATACAGTATACATCATTATAGAACTGCATTTATGAAATTATAAAATTTAGTATACAGTATACTATACATGGAATAAAACTAATGTTACGTATTTTATCACGTTTAATTTTAACTTCTTTACGTGGGGTTTTTCTACGCATCTTTGGATGAAAGTTCCATAAAAACCCGCTTAAAAGAACACATCGTTGATGTGAAACACCGACGCTCCGGGAAGTCTAAAGTATGTCAACATGTTTAGTATCGTCCCAACCATTATATCGGATCTGATATACAACAAATCCTTGCAATAGAAAACCAATTCCTACCAATGATGATTCGCGAGCCTTTTGAAATTAAAAAACATCCTAATTTTAAAATGGAAGATGGCTGAGTGCTATCATCTGCTAAGGACCCTATCTATACAAATAAATAAAATTGAAGTGTCTGTTTGTAATGTCAAAATAACAGCTTTTTACTAAATGTATATGAAAGTATATACGGTAGGTACTTATAACAAAAACACAATTTATAAAAAAAATTCTGTCTGTTTGTTCCGACTAATCTCCGAAACGGCTGGACCTGGCAGATAGCTGATGTTATAGGAAGTAACTTAGGCTACTTATATTTTAGAAAAACGATTAAGGTTCCGCGCAACATAATTAAAATCCTAAATTACACGCGGGTGAAGTCGCGGGGAACAGCTAGTAATTAATAAAATTAAATTCAAACCCAAGCATAATATTATTGCATTTATTGTATTCATTTATATTTTTATTCTATTCTATTCTAAATATGATATCAGGTCGTCAAACACCTTAGTCCTCCTGTGACCATGGGTACTGTAAAGTGCCCAAAACATCGGGAATTAAAGAAGTTTGAATTAAACGCGCTAAAATCCTTAAAATTAGTTTCTTTGCTTATAATTTTTATTCACAGTGAACGTGGGAATCACTACACTCATGAACGGGAGTAAAAAAATGTTCGTCTTGTTGTGGCGGTGAAAGAGAATCCGCCACCTCATAATATCGTCCTGTCGTAAAAGGCGACATAGGAAAACAAACAGGAGCATCATTTTCCTGACAACAGATGTACCTAAATAATAATATCTGCGGTTGCCAACCCGCCTACCAAACGTGGCAACTATAGCAAATATCCAGCTACTTGACAATTTATGGGGGAGGCCTATGTTCATTTCAGTGGACTTTTGATAGACTGACGATAATGAGTTCTACTCATTTTTGCAACCCTTAATATTTACGGTGGAGTGAAAACAAAAAGTAACATACTCGAAAATATGAATGAAATAAATACTGCATATACTATTGCCCCATGAAAAGTAAAAAAGTAGCAGCTTACTTTTTGGCCAAAATTCTTAGCTGCGCAATTCCAACGCGGGATGTCCTTCCCGCGTTGGAATTGCGCAAAAAAACTTCTGTTTTCCTTTCCCGTCAAAAATGTAGTAAATTGACATTCCAAATTGCAATTCAAATATATGCTAAAATATATAATAATGCTTACGTACCATGAAATTTAAGTTTTAATCAGTTTGATTACCGCCATTGACAAGTAAAATAAAATGAACCTTTGTTTAAGTAAAACCGGCTTTCTTTAATTAGTAAGTAAGTATTTTTCCGCAATAGCCTGTTCATTTACATATAGGTATTCATATGAGCTATGAAACCAGGACTATCAAATATAATGTGATTGAAAATACGAAAGCTATTTTAATTTAAAAACTCATTTATAAGTATCGTTAAAGGTAAAAAAAGTAAAGTAGCAGCTAATATACATCTCACTAATGTCCACAGGGCTCATCATTACCTATAGTGTTTTGTGGGCAGAAAAATAGAATATACTGCAATGCTTTAATGCATATTAACTGTTTTACATCTCCACGACTACTTTAAATACTCAGACATCTAGGTTTCCCCACGAAGTTATTCGTTACCACTTTAACGGACACGTGTTAAGTCAGCACGTAAAGTTTTCTATAAGAGTTTTGCTCCCGTGCTACGATGAAATCTCACGGCGAGAGCTACACGGCCCTCGTATTTGTTTAAATACAATTTCTAAAAACTGAAACTAAGCTTGTGTATGATTGCTGACCACATCTACCTAGTAATTACCCTTCCAACGATGCCACGAACAAATTTTCAATTATTTACATCGTAATTCAGTAACATTCTATTATTTAATGAGGTCTAATAATCTTCCACTCACCAGATGTCGCTAGTTGTGACTGAGGTAAAGTTTTTGGTCACCTAGTGTCAGTTAATTGAGAAATTAGTTTTAAATAATAGTTTAACATTATCTAGAGTATTATATTAATATACAACACTGACTCAGTGGTTTGATTTTTAATTTTTTGCACTTTATAACTCTTTTTTTATTTTTTCTACTGTAAGTTATATTTATAGTTTGGTTTATTCATTTCTAATGTAATTAATATAAAAAAATGTTGTCAAGCTATATCATGAGATGGTCAACAAACAGTGCTAAATATCATTAAATGACCACACCATTTCACGAAATGATAGACTACTTTATGATAGGTATATGATCAATTCTACGATCTGGTCAAGACATATATAAAAATATGTTTAATAAAGCTATAAAGATAATGAAAATTTTGCAATAATTGCAAACAGAGCAGTTTTTATCAGTTTACATATAGATTAGTATAATTGAAATAAAAATCTTATCAATTTTCATATTTTTGATAGGTGTCACTATTATCTATTGACATTATTACTTTTAAACTAAAATAGCAAAAATACTAAAAAACTAAACGTTATAATTTTTAAATAATTTTAAAAATCTTATTATTTAAACATATACATCTTTTTATTTATATTATTTAATTTATTAGTAACTGAAGGCAAAATATACTAATTTTTCTATTTGATGATAGATGGCGCTATTTTGATAACTACATCAGTGTATTTTACCAAGTTTATAACTATATTTTAAACTTTATTTATAAATATGGTATATGGTATTAATCATATTTGATTTATAAATATTTGAAAAACACCCCTAACTAATACAATATAATAGAAAATTAACATTTAAAGGAAGGAAAATACTTAACCTTCTTTTTTTGAAGTTCCGTAATCGGATAAAAAGTAGCCTATAAGCTGCTCCGGGTTACTAACTACCTACATACAAAATTTTATGTAAATCGGTCCAGTGATTTTTGCGTGAATCCGGAATACACAGACAGACAGACAGACAAAAATTCTAAAAACCACTGATTTGGCTTGAGAACCCTTTATTTAGTCCCCTGGACTTGTTTTTTTCAAGAATAGAATTACAGACACGACTTTTCTACAGATATTATATATATATATAGATAGATAGATATTATATATATATATTATATATATATATATATATATATATATATATATATATATATATATATATATATATATATATATAATATCTATCTACATACCAAAAAATATGGAGAATTTAAAAATATATATAAAAAAGTCAAATTGAACTACAACGACTATTATCGCAATCCAATTGTTTTCCCATAGTATGGAGGAGACCAATATACTGCTATACTGCTCGTCCCTAAAGACTAACATGGAATGTCTCATAACCAAAAAAGAGATACGGTAAAAATAAGCTGTTAAATAGAAACATAGCTGTTATTTTAAGCTGGTATTATATAAAAACGTAGTCCTGCCCCTTTCGAGCCAAGCCATTGATACCGCAACCTTTATATAGTTGTAGCGTGGATCTACCACGTTTAAGAAGATATAAGACACTTCAGTTCCTACGATATTTACGGATAGAGATAGGATGATGGTTTTTCATGACGCTACCAAGTGCACATGTTGTATAAAATATATATAAAATCCATATTTATGATAGATTCATAACTTTCATTCTTCTAATAATAATGTATGTTCGTCACCCTATACCACACGTTCACCCTACTCCACATCGCAGAGAAAGATATATTGCCTTTTTATTCCATTATGCTTCGAATACCAAGATTCATTTTTCATTTGCATAACAAACCGATACCTGAGCACACGAACCGTAACCGCAATATATTTCTTATAATATATGATTTTTGCTTTAGTACAATATTTTATGGGAGACAGTTTTTGTAATATCATCCGAGCACAATTTTAATTTTGTGTTCTTTATTTTACAAATTACTATGAAATATATAAATCTCATAAGAAAATCATTTGTAGAGTTACGCTGCAGCTGTGAAATGTATTGATATCAACATCGGTAAGCTTGACAAAGCAGATGTAGTATCGCAGTCGTATCAAACAATCAGGCAGCGCGTAAATCTTTTGATTTGATCGTGAAATCTTTTATTCGGCGTGTTATATATACAACACTTTGTTGTTTCTAACAATTTACTTGAAATATATTATGACACTCATGAGGAAAAAAAACATTTACATATGCAGATATAGCTGCATATATCGATATCGACATAGGTAGTACTTCGACATGGTATCGATATATTACATCGCTCTCATAGCTTCCATTCAAACCTTTATTTACTGCGCATTCTATTGTGGTATCACAGCAAAGCAATATTGCCGCATTATTACGTGTAACTTCGACTTAGTCTGTCACGATATGCACGAAAAGAGATTCGAACCTAGATTTCGTTACACTGCCACCACATGAAGATTGCACAGCAACTCGAAGTTCATAATTTAAAAAATAATTAAATTTTAATAAAATTAATAAATTATTGTGAAGTTTTGTTAATTTGACATAGAGTCTTGCCTGGTCGGCCGTGCTATGATTTCATTATATTAAAAAGGCTAGCACGGCCGACCAGTTAATAACTTATTGTTGCAATATTTGAATCAGTTTATTTTCTGGAACTTCGTGTATTTTTAAAGGTTACCCCACACTAAGGCATTCTCCTGTATCATTGAGGAAATGCCTTGAATGAAATGTATCTCTTTTATCGCTGAGGCGTTATATGTAAGTAAATTACATAATATGTCCATGTCCACGAACATTCTTGTTTAATCATCCAGTACAAACATTTGTTTTGAACGGTATTGGAAATGTGGCGCCGCAATGCTGCACACAAATGCTTAGCCACCACCCTACTAAGCAGGTATTATGCGCTACGCTTTAGAGTTACAGATTTTGTTTTACAAAAAGTATGTAGTTATTGTGTGACAAGATTTTTTAAATATAGTCATGCCTCATCCTAAAGTTATTATAAATGTAATAAATACTTGGGTAATTCTTTTAGTATAAAATATTTTGTACAAAGTTAAGACGTCATATTACATGTGAGTCAGAAAAAATACGATCCTACATATCTCAAGAAACTAGAAGTGTTTGCAGTCTCGCGTTTAATCTTGAGCATACGACATATTAAGCTGTTAAATCTAACTAGTGTGTTACATTCTCGCAGTGAAATTGGACTTTAATTAATTAGTTTACTTAATAAAGTAAGAGGTTTTGAACATAATAAGCTGTAATTAAAGTTTGAAATTTAGTTATATGAAATAGTGAAAATTATAAAAAATATAAGCAAAATTCTTTGTTTGTTCTATAAATTTGCTTAAGGTATTTTATTGATTAGATAAGATAGAGCCACACCCTAAGTTCTTCCCGAGGCAGTTCTTACCAATAAAAATAACACCTACATCTCTTGATCTGTCGACATTATTAAATTCGGCATTGTATTTTTTTTTTCATAATTATAAACAATACCATAGTCAAATGTACCATACATAGAAAAACTATTACTGAAACGAACTTGTTAATTTAAATTTATGTTTTGACAGATATTAAGCTTTATTAACGTCTGTACTCTTAAATTAGACATCATTTTTTTCTCTCTCTTCACTAAATGTCAATAGAAAAAGAGTACTTAATCAAGCGACAATCAAGGATTATAAGTAAGGCCGCTGTGACAATGCGACATAATATCATATCGCAAGGCGGATACATCGCATCTTCGGTAACGCGTCGCATTATAAAATCATCACACATCGACCGTAGTGACACAACATTACCCTTGTCGAGGTCTTATCGATATCGATATCATGTCCATCTTCCACTTGTTGATATTATTGAGTTCGACATGCAGCACTTTTATCACTTTGTAAAAATAACAGCATCATTCAATGTTGAGTCTGCGGTATTTTACCAATTTTCAGGTATCTGGGAATCATTCCGTGAGTAGAGAGCCATGTTAGCCGAAATGATTTTCACTTCATGACTGTTTTAAATAAAACTAGTTTTTACGGATTTTATCTCGTATATTATCTTTTATCACATTTCTGACGTTTCGAGCATTTTACAGCACCCATGGTCAAGTCTCCTCGACTGAGATGTTGACGTCCCAATGTCATAGTCATTCACGGCTATCTCTAGATAAAAAAATTCCGATCTACGTAGTATGAACTTATAGTATCTTGAATTCTTGCAGTTGTATACTTCGGTTAGGATTTAATTTGAAGGAAAGGTCATGGAGGAAACCTGCTTTTCTAATATTGTTAATATTTTAAGAATAGGTTTGTATAAGAAAAGTTAGTAATCGAAGAACAAATTATTTCACAAAATCATGTATAAGAGAACTTACGCTAGCGGTATTACTCGTAATTAATATTTTTATTCAATTAATTTCCCAAAATGTTTATCTTTTGTTTTTGTTTGCTTTTCATTAAAAACAGATGTAGCGCTAAATTAATATTGTCCTCTAGACCGGATATCTGTCACGGCGTACAGTCTTAATGGAGACTAGTCATCCATGCAGGTCAGGATTATAGTGCCCGAAAGTATACACGAGCACAGGTGCACTCTCTATTCCCTACTACTATGGGTCGATAATCCGACACGACCAGAGAGAGATTAGACGCAGTATCAACGGCTTTACATGATTTCCGAGTCAAGGGGGTGATACACCGCTAACATCCTGAATCCGAGCTGCTAATGAATAATCCCTCAACATTAAAAACCCAATAACTGATTTTTGGCCTGAATTCTAACCCAACTTTTAAGACTATGTTATCCATTTTAAAGAACCGAACCAACCTTTATAAACAAACGTTGTCGAACAATAGTCAACCTTGCACTTACCACAGAAGGAGCAGCTAAACTAATCACGGGGTGGCGGTGTTGAGAGTGGCGTCATACTTAGACCATAGATGGATCTGTTTTGTACTACAGGTCGATATCACCGCTACACCGCTATGGAGAAATCCCCGCAAGACAAATAAAACAAAATACCTTTTAAAGACTAACGTCTTCACTCGCGGGTTTTGATGGGATCAACGTTATACACCTACTACAAACACTACATAGCTGTTACACATCTGTCAGAAAACTACCATGAAGCATGTCTAGATATCACGCCTCCAAGGCTTGTGGTGGGGTAAATAACTAGACAGGAAAAGCAAAAATGTAAGAAAAGCTAAAAATAGGGCCATCAATACCACAATAGATGAACACTGACTACTATACAAGAAAGTGTACAAATTAAATCAAACCTATTAATTGATTACATTGCTGTTTGAATTATTTCCACCATCGCTAGAATTTTCCCAGAGTGTAGTCGATATCAGTTAAGACACATCAATTCTTACCATTTAGCAGGGCAGTAGTACACATCAAAGAGTTGAACACAGACATCATTTTATTCGTATTCTTCTCAGAACACCCTTTCATTTGATATCTATGTCATGGGGTGCATAGAAAATAACTAGCCCGCCATCTTGAGCGGTCCACCATAGTGTATTTAAATGACGTCACGTGTATGCAAAATTTCAGTTCAATCGCTTGAGGATAACTGCTTTAAAATTCAGTTGTAAGATTTGACCCTAACAAACATACATTGCAAGTTAAATAAAATATTTTAAAAATGTATCAGGTATCAACTTCGACAGGATGGCGTAAGTTCTGTGGTAACATAGAAATCTGTGAACAACAAGTGAATTAGAAAAAACTTAGCTAAACAGAACACACCGGGATCCATCTCTTTAAAGATACCCGACGGAAACTACTTAACATCGCCGGATGAAACTCAACGCATCCTAATTGAAACACACTTTTAAGGTTGCTGTGTAACTCAGGGGAGAACCGGTATGAAGATGTAGTGATAACAACAACTGAACACTGAATTTAGCACAGAGAGTGCTAACATTGGATAAAGTTCATTAGACTATTCACAGTTTCCTTGCTTTTAAGGCGGCAGGACCTGACGGCATTTTCCCGGTACTCCTTCAGGGGGGAGGGGGCTAAAGACCTTATAGTCAGACTATTGCCTTAATGAGAGCATGTCTGGCTTTCTTATGCATAATATGTTCCTAGGGGATGGATGAAAGATGATGAAGTGGGTGTGTGAATGGGATTTAAGAGGGTTGGATCTAATGAGCATGTCGCTACACGATAAGCAACATTCCTACAGTTTAGGTAAATCGACAGAATCGGCACTTCACCACGCAATAACAAGGATTGAAGGGGCTATCCAAAACAAAGAAATATGTGTAGGATCCTTAATAGATATATATATATATATATATATATATATATATATATATATATATATATATATACTTTTTCTGCCACCAGGGCGGCGCCACTATATTTTATATTAATAACATTAGAAATAAATAAACAAAAGCACAGATATTCATAAAAGTAGAAAAATAAAAAAGTGCAAAAAATTAAATAGGAAACCACTGACTCTAGAAACTGATAAACTTTTATTAAGAAACAACTTCTCAATTAAATTACATTGTGTAACAACAAGACTTTACCTCAGTGTCAACTGGCGACATCTGGTGAGCAGAAAATTATTAGCCCTCGTTAACTGCTTAGTAAACATGCTCAGTACACGAAGAAAGAAAAGGTTCTATAACAAATGAAGGTGCAAGATCTGAAACATTTTCTTGGAAAACCTCAATATCCACATATGTACACCGCTGGATACCCACAACATAGTTGTTTAGGCAGAATGTGTGAGTATCATCCAAGTGGTCATTGCAGTAGATGCCAAGAAGGTAAAATACTTCTCCATCAGAATACTGTCCGACAAGATGGCGGTACTACAAGCTCTGAGTTGCAATGTGGTGAACTCGGGACTAATATATGAATGGCATCAACGACTAAATGAGATACGTAAACATAACAATGTGACTTTTCAATGGATTTAGCTACACAGTGGATCCAGGGGCAACGACGCAGCAGACAAACTGGCCAGAAGAGGATCGGCGCATACCGATCCCCTTTGGTAGCGTTCGTTGACTGGTACGTAAAAACTTTACTAATCAACATGCTCAGCTGTGGAAATATCTAGTGGACTGTAGGCCCTGCCAAAAATAAACAATCGTTTAACCAAGGTCTTAATGAGATTGAACTAGTTCAGGATAGCAACAAGTGCTATTACAGGACATGGCTTTTTTAACAAACATTCATTTACTATAGCTCCCTGTGCAGGATATGTATGTGGGAGGAAAAAACGGCAGACCACATGTTGCTGTCCGGAGGTCACTGTATACAAAGCTAAACATCTTGACACGTCGAAATAACGTCCCGAAGTTGCCCGCAAGATCAAAGGACTGAATAATTATAATATTCCTGTCCACATACAAAATACGCGCCTAAACGTTGAGTTGCGGAAAATAGCCCGTCGTAAACTAAACCAAACGACCACTATTTCAACGAGGTAGTTAGCGGTATATTACGCACCAAACTAACAGTCTCTTTTAGTCCGCCAGAAAAAAAACTTCAATAGAATGCCAACTTACATGCATTACGTGTTGTAATGTTCCATTTAAAGATAAAAAATTAAAGTTACGGTTTATATACATTCCACTGCTAGGCACAGCACTGTCATTCAGAGAAACGTTTTTAGGGCAAGAAAATGTCGGCCACGCTACTCCAAAATTCACATGTCTTCGAAATACTTTTTTCTTATTTTTCAGACATGCAGGTTTCCTCACGATGTTTTCTTTCATCGCCGAGCACATGGTAAGTCAGCACTTAAAATTGTAATTAAACATTTCATTAGTGCCAGCGGGGATCGAACCCGGGTTGTGTGTTCTATTTACGTACATAATTAGCACATCTGTGCCTGTCAGGGTTTGTATTACTCAATTAGTATACCTACCTTCATCATCATCATCATCATCATTACAGCCCTTCACAAGTCCACTGCTGAACATAGGCCTCCCCCAAGGAATGCCACAAAGCACGGTCCTGAGCCACCTGCATCCATCGACTTCCTTACCTAGTTTGAAGAGCACCTCCCGCCCTCCCTTAATTGCGCGCACTATCCCCGTCACCACTAATCCCAGCACCACTACTCCCAACACCACACTAGGAAAGACACACCACTGACGACAACACGACACGTGTTTCGCCTCTACTCGTATTGTCGTCAGTGGTGTGTCTTTCCTAGTGTGGTGGTTATCGTGCGGATGTACGCAAAGTAATTTTTTGACAACTTTAATTTTTATAAGCTATTCCAATTCAAACATAAATTGCTTTCTAACTTCCAGTTGTTGTCTTGTTTTGTAATGATTAAACGATTTTGTCTATTTATAAAAAGCATATACTAAAAAATAAAATATAATAACAACGTTCTTTCTTAGTTATTTTACGTAACATTTTTAAACGTAACATTTTTATAAGCTATTCCAATTCAAACATAAATTGCTTTCTAACTTCCAGTTGAATACAAACGTTGTTTCACTTTTGGAACGTAGAGCGTCTTTACACATTCACTTCTTTGTCTTGTGATTGTTTTATCAAAAAAAAGAACTTTTTTGAAGAGAGAATAAATTCTTTAACGCCTTGTTGTAATGGCATGAGAGAGAGAATCCGTTATCCTATTTCGTTTCATTTGTACCGTAAGAAGCGACGATGAAAAATACCTAAAGGTTTCATGGCTTCTTATAGATAATGTTGTAACCATCTCATATATTATGTGAAAAATATCTCTATAATATGTAGGAGTACCAATGCAACCCGCTTCACAATCGTGGCCAATACGGTATGCGTTTTAATAATAATAATAATAATAATTCTTTATTTCAGACATCAAAGATCCATAAGTTGTTAGTATGACTTATATTCGGTTAGTAATTGAGAACATTAAATAAATTAAATTAAATTAAATCAAAACTAAAATCAAATCTATACCCAAAATTAACTTACAATAAAATCAAAAATAAAAATAAAAATAAAAATAATAGTAATGTCAAAATAAAATAAAATTAAATACAATCAAACAAAAAATAAAATATCAAAATAAAATCAAAATAAAATATCAAAATAAAATAAAATTTTAGCGTCAAACAGTTAAACAATACATAAAATAATTAGCCAACTTACAATAATTAATTATTGACTACACTTTTTATTTTAATCTGTAATTATCTCTTTCTGTATATGGGTGACGTTTAATAATGGCGTATGGATAATCCATCTCGCGATTACGTCCCATGTTTATCGTAATTTACAATTAAAAAAAAAGTGAAGGACTTTGTCTTTGAAATCATGTCACTTGCATTCGACTTAAAAATAATCAAACGCGACGAGCACCAGTAACCAAGGCACGAGACGTCTGGTACTTTAATAGTCAATCCGCTGTCCAACTAACGATTAAAGCAATTCCTCGCTGCTACGGGAGAGATTCATATCCAGTAGTGGATTTTTACTTATAGAAGTTTAATTTTTTTAAGTTATTTCCACATACACACTACCATTACTGGTTTATAACCTAATGCGATAGTACATTCTAAAACTAATTAAAAAACAATTCCAAAAAACAAACAGAACTACTTATAACAAATACAAAACAAAGCAGCCCTTGTTAATTCATTCATAGTCCAGCAGAATAGGTTCACCCGATTCTCAATTGATTCAGAAGGCGTGTGGCGCGAGTAAGCGGTGCCTCCCGCAGCATGGTCGAGCGCGAGAGCAGCTCCGCCAGCAGCCGCGGCCGACGCCTCCGTTCCGCGTAGCGATCCGACACACAGCAGTATATTTTCCCGAACAACTCAGGGTTATTTACCTTGCCCCTTGACACGACTAAGATGACACTCGACGACAATGTTATTAACAGCTAGCGAATTACTCTGGGTTCGCACGGGTGATTTCTAAATCACGACAACAGTGCCGGGTCCAATTGTGAATTTATAAAATCCAGGGACAGAGTGGTTATTCAAATACAATCAAAAAAATTATCAAAAATCGGTCTAGCTGTTTTTACGTTTTTTTTTTATAGAAGAGGGAACGAGCATGCGGCTCACCTGATGGTAAGTGACTACCGCCGCCCATGAACAACCGCAACACCAGGGGAATTGCAGACGCGTTGCCGGCCTTTTAGAAAGGTGTAAGCTCTTTTCTTGAAGGTTCCTAAGTCGTATCGGTCCGGAAAATTCGCTGGTGGTAATTGATTCCACAAGGAAGTTGTGCGAGGGAGAAAACTTCTTCTAATTCGCACAGTGGTGGACCGCCAATCATCCAGATGGTATGGATGGTAACGTGAGTTTTGTCGCGATGTGCGATGGTGAAATTGAGCGGCTGGAATTAGTCCGAACAATTCCTCAGAGCACTCCACGTGATAGATGCGATAAAATACGCAAAGAGATGCAACATCTCTACGCAGTGCCAATGTATCGAGCAGATCAGAAAGAACTCGGTCGTCGACGATTCGAACCGCTCTGCGCTGGATGCGGTCAAGTGGAAGGAGCTGGCACTGGGGTGCCCCGGCCCAGAGATGAGAACAGTATTCCATGTGGGGCCGAACATACGCTTTGTAAAGTTGCAAGCGATTTTTTTCAATTGCAATTTATTTTCAAATAAGAAATAGTATGATTACTTTCGAATTAAATTTATCGAAATATACAAAAGTTTAACATAGCCGTAATGAGTTCCAAGATGTTGTGTTAAAGGGCTTGGCAACCAAGGCTTATTCACAGATAATGAATCTAAGATTCGATCATCTGACCGTCCATGGTAGTCGCAATTGTAGTTGCGAGTGCATTTGTTCACTTTAGATGCGAGTTTAAAAAAATATGAGTTAATAGACCGCACAGGCAGAATAGGTTTCTCGTACTAAGTTCCGAGTGGTTACAGATTTTTCTGCCAACTTCCAAAAAAGAGACGGTACTCAATTCGACTGTGTTTTTTTTTCTTTTTTTATGTGTGTTACCTCATAACTTTGTACTGGGTGAACCGATTTTGATGATTCTTTTTTTATATGAAAGCTGATAGTTCTCGTGTGATCCCATATGAATTTGATCAAGGTCAGACCAATTTTTGAATTATTCTTAAATAACTTATATTGAAGTCGGCTGTACAAAATTTTTAATTTTAAATTATTTCTCGTTTAAATTTTCTGATATTTCAAGAGCTTTGCATAACCCATCATGATCAGAGTCTATAAATAACTATCTTATAAATAAAATAACAGATTAATACTGTTGTATTGCGTATGTTGAGTGTGGAGAACCGGAGACTCTTATTACTGAAAATAAGGCATTCATCTTAGCCCTCAAGGGTGACAACACATCTGCATTTTCATTCTTAATTGAAGAAAGATCTATATGTCTATGGGCTACAGCATCCACTTACCTCTAGGTACACAATCCACCTGGATTGTCACCCATATTATATATAAAAAACTCAAACATCTTTGTCATCATACCGGCCATAGTTATTTTTCATAGAATAAATTATCTAATTGTGTAATTGTAAATGATTTAAGTTAGGTTACACCCTATAAATATCCTAATCGCGTGCTCAGACGTCCTTTCATTTCTTAGACTGTTTTAGGACAAGTGTGTGTCAAATGCGCCACCCCAAAGCTATTTGACGGTCTATACAGGTCTTCGAAATATTTTTTTTTTATTTCTCGGGCATGCTAATTTCCCCACGAAGTTTTCCTTCGCAACTGATCACATATAATCAGCACTTAAAGTTGTAATTAATAATTTCTTTATTGCCGGAATGGATGAAAACAAGATTGCTCGCTTACTGCGGACTGTGGACCCAGATACCTGAAAATTTGGTAAAATACCGCATACTCAACATAGAATGATGCTGTTATTTTAACAAAGAGTGAGAAGAGTGCCACATGTCGAACTTAATGATATCAACAAATTGAAGATGGACGCGATATCGATGTCGATAAGACCTCGACGAGGGTAACGTTGCGTCACTACGGCTGATGTAGAGTGCATATTATTAAGCAATGTAGACCTCAGAAAGGACGATGTGATCATTATCTGAGGCGACGCGATACAGAAGATACGCCTGGCAACATGATAATTTATGTCGCATTGTCACAACGGCCTTACTTATAATCCTTGATTGTCGCGTGATTAACATAAGTACTATCTTAAGTATATCACTATCTTTTTCTATTGACATTTAGTGAAGAGAGAGAAAACATTAAGCATTTAAATTGATGTGGAATTTAAGAGCACAGAAGTTAATAATGCTCAATATCTGTCAAAACATAAATTTACAATAACAAGTTCGTCTCGGTAATAATTTTTCTATGTATGGTACATTTGATTATGGTATTGTTTCAAATGATGAAAAAAATTCAATGCCGAGTTTAATAATGTCGACAAATAAAGCGATATACTTGGTATTGATATTAGAAAGAACTGCCTCGGGACGACCTTAGGGCGTGGCTTCCTTTATCTCAACAAATCAATGAAATACCGTAAACGATTTCATAGAACAAACAAAGGATTTTGCTTATATTTTTTGCAATTTCCAGTATTGAATATTAGTTTTTTTCACTCATCATTATCATCATCATTACAGCCCTTCACAAGTCCACTGCTGAACATAGGCCTCCCCCAAAGAATGCCACAAAACACGGTCCTGAGCCACCTGCATCCATCGACTTCCTGCATATCTTACCAGGTCGTCACTCCATCTAGTGGGGGGACGCCCTACACTTCGCCTGCCGGTACGAGGCTGCCACTCGAGAACCTTTCTTCCCCATCGGTTGTCGGTTCTTCGAGCTATATGGCCGGCCCATTGCCACTTCAGCTTACTAATCCGTTGGGCTATGTCGGTCACTCTAGTTCTACTGCGGATATCCTCATTTCTGAGTTTATCACGCAGAGAAACTCCGAGCATAGCCCTCTCCATAGCTCGCTGAGCGACCTTGAGCTTCCTCATCCGGCCAGCAGGGGCCAATTTTTTTCACTATATCAAACTTAAATTACTGTTTATTATATTCGAAATCTCTTACTTTATTAAGTAAACCTAATTAATTAAAGTTCAATTTCACTGCGAGAATGTTACATACTAGTTAAATTCAACAACTTAATATATCGTATGTTCAAGATTAAACGCGAAACTGGAAACACTTCTAAAGTTTCTTGAGATACGTAGGATCGTATTTTCTCTGGCTCACATCTAATATAACGTAAAAATATTTTATACTTAAAGAATTACCGAAGTATTTCATACATTTATTATAAGTTTGAGATGGGGCATGATTATATTACAAATCTTGTCACACAATAATTACATACTTTTTGTAAAACAAAATCTGTAACTTGCTTATTAGAGTAATGGCTAAGCATTTGTTTGCCACATTTCAAATCCCGTTCAAAACAAATGTTTGTACTGGATGCTTAAACAAGAATGTTCGTAGATATGGACATATTATGTAATTTACTTATATAAAACGCCTCAGTGATACAAGAGATACATTTCATTCAAGGCATATAACTTTTAAAAATACACGAAGTCCCACAAAATTAACTGATTCAAATATGCCAACAATAATTTATTAGATTTATTAAAGTTGATTTTTTTAAAGCACTTCGAGTTATTGAGTAGTATTTATGTGGTGGCAGGAGCAGAATGGAAGCTATGACAGCGATGCAATATATCGATACCACGTCGAAGTTTTACTTATGTCGATATCGATACATTATACAACTATATTGTGGCTCTACAAATGTTTTTTTTTTTCATGGGTGTTATACATATATTTTAAGTAAATTTCTAGAAACGAAGTGTTGTATATATAAGACGCCGAATAAAAGATCACGATCACTATAAAATTAAAAGATTTACGGGCTTCCCGATTGTTTGATACGACCGGTATGCAACATCTGCTTTGTCAAGCTTACCGATGTCGATATCAATACATTTCATAGCTGCGGCGTGATTCGACAAATGATTTTCTTATGAGATTTATAAATTTCATAGAAGCTTGTAAGATAAGAGAACACAAAATTAAAATATTACAAAAACTGTCTCCAATAAAATATTGTACTAAAGCAAATATCATATCTTATAATAAATATATTGCGGTTACGGTTCGTGCGCTCAGGTATCGGTTTGTTATGCAAATAAAAAATGAATCTTGGTATTCGAAGCATAATGGAATAAAAAGGCAATATATCTTTCTCTGCGATGTGGAGTAGGGTGAACGTGTGGTATAGGGTGACATACATACATATATTATTAGAAGATTGACAGTTATATATTTTAATCTATCATAAATATAATGGTTTGCCTCGAAAGGTGAAGAAACACGCTTTCATATAATACTAGCTTAAAATAACAGCTATGTTTCAGCTTATTTTTACTATTTCTCTTTTTTGGTAATGAGACATTCCATGTTAGTCTTCAGGGACGACAACTAATCTATAATTTGATTCAAAACCAAAGATAGATAAATGTGCATCCACTTACAATCAGTTGGATTCTTTGCTAGTTTATCGCCTATTCTATAAAATACCTTCTTTAGATAGGGAATACGAATAATTTTCCGTAGTGTGGAGAGGCCCATGTAGCAGTATATTGGTCTCCCCATACTACGGAAGGACAATTGGATTGCGATAATAGTCGTTGCAGTTTTTTTTTTTATTTTATTAAAAAAAACCAACAGGGATTAACAATTTTAAGCACTTAAAGTATAAATCTTAAATGTAAGGCCTATTAAAGGTTTTTTCAGTTATATAAACAAAATATATTATGGACGGTACAATTTAACTATTCTTTGAATTTATTATAATATGTATGTACTAATCCAATTGTATATATATATGTTCACAGATATGTAACTAAATGTTTATACTAATTACACTTTTGTATATGTGTATGTAGAAGTAATATTTGTATTATTTATTTCTCTGCAAAACTTTTAAATGCAGCCAGCTATTAACATTCTTTTATGTAATTTAATTTAATGAAATATGAAATATCACACCTGTTTATTTATTTATTTTTCTAAACCGTTACACTTATGTCAAATTTACACTCAACAATCAAGTAAGAAATGATTATACTAAATGATGCAATGTATGAATTCATTTTCATATTATAATAGAGTTGATTTATGTTCATTACTATTTATTTATTTTTGTGTAAGGAGTCCTACTAGATGGAGTAACGACCTGGTAAGACATATAGGAAGTCGACGGACGCATGCGGCTCAGAATCGTGCCTTGTGGGATTCCCTGGGGGAGGTCCACGTTCAGCAGTGGACTTGTGAAGGGCTGTAATGATGATCATCATGATTAAGCAAATCAAAATGATTTACTCATTTTGCACCTCATTTAGAATTTTAAGAGCTTTAGCTTTAAAGGCTGGTTTACTAAAAACAAAGAGATCTATATCACTAAAGATCTCATTGTATGTCCTGAGCAATCAGTTTATAGGCGCATTACGTGCATAATTGGTGCCAGCAAACGGCACATGCAATAAAGGGGGCGGCCGACGGCGGACACGACGCGACGGTACGTTGTATGTTATGCTCGCCACCAACTCAGGGCAGTCTACCTGTCCACGGACAATATCATACAAAAAACATACGTCCATTAATTTACGTCTGTTTTCGAGTGTCAATAAATTATAAGATTGACAAGTATTTTCATAGGTTAGAAGTGGTGATTTGAAAAAACGATAATTTAGATAATTGATGAATTTTTCCTGTATGCGTTCTATACGATCTTTATAAGTAGCGTATTGGGGAGACCAAATTGGACTGGCATATTCTAATATACTGCGAACATAAGCATTATACATAATTTTAAGGGTACTAATATCTTTAAAAGGCTTGCAAGTTCTCATCACAAATCCAAGATTTTTAAAAGCCTTGTTAACAATTTCGTCAACATGCTCTGATAAAAGCATTTTATTGTCAAAATGAACTCCTAAATCTCTAACAGTAGATGTTCTTTGTATTGGAATACCATTAAAATTGTAGGAAAATGAAATAGGGTTTTTTTTACGTGTGAAGCTAATACATTCGCATTTATCAATATTAATTGTTATGTTGTTAGCAGTATAATAAGCTGATAAAGCGGTTAAATCAGTTTGCATTTGATGACAGTCCTGCTCAGTACGGATATTGTAAAAAATTTTTTTGTCAGTTCAATGCGACTTTTCATATATATTATTAAATTCCCTGAATATTTTGGTATTTAAAAGGAAAGTATTTTTTGAAAAAAAAAGTATATATATATATATATATATATATATATATATATAACATATATATATATATATATACATATATATATATGTTACGTCCCACAGCTGCCCCTGCAAAGGTCGCCTTGGCTAGGGCCCATAGTAGCCTCCTCGACGGGCAGCCGAGGGTTCGGGCCCAAATGGCCTAATGGAATAATGACCTATCATACTACAAAATAACGAGAAGGCTAGGAAAATAAATGGTACGTACCTGGATCCAAATCGAAGACCGCCCCAAGGCTCGGTCAGGCCGTAGGTAGAGTAGATGCATGTAAAGTAGTGTTTAGTGGTGTGTATAAGTGGGTGACCTGGCCCAGCTGAGGTGACCTGGCAGCGCGACGGTTTTCATGCTGCTCCACAATGCTGCATCACTCCAGCATGCGTTCACCATGGACAGTTTCTTTCTTCATTGTCACTTTTTCAGTCTATTAACTTTATTGTACATTTAACTAACTTCAACTCGCCTAATTCCACATTCATCGTAGAATCGAACACGTGATACCCAACACAAGCAACGGACAGTAGTTCAAAGTTCAACATTCAATGTCCCGGATTCATTTATCGTCAAATTACAAATAGGGACTAACGCGATCTCTTCATGAGTCACACGGTTCAGCGTTAAAAACACAACTAAGTTCCTTCGTACGATATTAAACACCACGCCGCAATAAGAATTCAAAATTAACCTAGCTGACACGTAAACTAGCTACCGAGTCAACACACAAAAGGCTCTTAACGCGACGGTATAATTAAACGATGATTTCCAAACAATCAACCGGGAGACTCCCTCGATAAACGAATGCGCGGTTCGAATTCTAGACCGTATATCTACTCGGCGCGCGCGTGCGAAATTCCACGTCGCCCGAGCAAGTTAAATATTGCAAAACGCACTTCAACACGCAATCACTATATAATTTGCACAATTACTAAACCGAGGCGGTTTTCACAAAACCCCAATTACGTAACGAAGTAACACGCAGTAAATCTAACAATCTAGACCAAACACCGGTCGCGCGAAACTTCTGCAGCGATAACCGAGATACGCGGATTAACCTCACCGCTGCCAACGAGCTACTGTTCGACTCGACCCAGCTGCTGGTAGCAACCAACTCCAGCCAACCTACTCGTCTAGCCGGTTATGAACGCGCCGTATCGAGCCGAGCGCCCTCTGGCGTCAAATCTTGAAACCAGCGTATGGGCGCGAACAATATATATATATATAATTAAATACAAAAAAAAATCATCAATAGCGCATGTCAATCACACATGTTTACAATTAACGAAGATATTGGGTAACATATGCAAAAATATACAAAAAACACTTAACATAATCGAATTGTAATTCTATTCTTTTTTTTAATAAGTTACAAAGGGTTATTTCACTACTTTCATGTATTCTTTAAAGCTAAATTAAATTAAAATTATTGTAATCTCTTCTTTATATTTAAGTAAGAGTAAAGTTAAAATAAAACAAGCTATTTCGTCCCACAGGTGGACACAGGCTTCCTTACATACTTTGCGGCTTATGGACCAGTTAGCTCGCCACCCTGCTCGTGTCCTTAGAATGTTTCTAAGAGATATAGTTTTTTAGAAAATTGACGAGACAAACGAACTTGCAATCTACCTGTAAATGTCTACTGCAGCACAGCTGCAACCAACTTCAAACAAAAAGGTTAGAGATACGTTGTCACCTCTGAGGATTAAGATGTATTACCTTATAGTCTGTAATTCTGCTGACTCTATACGCTTCATATCGGAATACAGCAGAGCACTGCTATTAGTTGACAGAAATAGGGAAGAGCCTAGGGTCCTTCCCCGGCCGAGCCGACCCATTCGTACCACAACCATAATATAGCTGCAGCATGGCTCTACCACTTCTAATAGGTTTCCTCAAACTGGAAACTAAGTCTGCATTTAATGTTTAACTGGTTCCAGGGATCTGACTCGGGTTATTTGCGTACGGTAAAGTTTACGGGAAGTGCTTAGCGCCATAGCCCACGCGGCTCTGTTTAATTTACTCTATGAATTTCCAGTGACGCAAAAATGTTCCATCTATTTAAACCTCAAAGGGACGCTGAACTTGTAGAATATTTTATTACAGTATCCAGCATAATTATGAATATCTAATGACAGAGAATTCACAAGAGTAAATTATCACTATGACGGGCGTAATAAAGTACACCCTGTCTGTTTTATTGATGTGGGTTTTGGTGTCCCTTTTATTTGAGGATATAGCGTGAACTTCTAAAAGCTTTTATAATTTACTGTTATCTGTAGGATTTTGAATAAGGAGATAAAAGCACATATAGGGTACGAGTAATTTGTTTCTATTTATATCATAAGTATTGATTTTTGTTAAAACGAGCGATTAATTTCAAACTAATATTTTTTTTTAAAGAACTGTACCCCCACACTAGGATTTTCTCCTGAGGCAGTTTACAAACATAAATTGCACAAGGAAAAACATCCAGACCCGGAACAATTATTTGTAGGCCATAAAAATACTTGTTCCGTGCAGGATTCGAACCCGCGGCCCCCAGCGCAACAACTGATTGCTAAGCCACTGGGCAACGGAGCCGTCAATTACCTTATTAAATACAATAATCATTTTATAGCGAAGCAGAGTAACGATTAAGCGATATGTACCGATGCTACGAGCCTGCAGGTTCGAATCACGTACGAAACATTTGCTCATTTACAAACCATATTTTGCTAATTAGAGGTCTTTAACGATTTCTTATATTTACGCGAACACTACACATTGAATAAAACTATTTTTACAGATTTTATCACGTTTAATTTACTATTTTAATTCCTGATGTTTTGGGTGCTTTACAGCAACCCATGGTCAAGGGGTGGGGGACTGAAATGTTTGAGGTCCCGATGTCACAGTTAGCCCGGCTACCTTCAGTTTTTTTTATATTAATTTTAAGTTCAATTTACGTAGAATGAACTTTTAGTATCTTGATGTCTTGCAGTGGTATGCTTGGGTTTGATTTAATTTTGTTAATTATAGGACGTCCCGATGTCACAGTTAGCCCGGCTACCTTCAGTTTTTTAATATTAATTTTTGGTTCGATTTACGTAGAATGAACTTTTAGTATCATGAAGTCGTGCAGTGGTATGCTTGGGTTTGGATTTAATTTTCTTAATTATAGGAACCCAAGCAGATGACAGCACCCATACATCTTCTCTATTGAAATTAGGATGTGTTTTTTAATTTCAATAGCCTCGCGTATCATGCTTGATAGGAATCGGTATTCTTTTACTAAGATTTGTGTTCTATCAAATCTGATGTAATGGTGGGGACGATCTTGAACATGTTCACAAACTATTCATCCATGTATTTGTTATCTATATGTCTATACATATAAATAAATTTGAAGTGTATGTCTGTAATATTGAAATAACTGGTTTTTTCAGCAATTAAATAATATTTTATATGTACATATAAAATATTATTTGATTGCTTAATGGACAGTAATCTTTTAAAATTCGGGGGGGGGGGGTATTTGGGAGTGTAAGAAATTATGAAAATAGTTAAAAAAACCCAACCCTTAATTTAATCTTAATCGTAGCATGGGCAAGTAACATTTTTTATTTTACAACTTAATAATAAAAAAATACTGCTCCTGAACTCTCGCACACTTCTACCATCTCAACCGAAATGTCAAAGCTACGATTACATGTTGTTAAGCTTACAACACTGAGGCCCCGAATCTCCTTAGAGATCCTTTAACAATATATTTGTAAGTTTCGGAAATTATTCTTAAAAATATCTGATAAAAAAGGAAATATTTTATTTTCTAAAAATAAACATTATTGCCAGCCACAGTCACGGGACAGAAGTCATACGTGGTAGAGCCATGCTGCAGCTATATTAGTAGTATAGTTGTAGCACGAATGGGTCGGCTCGACCGGGGAAGGACCACGCTCTCACAGAATACTAGCGTAAAATAGCAGTTTAACACTGCTGTGTTTCGTATGGTGAGTGTAGAGAATCGGAGATCCTTTTTACTGGAAAAGAGGCATTCCATCTTAGTCCTCACGGGTGACAACGCATCTGCATTTTGATTCGCAAACGGGGATAAATGTAGATGTCTATGGGCCACAGCAACCACTTACAATCAGGTGGACTGTGTGCTCGTTTGTCACCCGATCCTATAAAAAAAAAGTTTTCTTCTCCGAACCAGTAGTATAAAATTCTAATATACAATATTTTATAAAAATAAAAAATAAATCATCACACAATCCTTCTTTTCGCGGTATAGTCCTAAATCGATGGCTATAATCCATGGCTGAATGTCAAAATTTTTTGAATAAATAAAATTAACTTTTGTACGTGGAAAGAACCAGCCCTCTCACTATCAGCGGCAATGTGCTCTACAGCAAATTATATCGCAAAGACTCATATTTTTGTTATATAAGAAGTCCAGCTGTCTCTGATGCTGGCTATAAAATTACCTGAGGGATGAGAGGCCGCCGAAGTGTCTATGCACGTATCATTCCAAATAAGGGTTTTTTTATTACAGTGACGAGCGAGAACAAGAACACCTTAATCATCTTAAGCAAGAACGCATCCTAAGCCAACAAACGATTAATGCCAGATTCCTTCATTCAAGAAAACTTTCCCCTATCAGTCCACTTCCAGTCTAAATTACAAAATATTCATTTATCAACTTAGAATGACTTAAATTAAAAAAAAATAACCTTTAACGGTTCGTAAATAATTGAACTGGTATTTTGTTTCAGAAAAGTGGTTTTTCATGCACTTCATTTACTGCAAAACGGCTCGTAAAAGAAAACAAAGCGTGTTAAATATAAAAAACCCGGTGTAAGTAACGAGTTGCTTTCCTTCTACATAGCCAGTAAATGATAGGTGATTTAATATGAAATTTCTGTTCTAACGTACTAGCCTTATAACTTGAAAATATGAAATATGCTAATGAAAACATTGGATTGTTTGCCGTATTAAAATATCACTGCGTGGTAAGCATCCTATGCTGCTCACTACCCAGGGATGGGCAGTAGGTAGTTACCGCCCTCTTACCTGTTTCTGATGCCAAAATAGCATTGCGTGCACTGCTGTGTTCGAGTGTGAAGTGTTGAGAGTGTCAGTATAATGCAGTCTGTGAAGCATTCCATCTGTGTCCTCAACAACGTAAGTATGTCACTATAATTTTATTTAAAATATTTAAGTAATCTCTTTTAATCGTTTCCATTTGTTTTATGATACTAGTCTGTGGTAAATGACATTTAAAAATTCCACTATCACAATTTTAGGAACCCACGGGACTGCTCCAGGTAAAGGTTGCTCGTTAGCCTTAGCTAACATTATTAACTCTTATTTTCACAGTATTTGTATGTTTCTTTAAAAATTTCCAAAATATAAAAATATTTTAACAGTGGTAGAGCCACGCGGCAGCTTTTGCTGGTGCACGGATGGGCCGGCTCGAACCGGGGTGGTACCACGACCTCACAGAATACCAGCGTGAAGTAGAGGTTTACCTCTGCGTTTTGCTTGGTGCGTGCAGATGGCCGGAGGCCCTTTTTCTGGAAATGAGGCATTCCATCTTAGTCCTCACGGGTAGCAACGCATCTGCATTTTGATTCGCAAACGAGGATAGATGTAGATGTCTATGGGCCGCAGTAACCACTTACCATCAGGTGGACTGTGTGCTCGTTTGTCACCCTTATCCTATAAAAAAAAATACTTTATGTGTTGATATAAATATGTGTTTGTAGTGCAGTGGACATAAATGGGTCCCTTGTGTGGTTACTTTTGTTATGGTGTAGTGCAGAAAGAAAACTCCTTTTTATTGAATTCTATATAATAACAAATGAATTAAGGTTAAAGCTTAACAACTTCACTTCGTGATTTCCTCAACTAATTTGTTATGAGTTTTGTTACAACGAAGAATTGGCATTTAATCAAAGAAATGTTACGATCATTCGTAGTACCTAACAAAATTAAAGATGTTGGTAGGATTCCTTTCCTAAGTAGGAGTCCGTCAATGTATGTACCGACCTTTAAACTTACCTATTTATGCCACCAAATAATAGTGCTTGCATTTTTGTGTTCTGGTGTGAAGGTTGAAAAAAGGGGGAAGAACTATAGAGGCCCAGTTAGTCCAGAGGTAATCAATGGTATGTGAAGCGTTCCATCTTAGTTGTCAAAGGTGACAAAGCACCTGTAGCCGTCTTTGTTTGCATTTAGTTACATGTGTCCATGGATTGTCGTACCCACTTACCATCAAGCGGACTATGAGTTACTACAGCTGTTGTACTATAGTTTTATAAATAAAAGTATCGATATATTTCTAGCTGGGTACTGAATATCTGAATAACAATAACGTATATGATACGGGTAGACTTTTTCTTCCCTATTTTCACAGCTTTATAATACATATTCGATCATATATCGTAGGTATCGTAGTGAATGCATCTTTTCTAACGACGTTGTCTGTGATCGATGAGCTAGTGGATATCCTATTAAATTTTAATTCAGCGGTATAAGAATGCAAATATTTAGATTGGAGTATCAAGCAGGCTTACTATGAGTTACGTGAAATAGAAATTTTATTTTATATTTAATAAAGAATATAAGATATATTTATTGAAATTCATTCTTATATTTAATTTACCATTGTTTGGGAAAATACCTATGTTTTGGGAAAAAACGAGAAACCCAGCAGGACCGATTTCTTTTTAGAAAAAAGTACAGTTTTCAGTCATCTACTCGTATTATGTTGCACATAAAAGTCTTATTAGAAATAGCTTGGTAGCGATCACTTAATTTCCATGGATTGCTATCATCCATGAATTCCTTTTTGGATTTTGTCTTCATCTGCCACGTATTAATTTTTGTATAAAAGTTACCCGACCAGGTAACTTAACGCTACCAAGCTATTTCTAATAAGACTTGTATGTGCAACATAATACGAGTAGATGACTGAAAACTGTACTTTTTCTAAAATGAAATCAGTCCTGCTGGGTTTCTCGTTTTTTCCCAAAACATAGGTATTTTCCCAACCAATGGTAAATTAAATATAAGAATGAATTTCAATAAATAAATCTTATATTCTTTATTAATTATAAAATAAAATTTCCATTTCACGTAACTCATAGCAAGCCTGCTTGATACTCCAGTCTAAATATTTGCATTCTTATACCGCTGAATTTAAATTTAATAGGATATCCACTAGCTCATCGATCAAATAAAATGTCGTTAGAAAAGATGCATTCACTAAGATACCTACGATATATGATCGAATATGTATTATAAAGCTGTGAAAATAGGGAAGAAAAAGTCTACCCGTATCATATCCGTTATTGTTATTCAGATATTCGGTACCCAGTTAGAAATATATCGATACTTTTATTTATAAATTTGTAGTAACATAGCTGTAGTAACTCATAGTCCGCTTGGTGGTAAGTGGCTAAGACAATCCATGGACACATGTAACTAAATGCAAACAAAGAAGGCTACAGGTGCTTTGTCACCTCTAACAACTAAGATGGAACGCTTCACATACCGGTGATTACCTCTGGACTAACTGGGCCTCTATAGTTCTTCCCCCTTTTTTCAACCTTCACACCAGAACACAAAAATGCAAGCACTATTATTTGGTGGCATAAATAAGTAAGTTTAAAGGCTGGTACCTACATACATTGACGGACTCCTACTTAGGAAAAGAATCCTACCAACATCTTTAATTTTGTTAGGTACTACCAAAGATCGTAACTTTTCTTTGATTAAATGCCAATTCTTCGTTGTAACAAAACTGATAACAAATTAGTAAAAGAAATCACGAAGTGAAGTTGTTAAGCTTTAACTTCAATTCAGTTGTTATTATATGGAATTCAATAAAAGGAGTTTTCTTTCTGCACTACACCATAACAAAAGTAACCACACAAGGGACCAATTTATATCCACTGCACTACAAACACATATTTATATCAACACATAAAGTATATATTTTGGAAATGTTTGAAGAACCATACAAATACTGTGAAAATAAGAGTTAATAATGTTAGCTAAGGCTAACGAGCAACCTTTACCTGGAGCAGTCCCGTGGGTTCCTAAAATTATGATAGTGGAATTTTTAAATGTCATTTATCACAGCTAGTATAATAAAACAAAAGGAAACGATTAAAACAGATTACTTTAATTTTTTAAATAAAATTATAGTGACATCCTTACGTTGTTGAGGACACAGATGGATTGCTTCACAGATTGTATTATACTGACACTCTCAACACTTCAGAACGAACTGTTGCCATTTTTACGATAGACAGCGTATAAGCACGGAAGGCTATCTCATTCTTGGTTTTCCGATGGATTAATTCTTCATTATGATATATATCCAACATATAAACCCCGAGCACATCTCTTTCCATTTCTCGCAGAGCCACTTTGTACTTGAGGCGTAGCGGTATCGCCAGTGTCCACGTTTGACCAGCATAAATGAGTACAAACAGAACGGTTTGTTAACTTTTGTCCTCAGATATTGCGGTATGGGCGATGACAAAACCTAAAGGAGCTTCCAAAACGAGGCCCAGCTTAAACTTGACTTAATTCATACTTAGCTGCGGTGTTTGCTTTAGGCAGGTATGAATATACGAGCAGCTCATCTTCAGACGATTTAATTCTTCAAAACAATATCTCTTAGCACCGGCTTCATGATGAGATGTTCAGAAGCTCTAACGAGGTAATAATTTCTTCCTTTTTGTTTTATTTTTTTTAATTAAAAGTAAAAAAGGAATTTTTAATAGTTTCTGGACTGTATGTTCATCTTATGTTTAACGTAATAACGATTGCGAAGATAGCATTTGGTTCTTGAAACCATAAACGTGATACATTTTGTATAATATTAGTATTTTATGTTTTCTATGCTTACTTTAGACTTGGTAAAGAAAAGGACATTTCAAAGAAACGAGACTTGCAATATAACTATTCTATTCAACATTTCGCTCTCAGAATGTAAATTTGTGACGTTCTCCAACAATCTATTGTGTTTTTGCTTGACAAAGCTAGTATCTAGAAAGTAGTAAGAATATAACATAAACTCGAAATATTACATAACGAAGTAATAAAACATAAATTCTCTCGCCTGGCAAAAAGAGGTGTGGGCAGAGACTACGGACTTCCCTTTTGCATGATTATGACACAGCTCTCTCGCCTCCTTTACATTCTTATCTCTACGCATACATATACCCATTGGTTAAGGTAATTTTTAACTTTTCTCATCTTCAATATATCGCCAATTTGCTCGATAAACTTCCTCCCAGGTTCCACTTACTACTGCATAAATCAAAACTGCTGCAGCATATATTTGCTTTTTCCCTTTCCTAATTCATTATTTCTGCATGGCAAAAGCAACGATGCATTTCCTTCTCAATCCCGGCCTTCTTCAAACTCAAAACCACACTTCTCTTAACACACAATTTCTCAATCTATCATTCAGTCATCTCTAACATTACTTACTTCTTAATGAACGCATTTCTACAGCATTCACTCAACTGAATCGTTGACATTTGTTTTGATTTTAAAATAAAATTTTGTGAATCAAAGTTTTATTTTAATAGATAATAATATTTTTACAGAGTCGTGGTAGCTCCAGAGATAAGCACTAGCCTCAAAACATTATAGCACGCGAGAAAATAGAGTTGGATCTCCGTCGGCAACAATAAAATTGTTAACTGCAAATTAAACGCCACTTCACGTGCACGTAAAGGAGAAAAACTTTAAGAAATCTGTACATGTGACACAGAGGTATGTGTGCCTGTGATATAGAGTTACTTTTATAAAACTGTAGTGACAAACGATAATGTAGTCCACCTGATGGTAAGTGGATTGTAGTGCCTTCTAGTCTGCAATTATATCGGCTAAATAAAAAAGAGTATAAAATGATTTAATGGGTAGAATGTACTCAATAATATTATTTTCTCAAATCTAAAATGTTTATTAAAAATTTAAATTTATTAACGAAATGACAGACTAGTGATCATAAAACGAAAGAAAACGATCAAAAGAGACTACTTTAATTTTTTTTTAAATAAAATTATAGACATGTCTACTTAAAGCCCTACAGATGTTGTGGCTACTGCGTTGTTGAGCACTCAGAAGGAATGCTTCACAGACTGTAGTTATACTGACACTCTCAACTCTTTAAATCCTAACACAATAGTGCAAGCAATGTTATTTGGCGGCAGAAATAAGTAAGAGGGTTTTAACTATTAAAAGCCCAGCCCTGGGTAGTGGGCAGCATAGGAGGCCTACCGCCTAGTAATATTTTAATACAACAAACATTCCAATCTTTTCATCAGCATATTTTCAGGTAATGGGGCAAGTACGTTAGAACGGCATTTTTTTATTAAATAGCCTATAATTTACTGGCTATGAAGAAACCATCTTATCTCTTATACCGGGTTTTACATTCAAAAATGCTTCGTTTTCTTTTACAGGCCGTTTCGCAGTAAGTAAAGAGCATAAAACCCCTTTTTTTTAAACAAAATACCAGTTTAATTATTTAAAAGTTAAGTTCAATTAGTTATAAGTTTAAAAGTTTTTTTTTTCATTTTATTTCATCCTAAGTTGCTGAATAAATATTTTGTAACATAAACTGGAGACCGAAACGTTTCTTGAATATAGAAATCGGACACTAACCTCTTGGTGTTGGCTAAAGATGCGTTGTAGCTTAAGATGATTAAGGTGTTCTTTGTGTCGCTCGTCACTGAAATAAAAATCGTAATAAAAAGCCCTTATTTGGTATCGTTACGTGCGTGACAACATGTCATTCCTCAGAGGTAATTTTATAGCCGGCATCAGAGACGGCTGAGATTATTATATAACGAAAATATTAGTCTTTTTCTGTTCAGCGAGGGATTAGAGTCATCGTTCTTAGGATGATATCGTGCAAACGATTTTGTGATAATTTTAGTTTTTTTTTTATTGTTATAAAATATTGTATATCAGAATATAGAAAATATTGTATATTTTCTAATTTTTTTACGTGGTAGAGCAGTGCTACAGCTATATTAGTAGTATAGTTGTAGCACGAATGGGTCGGCTCGACCAGGGAAGGACCATGCTCTCACTGAAAACTAGCGTAAAATAGCAGCTTAACGCTGCTGTGTTTCGTATGGTTAGGTTAGGTTAGAGAACCGGAGACCCTTTTTACTGGCAAAGAGGCATTCCATCTTAGTCCTCACGGGTGACAACGCAGCTGCATGTTGAGTCTTTATTGAGGATAGATGTAGATGTCTATGGGTCACAGTAACCACTTACCATCAGGTGGACTATGTGCTTGTTTGTCACCCTATCCTATAAAAAATGCTGATTTAACCTTTATTTTCGTATGCTATGTATTTTCAATAAACGCAAATAGCTCACGATCATTATCTCCACCTCCGAGCATATTTATGATTTAATTAATTAATTAATTTATTTTTTATTTATTTATTTATTTACATCCAACTTATATCTAACATTACAGGTTTCTACCCAATGCGATAGATCAAGCGTTTAATGTTTTTAATAATGCCGACAAATTATTATTCCACTCATTTAGCAAACAAGGCTCTTGGCAGTATTTCAATTTTGTGGTCGACTCATTCCAACTAAAAACTGCAGGTAGAATATTCGAAATTCGAACTAAATGTTATTACATAATACTTTATATGTTTTTCTTTATAATAAGTTGTCAAATGATGATTGAAAAAAAACTATCATGTTATTGAAAACGGGTAAAAAGACGAAGGGATTTAAAGGGATATTGCTTCTTAAAATCAGACAAGTTTTTTTAGACAACTAAAATTTCGATCAATAATAGAAACAATAATGTGTGTCCATCACCTGGGTATCGTAAGAGGTTACTATGGGAAATGCCAGAAAAACTTTACGGCTATCCATAGATGGCGGTAGTAAGTATCTGGTTGACGTAAAGCGTAACGTGATGAGAGCGAGAGAACGGAAAAGGGCAACTTCGTCGAAGGTGTGGGACATCTGGTACTACGGTTGTCAGCCTCCCAAGCGTGACGGGTAAGACCTCTCTACATCGAGAGGGGTCCGTGTCTGGCACTGACATTTAATACGTAGTAGAACAACGCTGCAGCCATATTTTGGTCGCAGGAGAAAGAGGAGTAGGCTTGAACGGATAAGGACCACACTCGATAAGAATACAAGAGGAAATAACAGCGTAATGTCGCTGTGTGTCGTATGATGAGTGACAAGAATCGAAGACCCTTTTTCCTGGTAGAGATATTCCACCTTAGTCCTCAGGGTGATTAGGCATCTGCATTTGGATTCTTACCTGAGGATAGTGCACATCATCAACTTACCAAAGGGTGGCTCGTTTATCACTCTTACTTTTTTAAATAAACAAAAAATGGACTTTTACGGACTGATAAAAAAGTCTACATTTTAAAAATTAGGCAAACAATTCCTTCGGTATAGTTATGTAAGAAAAGGTCTTATTTTTCATTCAAACCATTAGTAGGGTTTGTAGCTAGAATTTTTTAGCTAGAAGACTAGAACTAGATCTAACACGAACAGTTCATTAGCCTTTATTGGTAAACATTGTATATTTTTGATTTTCATTAGTCGTACCAGAAAACGTAGTAATCGACCCTGAACTATATGAATTGATTGATTAAAGGTGCGTTTTGTAGGTGAATGAAGAAATTGGGCCTTTGACGAAGGTATATTATTGACTCTTGGTAATGATGATGATAATTCTTTTTCTAAAGTAATTATTGAAAACACAGTTGATTGGCTTTTCACTATCTGATGGAAAATCTGATGAGGCATGCACGGTTTTACGGATGCAGGTGACTGAAAATCATGATAAGTGTCCGTAGGCACAGTGCAGATCGCAAACTCGAAAACTGTTGGATTATGCCATTCAACTACTATCATGAAACACAAACATTCCTGGAGCATTTAACGAGAAAAATATATATTTTAAGTTATAATAGAATTTTGACACGGAATTTACCACCATCTGAACTATTTTTACCACTAAACAATAATAAATACAATATTGGGCTCTGGATAGATGTGTATGTACATACATGTACAACCAGTATTACAGGCTGTTTAGCATTTCATATTAGTATACTCACTCGACGCAAGTTGCTTGCGCAAGCGCTACCATAGCAATCTAGCATCAGGTGGATGGCGACGTAGTAGTTACCTTGTATGAGACTTTTATACCTCCTACATTCATTAGACCTTTATTCATAGCGAGTAAAAATTACATTCACACATTATGTGCATCATATTTAGTATATTTAATGTGTAAATATATACACATATACAAAGAAAGATGAATAAGTCAATGCACTTAAATTGACACCAATACTTAATTAGAATAATTACCACGCTTGACATGCGTGTTGTCAGCAGCAGTTTTTTTTCTAGATCATTTTAATAAGTATAAAAGAAAGCAACCCGGAGTCTTTAAGTCTGCCAATGGAGTAACCGGCATCCGTTCCCATCGCCACACAGTCTGCCAAGTTACCAAGTATGAACACTTAAAGGCGCACCAGGAATTCATTGACCTATTAATGTACTTCGAAGCATATGGTATATATCGTTAGTGAATAATCGGATAAAGTGATTATCTACTAATGATGACGAAGTAGTTTAATTAAAATTTAACTACTTTGTCGTCAGTTATAACCACAATACTTTATTATTAATGGTAAACTAAAAAATAATACATAATTTTTTGTATATTTATGCTTCAAAATGAAAGTATATTTTTAACTAACTTATTAGAATGTCCTATTTATATAGAATATATTACTGTGATATTCTGTGAGAGCGTGGTCTTTCCAATGACTTCCTGATGGCACTATGTTCAATATTCTTAAGTCACGTAAGTTAACTGAGCCACGTCGTGCTGTTATTTGCTTACTATATTATTTTGGGGTTCATGAAAGAACCCCAAAATAGTTAGTAGTACTAGTTAATAACAGTTTCTTGTCCCCGCTTATATCGTGTATTTACTATATATTCAAACTAATAATAATAATAAAAAACTAATAGTAATTCTTTTCTTTTACTTTTGCTTTATTTAAATACATAAAGATATTTTCATTATAATAATAATTTTTAAAGTTGTTTAGTCCTTAAAAGGAAGATGCTGCTGTCCATCTTCTGGTTTGTCACCCTCTGTCGCCTCTTATGACACAAACTTACGTGACAATATGGGGTAGTCGATATTCTTACACGTTCTTGTATAAAATATTAAAATTTCATTTCTTAACTGAAATAAAGTTACTTGATACGTACTAAAGATAAATGGTCCATCGTAAATACACTCGTAATGTTTATCGCCTTACATAAATCTTTCATGACAACAAGGCAAAACTCCTGCAATGAGAAAGTGGCTTCTCACTGCTAACATTAGGTATGTTCTTCAACGTAAATACTTAATAGCATTTCATTTGAAATAGGCGCCCGCACAATGACGAGCAAACTGCCTTATGTTATCAAAGGAATGGAAATATAAAGGACAAAAATAACATATAGTACAGGAAGTTGTTAAAACGTTTCTTTTCAGAGTATCTTGAAAGGAAATTGATGCATTTATTTGTATGTACTAATTTATATTGTGGTATCTTCTAGAAGAGGGTATTCCGTACGTGTCGTAAGAGCAAATATAAATATATGGGTATAAATATAGATTCGAATGTTAATTTTAAATCACATATTCAAAAAAATAAGTTATTATTATCACAATTTATATATGCTTTAAGAGAATTAAAAAAATCTACAAATTTAAAAACGGCAGTGACAGCCTATCACGCCTACGCTCAAGCGTGGCTAAACTACGGTGTCATACTGTGGGGCAACAGTGTAGAATCACACGAACTTTTTATTTTATAAAAAAAAATGTATACGCGTACTTGCAAATATCAAACAAAGAGAAAGCTGCAAACCTCACTTTCAAAGTCTCAAAATTCTAACATTACCGTGCCTATATATATATTAGAAATATGTAAATTTGTAAAAAGACACCCAAGTTTTTACATCAAAATCATAGATGCGCCCCGACACAACGTACCTCGCTATAAGAATAACCTTTTGCAACCAAAATCTAAAATAAAATTACACAGTACAGATCCTTACCCGATGTCAATAAAAATTTGTAATAAATTGTCGGAATACATAAAAGCCGAAACAAATATTAATAAATACATTAGATTTTTAAAAGCTATACTCATTAAACAAAGTTATTATTCAATTAATGAATACATGGAGGAAAATAATTTTTAAGTGTCTGCCCCTCTCCTGTTCATTGCTATGCCTTTCGAGGTGCATGTGATTGTTAGAACTTGCATGTTTTGTTTAGTCTCTAAGTCACATGTAACGCAATTTGTGAATAAATAAATCAATAAATAAATATCCCCCCCCCCCCCCCCACCTCAATAGGGCTAATCTATGGGGGAGGTATTTGTTCAGCAGTAAGCTTTAGGTATAGGAAAAGTCTTCTTGAAGTATATAGATTTTAATTAACACATTCATAAAATCAATTAATAGTTTTCCTTTCATTATTGCTCACATCGAATACGAAGCGGTGAGGATGGGTTCTACTATCTACATGAAGAGGATACACAAATGTATAAGCCTGATGCTTTTATTGACTATTTTAATACCAGTTATCATAAAAATGTTCAACATTATCGTCGCTTTCCGGTTAGTCTATGTTCATTAAAAATCGATTTTGACCCAAATATTTCGAGAACGACTTGGCGCAATGACAATTTTTTTTAACTATTTTCATTTCTCACATCTTTACTCCTATTTTTTTTTATGGAATAAATTATAACTTATAAAGTATTAGTTAATTTATTTAAATTGAAGACGCCATTATGTTAAAAGTCTCCTCTATTTCAACGTGACTGTATAATTATATTATATGAAAGTCTATGCTTACTAAACTATACTATTTCATGATACATTTATTATTACCTATCAAAAGTTCACTACAGACCTCCCCACAACTGCCTTTTTAGCAGCCGACTGCTTTCATAATTTTAAGTTATTACAAAGATTTATGATTTAGCTTTTCGTATGTTGTGGTAGTTAGCATTTTGTAAAAGCTCTAAACGTATAATATTCATTCGAAAGAACTACGACTTAATCGAATATTCGAAATGTCGCGATAATATGATTTAAGATCTGCCTAATGCTTCATTCGTGCCTTACGGCATGTCATGTATTTAGCTATAAATTTCAATTGGAATATGAATAAAAGGTTTTATTTGTAGGATAAGGATTACAAATGAGCACACAGTACACATTATAGCAAGTGAATTCTGTGGCCCGTAGACATGTACACATATCCATGATTAAGAATTAAAATTAAGCTGCATAGTCACCCCTGGGGACCAGTCACCATATCATTAGTCTTATGGATACTACTGTATTTTTTTGATATTACTATTGACGTGAAGCTTCAATGGGGCCCCTTTATATGTAAATCAGCAAGCAAACTTATAGCTTATAGCTGTAGAACTAAACTAACTAATATATACTGTAAGAAAGATTAAAAGTATCACAGATGTTGAGACAGCTAGATTAGTTTATTTTAGTTACTTTCATAGAGTAATGTCGTATGGAAGTTTAAGGAACCAATCATTAACTTATTTTTTCAATTATTATTATATTCATGTATTTATGAAAATATAATGTGTGTACATATAAACATAAATAGCTTTAATAAAAATAAGGATGTTCATACTTTAAATAATAGAAACAAACATAAGCTTGTAATGCCAGTTACTAGACTCCACAGAATCAGTAATTCATTTATGGGGCTATGTATACGCATTTACAACAAAATCACAGAACATGTTCAAAGTTTATTTATAAACAAGTTTAAAAGCTAAGCTAAAATCTGTACAAAAAAGGTTATTATAATATCAAGGACATGAGACAATAGAGGTAATCTCTGGTAGTTATAATAATTTAAATAATTTCGAATATAGCTGTAGTAGTACAAATCCTTAATTGTATGACTACAAAGTGATTATAAAAATTGTATAAACCAGGTGTACATCAGAATATACAAGATATGGTGGCAAGGCAAGGCAAAGAGCTAGATATGAAATTCAAAAATTATAGCAACAATATCCATATTTTATGTATTACTCAACATTGCTTAAAAGCACTAGAGTCCCTATATAGTGCGTTTAAGCAATGTTGAGTAATACATAAAATATTGATATTGTTGCTTAGTTGTTATTTGGTGCTTGTGTCAGGATCAACGGGGCCTACTCGGACTCGTTTGGCATCCATAAAGGTGTCAGACAGGGCTGTGTGGCTTCCCCGTGGTTGTTCAAACTATTTATGGACAGTTGTTTGGAAAATTTTAAAGTAGAAGAATGCGGGTTAAGAATGGGTGAGTTAACCGTCAAATGCCTTTTGTACGCCGATGATCAAGTCATACTTGCATCGTCCGCAGCCGAGTTGCAAATGATGGTTACATTAATGAACAGGACATTAAAATAAAAGGGAATGAAAGTGAACGCAAATAAGACGAAAGTTATGGTTTTTGAAAGAGAAGAAAGTAAAACGATATGTGAAATAAGAATAGAAGGGGAATTGGTAGAACAAGTAGATGAGTTTGTATATTTGGGATGTGTGTTTAGCAGGGATGGTAGATATGATAAGGATATAGAACGACGAGTGAATGCAGGAAATAGAGTGAATGGGGCTCTACACTCTATTGTGAAAAGTCAGAATGTGTCGAAAAAGGCACGTATGGCAATTCACAATGCTTTGTTAGTACCTACTTTAATGTATGGTAGTGAAAGTTGGGTGTGGCAGAAGAAGCACGAGAGTAGAATAAATGCTGTAGAAATGCGGTCATTAAGGAGTATGTTAGGGATGAATCTGAATGACAGAGTGAGAAATTGTTTAATAAGAGAAGAGTGTGGTTTGCAAAATGATGTTGTGACCAGAATTAAGAAAGGAATGCTTCGGTGGTTTAGCCATGTAGAAAGAATGAATGAGGAAAGAGTGATAAAGCAAATTTATGTTGCAGAGGTGAACGGCATAGTTGGGAAGGGTCGCCCTAGGTGAAAGTTTATCGACCAAATTGGCGATATATTAAAAATGGGCCAAATCAAGAGTACCTTTAACCGACGAGCGTGTATGCGTCGTTATATGGATGTGGAGGAAGCGAGAGAGATGTGTCAGGATCGTGCCAAATGGAAGTCCATAATCTCTGCCTACCCCTCTGGGTGACAGGCGTGAGTGTTTATGTTATGTTATGTTATGCTTAAAAGCTTATAACTTAATGTTTAACTTCAAAAATCACCAGGTGGTCAGTTCGTTCAGTAGAGAATCGTTTTTAAGAGGTGGGGTCGTTAATTTTAGCTACTAAATTATTATCACGTGAAGAACGTAATATTGTGAGCCTCTCTGTTGAGCGAACTGTAGAAATGGCATGTGTTGAGACTTTTTTTTGTTAGCGTCTACAGACCCCCATGTTCTATATACGATACTTATGAAAAAATTATGGAGGAAGTTTTTGCTAAGCTTAATAAACAGAATAAATCTCTTATGATATGTGGAGACTTTAATATCAATATCCTAAAAGTTTCCTCCGCCAACATTAAAATTAGATCATTGTTGAAATCATATGGTCTTGAGAGCAAACTATAATTTAAAACCAAACAGTGGCCCTGACAAAAATTTAAGGAAATTAATATATTAACTTTTGCCTTTTAATACATTTATGAAAATATAATGTACGTACATAATAATAAAAGTAGCTATACAAAAATAAGTGATATCCATTCTGTAAATACTAGGTACAAACACAAGCTAGTAGTACCAGTTACTCGACTAAACCGAATCAGTTATTCATTCTTGGGGCGACGTATACGCTTTTACAATAAAATCCCAGAAAATATATTAAATTTGACCTGCTTAAAGTTCAAAAACTTTATTAAACAACGTTTGTATAAAAAGGGTTATTATAATATTAAGGAATTTATGGATGATAAAAACCCCTGGGAAAGAGGTGATCGCTACCAAGCTGTTTATAATTTATTTTGTGTGGTTAATTGTGTAACATACATGATTGTAATCTTTTATTTAAAAAGTCCCGCTGGGTTTCTTGCTGGTTCTTCCCAGGACAGAGGTTTTTCTCGAACCAGTGGTAATTAAACAAAAGAGTGATATTCAATAAGTATTACTTATAATCTATATTTAATAAAATAAGTTTCTGTTTCTGTTTCTATTTCAAGGAATACATGAATGAAAATAACCCCTGGGAAAAAGGTGATTGCCACCATGCTATTTCTGTGAAAATTCATTTAAAAATTTTACAAATAAAATTATTGTTAAGTGCAATATGTTTAATGAAAAAGTCTCGCTAGGTTTCTTGCTGGTTCTTCCCAGGACAGAGGTATTTTCCGAATCAGTGGTAAAAAATACTTTCAATAAGTATTTATTTATTATTATTTTTTAATAAGGCTTAGGCCAACTAAATACGTAAAAGGAACTTATAATATCACGATTTTTTAAAAAATACATTATACATATGTATTTAAATTAAAGATATGCACAGCATTTTTAAATGATAAAAGACGTTGTTTTACATAATACATATCAATTTTTTTAAACTTTATTTAGTACAGACAAAAATATGAAAGAATTAGAAACCAAAAATAAAAACACTAAAAACTTAAAATGGCTCTTGTGATAATTAATGTTAAGTATTATGTAATAATTAATATTTAATAAAAATCATTTCGATTTCTTATATTTACGCGAACACTACACATTTTTAAATAAAACTAATTTTACGGATTTTATCGCGTATATTAACTTATTTTTATATTCCCGACGTTTCGGGTGCTTTCCAGCACCCGTGGTCACGGGGGACTGAGTTGTTTGATGTCCTGCTGTCATAGTTAGCCCGGCTACCTTCAGTTTTTTAATATTAATTTTTGGTTCGATTTACGCAGAAAGAGCTTACAGTATCTTGAAGTCTAGCAGTGGTATACTTGGGTTTGGATTTGATTTTATTAATTATGGGATCCCAAGCAGATGGCAGCACCCATCCATCTTCTCTATTGAAATTAGGACGTCAAACAACTCAGTCCCCCGTGACCACGGGTGCTGGAAAGCACCCGAAACGTCGGGAATATAAAAATAAGTTAATATACGCGATAAAATCCGTAAAATTAGTTTTATTTAAAAAAAATCATTTCATTCTATGCTAGTCTATTCTATACGAAACACAGCATCATTAAGCTAGTACTCGTATTTTCGCTGGTATTCATTGAGAACTTGGTCCTACCACTGTCGAGCCGAACAATTCATGCTATAACCATAATATAGCTGCAACATTTCTCTACCACGCACATTTCAATTTAAAGTAAGGTTTTTAAATTGAAAAAGTATAACGCAAACTCAACTTGTTCGTAATCTTTAGGGGTGACAACGCATCTGCATTTTGATTCTTAATCAAAAATAGATGTGGGTGTCTATGCCAAGACAATGTATAGAAGAATTAAAGCCCGGACTTCAGAATGTGAAGTTATTTTATTATATTAAGTTCTTTGATGTTGGCTATCTTATTATTACGGCTTTTACCTTTTGATATAAGTTGAATTTTTTAACAATTTAAGGATACTCAGGAATATCACCAGTTCAACGCATCTAAACAGTTACATTAAAAACTTAACCCTCCGTTTTACCATCCATAGGCGGGAAGTTTTCACCCCAAATGTATTTAGGAACAGCCCTAAAATATAACCTTTTTTCTAAAAAGAAAACTTTAAAATATCGAGGGTTTAGTGGTAAAACCAGTTATCTGCATATTTTTTTTTTGTAAAAATATATTAAATATATACTTCGACTCTGAATTTCTTTGAATTACGGATGACAACGGCCAGAATAATATTTAACCGCCTTTATTATCAAATGGAAAGACCAAATTTTACATTGAAATATCTATAAATATATAGAACCACAATAATTAAGTAAATTCAACAAATTAATTTGTTCACACATTTTAAATATTTTAACTTATTTCAGACATTCTTATATAGTTATTTAGTTAATGTTATAAATTACATTGTATATTTTATCTAATATTTTATAAGACAAACTGAGTGTGAATAAAGATGTGTACCTAAACCTATCTACGCCTGTTATGGTGTCTGTTATGACCTATATCAATGTGTTCAAAGCAAGTATGTCTATTTAATTATTATGGCTTTTGGCTTGCTTTTTCAACGGAAAGATGGTTGTCTATATACTAGCTATTTATTACCGTCCTCTTCACACAAATATATTTATATAATATAGGCCAGGGAAAAAGTTTCTTCGTATTTTGTTTGTATAAAATTAAGGAAAAATCTCTTTGGTTGTACTATTTGTCTGGCTAGTTTTAATATCTATACATATAGGATATTGAGAAAATTAAAAATAAAAAGTAAAAAACACCATCCCGCCATTAATCAACTGTTTTTCTGTCCTCAAAATGACTGAATCTAACGGAGAAATTCGATACATTCTGAAATTTTATTAGAAAAAAGCGAAAAATGCGACCCTAGCCACGAAAAAAATTTGTGACGTTTATCGACCTAATGCAGTGTCAGTAAGAGTAGTACAAAGTTGGTTCAAGTATTTCCAGTTTAGGAGTTTCGGACGCTCTGGTCGCCCTCATACGGGTAAAGTCGATGCCATTTTTGAAAAAATGGAGCAAGATCGGCATATTAGTAATTACGACATAGCCGAGGAATTGAGGATTGACCACAAAACAGTTTTGTGGAGTGTCAATAGCTTACTGCAAGAAACCTAATGAATCATGTACTCATTTGTGATTCGCTATTAAACCGTAATGAAAACGAACCATTTTATAAAAGATTGATCACTGCTGATGTAAAGTGGATCACCTACGACAAGAACGTCCGAAAAGGATCATAGTCAAAGGGTAGTCAAGCTCCAAAGACTGTAACAAACCCGGATTAACATCCAATAAGAAGATGCTGTGTGTATGGTGGGATTGGAAGGGCATCGTTTATTATTACTCCTTACCGCTGAGCAAAATCATCGATTCGGATTTCTACTGCGAACAACTAATGATAAGTGTTTCATTGTATGAGTATTCAAGCAAGAAATTGGAAAATTGATCAACAGAAAATGAGTGGTCTTTCATCATGATAACGCCAGACCATACCCATCTTTGGCCACTCAGCAAAAATTGAGAGAGCTTCGTTGGGAAGTGCAAATGCATCCACCCTATAGTCCTAACCTTGCACCCTCAGATTTTTACCTGTGTCTTCTCACATGTTAAACTTGTTATGTGTTTCTCTTCAGAATTATTTGGGTATTGTTAGGTTGACACCAAAAGAGGACTCTCAAAACTACTTATCGCATTTTTTTATCACAAAAACCCAAGATTTTTACTGTAACGAGATTAGACCTACAAGATGGCAACAATTTATCGAACAAAATGGCATGCATATATCATAATTGAAGGTAATTAAAATTTAAAAAATCTGGAATTTGTATATAAAATACAAAGAAACTTTTCCCCTGAACTTTTGTAACCGTCTAAGACACTAACTTACTTTAAATTACATAAATATATTATATACTAGCTTTTTACCCATGGTTTTGCTCGCGTTGGCTTCAATTTAGAAATATCAATAATACTACTCCAATTAAAGTTAAAATTTCATAAATGTAGTTCTACTTACGATGGACGTGTGAGAGAAACTATATTAACGAACGGGAGTAGAAATATAGAGAAGATCGACAGCAGCGTCTTATTGATTACCGCGCAAAATAATAAAAAGATGCAGTTGGCAACCCACCTGCCAAACGTGGCAACAACGGCTAGTACCCAACTTATTTCGTAATCTATGGCGGGAATCGAAGTGATGAACGGGAGTAAAAATATTATATTAGTAGAGAAGAATGGCAGCATCTTCCTTATAACAGTGCAGAGTAATAAAAAGCTGCAGTTGCCAACCCACCTGCCAAACGTGGCAACAACGGCTAGTATCCAACTTATTTCGTAATCTATGGCGTGAATCGAAGTGATGAACGGGAGTAAAAATATTATATTAGCAATTTAGAGGCGGCGAAATAGAAACCAATACCTTATTTCGCCTCGTGGGTGTCGTAAGAGGCGACAGAAGGGAAACTGAAACAGGAGAAGGATGGCAGCATCTTCCTTATAACAGTGCAGAGTAATAAAAGCTGCAGTTGCCAACCCACTTGCCAAGCATGGCTACTACTGCAAATTTCCGGCCTATTTGACAAACAATGGTAGAAACCTATGATCAGCAGTGGATATGGCTACATACGTTCCACTACTGGGGACAGGCCGCAGCGAGTTTTAAGACAAAATTAATCAAAATAAATCAAAGTTTTACATTTAATATAGTCTAGAATTAAATTCTTTTATGTATAGATGCAAAAACAATAATTCTAACGCATTTAAAGTAACGCTTTCGTGGCGCAGTGGCTTAGCGTTGAATTGCGGTGCTAAGGAATCGCGCATAACAAGTATTCGAATGGCCTACAAATAATATTTTCGGGTCTTTATGTTTGTCTTTGTTATCAGGTGGATTACATTTTCGTTTGTCACTTCAGGTTTATAAAAGTAACTCTATACCATAGGCACACATACCTCTGTGTCACATGTATAGATTTGGCATTCAATTTGCAGTTAACAATTTTATTGTTGCCGGCGGAGATCTAACTCTATTTTCTCGAGTACTATAATGTCTAAAGGTGAGTGCTTATCTCTAGAGCTAGCACGACTCTTCAAAATATTATTATTATATAATGTTATTTTATAATCAAAACAAATAACAACCATTCAGTTGAGTGAATACTGTAGAAATGCTTCTTCTTGAATTCGAATGATAGAATGAAAAATTGTATATAATTATATTGAAAAAGTGTGGTATTGAGTTTGAAGAAGGCAAGCATTGAGAAGGAAATGCATCGTTGGTTTTGACATGTAGAAATAATGAATTAGGAAAGAGAGAAAAGGCAAATTTATGCAGCAGTAGTGAGAGGGACCTGGAAGGAAGTTTATCGAGCAAATTGGCGATATATTGAAGATGAGATAAGTTAAGAGTTGCCTTAACCGACGGGTGGTATGTATGCGTAGATATAATAAAAATGTAATAAAGATATAATAAGGATGAAGGCGAGAGCGGTGTGTCACAATCGAGTAAAAGTGAAGTCCGTAGTCTCTGCCCACAACTCTAAGTGACAGGTGAGAGAATTTATGTTTTGTTACTTCGTTATTTTATATTTCGAGTTTATGTTATATTCTTACTACTTTGTATATACTAGCTTTGTCAAGCAAAAACACAATAGAGTATTTGAGAACGTCGCAAAATAGGTTGTAGCCGTTCAAGTTATTTACTTTATGTTTTCAATTTACTTTCTGGGAGCGAAATGTAGAAGAGAATAGTAATATTGCAAGTGTCTATTCTTTTAAATTTCCTTTTCTTTACCGAGTCTAAACTAAACATAGAAAACATAAAATGATAATATTAAACAAAATGTATCACGTTTATGGTTTCAAAATCCAAGTACCTTCACCGCCAAATATGTTATAAATCAGTACTTAATAATGCAATTAACAGATTCAAACGGAGGTCAAACCCAGATTGCTTGTGTATTGTAGAATTTACGGCGAGCGTTTAACCCCTGAGCCTGGTAGGTCAGTTAACTTTAATACAAAAACGAATACGTGGCAGATGAAGACAAAAAATTGAGGAAATTAATATATTAAAGCAGACCTCTCAATTTAATTACCAACATTTAATGTTCAAAAACTTTATAAAACAAAGATTTTACAAAAAGAGTTTCAAAAAGAAATTCATGGATGATAATAATCCCTGGAAATAAGGTGATCGCTACCCAGCTATTTCTAATAAGATTTGTATGTACAACATAACACGATTACATGAATGAAAGTTGTACTTTTCTCTAAAAAAAACAGTTTCTCGTTTTTTCCCAAATATAAGAATGAATTTAAATAAATATATCTTATAATCTTCTTTGAATATAAAAATACTATTTCTATTTCACGTCACCCATAGTAGGCCTGTTTGATGCTCCAATTTAAATATTTGCATTCTTATACCGCTGAATTGAAATTTAATAGAATATCCACTAGCTCATCGATCAAAGAAAATGTCGTTAGAAAAGATTCATTCACTACGACACCTATATGATCAAATATTTATTATAAAGCTGTGAAAATACGGAAGAAAAATTCTACCCGTATCTTATCGTATATTTGTTATTCAGATATTCAGTACCCAGTTAGAAATGTATCAAGCTAAACGGTGGCCCTATCTGCTAGCCACAGATAGGGAAATGGCCAAGCGCCCCGTCAGAGGGTCGCAGGCGAGGGATGTGGGGGCTGCCTAGTCTTCCTGAAAAGGGGGCTGGGTGGTGGTAAAGGCCATGCTGACGGAGCAAGTGACAGTTTATTCGGGTGGTGGGGATGGGCCTTGTCAGCCCCATCTACCAGCTGGATCGAGCTCCCGATGTCGCGCTGTGAGCCAACTTCGCGTCCCTATATTCTCCCGGTAATCCTAACGCCTGAAATTCTTAAAGTAGGGCGTTCCCAAAGGTGCGGGCTCCATGGAGGGTGGGAAGCCGGGGGGATGAATTTTAAAAAACACAAATTATGGACAATTTAAGGCCCAATAAGAAGGAGGGAGAGGTGTCAGAGGTGCTTACCAGAGACACCAAAGAACAAAAGGGAACCGTCACTAAACCGACGGTTCCACGGACAGTACCGTCCAGCGTAGGTGCCCCCACCAAAGGGATAACCTCGCTGAACGTTTCCAAAACCAGTTCCAAGGAGCTGGAAGAGAAAGAGAAAAAGAAACAAGAGCCCGCAAGTGATAAAACTGCGGAGCCACTACGGACTGACGACCTTTTCTCTGCTGCCTGGCAAGTGGTGAGCCGTAAGGGGAAAGGCAAGGCACCCAAAAAGGTGACTTGCCGACCTGACGGACCATCAGGAGGGTCTATCCCTGCAGGCAGTAGTGGAAAGGCCAAAAAGAAGAACAAGAAGCAGCGGGAAAAAGGCCGTAGAGAACGAGCCGCTTTGGCTGCTTCAGATACCAAAACCAAGGAGGCTGGGCAAGCTACTGCGACTGAGGTGCTTGGCGCTGGAACCAGTAGCCGCGCTGAAGCTGGGAAGGATAAAAATCCAGCCCAAGTGGAAGTCGCGGACGCGGGAACCAGCTCTAGGATATCCGCCAGGAAGCAGCGAGCGGCCAAGCGTCCTGGGAAGAAGGAAAGAGCAGCCAAAAGGATGCTGGAAGAGTCCACCTCGCCTAGAGGTGAACACAAAAAAGTGAGACTCGAACAGCAACCAAAGACTGCAAGAACGAGCTACGCTTCCGCTGCTAAAGCAGATTTGGGTGTGGCCTTAACGTGTGCGCGTTCAGGTCACATTACGAAGGAAGTAGCAGACGACATCCTCGTAGCAATACAGAGGAAGATGATCAGCGAGGCCTGGAGTAGCCAGGACCCTGATGCGTCGGGCCCAGTTTTTAGGGGCAAACCCGTTTATACGGAAGGTGTCCTGAAACTGTGGTGCGACGATCAGAAGGCTCTGGACTGGTTGAAGGGGAACATTGCTACCCTCGACCTTAAATCCAGCACCTTGCTGACAATAAAGAAACAGTCAGAGATACCACAAAGAGTCAAATGTGGTATCCTTATCCCTGATGCCCAGGGGGCCTGGAAAGACTCACGCGACATTGGTCGCGTGTTGGCGTACCAGAACCGCTGGGTTAACATCAGGGACTGGCTGTTACTCAAGGCAGATAAGCAGACGGACGGGTGGTTCCTCGTTGTTTCGGTGCCGGAGGATCATATCCCGACCCTGATGAAGGCCGGACGCCGTCTCGCATGTGTATGCGGGGCGGTATACGTAAAATTCCAGGGTCGTGGAGGCAAATTCTTTGATACTCCACCGAGCAAAGAGGTAGAAAACAACCCGGAAGTTATGGATACCGAAGCCATAGTTACCGGTACAGCGGAATCACTGGAGGCCAAGTCCAGTGAAGAAACGGCCTGCACAATTGAGCCGAAGCCCCCAGTGGAGATTGGGCTCAGCGGCAGCTCACTGAGTGACGAGGAGGACTGCATTTTGCCGACCACCTCCGACTCGGTGGCTGACGATGAGACCCGAGATCTGCTGGCAGGCCTATTTTTGGGCGGGGACGGGGAGGACGCGATCAATGATGGCGTGCCCTTCGTCCAAAACTAGCCTAGTGCAGGCCAACCTCCACCACAGCGAAACTGCGTCGGCTCAATTACGCAAGTGGTTGGAGGTTCAAAGGACTGCCATAGCCTTAATCCAGGAGCCATGGGTTGGGGCTGGTAAAATTAAAGGCCTAAACAACCTAAAAGGTAAGTTATTCTACAGCTCTGAACACGACAAGCCTAGAGCGTGTATTTACACTACTAAAGATATCTGTGCACAACCTTTAACAGATTTCTGTTCTAGAGACATGTATGCCGTAGCAATACAGTACACACAGGAGAGTAGATTAGTCGTCGCCTCGGTCTACATGCCGGAGGAAGACACTCCTCCACCTCATGACCTCAGCAGGCTGGTGAACTTCTGCGAGAGGACCGGACTAGAGGTTGTGATCGGGACGGACTCCAACGCACATCATCCCCTTTGGGGAATGGAAAAACCAAATGAACGAGGTAAAGTTTTAGTTGAATATTTATTATGTACTAACCTAACCATTTTAAACATAGGTTCTGAACCTACTTTCATAAACAAACGCTGTCGCACTATAATCGACCTCACACTTGCAACAGAAGGAGCAGCCAAACTAATTACGGGATGGCATGTGTCGAGAGAGGCCTCATGCTCAGACCATAGATGGATCTGCTTCGCACTACAGGTCGATATCCCCTCTACACCACCATGGAGAAATCCCCGCAAGACAGATAAAACTAAATACCTAAATAGGCTGACGTCTTTGCTAGCGGATTTTGAGGGGATAAATACTATAGCAGATCAGTCGCTCCTAGAAGAACAGGTAGCAGCTGTTACTAAGGCCATGATAGACAGCTACCATGAATCATGTCCAGAAATCACTCCACCAAGACATGCCGAGGTAAAACAACCGTGGTGGGGTAAAGAACTCGATAGAAAACGTAAGAAGGTAAGAAAAGCTCTAAATAGGGCCATGAATACCTCAATGGATGAAGACTGGCTATTATATAAGAAAGCTAAGTCTGAATACAAAAAATGTATCAGGTATCGACGCTCGATTGGGTGGCGTAAATTCTGTGGCAACATAGAAACCTGCAAACAAGCAAATAGGATTAGGAATATTCTAGCTAAACAGAACACGTCGGGATCCATGTCTCTAAAGAAACCCGACGGTAGCTACTCAACATCGCCGGATGAAGCCCAACGCATCCTAATTGAAACGCACTTCCCAGGTTGCTGCGTAACCCAGGAGGCAAACCGGCATGACGACATACTGACATCAACAGCAGAAGACTGGAATTTAGCACAGAGAGTGGTAACGATGGACAAAATCCATTGGGCCATTCACATTTTCCTCCCCTATAAGGCGGCAGGACCCGACGGCATATTCCCGGCACTCCTACAGTGGGGGGGTAAAGCCCTAATAGTCAGACTTGCTGCCATAATGCGAGCCTGTCTTGCTCTTAAATATGTTCCTAGGGGATGGAGGGAAGTGAAAGTTACATTCATACCCAAACCAGGTAAGAGCGACTACACTGACCCTAAATCCTACAGGCCCATTAGCCTCATATCCTTTCTCCTAAAGACGATGGAGAGGATGTGTGAAAGGGAATTAAGGGGGTCGGCGCTAATGAACTTACCACTACACGACAAGCAACACGCCTACAGTCTAGGCAAATCAACAGAATCGGCCCTTCATAAGGTAATTACAAAGATTGAAGAGGCCATCCAAAACAAAGAAATATGTCTAGGTTCCTTCATAGATATAGAAGGTGCTTTTGACCGAACGAACTTCTCCAGCATAAAAGGTGCACTCGGTAGACACAAAGTTGAACCGGCACTGATCGACTGGATAGTTTACATGCTCAGTACACGAATAATAAAGATTGCTGGTGAATCTCAACCAATCCAAATTAAGAAAGGCTGCCCGCAGGGTGGGGTTCTCTCACCTCTCCTGTGGAATATGGTCATTAATGAACTCATCAGCAAATTAAATGACAATCACTTCTATACAGTAGGTTATGCTGATGACCTGACAATACTGGTCTCTGGAAAGACAGCAAGCATAGTGTGCGACCTGACCCAAGCGGCTCTCCGTATAGTGGAGAGATGGTGCAGGGAACACGACTTAACTGTCAATCCAAATAAAACGGTTTTAGTTATGTTCACACAAAAACGAAAGCTGAATAACTATCATCCTCCAAGTCTTTTTAGCACAAAACTCCAGCTATCCTCTGAGGTAAAATATTTAGGTCTTACCTTGGACAGCAAACTTAACTGGAATAAACACATAGAAAACAAAATCAACAAAGCTAGTATAACTTTCTGGCAATGCAGAAACATGATTGGCAAAAGATGGGGATTGACGCCAAAAATCATACTGTGGCTTTACAAAACTGTAATTCGGCCCATGATCACATACGGCGCTCTGGTATGGTGGACCAAGACAAATGAAGCCACCATAATTAAAAAGCTTCAGCGCTACCAGAGACTGGCATGTATGGCTGCTACAGGCTGCATGAGAACTACGCCAACAGCAGCCTTAGAAGCGATGCTGGAGCTAACTCCGCTTCATCTACATATACAACAAGAAGCGACTTTAGCTGCCATCAGACTCAAGACCCTAAATCTTTGGAGTAAGAATAGTGTCCCTCATACAGGCATAATTGATAGAATTCACTCAAAAATTCCTATCCTACAAGCCAAATACGATAGGATTCCTAAACAATTTGTTTTCGATAAGAAATACAAGATACAGTTAAATGAAAACAGCCAGCCGGAAGGATTAAGCCCAAAAGAGCTTAGAATTTTCACCGATGGTTCTAAAACAAATGAAGGTGTAGGTTGTGGAGCTTTCTCTGAAGACCTCAATATTCACATATGCACACCGCTGGGTACCTATAACACGGTCTTTCAGGCGGAATGTATGGGTATCATTCAAGCGGCCATAGCAATAGATGCTAGGAAGGTTAATGACTTCCCCATCAGAATACTGACCGACAGTAGGGCGGTACTCCAAGCCCTGAGATGCAATGTGGTGAACTCGGGACTAATATATGAATGCCATCAACGATTAAATAAGGTATGTAAAAACAACAATGTGACCCTGCAATGGATAAAGGGACACAGTGGATCCAGAGGCAACGATGCAGCAGACGAACTTGCCAGAAGAGGATCGGCTTTGGCCACTATAGGGCCGGAACCGATCATACCAATCCCCTTTGGTAACGTTTGTTCACTGGTACGTAGACACTTTACTAATCAACACGCTCAGCTTTGGAAAAATCTAGTAGACTGTAGACAAGCTAGGGATGCCCTGCCTGAAATTAACAGTCGCTTAACAAAAGTTTTAATGAGACTGAACAAGCCGCAGATTAGGATAGTAACAAGTGCTATCACAGGACACGGCACCTTTAACAAAGATTTATTTACTATAGGTGTTACAGATAGTCCCCTGTGCAGGGCATGTATGGGGGAGGAAGAAACGGCGGCCCACGTGCTACTGAAATGTCCGGAGGTCGCTACATACAGGGCTAAACATCTCGGCACGCCGGGATCACTCCCCGAAGTTGCATGCAACATCAAGGGCCTGTTGAGCTTCTTCGGAGAGATCTCATGGCTCGAATAATCACATTATTCCTGCCCACACGCAAAATACGCGCATAGACGTGGAGTTGCGGAAAACAGCCCGTCGTAAACTAAACTAAACTAAACTAGAAATGTATCGTTACTTTTTTAATAAAACTGTAGTAACAAACGAGCTTACAGTCCACCTGATGGTAAGTGGCTACTACAGTCTATGGACACATGTAGCTAACTGCAAACAAAGAAGGCTACAGGTGCTTTGTTACCTCTGAGTACTAAGATGGAACGATTCATATACCGGTAATTAGACTGGGCCTCTATAGTTCTTCACACTTTCTTCAACCTTCAAACCAGAACACAGAAATGCAAGCACTACTATTTGGTGGCTTAAATACGTAAGTATAAAGGGTGGTACATACAGTGAGGAACTCCTATTTAATAAAGGAATCCTAGCAACAACTTTAATTTTGTTACTAACATTGATCATAACTTTGCCTTTGATTAAATGTCACTTCTTACTTGTAACAAAAATCACGAAGTGAAGTTCTTAGGCCCTAGCCTCAATTTAGTTTTTATTATACAAGGGAGCCATTTATATCCACTGCACCACAAACACATATTTATATCAACACATAAGGTATATATTTTGGAAATGTTTAAAGAAACACACAAATACTGTGAAAATAAGAGTTAATAATGTTAGCTAAGTCTAACGAGAAACCTTTACCTACAGCAGCCCCGTGGGTTCCTAAAATTGTGATAGTGAAGTTTTTAAATGTAGTTTACCACAGACTTGTGATCATAAAACGAAAGGAAACGATTAAAAGAGATTACTTTAATTTTTTAAATAAAATTATAGTGACATACTTACGTTGTTGAGGACACAGATGGAATGCTTCACAAACTGCATTATACTGACACTCTCAACTCTTCAGCCCCGAACACAGCAGTGCACGCAAAGCTATTTTGGCATCAGAGTAGGTAAAAGGGTGGTAACTACATACTGCCCAGCCCTGGGCAGCATAAAAGACCTACTACGTAGTAATATTTTAATACGACAAGCAATCCAATCTTTTCATCAGCATATTTTCAAGTTATGTGACTAGTACATTAGAACAGTAATTTCATACTAAATCACCTATCATTTACTGGCTATGAAGAAGAAAGGCGTCTCGTCACTTACACCGGGTTTTTAAATTTAAAACGCTTCGTTTTCTTTAACAAGCCGTTTTGCAGTAAATGAAGTGCATGAAAACCCCTTTTCTGAAACAAAATACCAGTTATATTATTTACGAGCCGTTAAATAGTTTTTTTTTTTAAATTTAAGTCATCCTGAGTTACTAAATGAATATTTTGTAATATAGACTGGAAATGGACTGAACTGGGGATATGTTTCTTAATTAAAGGTATCTGGCATTAATCGTTTGTTGGTATAGGATGCGTCAATGCTTAAGATGATTAGGATGTTCTTATTCTCGCTCGTCACTGTAATAAAAAGCCCTTATTTGGAATGCAACGTGCATGGACACTTTGGTGGCCTCTCGTCCCTCAGAGGTAATTTTACAGCCGGCATCAGAGACAGCTGGACTTATTACGTAACAAAAATATGACTCTTTGCGATATAATTTGCTGTAGAGCACATTGCCGCTGATGGCGAGAGGGCTGGTTCTTTCCACGTCCAAAAGCTAATTTTATTTATTTAAAATGTGTTGCCATTCAGCGATTGATTATAGCCATCGTTTTAGGACTATACTACGAAAAGAAGGATTGTGTGATAATTTTTTTTATCAAATATTGTATATTAAAATTTAATACCTCTGGGTTCGGAAAAGAAACCTCTGTCCTGGGAAGAACGAGCAAGAAACTCAGTGGGCCTTTTTTATTTTACGGTCGGTCATTAAATATTTTTTTCTAGTATAGGGTGACAAACGAGCACACAGTCCACCTGATGGTAAGTGGTTGCTGTGCTAAAGTTTAGTAAAATAAAACTAAATCTTTAGTTTTTAACACAAACGTCTTCGTGGTACAGTGGCTTAGCGTGTATAAGTTGCAGCGCTAAGGACCGCTGGCTCGAATTCCACACGGGACAATCTACAAATAATTTTTCCGGGTTTGGATATTTGTCTCAATAAAAAAATATCCACGATACAAAAGAAAATTCTAGTGTGAAGTAACGTTATAAAAAAAGAAGAGAGAATAAAGAATACCAAAATAATGTTTTTAATGAAAGTTCGTCTCAATTTTGGCGTGATTCTGATTGTCGCGTAGTCAATCAATAGGAAATGTTAAATATCACCTATCAATAGTACCTTATCGCACAAACTGTTTTATAATTTAAAGAAATCTAAACTTAAGGAATACAGTCTCTTGTAGCGTAGCATCGTCGTCGTCGCAAAGATATCAATGAAATTTAATGGGAAATCGAGCAAAGTATTATAAAAAAAAAATCTTATTTTATAAACAAAACTGAGACGTTGACTTTTGACAACTTGACAAGAAGAATCTATAATAAATCTAATATAGTTAAAGAATCTATATAAGTTAAAGATATAGACTATATACGTCTCACTGCTGGGCACAGGCCTCCCCTCATTTCTGAGAGAGTTTTAGGGCAAGGAAGTCGCGCTGCCCCAATATGTGTTGGTGAACTTCACAAGTCTTCGAAAGATGTTTTATTCTAATTTCTGAGACACGCAAGTTTCCTCACTATGTTTTCCTTCACATTAAGCACGTGAAAGTTAGCTCTTAAATCTTGCATTTAACAATTTTATTGGTGCCGGCGGGGATCAAGGCCAGGTTGCTCATGTATCGACATTTACAGCGACGCTTACCATCTGAGCTACCACGGCTTTACATCCATATACCTACGTATACATGTTCGTCGGATAAGGGTATTCTTAATCTAGTCCATATTCAATACATCGCTAATTTAGTCAGTAAACTTTCGTTTAGGGCGTCCCTTTCCGACTCTACCGTTCACTTGTTATGAGAATTATGTTGTTATATATGTCAATTAATTTAATTCATTTTTAAAATAATTTATAAATGCAGTCTTAATCAAAATCAAAATATGGTTTGTACATGAGCAATTGTTCCGTAGGAAATTGGTACCTGCAGGCTCGTAGTATCGGGACATAACGCTCAATCGTTATGCTGCTGCGCCATAAAAATTATTATTGTACTAAATAAGGTAATTACTTTAAAATTACTCACTAGTTTCAAAAACCAATACTTATGACATAAATATAAAGTAATTACTCGCGACCTATATGTGCCTTTATCTTCATATTCAAAATCCTACCGATAACAGAAAATTATAAAATCTTTTAGGAGTCCACGCTATATCCCAAAATTAAAGGGACACCAAAAGCCACATCAATAAAACAGACAGGGTGTAACTTTATTACGCCCGTCATAGTGATAATTTACTCTTGTGAATTCTCTTTCATTAGATATTCAGAATTATGCTCGATGCTGTAATAAAATATTCTACAAGTCCAGCGTCCCTTTGAGTTTTAATTAAATGGAAAATTTTTGCGTCACTGGAAAATCATAGAGTAAATTAAACATAGCCGCTTGGGATATGGCGCTAAGCACTTCCCGAGTCAGATTCCTGGAACCAACTAAACATTAAATGCAGACTTAGTTTCCAGTTTAAGGAAACCTAGGTCTTCTTTCTGCCTCGAAGTCTGTCTGGGTAGCTACCAACCTGTTTCTGATTTCTACCACCTAATAGCAGTGCTCTGCTGTACTTCGATCTGAAAGGTACAGAGAGTCAGAAAAATTACAGACTATAAGATATTCCATCTTATTGCTCAGAGGTGACAACGCATCTTTAATCTTCTTTCTTTGAAGTTGGTTGCAGCTGTGCTGCAGTAGACACTTACAGATAGAATTCTAGTTCGTTTGTCTCGTCAATTTTATTAAATAAAACTGTATATCTGAGAAACATTTAAAGAACACGAGCAGGGTGCCGAGATAACTGGTCCTTAAGCCGCACAGTATGTACGGAGGCCTGTGTCCACCTGTGGGACGAAATAGGTTGTTTTGTTTTAATTTTATTCTTACTTAAAAATAAAGAAAAATAGAATAATTTTATTTGATTTAGCTTACAAATAATCTTAAAAGCTTAAGTTAAAAAAAAGGAATAGGATTACAATTCGACTGTGTTAAGTGCTTTATTGTATGTTACCCAATATTTTCGTTAATTGTGAACACGTTTGATTGGCATGCGGTATTGGTGATTATTTTTTTAGTTATTTGTTATACATATATACACATATATATATATTATATATATGTGTGTGTGTATATGTATTGAAGATGGACCAGATTAAAAATACCCTTAACCGACGAACATGTATGCGTAGGTCTATGGATGTAAAGCCGTGGTAGCTCAGATGGTAAGCGTCGCTGTAAATGTCGATACATGAGCAACCTGGGCTTGATCCCCGCCGGTACCAATAAAATTGTTAAATGTAAGATTTAAGAGCTAACTTTTCACATGCTAAATGTGAAGGAAAACATAGTGAGGAAACTTGCTATGTCTCAGAAATTAGAATAAAACATCTTTCGAAGTCTTGTGAAGTTCACCAACACATATCGGGGCAGCGCGACTTCCTTGCCCTTAAACTCTCTCAGAAATGAGGGGAGGCCTGTGCCCAGGAGTGAGACGTATATAGGCTATATCTTTAACTTATATAGATTCTTTTATTATATTAGATTTATTATACATTCTTCTTGTCAAGTTGTCAAAAGTCAACGTCTCAGTTTTGTTTATAAAATAAGATTATATTTTTTTTTATAATACTTCGCTCGATTTCCCATTAAATTTCATTGATATCTTTGCGACGACGACGATGCTACACTACAAGAGACTGTATTCCTTAAATTTAGATTTCTTTTAATTATCAAAAAGTTTGTGCGACAAGGTACTATTAATAGGTGATATTTAATATTTCCTATTGATTGACTACGCGACAATCAGAATCATGCCAAAATTGAGACGAACTTTCATTAAAAACATTATTTTGGTATGCTTTCTTTTCTCTTCTTTTTTTTTATAACGTTACTTCACACTAGAATTTTCTTTTGTATCGTGGGTATTTTTTTATTACGACAAATATCCAAACCCGGAAAAATTATTTGTAGATTGTCCCGTGTGGAATTCGAGCCAGCGATCCTTAGCGCTGCAACTTATACACGCTAAGCCACTGCACCACGAAGACATTTGTGTTAAAAACTAAAGATTTAGTTTTATTTTACTAAACTTTATGCTTATAATTTTTTTAAAAATACAGAAAATGCAATAATAAGTGGATATCTGATTTCGAGTTTTTGTCACACAGTAATGTGTAAATGTACATTATTATGAATAAGACTCCATTCTTGTATATTATGAAATAAATGAATGAAGGACCGATAAATGAGAGAAAAAAAAAATAAAAATTTAAAAAATAAAGGTACAAATGGTGGCCTTATCGCTTACAAGCGATCTCTACCTGGCAACCAAATAGCAGTGTTAAGTGCTTTCTTGTATGTTACCCAATATTTTCGTTAATTATGAACATGTGTGATTGGCATGTGGTATTGCTGATTATTTTTTTAATTATTTGTTATACACATATACACATATATATATATATATATATATATATATATATATGTGTGTAGTGGCGGTTAAGAATATCCACTACCCCATATCTTCCCGTGGGTGTCGTAAAAGACGACAAAGGGAAACAGGCAGGAGATGGGCAGCAGCATCTTCCTGGTAACGGCAAAAATACAATAAAAAAAAACTGCGGTTGCCAACCCGCTCGACAAACGTGGCAACTATGGCAATATACCCCCCATAATGAAAGTTACGAAGAGACGGCCCCCAGTCCCCGGTGGCCCCGCTATTCCTGGCTACGGTGGCGACCATGGTAACGGCGGGGCAGGGGGTGCTAAGAATCTCCGGTGGAGGTTCGGTTGCCACCTACAACGACTCGACCTGGCAACATACAACGCACGCACCCTTAGGACTGACGAGAAGATTGTGGAGCTGGAAGAAGAGATAGACAAGTTACGCTGGCATATTATAGGATTATCCGAAGTCCGAAGAGAGGGGGAGGACACGGTAATCCTCGAATCCGGCAACTTGCTCTATTACCGGGAGGGCGACCATCTGTCCCAAGGAGGTGTCGGATTTATCATCCACAAGTCTCTCGTTAACAACGTTGTAAAGATTGAGAGTGTGTCGCCGAGGGTTGCGTACCTTATACTCAGAATCACCAAACGGTATTCGCTGAAGGTCATACAGGTTTACGCACCAACCTCGGCACACTCCGATCAGGAGGTGGAGGAAATGTATGAGGATATCTCTAGAGCCATGCATTCCTCCAAAACCCAATATACGGTGTTAATGGGAGACTTCAATGCAAAACTAGGCACAAGAGAGAACGGTGAGCTGAAAGTGGGGAAATTTGGAATAGGGCAACGGAACCCAAGGGGCCAGCAGTTGGCCGACTTCATGGAGAAAGAGGAACTCTTTATGATGAACTCTTTTTTCCAGAAGCGGCCCCACAGGAAGTGGGACGTGGTCGAGTAACGACGGTTCGATAAAAATAAGATTGTCTTCATTATGACGACCAAACGACAACTGTATACTGATGTCTCCGTGATCGCCAGGGTGAAAACTAGTAGCGGTCATCGAATGGTTAGAGGCACGCTGAACCTAAACGTTAAATTTGAGAGGTCTCGTCTAATAAAGTTAATGCTCCGTCCCCCTCGTGCTCTGTTCCAAAGTCCCAAAACCTTTCAGCTCAAGTTACAAGCCGTCAGTTCCTAGAAGACTGCAATGAAGTGGACGATATGAATGACAAGCTCGTGGAAACTGTCCATGCGGTCGGAGCTAAGTTCTGCAAGACCCGCCGCAGAAGAACACAAAAACTCTCCGATCACACTCTTAATCTCATGGCTGTTAGACGGGAGATGAAGCTACATTCTTCAACAGATTTGACAGCATACAGGCAACGGAATAGACAGATTTCCAAATGCATGCGGTGGGACTTACGCAACTTCAATACAGCTCGTATTGAAGAAGCGATCGAGCGGAACCAAGGCTCCAAAGTCTTTGCCAGAGATCTGTCTGCCAGAAAGAGCCAACTGTCAAAGCTGAAGACCGAATGTGGCAGCATCGTTTCCGGGGCACCTGAGATTTTGAGTGAGATTGAGAGGTTCTATGGGCAGCTGTACACGTCATCGTTGGAGCCACACGCAAGTGTGAGTAACGATCCAAGAGCGAGTCTTATCCGACATTATTTCGATGATATCCCGGACGTCAGTCTGAGCGAGATTAGAATGGCTCTCCAGCACCTTAAAAACGGCAAGGCCCCAGGCCGGGATAGAATTACAGCGGAGCTTCTGAAAGCGGGTGGAAAACCGGTACTTGAAGTCCTTCAGAAGCTCTTTAATTCCGTCCTCCATGGTGGCATTACACCGGAGGCGTGGAGCAGAAGTGTGGTGGTCTTGTTCTTCAAGAAAGGCGACAACGCTCTCTTGAAGAACTACAGACCGATTTCCCTTCTGAGCCGCGTCTACGTGCTGTTTTCGAGAGTCATTACGAATCGTCTCGCGCGCAGACTTGACGACTTCCAGCCTCCCGAACAAGCCGGTTTCCGAAAAGGCTTTAGCACCATAGACCACATACATACCCTTCGGCAAATTGTACAGAAGTCCGAGGAGTACAATTTGCCACTATGTCTGGCGTATGTGGACTATCAGAAAGCCTTTGATTCCGTCGAAATTTGGGCGGTGCTGCAGTCCCTTCAGCGATGCCAAGTTGACTGTCGGTATATCGAAGTGTTGAAGTGCTTGTACAGTAGGGCTACGATGGCTATCCGAGTACAGAACCAGAGTACGAAACCTATCCAATTGCAGAGAGGTGTAAGACAGGGTGACGTCGTATCCCCGAAACTCTTTACCGCTGCATTGGAAGATGTTTTCAAGCTTCTGGACTGGAAAGGATACGGTATCAACATCAATGGCGAGTACATCACTCACCTTCGATTTGCCGACGATATAGTCCTTATGGCAGAATCGCTGGAGGACCTAAGCACTATGCTCAATGACCTCAATAGTGTTTCCCAACGGATAGGTCTTAAGATGAACATGGACAAAACAAAGATCATGTTTAATGTCCATGTCACACCTATGACGGTAGTTGTTGGGAACACTAAGCTCGAAGTTGTTGACGAGTATGTTTACCTGGGACAAATAGTCCGACTAGGTAAGTCCAACTTCGACCGAGAGGTCAATCGACGGATTCAACTCGGTTGGGCAGCGTTCGGGAAATTACGACACTTCTTCTCGTCAGGTATACCTCAAAACCTTAAAACAAGACTGTACACCCAGTGCGTGTTGCCAGTGATGACATACGGAACTGAGACGTGGTCCTTCACTGCTGGCCGGATGAGGAAGCTCAAGGTCGCTCAGCGAGCTATGGAGAGGGCTATGCTCGGAGTTTCTCTGCGTGATAAACTCAGAAATGAGGATATCCGCAGTAGAACCAGAGTGACCGACATAGCCCAACGGATTAGTAAGCTGAAGTGGCAATGGGCCGGCCATATAGCTCGAAGAGCCGACAACCGATGGGGAAGAAAGGTTCTCGAGTGGCAGCCTCGTACCGGCAGGCGAAGTGTAGGGCGTCCCCCCACTAGATGGAGTGACGACCTGGTAAGATATGCAGGAAGTCGATGGATGCAGGTGGCTCAGGACCGTGCTTTGTGGCATTCTTTGGGGGAGGCCTATGTTCAGCAGTGGACTTGTGAAGGGCTGTAATGATGATGATGATATATATATATATATATATATATATATATATATATATATATATATTTGTATATATACATATTATATATATATATATATATACACTTTTTTTTTCAAATTACTTTTCTTCTAAATACCAAAAAATATGGACAATTTAAAAATATATATCAAAAAGTCTAATTGAACTACAACGACTATTATCGCAATCCAATTGTTTCCCGTAGTATGGAGGGGACCAATATACTGCTATACTGCTCGTCCCTAAAGACTAACATGGAATGTCTCATAACAAAAAGAGAGAAACGGTAAAAATAAGCTGAAATATAGCTGTTATTTTAAGCTGGTATTATATAAGAGCGTAGTCCTGCCCCTTTCGAGCCAAGCCATTGATATCGCAACCTTTATATAGTTGTAGCGTGGATCTACCAAGTTTGAGAAGATATAAGACACTTCAGTTCCTACGATATTTACGGATAGAGATAGGATGATGGTTTCTCATGACGAAACCAAGTGCACATGTTGTATAAAATATATATAAAATCCATATTTATGATAGATACATAACTTTCATTCTTCTAATAATAATGTATGTACGTCACCCTATACCACACGTTCACCCTACTCCACATCGCAGAGAAAGATATATTGCCTTTTTATTCCATTATGCTTCGAATACCAAGATTCATTTTTCATTTGCATAACAAACCGATACCTGAGCGCACGAACCGTAACCGCAATATATTTCTTATAAAATATGATTTTTGCTTTAGTACAATATTTTATGGGAGACAGTTTTTGTAATATCATCCGAGCACAATTTTAATTTTGTGTTCTTTATTTTACAAATTACTATGAAATATATAAATCTAATAAGAAAATAATTTGTAGAGTTACTCTGCAGCTGTGAAATGTATTGATATCGACATCGGTAAGCTTGACAAAGCAGATGTTGTATCGTAGTCGTATCAAACAATCACGTAGCGCGTAACTCTTTTGATTTGATCGTGAAATCTTTTTTTCGGCGTGTTATATATACAACACTATGTTGTTTCTAACAATTTACTTAAAATATATTATGACACTCATGAGGAAAAAAAACATTTACATATGCAGATATAGCTGCATATATCGATATCGACATTGGTAAAACTTCGACATGGTATCGATATATTACATCGCTGTCATAGCTTCCATTCAAACCATTATTTACTGCGCATTCTATTGTGGTATCGCAGCAAAGCAATATTGCCGCATTATTACGTGTAACTTCGACTTAGTCTGTCACGATATGCACGAAAAGAGATTCAAACCTAGATTTCGTAACACTGCCAGCCACCACATGAAGATTGCACAGCAACTCGAAATTCATAACTTAAAAAATAATTTAATTTTAATAAAATTAATAAATTATTGTGGAGTTTTGTTAATTTGACATAGAGTTTTGCCTGATCGGCTGTGCTATGATTTTATTATATTAAAAAGGCTAGCACGGCCAACCAGGTAATAAATTATTGTTGCAATATTTGAATCAGTTTATTTTCTGGGACTTCGTGTATTTTTTAAGGTTATCCCACACTAAGGCATTCTCCTGTATCATTGAGGAAATGCCTTGAATGAAATGTATCTCTTTTATCGCTGAGGCGTATTATGTAAGTAAATTACATAATATGTCCATGTCCACGAACATTCTTGTTTAAGCATCCAGTACAAACATTTGTTTTGAACGGTATTGGAAATGTGGCGCCGCAGTGCTGCACACAAATGCTTAGCCACTACCCTACTAAGCAGTTATTATGCGCTACGCTTCAAAGTTACAGATTTTGTTTTACAAAAAGTATGTAGTTATTGTGTGACAAGATTTTTTAAATATAGTCATGCCTCATCCTAAAGTTATTATAAATGTAATAAATACTTGGGTAATTCTTTTAGTATAAAATATTTTGTACAAAGTTAAGACGTCATATTACATGTGAGCCAGAGAAAGTACGGAAACTTTAGAAGTGTTTGCAGTCTCGCGTTTAATCTTGAGCATACGACATATTAAGCTGTTAAATCTAACTAGTGTGTTACATTCGCGCAGTGAAATTGGACTTTACTAAATTAGGTTTACTTCATAATGTAAGAGGTTTTGAACATAATAAGCAGTAATTAAAGTTTGAAATTTACTTTTATGAAATAGTGAAAATTATAAAAAATATAAGCAAAATCCTTTGTTTGTTCTATAAAATTGCTTAAGGTATTTTATTGATTAGGAAAGATAGAGCGACGCCCTAAGTTCTTCCCGAGGCAGTTCTTACCAATAAAAATAACACGTACATCTCTTGATCTATCGACATTATTAAATTCGGCATTGTATTTTTTTTTCATCATTTGAAACAATACCATAGTCAAATGTACCATACATAGAAAAACTATTACTGACACGAACTTGTTATTTTAAATTTATGTTTTGACAGATATTAAGCTTTATTAACGTCTGTATTCTTAAATTAGACATACATTTTTTCTCTCTCTTCACTAAATGTCAATAGAAAAAGAGTACTTAAGTTAATCAAGCGACAATCAAGGATTATAAGTAAGGCCGCTGTGACAATGCGACATAATATCATGTCGCAAGGCGGACACATCGCATTTTCGGTATCGCGTCGCATTATAAAATCATCACACATCGACCGTAGTGATACAACATTACCCTTGTCGAGGTCTTATCGATATCGATATCATGTCCATCTTCAACTTGTTGATATTATTGAGTTCGACATGCGGCACTTTTATCACTTTGTAAAAATAACAGCATCATTCAATGTTGAGTCTGCGGTATTTTACCAATTTTCAGGTATCTAGGAATCATTCCGAGTAGAGAGCCATGTTGGCCAAAATGATTTTCAGTTCATGACTGTTTTAAATAAAACTAGTTTCTACGGATTTTATCGCGTATATTATCTTTTATCATATTTCTGACGTTTCGAGCATTTTACAGCACCCATGGTCAAGTCACCTCGACTGAGAATTTTACGTCCCAATGTCATAGTCGTTCACGGCTATCTCTAGATAAAAAAAATTCCGATCTACGTAGTATGAACTTATAGTATCTTGAATTCTTGCAGTTGTATACTTCGGTTAGGATTTAATTTGAAGGAAAGGTCATGAAGGAAACCTGCTTTTCTAATATTGTTAATATTTTAAGAATTGTTTTGTATAAGAAAAATTAGTAATCGAAGAGCAAATTATTTTACAAAATCATATATAAGAGAAGTTATGCTAGCGGTGTTATTCGTAATTAATATTTTTATTCAATTATTTTCCCAAAACAAAAGAAATTAATTGAATAAATGGTTGTCTTTTGTTTCTGTTTGATTTTGATTCGAAAACAGATGTAGTGCTAAATTAGTAATGTCATTCAAACCGAATATCTGTCACGGCGTATTAATGGAGACTAGTCATCGCCGCAGATCAGGACAGTAGTGCCCGAAAGTATACACAAGTACAGGTACACACTCTATTCTCTACTACTATGAGTTGGTAATCCAACACGACTGGAGAGAGATTAGCCGGAGTATCAATGGCTTTACATGTATTCCGAGACACAGGGGTGATATCCCGCTAACATCCTGAATCCGAGCTGCTAATGAATAATCCCTCAACAGAAAAAACCCAATAACTGATTTTGGCCTGAATTCTAACCCAACTATTAAGCCTATGTTACCCATTTTAAAGTTTCCGAACCAACCTTTATAAACAAACGTTGTCGAACAATAATCAACCTTGCACATACCACAGAAGGAGCAGCTAAACTAATCACGGGGTGACAAGTGTTGAGAGTGGCGTCATACTCAGACCATAGATGGATCTGTTTTGTACTACAGGTTGATATCACCGCTACACCGCCATGGAGAAATCCTCGCAAGACAAATATAACAAAATACCTTTTAAAGAATAATGTCTTCGCTCGCGGGTTTTGATGGGATCAACATTATACACCTACTACAAACACTATATAGCTGTTACACATCTGTCAGAAAACTACCATGAAGCATGTCTAGATATCACGCCTCCAAGTCTTGTGGTGGAGTAAATAACTAGACAGGAAAAGCAAAAATGTAAGAAAAGCTAAAAATAGGGCCATCAATACCACAATAGATGAACACTGACTACTATACAAGAAAGTGTACATATTAAATCAAACCTATTAATTGATTTCATTGCTGTTTGAATAATTTCCACCATCGCTAGAATTTTCCCAGAGTGTAGTCGATATCATTTAAGACACATCAATTCTTAGCATATACCAGGGCAGTAGTACACGATCTCCTCAAAGAGTTGAACAGAGACATCATTTTATTCGTATTCTTCTCAGCACACCCTTTCATTTGATATCTATATCATGGGGTGCATAGAAAATAACTAGTCCGTCATCTTGATCTGTCCAACATATTGGATTTAAATGACGTCACGTGTTTGCAAAATTTCAGTTCAATCGCTTGAGGATAACTGCTTTAAAATTCAGTTGTAAGATTTGACCCTAGCAAACATACATTGCAAGTTAAATAAAATATTTTAAAAATGTATCAGGTATCAACTTCGACAGGATGGCGTAATTTCTGTGGTAACAAAGAAATCTGTGAACAACAAGTGAATTAGATAAGAAAAAACTTAGCTAAACAGAACACACCGGGATCCATCTCTTTAAAGATACCCGACGGAAACTACTTAACATCGCCGGATGAAACTCAACGCATCCTAATTGAAACACACTTTTCAGTTTGCTGTGTAACTCAGGGGAGAACCGGCATGAAGATGTAGTGATAACAACAACTGAACACTAGATAAAGTTCATTAGACTATTCACAGTTTCCTTGCTTTTAAGGCGGCAGGACCTGACGGCATTTTCCCGGTACTCCTTCAGGGGGGAGGGGACTAAAGACCTTATAGTCAGACTATTGCCTTAATGAGGCTTTCTTATACATAATATGTTAATAAGGGGATGGATGAAAGATGATGAAGTGGGTATGTGAAAGGGATTTAAGAGGGTTGGATCTAATGAGCATGTCGCTACACGATAAGCAACTTTCCTACAGTTTAGGTAAATCGACAGAATCGGCAATTGGCCACGCAATAACAAGGATTGAAGGGGCTATCCAAAACAAAGAAATATGTCTAGGATCCTTCATAGATATATATATAGAAGTGGTTTTGACAAAACGAACTTCTCCAGCATAAAAGTTGCACTAAGTAGATATGGAGTTGAACCTGCACCAATGAGGGCATCCACGACTTTTTCTGCCACCAGGGCGGCGCCACTAGAAAGTAAGGTTTTTTTTTTTATAGGATAAGGGTGACAAACGAGCACACAGTCCACCTGATGGTAAGTGGTTGTTGTGGCCCATAGACATCTACATTTATCCTCTATTACAAATCAAAATGTAGATGCGTTGTCACCCGTGAGGACTAAGATGGAATGCCTCATTTCCAGTAAAAAGGGCCTCCGGCCACCAGCACTCACCAAGCGAAACGCAGAGGTAAACCTCTACTTCACGCTGGTTTTCTGTGAGGTCGTGGTACCACCCCGGTTCGAGCCGGCCCATCCGCGCGACAGCAAAAGCTGCCGCGTGGCTCTACCACTGTACAGGTATAATATTTGACAGATTTCATAGCGGGGAATTTATTTGTTCGGAAATGTAAAAGTTATTGTTTCTTTCTGTACAATTAGCTATATTTTATATTAATAACATTAGAAATAAATAAACAAAAGCACAGATATTCATAAAAGTAGAAAAATAAAAAAGTTAAAAAAGTGCAAAAAATTAAATACGAAACCACTGATTCTAGAAACAGATAAACTTTTATTAAGAAACAACTTCTCAATTAAATTACATTGTGTAACAACAATACTATACCTCAGTGTCAACTGGCGACATCTGGTGAGCAGAAAATTATTAGCCCTCATTAACTGCTTAGTAAACATGCTCAGTACACGAAGAAAGAAAAGGTTCTATAACAAATGAAGGTGCAAGATCTGAAACATTTTCTTGGAAGACCTTAATATCCACATATGTACACCGCTGGGTACCCATAACATAGTTGTTTAGGCAGAATGTGTGAGTATCTTCCAAGTGGTCATTGCAGTAGATGCCAAGAAGGTAAAATACTTCTCCATCAGAATACTATCCGAGAAGATGGCGGTACTACAAGCTCTGAGTTGCAATGTGGTGAACTCGGGACTAATATATGAATGGCATCAACGACTAAATGAGATACGTTAACATAACAATGTGACTTTTCAACGGATTTAGCTACACAGTGGATCCAGGTGCAACGACGCAGCAGACAAACTGGCCAGAAGAGGATCGGCTCATACCGATCCCTTTTGGTAGCGTTCGTTGACTGGTACGTTAAAACTTTACTAATCAACATGCTCAGTTGTGGAAAAATCTAGTGGACTGTAGGCAAGCTAGGGACGCCCTGCCAAAAATAAACAGTCGTTTAACCAAGGTTTAATGAGATTGAACAAGTTACAGAGCAGGATAGCAACAAGTGCTATTACAGGACATAGCTTTTTTAACAAAAATTCATTTACTATAGCTCCCTGTGCAGGATATGTATGTGGGAGGAAGAAACGGCACACCACGTGTTGCTGGCATGTCCAGAGTTCACTGTATACAGGGCTAAACATCTTGACACGTCGAAATAACGTCTTGAAGTTGCCCGCAAGATCAAAGGCCTGAATAATTATAATATTCTTGCCCACACACAAAATACGCGCCTAAACGTTGAGTTGCGGAAAATAGCCCGTCGTAAACTAAATCAAACGACCACTATTTCAACGAGGCAGTTACCGATATATTACGCACCAAACCAACGTCTCTTTTAGTCCGCCGGAAAAAAAATTCAATAGAACGCCAACTTACATGCATTACGTGTTGTAATTTTCCATTTAAAGATAAAAAATTTAAATTACAGTTTATATACATTCCACTGCTAGGCACAGTACTCTCATTTCAGAGAAACGTTTTTAGGGCAAGGAAATGTCTGCCACGCTACCCCAAATTCCAATGTCTTCGAAATACTTTTTTCTTATTTTTCAGACATGCAGGTTTCCTCACGATGTTTTCCTTCATCGCCGAGCACATGGTAAGTCAGCACTTAAAATTGTAATTAAACATTTCATTAGTGCCAGCGGGGATCAAACCCGGGTTGTGTGTTCTATTTACGTACATAATTAGCACATCTGTGCCTGTCAGGGTTTGTATTACTCAATTAGTATACCTACCTTCATCATCATCATCATCATCATTAGAGCCCTTCACAAGTCCACTGCTGAACATAGGCCTCCCCCAAGAAATGCCACAAAGCACGGTCCTGAGCCACCTGCATCCATCGACTTCCTTACCTAGTTTGAAGAGCACCTCGCGTCCTCCCTCAATTGCGCGCACTATCCCCATCACCACTAATACCAGCACCACTACTCCCAACACCACACTAGGAAAGATACACCACTGACTACAATACGACACGTGTTTCGCGTATTGTCGTCAGTGGTGTGTCTTTCCTAGTGTGGTGGTTATCGTGCGGATGTACGCAAAGTAATTTTTTGATAACTTTAATTTTTAAAAGCTATTCCAATTCAAACATAAATTGCTTTCTAATTTCCAGTTGAATACAAACGTTGTTTCACTTTTGGAACGTAGAGCGTCTTTATACATTCACTTCTTTGTCTTCTGATTGTTTTATCAAAAAAAAGAACTTTTTTGAAGAGAGAATAAATTCTTTAACGCCTTGTTGTAACGGCATGGGAGAGTAGATGCATGTAAAGTAGTGTTTAGTGGTGTGTATATGTGGGTGACCTGGCCCAGCTGAGGTGAATCCGTTATCCTATTTCGTTTCATTTGTACCGTAAGAAGCGACGATGAAAAATACCTAAAGGTTTCATGGCTTCTTATAGATAATGTTGTAACCATCTCATATATTATGTGAAAAATATCTCTATAATATGTAGGAGTACCAATGCAACCCGCCTGCCAATCGTGGCCTATACGGTATGCGTATTAATAATAATAAAAATAATAATTCTTTATTTCAGACATCAAAGATCCATAAGTTGTTAGTATGACTTATATTCGGTTCGTAATTGAGAACATTAAATAAATCAAAACTAAAATCAAATCTATACCCAAAATTAACTTACAATAAAATCAAAAATAAATATAAAAATAATAATCAAATAATAGTAATGTCAAAATAAAATAAAATTAAATACAACCAAACAAAAAATAAAATATCAAAATAAAATCAAAATAAAATATCAAAATAAAATAAAATTTTAGCGTCAAACAGTTAAACAATACATAAAATAATTAGCCAACTTACAATAATTAATTATTGACTACACTTTTTATTTTAATCTGTAATTATATCTTTCTGTATATGGATGACGTTTAATAATGGCGTATGGATAATCCATCTCGCGATTTCGTCCCATGTTTATCGTAATTTACAATTAAAAAAAAGTGAAGGACTTTGTCTTTGAAATCATGTCACTTGCATTCGACTTAAAAATAATCAAACGCGACGAGCACCAGTAACAAAGGCACGAGACGTCTGGTACTTTAATAGTCAATCCGCTGTCCAACTAACGATTAAAGCAATTCCTCGCTGCTACGGGAGAGATTCATATCCAGCAGTGGATTTTTACTTTTTGAAGCTTTATTTTTTTAGTTATTTCCACATACACACTACAAGCCGTGTAGTGGCGGTTAAGAATATCCACTACCCCATATCTTCCCGTGGGTGTCGTAAAAGGCGACAAAGGGAAACAGGCAGGAGATGGGCAGCAGCATCTTCCTGATAATAGCCAAAATAACAATAAAAAAACTGCGGTTGCCAACCCGCTCGCCAAGCGTGGCAACTATGGCAATATACCCCCTATGAGCAATGACAATAATAAACGGCCCCCAGTTCCCGGCGGCCCCGCTATTCCTGGCTACGGTGGCGACCATGGTAACGGCGGGGCAGGGGGTGCTAAGAATCTCCGGTGGAGGTTCGGTTGCCACCTACGACGACTCGACCTGGCAACATACAACGCACGCACCCTGAGGACTGACGAGAAGATTATGGAGCTGGAAGAAGAGATAGACAAGTTACGCTGGCATATTATAGGATTATCCGAAGTCCGAAGAGAGGGGGAGGACACGGTAATCCTCGAATCCGGCAACTTGCTCTATTACCGGGAGGGCGACCATCTGTCCCAAGGAGGTGTCGGATTTATCGTCCACAAGTCTCTCGTTAACAACGTTGTAAAGATTGAGAGTGTGTCGACGAGGGTTGCGTACCTTATACTCAGAATCACCAAACGGTATTCGCTGAAGGTCATACAGGTTTACCCGTACCATACTCCCGATCAGGAGGTGGAGGAAATGTATGAGGATATCTCTAGAGCCATGCATTCCTCCAAAACCCAATATACGGTGTTAATGGGAGACTTCAATGCAAAACTAGGCACAAGAGAGAACGGTGAGCTGAAAGTAGGGAAATTTGGAATAGGGCAACGGAACCCAAGGGGCCAGCAGCTGGCCGACTTCATGGAGAAAGAGGGACTCTTTATGATGAACTCTTTCTTCCAGAAGCGGCCCCACAGGAAGTGGACCTGGTCGAGCCCCGACGGTTCGACAAAAAATGAGATTGACTTCATAATGACGACCAGACGACAACTGTTCAGTGATGTCTCAGTGATCGCGAGGGTGAAAACCCGCAGCGATCACCGAATGGTTAGAGGCACACTGAACCTAAACGTTAAGTTGGAGAGGTCTCGTCTAATGAAGTCAACGCTCCGTCCCCCTCGTGCTCTTTTCCAAAGTCCCGAAACCTTTCAGCTCGAGTTACAAAACCGTTTTCAGTGCCTAGAAGACTGCAATGAAGTGGACGATTTGAATGACAAGCTCGTGGAAACTGTCCATGCGGTCGGAGCTAAGTTCTGCAAGACCCACCGCAGAAGAACACAAAAACTCTCCGATCACACTCTTAATCTCATGGCTGTTAGACGGGAGATGAAGCTACATTCTTCAACAGATTTAACAGCATACAGGCAACTGAACAGACAGATCTCCAAATGCATGCAGCGGGACTTACGCAAATTCAATACAGCTCGTATTGAAGAAGCGATCGAGCGGAACCGAGGCTCCAAAGTCTTTGCCAGAGATCTGTCTGCCAGAAAGCGCCAACTGTCAAAGCTGAAGACAGAATGTGGCAGCATCGTTTCCGGGGCACCTGAGATTTTGAGTGAGATTGAGAGGTTCTATGGGCAGCTGTAAACGTCATCGTTGGAGCCGCACGCAAGTGTGAGTAACGATCCAAGAGCGAGTCTTATCCGACATTATTCCGATGATATCCCGGACGTCAGTCTGAGCGAGATTAGAATGGCTCTCCAGCACCTTGAAAACGGCAAGGCCCCAGGCGAGGATGGAATTACAGCGGAGCTTCTGAAAGCGGGTGGAAGACCGGTACTTGAAGTCCTTCAGAAGCTCTTTAATTCCGTCCTCCATGGTGGCATTACACCGGAGGCGTGGAGCAGAAGTGCGGTGGTCTTGTTTTTCATGAAAGGCGACAACGCTCTCTTGAAGAACTACAGACCGATTTCCCTTCTGAGCCGCGTCTACGTGCTGTTTTCGAGAGTCATTACGAATCGTCTCGCGCGCAGACTTGACGACTTCCAGCCTCCCGAACAAGCCGGTTTCCGAAAAGGCTTAAGCACCATAGACCACATACATACCCTTCGGCAAATTGTGCAGAAGTCCGAGGAGTACAATTTGCCACTATGTCTGGCGTATGTGGACTATGAGAAAGCCTTTGATTCCGTCGAAATTTGGGCGGTGCTGCAGTCCCTTCAGCGATGCCAAGTTGACTGTCGGTATATCGAAGTGTTGAAGTGCTTGTACAGTAGGGCTATGATGGCTATCCGAGTACAGAACCAGAGTACGAAACCTATCCAATTGCAGAGAGGTGTAAGACAGGGTGACGTCATATCCCCGAAACTCTTTACCGCTGCATTGGAAGATGTTTTCAAGCTTCTGGACTGGAAAGGATACGGATCAACATCAATGGCGAGTACATCACTCACCTTCGATTTGCCGACGATATAGTCCTTATGGCAGAATCGCTGGAGGACCTAAGCACTATGCTCAATGATCCCAATAGTGTTTCCCAACGGATAGGTCTTAAGATAAACATGGACAAAACAAAGATCATGTTTAATGTCCATGTCACACCTATACCGGTAGTTGTTGGGAACACTAAGCTCGAAGTTGTTGACGAGTATGTTTACCTGGGACAAATAGTCCGACTAGGTAAGTCCAACTTCGACCGAGAGGTCAATCGACGGATTCAACTCGGTTGGGCAGCGTTCGGGAAATTACGGCACATCTTCTCGTCAGCTATACCTCAAAACTTGAAAACGAGACTGTACACCCAGTGCGTGTTTTCAGTGATGACATACGGAACTGAGACGTGGTCCTTCACTGCTGGCCGGATGAGGAAGCTCAAGGTCGCTCAGCGAGCTATGGAGAGGGCTATGCTCGGAGTTTCTCTGCGTGATAAACTCAGAAATGAGGATATCCGCAGTAGAACTAGAGTGACCGACATAGCCCAACGGATTAGTAAGCTGAAGTGGCAATGGGCCGGCCATATAGCTCGAAGAACCGACAACCGATGGGGAAGAAAGGTTCTCGAGTGGCAGCCTCGTACCGGCAGGCGAAGTGTAGGGCGTCCCCCCACTAGATGGAGTGACGACCTGGTAAGATATGCAGGAAGTCGATGGATGCAGGTGGTTCAGGACCGTGGTTTGTGGCATTCTTTGGGGGAGGCCTTTGTTCAGCAGTGGACTTGTGAAGGGCTGTAATGATGACTACAATTACAGGTTTATAACCTAATGCTATAGTACATTCTAAAACTAATTAAAAAAACAATTCCAAAAAAACATACGGAACTACGAATAACAAATACAAAACAAAGCAGCCCTTGTTAATTCATACAGAGTGCAGCAGAATAGGTTCAACCGATCCTCAATTGATTCAAAAGGCGTGTGGCGCGAGTAAGCGGTGCCTCCCGTAGCAAGGTCGAGCGCGAGAGCAGCTCCGCCAGTAGCCGCGGCCGCCGCCTCCGTTCCGCGTAGCGATCCGGCACACAGCAGTATATTTTCCCGAACAACTCAGGGTTATTTACCTTGCCCCTTGACACGACTAAGATGACACTCGACGACAATGTTATTAACAGCTAGCGAATTACTCTGGGTTCGCACGGGTGATTTCTATATCACGACAACAATGCCATCTTCCGGGTCCAATTGTGAATTTATAAAATCCAGGGACAGAGTGGTTATTCAAACACAATCAAAAAAATTATCAAAAATCGGTCTAGCCGTTTTTACGTTTTCGCGAGACTAATGGACAGCAACTGATTTTTATATATACAGATAATGAAGAAAGTATCCCGTGATGCGGTGAAAAGTGTCAAGTAAACAAAGGATATGCGGGTATGCTACAGCATTTACTTACCAGGTTGAGTGCGCGCGCGTTTGTCACCCTCACTTGTATAAAATATATTGAAATTAGTTTATATATTAAAAGGACCCTGAGATAGAGTAGCCACCTAACGTCAGGTTGTCTCTTAGTTTGTAACTGTAATACTTTTCTTTTATAGAACGGTGGCAATCGAGTTGCACAGTCCAACTGGTGGTAAATAAATGCTGTATCTCATAGGCGTACTCACACCCTAAGACCAGTAGATATCTTCATCTATTCTCGGTGAAGAATGATAATACAGCTCCGTTTTCACCTCTGAGGACTAAGACGGAATGCTTCTATATTTCTATATTATAGTAAAAAGAGTCTCTGATTCTCTGCACACACCATAGGAAACACAATAAGCATTAAGTTGCAATTTTAAGCTGGTATTCTGTGAGAGCGTGGTTCCTCCTCGGTCGAGCTGACCCATTCGTGCTACAACCAGAAAATAAAATACATCAAACTATATAAGGTTAAATCCTAACGTTTTTAATTGGTGTTCAAAGTTGACTACCGCAGAACTCCCTTTAATAAAACTAAAACTTTTACAAAGGCATTTAATTGTATTTAACGACTGAAATATGAACGGTATATAGTATTATTATTCTATCTCACACAGAAAGGAGCTAACGGGTACTAGCGCACTAATACCTCAAGCTGAATGTAGCAATTAACTAAACTGTAGAGTTCCGTTACATTTGGTTTAAAATCGTGTCAACACACAACCTTCTGAGAGCTTAATTCGTACAGGGAATTGTAAAGAAATAGAGGTCATATAAACGAAATTTCCTCAGCTATAGGTTTAAAACATTAAAACGAAACACATTTCGCCAAAGAAAACTTAATATTATTGCTCACAGCTTTATATGCCACAAAGCAATTTTTTTATATGAATAGGGTAACAAACGAGTACACAGTTCACATGATGGTAAGTGGTTGCTGTGGCACATAGACATCTACATGTATCCTCGATTACGAATCAAAATGCAGATGCGTTGTCACCCGTGAGGACTAAGATGGAATGCCTCATTTCCAGTAAAAAGAGTCTCCGGTTTTCTACACTCACCATACGAAACACAGCAGCGTTAAGCTGCTATTTTACCCTGGTATCCTGTGAGAGCGTGGGCCTTTCCCGATCGAGCCGACCCATTCGTGCTACAACTATACTAGTTATAGCCTCTATATATAGCTGCAGCATGGCTCTACCACGTACAAAATCGCTATACAAACATTGAACCATGTAGTAGCGGTTGAAGAATATCCACTACCCTATATCATACCATGGGTGACGTAAGAGGCGACAAAGCGAAACAAATCAGGAGATGGGCAGCGGCGTCTTCCTCAGAACATCTAAAAACAAAAAAATACTGCGGTTTTCACCTCACTTGCCAAGCGTATTGTCAACCTTAATACCTGTGAAAACGAATAAATAACTTGATCGATCGATTGATTGATGGATTATTTTTAATTTTATTTTAACTTCTCATAAACAACAAGGATATTTCGCTATATTTTCCTTCACTGCCGAGCACTTGACAAACTCAACTCACTCACGCACTTACTCAAAATATAACAATATTGTAATGGTCTCTGGCATGGCAGGGATCAAACCTGTGTTAGTTGTGTACTGTGAAATTTACAACGATCATGTAGTTTCTGAGCTACCAAGAATAATTTTATATATAAAAATGCGTATTTGTTCGTTCTTTTATACGTTACTATACAATTCTCACATTTCGATGAAATTGTAAAGACTTTGTACACGCACCCGTGAAGGTTTCTGACAAAAGCATTTGCTTGTTTATCTTTTATCCATTCCTATACTTTTATACACTAATCGGATTGCGATAAAATTTCGGTTAGTTGTTGTGCGTGCTTCCACGAAGTTTTCCAACAAAAATTGCCAGTGTAACATATGCGGGCACAGCTAGTAATACTACTACCTTTATACTTTTTGGACTCATGTGAATTTATTTTCAAATAAGAAATAGTATGATTACTTTCGAATTAAATTTATCGAAATATACAAATGTTTAACATAGCCGTAATGCGTTCCAAGATGTTGTGTTAAAGGGCTTGGCAACCAATGCTTATTCACGAATAATGAAGCTAAGATTCGATCATATGACCGTCCATGGTAGTCGCAATTGTAGTTGCGAGTGCATTTGTTCACTTTAGATGCGAGTTCAAAAAAATATTAGTTAATAGACCGCACAGGCAGAATAGGTTTCTCGTGCTAACTTCCGAGTGCTTACAGATTTTTCTGCCGACTTCCAAAAAGGAGACGGTACTCAATTAGTCTGTATGTTTTTTTTGTTTTTTTATGTGTGTTACCTCATAACTTTGTACTGGTTGAACCGATTTTGATGATTCTTCTTTTATATGAAAGATGATAGTTCTTGTGTGATTCCATATGAATTTGATCAAGGTCAGACCAATAGTTTTTGAATTATTCTTAAATAACTTATATTGAAGTCGGCTGTACAACATTTTAATTTTAAATTATTTCTCGTTTAAATTTTCTGTTTATCAAGAGCATTGCATAACCCATCATGATCAGAGTCTATAATTAACTATCTTATAAATACATAAAACAGAGAATACCAACGTAAAATAACAGATTAATACTGTTGTATTTCGTATGTTGAGTGTAGAGAACCGGAAACTCTTATTACTGAAAATGAGGCATTCATCTTAGCCCTCAAGGGTTACAACACATCTGCATTTTTATTCTTAATTGAAGAAATATCTATATGTCTATGGGCTACAGCATCCACTTACCTCTAGGTACACAGTCCACCTGGATTGTCACCCATATTCTATATAAAAAACTCAAACATCTTTGTCATTATACCGGCCATAGTTATTTTTCATAGAATAAATTATCTAATTGTGTAATTGTAAATGATTTAAGTTAGGATACTCCCTATAGATATCCTAATCGCGTGCTCAGACGTCCTTTCATTTTTTAGACTGTTTTAGGTCAAGTGTGCCTGGCGACATGATAATTTATGTCGCATTGTCACAACGGCCGTACTTATAATCCTTGATTGTCGCGTGATTAACATAAGTACTATCTTATATCACTCTCTTTTTATATTGACATTTAGTAAAGAGAGAGAAAACTTGAAGCATTTAAATTGATGTGGAATTTAAGAGCACAGAAGTTAATAATGCTCAATATCTGTCAAAACATAAATTTACAATAACAAGTTCGTCTCGGTAATAATTTTTCTATGTATGGTACAATCGATTATGGTATTGTTTCAAATGATGAAAAAAATTCAATGCCGAGTTTAATAATGTCGACAAATAAAGCGATGTACGTAGTATTGATATTAGTAAGAACTGCCTCGGGACGACCTTAGGGTGTGGCTTCCTTTATCTCAACAAATCAATGAAATACCGTAAACGATTTCATAGAACAAACAAAGGATTTTGCTTATATTTTTTACAATTTCCAGTATTGAATATTAGTTTTTTCCACTATATCAAACTTAAGTTACTGTTTATTATATTCGAAATCTCTTACTTTATTAAGTAAACCTAATTAATTAAAGTTCAATTTCACTGCGAGAATGTTACATACTAGTTAAATTCAACAACTTAATATATCGTATGTTCAAGATTAAACGCGAAACTGGAAACACTTCTAAAGTTTCTTGAGATATGTAGGATCCTATTTTCTCTGGCTCACATCTAATATAACGAAAAATATTTTATACTTAAAGAATTACCGAAGTATTTCATACATTTATTATAAGTTTGAGATGGGGCATGATTATATTACAAATCTTGTCACACAATAATTACATACTTTTTACTTACTTACTTACTTACTTATCTTCACGCACAATCCCTGACGGAGTAGCCAGAGAGAACAGATCGCCAAGTGTCACGATCCTTACAAACCTCTTTCGCGAGTACTCTTGACCCTACCCTCTTCGAGCAATTTGCTCACATGGTCTTCGAAAGTTAGTCTCGGTCTACCTCGACACCTTTTAATATTAACTTTCGCGCTATATATTTTCTTCATCATTCGGTCTTCACTCATTCGCTCAACGTGCCCAAACCACCGAAGCACGCCCTTATCAATTTTTGTGATAAGGTCATCTTTCAAACCTGCCATATTGCGAATCTCTTCGTTTCGCTTTCGGTAATATACTTTTTGTAAAACAAAATCTGTAACTTGCTTATTAGAGTAATGGCTAAGCATTTGTTTGCCACATTTCAAATCCCGTTCAAAACAAATGTTTGTACTGGATGCTTAAACAAGAATGTTCGTAGATATGGACATATTATGTAATTTACTTATATAAAACGCCTCAGTGATACAAGAGATACATTTCATTCAAGGCATATAACTTTTAAAAATACACGAAGTCCCACAAAATTCACTGATTCAAATATTCCAACAATAATTTATTAGATTTATTAAAGTTGATTTTTTTAAAGCACTTCGAGTTCTTGAGTAATATTTATGTGGTGGCAGGAGCAGAATGGAAGCTATGACAGCGATGCAATATATCGATACCACGTCGAAGTTTTACTTATGTCGATATCGATACATTATACAACTATATTGTGGCTCTACAAATGTTTTTTTTTCATGGGTGTTATACATATATTTTAAGTAAATTTCTAGAAACGAAGTGTTGTATATATAAGACGCCGAATAAAAGATCACGATCACTATAAAATCAAAAGATTTACGGGCTTCCCGATTGTTTGATACGACCGGTATGCAACATCTGCTTTGTCAAGCTTACCGATGTCGATATCAATACATTTCATAGCTGCGCCGTGAGTCGACAAATGATTTTCTTATGAAATTTATAAATTTCATAGTAGCTTGTAAGATAAAGAACACAAAATTAAAATATTACAAAAACTGTCTCCAATAAAATGTTGTACTAAAGCAAATATCATATCTTATAATAAATATATTGCGGTTACGGTTCGTGCGCTCAGGTATCGGTTTGTTATGCAAATAAAAAATGAATCTTGGTATTCGAAGCATAATGGAATAAAAAGGCAATATATCTTTCTCTGCGATGTGGAGTATGAGGAGGTGAACGTGTGGTATAGGGTGACATACATACATTATTATTAGAAGATTGACATATATTTTAATCTATCATAAATATAATGGTTTGCCTCGAAAGGTGAAGAAACACGCTTTCATATAATACTAGCTTAAAATAACAGAGATGTTTCAGCTTACTTTTACTTTTTCTCTTTTTTGGTAATGAGACATTCCATGTTAGTCGTCAGGGACGACAACTAATCTATAATTTGATTCTAATTCAAAGATAGATAAATGTGCATCCACTTACAATCAGGTGGATTCTTTGCTAGTTTATCACCTATTCTATAAAATACTTTCTTTAGATAGGGAATACGAATAATTTTCCGTAGTGTGGAGAGGCCCATGTAGCAGTATATTGGTCTCCCCATACTACGGAAGAACAATTGGGTTGCGATAATAGTCGTTGCAGTTCAATGCGACTTTTTATATATATTATTAAATTCCCTGAATATTTTGGTATTTAGAAGGAAAGTAATTTTTGAAAAAAAAAATGTATATATATATATATATGTTACGGCCCACAGCTGCCCCTGCAAAGGTCGCCTTGGCTAGGGCCCATAGTAGCCTCCTCGACGGGCAGCCGAGGGTTCGGGCCCAAATGGCCTAATGGATAATGACCTATCATACTACAAAATAACGAGAAGGCTAGGAAAATAAATGGTACGTACCTGGATCCAAATCGAAGACCGCCCCAAGGCTCGGTCAGGCCGTAGGTAGAGTAGATGCATGTAAAGTAGTGTTTAGTGGTGTGTATATGTGGGTGATCTGGCCCAGCTGAGGTGATGTAGCAGCGCGACGGTTTCCATGCTGCTCCACAATGCTGCATTACTCCAGCATGCGTTCACCATGGACAGTTTCTTTCTTCATTGTCACTTTTTCAGTCTATTAACTTTATTGTACATTTAACTAACTTCAACTCGCCTAATTCCACATTCATCGTAGAATCGAACACGTGATACCCAACACAAGCAACGGACAGTAGTTCAAAGTTCAACATTCAATGTCCCGGATTCATTTATAACCAAATAACAAATAGGGACTAACGCGATCTCTTCATGAGTCACACGGTTCAGCGTTAAAAACACAACTAAGTTCCTTCGTACGATATTAAACACCACGCCGCAATAAGAATTAAAAATTAACCTAGCTGACACGTAAACTAGCTACCGAGTCAACACACAAAAGACTTTTAACGCGACGGTATAATTAAACGATGATTTCTAAATAATCAACCGGGAGACGCCCTCGATAAAGAAATGCGCGGTTCGAATTCTAGACCGTATATCTACTCGGCACGCGCGTGCGAAATTCCACGTCGCCCGAGCAAGTTAAATATTGCAAAACGCACTTCAACACGCAATCACTATATAATTTGCACAATTACTAAACCGAGGCGGTTTTCACAAAACCCCATTTACGTATCGAAGTAACACGCACTAAATCTAACAATCTAGACCAAACACCGGTCGCGCGAAACTTCTGCAGCGATAACCGAGATACGCGGATTAACCGCACCGCTGCCAACGAGCTACTGTTCGACTCCACCCAGCTGCTGGTAGCAACCAACTCCCGCCAACCTACTCGTCTAGCCGGTTATGAACGCGCCGTATCGAGCCGAGCGCCCTCTGGCGTCAAATCTTGAAACCAGCGTATGGGCGCAAACAGACCCCCCTCCCGGACATTAGGATTTATGTCCGCGAGCAAACCGGCAAGCGGGACAGGGTCGCGACGGCACGTTGCAAGACCTAATCTACAACCAAACTAGGCCACCCTAGATACCCCATTAGATCTTGCAACCCTATCCACCGCCAAAAAATACCGCCCCAATGTGGGCAAGCCGGAGGGTCGAAACTACACTGGATGCCCTTTCTGGACATCGCAGCACCTAACTAAGTCCTGCCACTGGACAGAAGTCCGACGACCTCCTTCAAACACCTATCTGTGCCCATATGATTCGTTCCGCAATCCGACCGGATCAGGTCTGCAAACAGCGACGCGATACGGAGCGGCCCAGCGTGGCCTCCTAAGCTTCAGTGCAGAGAGCACCCACAAGTTTTACATGATCGACATGTGTGGAGATCCAAACGAAACGCACAGATAGTCCTTAGTATGAATTTTCAAACAGTAGGCATAAACAAGCCTTCTACCATATAATCTTTTACTCAATAGGGCGGCAGCTGATTTCAATCTGATAATCTCCAAACTAGCTAGCTCCTTTTGACATGTAGTCCTATGCTCATATTTCAACCAAATTGCAAAAGTATCAATGTTCGACTACTGAATTAATTCAAACAAATTAAATTACCGATGCGCATAGATCAAACTGACAAATTAAACAAAACGATAAACGTAAGAGACAGCCCTATTTCTCCCTCCAAATAAATATCTTCGACAGTGCCAACAAAAATGCGAAAACAAAGAGAGGAATGACTCTTATTCCATTTGGCACAAATAGGGCTATTCAATTTTAATTTTTTTTCAACAAAACAAACAGTGATAAAATACAATTACAAAAACATATGTACAAGTATTCAAAGAGCACATTAAATTCGCCTTCTTAAGCACAACCGCCACAAATATGAAACATTTCACGGAAAACCCATTTTTTTTTCTTTCTTAATCACACCGCCTCAAATATGAAACATTTCGCGGAAAACCAAAGCAATTTTATTTTTAATTTAAAGCATCATTAATTAAGTGCTCGACCAAACTAAATCTTACAGTCCTTAACAGCGCGATTCAACGCTCCCGGGGAGCCCTAGTCTTCCCAACAACCAAGCGGAGGCCAACCGTGTTGTGAACCCGAAACCAATAGAGCGCGTGCCGTTAAACAATCGACACTCGGGTTGTACACTCTCACTGAGGCCGTCGGCAATAGAACGGTTTGGCAAGTGAGATGTTGACGGCTCAAAGAATTAGTGGAGGCGGCCGTGGTGGGAGCTAGGGCTACCTAGCTGGGGCTGCCTGCATCAAAAGGGGGAACGGTGGTACCCCAAGCCACGGCCACTCAGCTAACGGGGGTGAGAAGGGTCTAGCTGACCGCTGAGTGGCAGTGAAGTCCCTCTCAACATACTGAGGGACGGGAGACGACCCCCAGCCCCTGGGGGAAGAACCCCCCGACAAGGGGCGTGGCTGAGCGCCCCCGCCCGTGGGAGTCGAGGGCTCGGAAGATCCCTGAGAGGAAACCGCGTTCGCACCCAGACACAAAACGGCATGGTGATAGCCCTGGCAGCGCGATGGCATCACTTTCTAAATACAAACTATACATTACTACGCGGCTCAAATACAAATTAATTAACAAATAACAAATAAAATTCCTATCAAATCAAGTTAAATACAAATTACAAAAATAAAAATTACTATTTATTAAATTAAATACGAATTACACGACAAATAAAGGTACACACCACAGTCGATCAGCAAAAGTGCCTCGCTCAGAAAACCGACCCTTCGACTATTAATCTACTATAATTATACAACAACGATAATTATCCGATTACGTGATAAGAATTATCTACCTACCCGACGCATACCTAGCCCTAACAAACTCCCGCTTGCGCAACCTACGGGCGTGGCTTTCAATTCAACCCGCTAACTAACAAAAAAGCAAGCAACAAAGGAAAATAATTTTATTATTACGTATTACGGCCGGGCGTGATTGTAGACACAAAATTAAATCAATCAACCACGCTCTGCAACCAAAGATGTTACGGCCCACAGCTGCCCCTGCAAAGGTCGCCTTGGCTAGGGCCCATAGTAGCCTCCTCGGAGGGCAACCGAGGGTTCGGGCCCAAATGGCCTAATGGAATAATGACCTATCATACTGCAAAATAAGGAGAAGTCTAGGAAAATAAATGGTACGTACCTGGATCCGAATCGAAGAACACCCCAAGGCTCGGTCAGGCCATAGGTAGAGTAGATGCATGTAAAGTAGTGTTTAGTGGTGTGTATATGTGGGTGACCTGGCCCAGCTGAGGTGACCTGGCAGTGCGACAGTTTCCATGCTGCCCCACAATGCTGCATCACTCAAGCAGGCGTCCACCATGGACAGTTTCTTTCTTCATTTTCACTATTTCAGTCTTTTAACTTTATTGTACATTTAACTAACTTCAACTCGTCTAATTCCAGATTCATCGTAGAATCGAACACGTGATACCCGACACAAGCAACGGACAGTAGTTCAAAGTTCAATATTCAATGTCACGGATTCATTTATCACCAAATTACAAATAGGGACTAACGCGATCTCTTCATGAGTCACACGATTCAGCGTTAAAAACACAACTAAGTTCCTTCGTACGATATTAAACACCACGCCGCAATAAGAATTCAAAATTAACTTAGCTTACACGTAAACTAGCTACCGAGTCAACACACAAAAAGCTTTTAACGCGACGGTATAATTAAACGATGATTTCCAAACAATCAACCGGAAGACGCCCTCGATAAAGGAATGCGCGGTTCGAATTCTAGACCGTATATCTACTCGGCGCACGCGTGCGAAATTCCACGTCGCCCGAGCAAGTTAAATATTGCAAAACGCACTTCAACACGCAATCACTATATAATTTGCACAATTACTAAACCGAGGCGGTTTTCACAAAACCCCAATTACGTATCGAAGTAACACGCACTAAATCTAACAATCTAGACCAAACACCGGTCGCGCGAAACTTCTGCAGCGATAACCGAGATACGCGGATTAACCGCACCGCTGCCAACGAGCTACTGTTCGACTCGACCCAGCTGCTGGTAGCAACCAACTCCCGCCAACCTACTCGTCTAGCCGGTTATGAACGCGCCGTATCGAGCCGAGCGCCCTCTGGCGTCAAATCTTGAAACCAGCGTTTGGGCGCGAACAATATATATATATAATTAAAAACTAAAAAAAATCATCAATAGCGCATGTCAATCACACATGTTTACAATTAACGAAGACATTGGGTAACATATGCAAAAATATACAAAAAACACTTAACATAATCGAATTGTAATTCTATTCTTTTTTTTAATAAGTTACAAAGGGTTATTTCACTACTTTCATGTATTCTTTAAAGCTAAATTAAATTAAAATTATTGTAATCTCTTCTTTATATTTAAGTAAGAGTAAAGTTAAAATAAAACAAGTTATTTCATCCCATAGGTGGACACAGGCTTCCTTACATACTTTGCGGCTTATGGACCAGTTAGCTCGCCACCCTGCTCGTGTCCTTAGAATGTTTCTAAGAGATATATTTTTTTAGAAAATTGATGAGACAACCGAACTTGCAATCTACCTGTAAATGTCTACTGCAGCACAGCTGCAAGCAACTTCAAACAAAAATGTTAGAGATGCATTGTCACCTCTGAGGATTAAGATGTATTACCTTATAGTCTGTAATTCTGCTGACTCTATACCCTTCATATCGGAATACAGCAGAGCACTGCTATTAGTTGACAGAAATAGGGAAGAACCTAGGGTCCTTCCCCGGCCGAGCCGACCCATTCGTACTACAACCATAATATAGCTGCAGCATGGCTCTACCACTTCTAATAGGTTTCCTCAAACTGGAAACTAAGTCTGCATTTAATGTTTAACTGATTCCAGAGATCTGACTCGGGTTATTTGCGTACGGTAAAGTTTACGGGAAGTGCTTAGCGCCATAGCCCACGCGGCTCTGTTTAATTTACTCTATTAATTTCCAGTGACGCAAAAATGTTCCATCTATTTAAACCTCAAAGGGACGCTGGACTTGTAGAATATTTTATTACAGTATCCAGCATAATTATGACTATCTAATGACAGAGAATTCACAAGAGTAAATTATCACTATGACAGGCGTAATAAAGTACACCCTGTCTGTTTTATTGATGTGCGTTTTGGTGTCCCTTTTATTTGAGGATATAGCGTGAACTTCTAAAAGCTTTTATAATTTACTGTTATCTGTAGGATTTTGAATAAGAAGATAAAAGCACATATAGGGTACGAGTAATTTGTTTCTATTTATATCATAAGTAATGATTTTTGTTAAAACAAGCGATTAATTTCAAACTAATTTTTTTTTTTAAAGAACTTTACCCCCACTCTAGGATTTTCTCCTGTGTCGTGGAGGCAGTTTACAAACATAAATTGCACAAGGAAAAACATCCAGACCCGAAACAATTATTTGTAGGCCATAAAAATACTTGTTCCGTGCGGGATTCGAACCCGCGCCCCCCAGCGCAACAACTGATTGCTAAGCCACTGGGCCACGGAGCCGTCAATTACCTTATTAAATACAATAATCATTTTATAGCGAAGCAGAGTAACGATTAAGCGATATGTAACGATGCTACGAGCCTGCAGAATCGAATCACGTACGAAACAATTGCTCATTTACAAACCATATTTTGCTAATTAGAGGTCTTTAACGATTTCTTATATTTACGCGAACACTACACATTGAATAAAACTATTTTTACGGATTTTATCACGTTTAATTTACTATTTTAATTCCTGATGTTTTGGGTGCTTTACAGCAACCCATGGTCAAGGGGTGGGGGACTGAAATGTTTGACGTCCCGATGTCACAGTTAGCCCGGCTACCTTCAGTTTTTTTTATATTAATTTTTCGTTCAATTTACGTAGAATGAACTTATAGTATCTTGATGTCTTGCAGTGGTATGCTTGGGTTTGATTTAATTTTGTTAATTATAAGACGCAGATGACAGCACCCATACACCTTCTCTATTGAAATTAGGATGTGTTTTTTAATTTCAATAGCCTCGCGTATCATCCTTGATAGGAATCGGTGTTCTTAGAGATAGAATTCGGGGGTGGATTTGGGAGTGTAAGAAATTATGAAAATAGTAAAAAAACCCAACCCTTAATTTTCTATCTTAATCGCAGCATGGGCAAGTAACAATTTTTATTTTACAACTTAATAATAAAAAATACTGTTCCTGACCTCCCGCACACTTCTGCCATCTCAACCGAAATGTCAAAGCTACGATTACATGTTGTTAAGCTTACAACACTGACGAGCCGAATCTCCCAAGGGATCCTTTAACAATATGTTTGTAAGTTTTGGAAATTATTATTAAAAATATCTGTGGTAAATAAAATAGGAGATATTTTTTTCCTAAAAATAAACATTATTGCCAGTCACAGTAATAGAATATTACTTTAATGACAGGCCGTCAATTAAAACAGGCCAACTGGATTTCTTGATGGTTCTTCCCAGGACAGAGGTTTTTTTCCGAACCAGTGGTATTAAATTCTAATATACAATATTTTATAACAATAAAAAATAAATTATCACACAATCCTCCTTTTCGCGGTATAGTCCTAAAACGATGGCTATAATCCATTGCTGAATGGAAAAATTTTGTTGTGCGTACCTACGCGTACATAATGTGTTCGGTGTAAACTGAACAAATTTTAAATATAAAAAATAGTTTTTGGACGTGGAAAGCATCAGCCCTCTAGCCATCAGAGGTGATGGGTCCTACAGCAAATTATATCGTAAAGACTCATATTTTTGTTATATAATAAGTCCAGCTGTCTCTAAAGCGGGCTATAAATTTACCTCTGAGGGATGAGAGACCGCCAAAGTGTCTATGCACGTAGCATTTCTAATAAGGGCTCTTTTATTACAGTGACGAGCGAGAACAAGAACACCTCAATCATCTTAAGCAAGAACGCATCCTAAGCCAACAAACGATTAATGCCAGATTCCTTTATTCAAGAAAACTTTCCCCAGTTCAGTCCACTTCCAGTCTATATTACAAAATATTCATTTAGCAACTTAGAATGACTTAAATTAAAAAAAAAAAACTTTAACGGTTCGTAAATAATTGAACTGGTATTTTGTTTCAGAAAAGTGGTTTTTCATGCACTTCATTTACTGCAAAACGGCTCGTAAAAGAAAACAAAGCGTGTTAAATATAAAAACCCGGTGTAAGTAACGAGATGCTTTCCTTCTACATAGCCAGTAAATGATAGGTGATTTAATATGAAATTTCTGTTCTAACGTACTAGCCTTATAACCTGAAGAAATATGCTGATGAAAAGATTGGATTGTTTGCCGTATTAAAATATTAATGTGTGGTAGGCATTCTATGCTGCTCACTACCCAGGGATGGGCAGTAGGTAGTTACCGCCCTCTTACCTGTTTCTGATGCCAAAATAGCTTTGCGTGCACTGCTGTGTTCGGGGCTGAAGAGTTGAGAGTGTCAGTATAATGCAGTCTGTGAAGCATTCCATCTGTGTCCTCAACAACGTAAGTATGTCACTATAATTTTATTTAAAAAATTAAAATAATCTCTTTTAATCGTTTCCTTTTGTTTTATGATACTAGCTGTGGTAAATAATATTTAAAAATTCCAACTACATATATGTATTGTCTGATTAAAGGTGCGTTTTGTCGGTGAATGAAGAAATTGGGGTTTTTACTAGCCTTTGACGAAGGTATATTATTGACTCTTGATAATGATGATGATAATTTTTTTCTAAAGTAAGTAATGAAAACACAATTGATTGTCTTTTCACTAAATATATTGAAAATTGAGATATGCAGGGATTCACAGATGCAGGTGACTTAGAGTCACGATAAGTGTCCGTAGCCACAGTGCAGATCGCAACCTCGAATACTGTTGGATTATGCCATTTAACTATTGTCATGAATCACTTCATACGCAAGCATTCCTGGAGCATTTAACCAGAAAATTAATAATGTTAAGTTATAATAGCAGTCTGTCGCGGAACACCCCATCTGAACTATTTTACCACTAAGCAATAATAAATACAATATTGAGCTCTGGATAGAAGTGTATGTACATACATATACAACCAGTATTACAGGCTGTTTAGCATTTCATATTAGTATACCGACGCAAGTTGCTTGCGCAAGCGCTACCAAAGCAATCTAGCATCAGGTGGATAGCGACTGTGATGTCGGCAGGTGTTAATGAAAGAGAAGACGTGTTGCTGAGACTAATTCTTTAATTATACTGATCCATAAACTTAAGAGTACATGTATTTCTTACACTACTAGTAGGGTGGAGGCACATACACTACACCTCCCCCGATATTTAAGAAAAAAAAGAAAAGTTTTCTATTTACTTTTTTTTACATGTTATTCTCTTGACAGATATAATAAAAAAATGATTTATGATTACATGTAATATTTAATTATAACATTATACGAACCCTGAATCTTATTACATAATAATAAATTTAATATTGAAGATTAAAATAAAATACAATGTTACTTAGCCATTAAATTTATATAATTCCTCAATTGAGTAAAATAAAGCAGTTAAACAAAATATAAAATTAATTCATTAAAAATAGATTATAATCTCATGATCATGATCAGGTCAGGTTATACATAATATTATCGAGTCAATCCAGGATACGCATGCGATTTTATTTCGTACGTCATTAAACCTGTCGTTTTTTGGTACTAACCAACGTTACAACAACATGTTAACATGATCAAGTAGGTATATAGGTGGGCGACAATAATAATGCGTTTTGCAATTAACTAGACATCATATTATGTGTATTTTGTATCCTTTCTAAAAACCTGATGTCTACGAAAAGTTCTCATTGACTTTTTAGCATTTCCATAATACTCGTTTGCGCACCCGACTATCACTGAAATATTAATTATCTACCAGATCTTGTGCTTTACCTATTAACATTCCAACATATTTTCATTACTGAAATAAGTTAATACCTATATCAATTTACTCTAACCAATGTGTATAACACTCACTGAATTTATTTTTATCAGTTAAATCTCTCAATAAATTATACAATCCATGCCATTCAACACAAAACTTTAAGTATCTTAACCCTAAAAATGTCTTATCACATTAGTGAAATAAAAGAAAAAAAAACTTGCCAAGGAATTATTACAAGTGTGTGAAATAAGTTATATTATGATCTACCTAGATGGTCATATAATATTAAAATATTCGAATCAAAATGCGAAACTGATCTATATTTTTTTTTTTATAGATTTCGACCGATGATACCTTTCGCCATAATGGGTAATGAATTAAAACATAAAACTTGTGCTCAATAATTAGATCGCTTGTGTTCAATTGTTGAAATACAACATACATATTTGACATAATTAGGCAATATAATAAATATATAATTTTTTTTTTTACTATTTTACAGGCATTACAAATTTATATCATAATATAGTCTCGTATAATATTTAGGTACATATATCATTGTCAGTCAGGGATTGAGGCTCACAATATTTTGGTAACAATAAAATTTAAATTAATTAATTGCAAACATAGTACAATGAGTTTCAAAATCGTATTAAATAAAGTAATTATTTTCATAATCCATATAACTAAGTTGGCATTACTCTACTATTATCTCAGAAAATAATAAATTGTAATAGATGAAAGTTTATGATATTTTGAAAGTTCAATCAATATTATGCCTAAATAATTTATTACATTTCATATTTAGATATCCAGAAAAAGAAGTCAATGCAAAGCAACGTGCCTAATCATTTTCGTTAACATAACAACAGACAGATCAAAATACATGTTGTGCTCCCAGCCGCGTAAGCGATTTGTGACACCTTTGTTTTAAATTCCAAAGTACACGTACCTGTATGGAAACGTTTGAGATTACATCGTATTGTATCTACTTTCAAGAATACAATAAAATGATATCGTGAATAAAATAATTTACACAGTTAAGGTAGTAACATTTCATTGTGATAATAGGTTTACATACATTATCAAGTATTCATTATAACTTAAATAAGTTATAATAGTCGAAAACACATTACTCCTTTTTTATTTTATGACTTTTATGGAATATGTTTATCTTAATTGAGAAGGAAATTTAAAATATACACTATTACACACTATTTGTTTAAACAAAATATTTATAAACATTAGAAGATAATTTTTTTTTTAGCAGACAACATAATTTTATATTTCGTTGTCCATAATAAAAATACTATTATGTTATGAAACTTATAATAATAGAGTAGATACACTTTGGAATTGTTTTTAGTAATTAATATACAGAATTTATTTTAAAATTGTACAAATTTGACATTAACAAAAAAAAAAAAACAAAACATAAAAGAGAACTTTAGGGTAGAGTTATTGAAAATATGAAAAAGTTTTGCAAATTCATATAAAATATATCTAAGCGAAAACGTATTTATCATATTTTTTTTTAAGTGTGGTTGTTGTTTGTTTTGGGCGGGGATCCTTATTACCTCATTTTAATTGTTCTCATGTCCCTGAATGTTAATTATTTTCATACTAACACATCTCATTACATTCCCTTTTGATTGTCAGGCCTATTTTTTTTTCATAATTGTTGTACGTACTTTATTTCTATTTTATATTTTTGACTTTTAGCTAGCTTTATTTCTTTTAGTATTCTTTTTCCTTAAATATTTATTTATTTATTAGATATCGGGAATCGGAGTATTAATTCACTTCATTTACATTTTATTTCGTGATATTTATCACGCGGGTACTTTATAAATATGGGCCCCCCATTTACTTGGGTATTATATTTCTTTTTCATAACATTCATTTAATTTTATTGGTACATTAACTTTTTTATCATATTATCTCAAGGTAGAACTATACCTTGGGTTGTGCGCACAACCTTGAGGCCAACGTTTAAGTCATTTTAAAAGGACTCCAACAATTGTCACGGAGGAAAACTAAGTTCACACTATGATCCAATGAAGGATGTGACCTCTATGTACCATTATTAAGGGTAACAAATTTAAGACTTCTCTGGTCCCCAACAGTACTAATATGAGTAAATTCGTTCACATCTCACTTGTACTGAAGGTATTGTTCCCTAGTACCCGTTACTTCAGATTTTATCATCCAATCATGGAAACATACCCTGCTCGAGGAATATACGCTTTACCAGTGATGGACGTTCCCGTATCTCTCCATGATTTATTTGTCAAGGTCATCTTTTAATTTATTTTGATTGTCTTCGTAAATTTTTATTTCTTTCTTTATCTTTATAGTACCTGCTGTTATCAACTTGACTGTATCGGTAACTTTTATATACTTTCATACTCTATTTCCATTACTAACTTTCATAATTCTCGCTCATAATGGTTTCAATACCAGGATTTTAAGCATCATCAAATATTTGGGTGATCAGTCCAATATTGACGAAACTTAGAAATTCAATCATTCGTATTCACACTTTTGAACACTCCTCTCAGTCCTCACACCTTTTAAATATAAGTATACTTTTTAATATTGTACAAAAATGAGGTAATATATGTCAACTTTTCATGTCTGTGTTTAACTTCGTTAAGAAACATTATTATTAAAACTTCTTTTAATTATTATTTTCCTTATCACATTAAAATGATACTTTTAAATATTTTCTAACTGACACAGAAGTTTATAGTATAATTACATCGCATCGCTTATAGTTTTATTACTTTTAATTATAACGAAAAATATATTAGTATTAGTTATACATTTAATTTACATATAAAAATTTAGGATTTCTAGAAATTTAAGAAACCGTATAACCTACAGAAAATAATTTGTAATCACTATTACAGCTAAATTTATATTAAACAAAACATTAAGTTATTTCCAATTTTTGATTTTTAAGCAGGTTATATTAACTTTAAGGTCATTTATTAAAGGTTATGTATTTATTTATATAGTTACATAAAGGTTTTCATGCCTTTAGAAAAGAACACAAATAATTATGATTTATAATAATAGCGATTTTTTTTATAAAACCCTTTTCAAAACTGTATACTTACAATTAAATAAAATTTATCACGGCAAAAATTGGGCTGAATTTAAAAATATTTATTTTAGTTCGAATCTTGTCATTGTAAAATGTAACTTAATATATTATTTTTTTTAATACAATACCTTCTAAAATATTATAAATATTATAAAATGTTAAATTCAAGTTACTTGTAAATACCGTACATTTAATATTTAATGCATTACTTATTTATTTAATATAAAACATAATAAAAAATTATTAAAATCAAATGTTAAAATTTACGCTGAAGCGATGTTACCTCTTAAATCTTCTTTTTCCTTTTCGGTTTAATTTTCATATCTTACTGGACAAAGCTCGCTAAAGTACAACTGCTCCTTTCCTTATTAAATTAATTTGCTGTTTCTTGAGTTTTGGTCTTTGGTCATTATTTAAGAAATCACTTTTTATTCTTATTATTATTTCTTAGTTGCCTTCATAGTTATGGTAAAGATAAATACATTATATACGTTATAGTTTTTAAATTTTCAGTCAATTATTATTGTGGCCTCTTCTTGTATTCATATTTATTAATTTTTCGTCACATCCGGTATTGCGTCCATTCCGTTATAATATTTCTTTTATCTGTCATTTCACTTCATTATTTAATTTAAATTTCTTATAATATTTTTATTTATCTTTTTTTTTTGTAGTAGGCCCCGGCGGTGCGCATGCATTGTCGCAGCGCACCGCCTGGCAGGGTCGCCATGTGATGTCGGCAGGTGTTAATGAAAGAGAAGACGTGTTGCTGAGACTAATTCTTTAATTATACTGATCCATAAACTTAAGAGTACATGTATTTCTTACACTACTAGTAGGGTGGAGGCACATACACTACACGACGTAGTAGTTTCCTTGTTTGAGACTTTTATACCTCCTACATTCATTAGGCCTTTATTCATAGCGAGGAAAATTACATTCACACTTTATGTGCACTGTATTTAGTATATATAATATGTAAATGTATACACATATACAAAGAAAGATGAATAAGTCAATGCACTTAAATGGACACCAATACTTTACCCAAATATTTAAGTATACATTAGAATAGTTACCACACATGACAGGCGGGTTAGCAGCTACAGTTTTTATTTTTAAGATGATTTTAATAAGTATAACAAGAAGCAACCCGGAGCCTCTAAGTCTGCTAATGGAGTAAGCGACATTCTAGTAAAAGTGAAGTCCGTAGTCTCTACCTACACCTCTAAGTGACAGGTGGGAGAATTTATGTTTTGTTACTTCGTTATGTTATATTTCGAGTTTATGTTATATTCTTACTACATTGTAGATACTAGCTTTGTCAAGCAAAAACACAATAGAGTGTTTGAGAACGTCACAAAATAGGTTGTAGCCGTACAAGTTATTTGCTTTGTTTTCAATTTACTTTCTGGGAGCGAAATGTAGAAGAGAATAGTTATATTGCAAGTCTCGTTTCTTTTAAATTTCGTTTTCTTTACCGAGTCTAAACTAAGCATAGAAAACATAAAATGATAATATTAAATATAATGTATCACGTTTATGGTTTCAAGATCCAAGTACCATCACCGCCAAACATGTTATAAATCAGTACTTAATAATGCAGTCAAACGGAGGTCAAACCCAGATTGCTTGTGTATTGTAGAATTTACGGCGAACGTTTAACCCCTGAGCCTGGTAGGTCAGTTAAATTTAACACAAAAACGAATACGTGGCAGATGAAGACAAAAAATTGAGGAAATTAATATATTAAAGCAGACCTCTCAATTTAATTACCAACATTTAATGTTCAAAAACTTTATAAAACAAAGATTTTACAAAAAGAGTTTCAAAAAGAAATTCATGGATGATAATAATCCCTGGAAATAAGGTGATCGCTACCCAGCTATTTCTAATAAGATTTGTATGTACAACATAACACGATTACATGAATGAAAGTTGTACTTTTCTCTAAAAAAAACAGTTTCTCGTTTTTTCCCAAATATAAGAATGAATTTAAATAAATATATCTTATAATCTTCTTTGAATATAAAAATACGTACTATTTCTATTTAACGTCACCCATAGTAGGCCTGTTTGATGCTCCAATTTAAATATTTGCATTCTTATACCGCTGAATTGAAATTTAATAGGATATCCACTAGCTCATCGATCAAAGAAAATGTCGTTAGAAAAGATGTATTCACTACGACACTTATATGATCAAATATTTATTATAAAGCTGTGAAAATACGGAAGAAAAATTCTACCAGTATCTTATCTTATATTTGTTATTCAGATATTCAGTACCCAATTAGAAATGTACCGTTACTTCTTTTATAAAACTGTAGTAACAAACGAGCTCACAGTCCACCTGATGGTAAGTGGCTACTGCAGTCCATGTACACGTGTAGCTAACTGCAAACAAAGAAGGCTACAGGTGCTTTGTTACCTCTGAGAACTAATATAGAATGATTCATATACCGGTAACTAGACTGGGCCTCTATAGTTCTTCCCACTTTCTTCAACCTTCACACCAGAACACAGAAATGCAAGCACTACTATTTGGTGGCTTAAATACGTAAGTATAAAGGCTGGTACATACAGTGACGAACTCCTATTTAATAAAGGAATCCTACCAACAACTTTAATTTTGTTACTACCAATGATCGTAACTTTGCCTTTGATTAAATGCCACTTCTTACTTGTAACAAAAATCACGAAGTGAAGTTCTTAGGCCCTAGCCTCAATTCAGTTTTTATTATCGGAATTCAATAAAAAGGAATTTTCTTTCTGCACTACACCAAACCAAAAGTAACTCTATACTTTATATCCACTGAACCACAAACACATATTTATATCAACACATAAGGTATATATTTTGGAAATGTTTAAAGAAACACACAAATACTGTGAAAATAAGAGTTAATAATGTTAGCTAAGTCTAACGAAAAACCTTTACCTACAGCAGCCCCGTGGGTTCCTAAAATTGTGATAGTGAAGTTTTTAAATGTAGTTTACCACAGACTAGTGATCATAAAACGAAAGGAAACGATTAAAAGAGATTACTTTAATTTTTTAAATAAAATTATAGTGACATACTTACGTTGTTGAGGACACAGATGGAATGCTTCACAAACTGCATTATACTGACACTCTCAACTCTTCAGCCCCGAACACAGCAGTGCACGCAAAGCTATTTTGGCATCAGAATAGGTAAAAGGGTGGTAACTACATACTGCCCAGCCCTGGGCAGCATAGAAGGCCTACTATGTAGTATTATTTTAATACGACAAGCAATCCAATCTTTTCATCAGCATATTTTCAAGTTATGTGACTAGTACATTATAACAGTAATTTCATACTAAATCACCTATCATTTACTGGCTATGAAGAAGAAAGGCGTCTCGTCAATTACACCGGGTTTATAAATTTAAAACGCTTCGTTTTCTTTTACAAGCCGTTTTGCAGTAAATGAAGTGCATGAAAACCCCTTTTCTGAAACAAAATACCAGTTATATTATTTACGAGCCGATAAATAGTTTTTTTTTTTAATTTAATTCATCCTGAGTTACTAAATGAATATTTTTTAATATAGACTGCAAATGGACTGAACTGAGGATATGTTTCTTAAATAAAAGTATCTGGCATTAATCGTTTGTTGGTATAGGATGCGTCAATGCTTAAGATGATTAAGGTGTTCTTATTCTCGCTCGTCACTGTAATAAAAAGCCCTTATTTGGAATGCAACGTGCATAGACACTTTGGTGGCCTCTCGTCCCTCAGAGGTAATTTTATAGCCGGCATCAGAGACAGCTGGACTTATTACGTAACAAAAATATGACTCTTTCCGATATAATTTGCTGTAGAGCACATTGCCGCTGATGGCGAGAGGGCTGGTTCTTTCCACGTCCAAAAGCTAATTTTATGTATTTAAAATATGTTGCCATTCAGCGATTGATATAGCCATCGTTTTAGGACTATACCACGAAAAAAAGGATTGTGTGATAATTTTTTTTATCAAATATTGGATATTAGAATTTAATACCTCTGAGTCCGGAAAAGAAACCTCTGTCCTGGGAAGAACCAGCAAGAAACTCAGTGGGCCTTTTTTATTTTACGGTCGGTCATTAAATATTATTTTTTAGTATAGGGTGACAAACGAGCACACAGTCCACCTGATGGTAAGTGGTTGCTGTGGCCCATAGACATCTACATTTATCCTCGTTTGCGAATCAAACTGCAGATGCGTTGCCACCCGTGAGGACTAAGATGGAATGCCTCAAGTCCAGTAAAAAGGGTCTCCGGTTCTCTACACTCACCATACGAAACACAGCAGTGTTAAGCTGCTATTTGACGCTGATATTCTGTGAGACCGTGGTCCTTCCCCGGTCGAGCCGACCCATTCGTGCTACAACTATACTACTAATATAGCTGCAGTATTGCTCAACCACGTATAAATTAATATTATACTATTTTTATATATATATACATTAGTATATTTTATTATACTAGTATATATATATATATATACTAGTATAATAATACTACATATTATTTGTTCAGTAACCACTCCAAGATTTTATCACGATGCTAACAATAATGTTTATTTTAGAAAAAAATATTTTCTATTTTATTTAACTCAGATATTTATAAAAATAATTTCAGAAACTTACAGATATATTGTTAAAGGCTCCCTTGGGAGATTCAGTGCCTAAGTGAAATCATAACTTTGACATTTCATTAGGGTGAGATAGCAGAAGTGTGCGAGAGGTAACGATAAATATTTTTTTTATGATTAAGTTGTAACATAAAAATCGTTACTTGCCCATGCTACGATGGAGATAGAAAATTAAGGGTTGGGGTTTTTTACCTACTTTCGTAATTTCTTTCACCGTTTTTTTTCCCTCGAATTTTAAAAGATTACTGTCCATTAAGCAATTAAATAATATTTTATATAAACCAGTTATTTCAATAGTACAGACAGAGACTTCAATTTTATTTATATGTATAGGCGTATGTATAGATAACAAATACATGGTTGTTCGGAAAACGCACGAACAGGTTCAAAGTGGACGCCCAATTGCAATATATCTGATGGGCGTAGATGAATCCCACATAATATTATACTGTGTTCTATTCAATCCCACTTACCCTGCAAACTTAAAGAGAGCTTTGAGTTTCTCGGTGACACTCACTATCGCCCTCTTCGCTCTGACAAAACCTGCAACTTAAAAATTCCGTCCCATAATAAAGCCTTTCTCTCTAAATTCTATTCTATTGAAGCTTTTCGGCCCTGGAACTCCTTACCGCCGCACATTAGATGCGCAATCGATTGCACATTTTAAAAACATCTAAATGCGCACTTTTATCCTCCTTAAATATGAATATGTTATTCCTTTATCTCTCTGAACACACGTCGCTTATTAAAATAGCTACCTATTTTTTTTTTCTTGAGTTAAGACTTTTATTTCACTTACTTGTTTACCACTTAATGCTTTTGTGGTATTTCTATATTTTTTTAACTGAAATGTATTTATTTGTTAATTTATGTATGTATTTATTGAATATATAATTATATGTATGTTGTATCTATTTCAAAATAACTTGCGTACACCCTTACCCTTTCTCGCAGGTTATTATTACCTCTGCTATTTGGTTGCCAGGTAGAGATCGCTTGTAAGCGATAAGGCCGCCAATTGTACCTTTATTCGTTTTTAATTTTTATTTTTTTTCTCTCATTTATCGGTCCTACATTCATTTATTTCATAATATACAAGAATGGAGTCTAATTCATTATAATGTACATTTACACATTACTCAGTGTGACAAAAACTCGAAATCAGATATCCACTTATTATTGCATTTTCTGTATTTTTTAACAAATTATAAACATAAAGTTTAGTAAAATAAAACTAAATCTTTAGTTTTTAACACAAACATCTTCGTGGTGCAGTGGCTTAGCGTGTATAAGTTGCAGCGCTAAGGACCGCTGGCTCGAATTCCACACGGGACAATCTACAAATAATCTTTCCGGGTTTGCATATTTGTCGTAATAAAAAAAAATACCCACGATACAAAAGAAAATTCTAGTGTGAAGTAACGTTATAAAAAAAGAAGAGAAAAGAAAGAATACCAAAATAATGTTTTTAATGAAAGTTCGTTTCAATTTTGGCATGATTCTGATTGTCGCGTAGTCAATCAACAGGAAATATTAAATATCACCCATCAATAGTACCTTGTCGCACAAACTGTTTGATAATTAAAAGAAATCTAAACTTAAGGAATACAGTCTCTTGTAGCTTAGTATCGTCGTCGTCGCAAAGATATCAATGAAATTTATTAGAAAATCGAGCGATTTATTATAAAAAAAAAATATAATTTTATTATAAAAAGAAACTGAGACGTTGACTTTTGACAACTTGAGAAGAAGAATCTTTTTTTTTATAGGATCGGGTGACAAACGAGCACACAGTCCACCTGATGGTAAGTGGTTACTGTGACCCATAGACATCTACATCTATCCTCAATAAAGACTCAAGATGCAGATGCGTTATCACCCGTGAGGACTAAGATGGAATTCCTCTTTGCCAGTAAAAACGGTCTCCGATTCTCTACACTCACCATACGAAACACAGCAGCGTTAAGCTGCTATTTTACGCTGGTTTTCTGTGAGAGCGTGGTCCTTCCCCGTTCGAGCCGACCCATTCGTGCTACAACCATAATATACCTGCAGCATGGATCTACCACGTAAAATATATAATATAATCTAATCTATAAAATATAATCTATAATAAATCTAATATAATAAAAGAATCTATATAAGTTAAAGATATAGCCTATATACGTCTCACTGCTGGGCACAGGCCTCCCCTCATTTCTGAGAGAGTTTTAGGGCTAGAAAGTCGCGCTGCCCCAATATGTGTTGGTGAACTTCACAAGTCTTCGAAAGATGTTTTATTCTAATTTCTGAGACATGCAAGTTTCCTCACTATGTTTTCCTTCACATTTCGCACGTGGAAAGTTAGCTCTTAAATCTTGCATTTAACAATTTTATTGGTGCCGGCGGAGATCAAGCCCAGGTTGCTCATGTATCGACATTTACAGCGACGGTTACCGTCTGAGCTACCACGGCTTTACATCCATATACCTACGCATACATGTTCGTCGGTTAAGGGTATTCTTAATCTGGTCCATATTCAATACATCGCTAATTTAGTCAGGAAACTTTCGTTTAGGGCGTCCCTTTCCGATTCTACCGTTTACTTATTATGAGAATTAAGTTGTTATATATGTCAATTAATTTCATGCATTTTTAAAATAAATTTCATGTCTTATTTTAAAGAACTCTAAATAGCAAAAAATGGTTTGTACATGAGCAATTGTTCCGTACGAGTATCGTACCTGCAGGCACGTAGTATCGGGACATAACGCTCAATCTGCTGCGCCATAAAAATTATTATTGTACTTAATGAGGTAATTAGTTTAAAATTACTCACTAGTTTCAAAAACCAATACTTATGACATAAATATAAAGTAATTACTCGTGCCCTATATGTGCCTTTATCTTCATATTCAAAATCCTACCGATAACAGTAAATTATAAAAGCTTTTAGGAGTCCACGCTATATCCCACAATAAAAGGGACACCAAAAGCCGCATCAATAAAACAGACAGGGTGTAATTTTATTACGCCCGTCATAGTGATAATTTACCCTTGTGAATTCTCTTTCATTAGATATTCAGAATTATGCTCGATGCTGTAATAAAATATTCTACAAGTCCAGCGTCCCTTTGAGTTTAAATTAAATGGAAATTTTTTGCGTCACTGGAAAATCATAGAGTAAATTAAACATAGCCGCTTGGGATATGGCGCTAAGCACTTCCCGAGTCAGATCCCTGGAACCAATTAAACATTAAATGCAGACTTAGTTTCCAGTTTAAGGAAACCTAGGTCTTCTTTCTGCCTCGAAGTCTGTCTGGGTAGCTACCAACCTGTTTCCGATTTCTACCACCTAATAGCAGTGCTCTGCTGTACTTCGATCTGAAGACTACAGAGAGTCAGAAGAATTACAGACTATAAGATATTCCATCTTAATGCTCAGAGGTGACAACGCATCTTTAATCTTCTTTGTTTGAAGTTGGTTGCAGCTGTGCTGAAGTAGACACTTACAGATAGACTGCTAGTTCGTTTGTCTCGTCAATTTTATTAAATGAAACTGTATATCTGAGAAACATTTAAAGAACACGAGCAGGGTGCCGAGATAACTGGTCCTTAAGCCGCACAGTATGTAAGGAGGCCTGTGTCCACCTGTGGGGCGAAATAGGTTGTTTTTTTTTAATTTTACTCTTACTTAAAAATAAAGAAGAATAGTATAATTTTTATTTGATTTAGCTTAAAAAATAAGCTTAAAAGTCTCAGTTAAAAAAATAGGAATAGTATTAAAATTCGACTGTGTTAAGTGCTTTCTTGTATGTTACCCAATATTTTCGTTAATTGTGAACATGTGTGATTGGCATGCGGTATTGCTGATTATTTTTTTAGTTATTTGTTATACATATATACATATATAATTTGAAAAAAATATATATATACATATATATATATATATATATATATATATATATATATATATATATATATACATACATATATATATATATATATATATGTATATATATACATATACATATATATATATATATATATGAGTCTACTAGAATCAAAAACAGCAATGTCCATCATTAATAAAATTAATGTTATGTATGGTTGCTGATTCAATGGGCAAATTGACATGTCTTACAATATAAATTTTTAATCAAAAACCGTGAGAATATGCTATGCCCCTGCTATTTGCAAATATTAAGTTTATTGCCAGTGAATTGTAGCTACCCGCAATTATAAAATGATGTATTGTTGCAACTTTGCAATAGCGGACATTGCTGTTTTTGATTCTAGTAGACTCATATATATATATATATACATATATATACATATATATATATATATACATATATATATATACATATATATATACATATATATATATATATATTTTTCAAATTACTTTTCTTCTAAATACCAAAAATTATGGAGAATTTAAAAATATATATAAAAAAGTCAAATTGAACTACAACGACTATTATCGCAATCCAATTGTTTTCCCGTAGTATGGAGGAGACCAATATACTGCTATACTGCTCGTCCCTAAAGACTAACATGGAATGTCTCATAACGAAAAAAGAGAAACGGTAAAAATAAGCTGAAACATAGCTGTTATTTTAAGCTGGTATTATATAAAAGCGTAGTCCTGCCCCTTTCGAGCCAAGCCAATGATACCGCAACCTTTATATAGTTGTAGCGTGGATCTACCATGTTTGAGAAGATATAAGACACTTCAGTTCCTACTATATTTACGGATAGAGATAGGATGATGGTTTCTCATGACGATTCCAGGTGCACATGTTGTATAAAATATACATAAAATCCATATTTATGATAGATACATAACTTTCATTCTTCTAATAATAATGTATGTACGTCACCCTATACCACACGTTCACCCTACTCCACATCGCAGAGAAAGATATATTGCCTTTTTATTCCATTATGCTTCGAATACCAAGATTCAGTTTTCATTTGCATAACAAACCGTTACCTGAGCGCACGAACCGTAACCGCAATATATTTCTTATAATATATAATTTTTGCTTTAATACAATATTTTATGGGAGACAGTTTTTGTAATATCATCCGAGCACAATTTTAATTTTGTGTTCTTTATTTTACAAGTTACTATGAAATATATAAATCTAATAAGAAAATAATTTGTAGAGTTACGCTGCAGATGTGAAATGTATTGATATCAACATCGGTAAGCTTGACAAAGCAGATGTTGTATCGCAGTCGTATCAAACAATCAGGCAGCGCGTAAATCCTACGTGGTAGAGCCATGCTGCAGCTATATTATGGTTGTAGCACGAATGGGTCGGCTCGACCGGGGAAGGACCACGCTCTCACAGAATACCAGCGTAAAATAGCAGCTTAACACTGCTGTGTTTCGTATGGTGAGTGTAGAGAACCGGAGACCCTTTTTACTGGCAAAGAGGCATTCCATCTTAGTACTCACGGGTGACGACGCATCTTCATCTTGAGTCTTTATTGAGGATAGATGTAGATGTCTATGGGTCACAGTAACCACTTAACATCAGGTGGACTGTGTGCTCGTTTGTCACCCGATCCTATAAAAAAAAAAAAAAAAAAAATCTTTTGATTTGACCGTGAAATCTTTTATTCGGCGTGTTATATATACAAAACCTTGTTGTTTCTAACAATTTACTTAAAGTATATTATGACACTCATGAGGGAAAAAAAACATTTACATATGCAGATATAGCTGCATATATCGATATCGACATAAGTAGAACTTCGACATGGTATCGATATATTACATCGCTGTCATAGCTTCCATTCAAACCTTTATTTACTGCGCATTCTATTGTGGTATCGCAGCAATGCAATATTGCCGCATTATTACGTGTAACTTCGACTTATTCTGTTACGATATGCACGAAAAGAGATTCGAACCTAAATTTCGTTACGATGCCACCACATGAAGATTGCACAGCAACTCGAAGTTCATAATTTAAAAAATAATTAAATTTTAATAAAATTAATAAATTATTGTGGAGTTTTGTTAATTTTACATAGAGTCTTGCCTGGTCGGTCGTGTTATGATTTTATTATATTAAAAAGGCTAGCACGGCCGACCAGGTAATAAATTATTGTTGCAATATTTGAATCAGTTTATTTTCTGGGACTTCGTGTATTTTTAAAGGTTACCCCACACTAAGGCATTCTACTGTATCATTGAGGAAATGCCTTGAATGAAATGTACCTCTTGTATCGCTGAGGCGTTTTATGTAAGTAAATTACATAATATGTCCATGTCCACGAACATTCTTGTTTAAGCATCCTGTACAAACATTTGTTTTGAACGGTATTGGAAATGTGGCGCCGCAGTGCTGCACACAAATGCTTAGCCACTACCCTACTAAGCAGTTATTATGCGCTACGCTTCAGAGTTACAGATTTTGTTTTACAAAAAGTATGTAGTAATTGTGTGACAAGATTTTTTGAATATGGTCATGCCTCATCCTAAAGTTATTATAAATGTAATAAATATTTGGGTAATTCTTTTAGTATAAAATATTTTGTACAAAGTTAAGACGTCATATTACATGTGAGCCAGAGAAAATACGATCCTACATATCTCAAGAAACTTTAAAAGTGTTTGCAGTCTCGCGTTTAATCTTGAGCATACGACATATTAAGCTGTTAAATCTAACTAGTGTGTTACATTCGCGCAGTGAAATTGGACTTTACTTAATTAGGTTTACTGAATAAAGTAAGAGGTTTTGAACATAATAAGCAGTTATTAAAGTTTGAAATTTACTTATATTAAATAGTGAAAATTATAAAAAATATAAGCAAAACCCTTTGATTGTTCTATTAAATTGCTTAAGGTATTTTACTGATTAGGTAAGACAGAGCCACGCCCTAAGTTCTTCCAGAGGCAGTTCTTACCAATAAAAATAATACGTACATCTCTTGATTTGTCGACATTATCAAATTCGGTATTGTATTTTTTTTTGTCATTTGAAACAATACCATAGTCAAACCATACACCATACATAGAAAAACTATAACTGACACGAACTTGTTATTTTAAATTTATGTTTTCTCAGATATTAAGCTTTATTAACATCTGTACTCTTAAATTGGACATCAATTTTTTCTCTCTCTTCACTAAATGTCAATAGAAAAAGAGTACTTATGTTAATCAAGCGACAATCAAGGATTATAAGTAAGGCCGCAGTGACAATGCGACATAATATCATGTCGCAAGGCGGACACATCGCATCTTCGGTATCGCGTCGCATTATAAAATCATCACACATCGACCGTAGTGACACAACATTACCCTTGTCGAGGTCTTATCGATATCGATATCATGTCCATCTTCAATTTATTGATATTATTGAGTTCGACATGCGGCACTTTTATCACTTTGTAAAAATAACAGCATCATTCAATGTTGAGTCTGCGGTGTTTTACCAATTTTCAGGTATCTGGGAATCATTCCGTGAGTAGAGAGCCATGTTAGCCGAAATGATTTTCACTTCATGACTGTTTTAAATAAAACTAAATTTTACGGATTTTATCGCGTATATTATCTTTTATCATATTTCTGACGTTTCGAACATTTTACAGCACCCATGGTCAAGTCCCCTCGACTGAGATTTTGACGTCCCAATGTCATAGTCATTCACGGCTATCTCTAGATAAAAAAAATTCCGATCTACGTAGTATGAACTTATAGTATCTTGAATTCTTGCAGTTGTATACTTCGGTTAGGATTTAATTTGAAGGAAAGGTCATGGAGGAAACCTGCATTTCTAATATTGATAATATTTTAAGAATAGGTTTGTATAAGAAAAATTAGTAATCGAAGAACAAATTATTTTACAAAATCATTTATAAGAGAAGTTATGCTAGCGGTGTTATCCGTAATTAATATTTTTATTCAATTAATTTCCCAAAACAAAAAAAATTTATTGAATAAATGGTTGTCTTTTGTTTCTGTTTGATTTTCATTCGAAAACAGATGTAGTGCTAAATTAGTAATGTCCTTCAAACCGAATATCTGTCACGGCGTATTAATGGAGACTAGTCATTGCCGCAGATCAGGACAGTAGTGCCCGAAAGTATACACAAGTACAGGTACACACTCTATTCTCTACTACTATGAGTTGGTAATCCAACACGACTGGAGAGAGATTAGGCGCAGTATCAATGGCTTTACATGTATTCCGAGACACGGGGGTGATATCCCGCTAACATCCTGAATCCTAGCTGCTAATGAAAAATCCCTCAACAGGAAAACCCAATAACTGCTTTTTGGCTTGAATTCTAACCCAACTATTAAGCCTATGTTATCCATTTTAAAGGATCCGAACCAACCTTTATAAACAAACGTTGTCGAACAAAAATCACTTACACTTACCACAGAAGGAGCAACTAAACTAATCACGGAATGGCATGTCTTGAGAGTGGCGTCATACTCAGACCATAGATGGGTCTGTTTTGTAATACAGGTCGATATCCCAGCTACACCGCCATGGAGAAATCCCCGCAAGACAAGTACCTTAAAGACTAACGTCTACGCTCGCGGATTTTGATGGGATCAACATTATACACCTACTACAAACACTATATAGCTGTTAAACATCTGTGAGACAACTACCATGAAGCATGTCTAGATATCACGCCTCCAAGGCTTGCTGAGGGGCTAGCAACCGTGGTGGGGTAATAACTAGATAGGAAACGCAAGAAGGTATGATAAGCTCTAAAGCCGGAATTAATACCTCAATATATGAACACTGACTAATATACAAGAAAGAATACAAATTAAATCAAACCTATCAATTGATTACATTGCTGTTTGAATTATTTCCACCATAGGTAGAATTTTCCCAGAGTGTAGTCGATATCAGTTAAGACACGTCAATTCTTACCATTTAGCCGGGCAGTAGTACACGATCTCCTCGAAGAGCTGAACACATACATCATTGATAATAATAACCCGTTCATTTGATATCTATATCATGGGGTGCCTAAAAGAATTTCTGTTCATCCATCAGATTACAATATGTCTTGGAAGCAAGAGTGAAAAGGCTATTGTTATTCTAAGACAGCGCGATTTACCATTTAGCACATAATCACAGCTTACCACCAGATGAAGTTGCGGTCAATCACTTATAATAAGGAAAGAAACATTTAAACATTGTACTCAGCTGGAGATAGAAATCAAACTCCGACGCGGTGATCAGTTAATTTACATTGCTGTCTTGTTTTGTAATGATTAAACGATTTTGTCTATTTATAAAAAGCATATACTAAAAAATAAAATATAATAACAAATAACACATTCTTTCTTAGTTATTTTACGTAACATTTTTAAACGTAACATTTTTATAAGCTATTCCAATTCAAACATAAATTGCTTTCTAACTTCCAGTTGAATACAAGCGTTGTTTCACTTTTGGAACGTAGAGCGTCTTTATACATTCACTTCTTTGTCTTCTGATTGTTTTATCAAAAGAAAAAGAACTTTTTTGAAGAGAGAATAAATGCTTTAACGCCTTGTAACGGCATGGGAGAGAGAATCCGTTATCCTATTTCGTTCTATTTGTATCGTAAGAAGCGACGATGAAAAATAACTAAAGATTTCATGGCTTCTTATAGATGATGGTGTAACCATCTTACATCTTATCTCTATAATATGTAGGAATACCAATGCAGCTCGCCTGCCAATCGTGTCCAATACGGTACGCGTTGCAGCGTGAAACAATTAAACTATTCATAAAATAATTAGGCAACTTACAATAATTAATTATTGATTACACTTTTTATTCTGATCTGTAATTATCTCTTTCTGTGTATGGATGTTGTTTGATAATGGCGTATGGATAATCCATCTCGCGATTTCGTCCCATATTTATCGTAATTTACAATAGAAAAAATATAAGACTCTGTCTGTTAAAAGTTTTCTACCGCTAAACTTCCTTTAATAAAACTTTTACAAAGACATTTAATTGTATTTAACGGCTGAAATATGAACGGTGTGTAGTATTATTATTATATTTCACACAGAAATGAGCTAACGGGTACTAGCGCACTAATACTCAAGGTGAATGTAGCAATTAATTAAACTGTACAGTTCTGTTACATTAGGTTTAAAATCGTTAACCTTCTGAGAGCTTAATACGTACATGAAATTATAAAGAAACAAAGGTCTGAAGCATACTAAAACGAAACAGATTTCGCTAAAGAAAACTTAGTATTATTGCTTACAGCTTTATATGCCACAAAGCAAAATATCTATTATAATAAATAATAATATAGCAAAAATTGAACCATGTAGTAGCGGTTAAAGAATATCCACTACCCTATATCATACCATGGGTATCGTAAGAGGCGACAAAGGGAAACAAATCAGGAGATGGGCAGCAGCTTCTTCCTCATAACGACTAAAAACAAAAAAAAACTGCGGTTTCCCCCCCAATTGCCAAGTGTAGCTACTATGGCAAATATTTGTATCCTAAGTTGTAAGTAAGTGTACCCCCCCACTAGCCAATCTATGGGGGAGGCCAATGTTTAGCAGTGGACATTAATAAACTGTATCAGTAACGGTAATTTAAGTTACAGCTAATATATTTATGTCCTACCACTAGTCGCAGACATTTGTTCGTTTTTGAAAGAATTTTCATGGAAAAGGAATGTCTGCCGCAATTACCCAATGCACGTTGCAGAGCTTATCATGATTAGAAATTTCTTAATTTATTTTATTTTAATTTCTCATAAACAACTAGGAATTTTCGCGATATTTTCCTTCACTACCGAGCGCGTGGTAAACTCAACTTACGCACTCACTCAAAATATAACAATATCAATGGCGCCGGTAGGGATCAGACCCGTGTTGGTTGTGTACTATGAAATTTACTGCGGTCGCTTAGCTTCTTGGCTACTACGAATAATTTTAAACATTATGAAAATGAGTATTTGTTTGTTCTTCTATCCGTTGCTATACAATTCTCACATTATGGTGAAACTTTGATGACTCCTCTGCGAACTATTCTGACAAAAACAGAAAAAATATTGACTTGTTTGTCTTCTATCAATTCCACCATTGATCGGATTGCGATAAAATTTCGGTTAGTTGTTGAGCGTGCTTCCACGAAGTTTTCTGATAAAAAGTTGCTAGTATAACGTATGTGGGCACAGCTTGTAACACAACTATCTATATACTTTTTGAACTCATGTGAGTTTATTTTCAAATAAAAAATAATGTGATTACTTTCCAATTGAATTTATAGAAATATACAAAAAATTAACATAGCCGTAGATAGTTCCAAGATGTTGCGTTAAATAGCTTAGCAACCATTGCTTATTTACCCATAATGAAGCCAAGAGGAGATCATATGACCACCCATGGTGGTCGTGATTGTATTGTAGTTGCGGGTGAATTTCTTCACTTTAGATGCGAGTTTAAAAAAATACGAGTTAATCGACCGCACATGCAGAATAGGCTCCTCGTGCTGACTTCCGAGTGGTTACAGATTTTTTTCTCGTTTGATTTTTCTGATATTTCAAGAGCTTTGCAGAACCCATCGTGATCAGAGTCCTATAAAAAAATAACTATCTTTAAAATACAAAAAATATAGAATACCAACGTAAAATAGCAGCTTAATACTGTTATATTTCGTATGGTAAGTAAAGAGAACAGGATACCCTTATTACTGAAAATGAGGCATTCATCTTAGCCCTAAGATGAATGCGCCCTTGATTCTTAATTGAAGAAAGATCTATATGTCTATGGGCCACAGCATCCACTTACCACTAGGTGGACTGTGTGCTGGATTGTCATCCATATTTTATATAAAAAAAAACTGAAACATCTTTGTTGTCATACCGGCCATAATTCTTTTTTCATAGAATAAATTAATCTAATTTATTTTTTTATTTTTATTTATTTATTTATTTAAAAAAGGTCTACCTACAATTGTTACAATTTAACATACTAAATCTAAATGTATAATAAAGTCTTATACTAATTGCACAATTACTTACAGGTAAACACCGCTACACCATAATTAAAATCTTAATTTACATATTATGTTAAGAAAAAAAAATAAAAAAAATATAATTAAAACATTTTTAAACAAAACAACCAGTGATATAGATATTATGTATAATAAAGATACAAAAAAAAAACTTAATTTGAAATTGTATCTAACAAGTACTTGCGAAACTTGTACGAGGAAACAAAATTTATATCTGTCCGGCTACTGACCCCATTATAAAGTTTACTTAACCTAGCTACAGCAGAGTTGTTACCAAGCACAGTCCTACGAAATGGAGGGGCAAGGGGAAGAATGGGAGCACGCGGGAGTGTCCTGGGCACCCTAAATTTAAAGTAACTTAGAAGTTGGGGACAGTCTATTTGACTTCTTATAATTTTGAAAATAAAAGTTAGGTCGATAATAGCTCTGCGTTTTTCAAGAGAGTCCATGTTAAAATGTTTTAGTCTGTGGGAGTAAGAGTAAGAGAAGCCCGTTCGTCCCATTCCAGAAGAGTACGCCAGGTGCCAAAGAAATCTCTTCTGTATCCTTTCCAGCCGCAAATAATGGGTAGCATGGGTAGCGGTCTCCATACTACGCTACAATACTCAAAAGTGCTACGAATAAAGGCATTATATAATTTTTTTTTGTTTGATAACTCCGAAAAATTTTACCGTTTCTTATAATAAATCCTAACATTTTCGATGCTTTCTTGACAATATGATCATAATGTGGAATAAATGTCAATTTGCGGTCAAACACTACCCCTAAGTCTAAAACAGTATCTACTTCACTTAAAATAGAATCATCTATTATATATTGCGAGCTTATAAAGTTATGATTTCGAGAAAATTTAATATGGAAACATTTATTTACATTTAGGTTCATTGAGTTATTTTTACACCAGTGTGACAGTCTATTTAAATCAGATTGCAATAGTACTACGTAAGAATCATCAACAATTTTACGAGAAATCTTTAAGTCGTCTGCATAAAGATAAGGTTTAGAGTAGATAAATCTATCAGTTATATCGTTAATGAAAATGTTAAAAAGTATGGGCCCAAGATGTGATCCTTGAGGCACACCAGATGTTATATGGTAAGTATCAGATTTAAACCCATCCAAGACTACATAGAAGGAACGGTTACTTAAATAAGACTTAAACCAATCCCAAATCTTTCCTGTGAATCCATAGGAGCTCAATTTTCTTAGCAAAATTGAATGTGAAACTTTGTCCAATGCCTTGCTAAAATCAGTATAGATAACATCAACTTGATTTCTATTGTCAATGGCATCTACAAGATCTTCGACAAAAGTTACAAGATTAGTTAAAGTTGATCTATTTTTCACGAAACCGTGCTGAGAGTCAGTAATAAATTGTCGGAAATAGGTTTGAATATAAGGACAAACGATTGATTTAAGAAGCTTGGCTAATGTAGAAAGTATCGAGATTGGCCGATAATTCGAAACAATACTAATATCACCTGATTTAAAGACTGGTACTACCTTTGCAAGCTTCCACAGATCTGGAAACACTCCAGTAATAAATGACTTATTTATAATTTTACACAAAGGAAAATCTAAACTATCAGCACAGTTTTTAAGAAATATTGGCGCTAATCCATCGGCACCAGTACCTTTAGTAATATCTAAAGTTTTGAGTTTCTTAACAATAACATTGAGATCAACGGTTAGACTAGAAAAACATGAACTCCCATTAGCATTGATTCTAAGATTTTCAAATTCAGAATGGGGTCCTTCTTTTGGATTTTCACCATAGACCCTCGAATAAGTTGCAGCAAACAATTCACAAATGCTGTGGCCATTATTTGCTATAGTAATACCATCTTTCACAGACCTGAGATAGGTACTAGACCCTCCACGTTTGTTTTTGATAAATGACCAAAAATATTTTGAATTTTGCCTAATCGTTCTCTCTATGTTAACAATATAATTATTATAACACTCTTTAGCTAACTTATCGCATCTATGACTTAAAATTTGTAGTTCAATTTCATCTAAAGGGTTACTATATTTTTTATACTTAAGCCGAATTTTATTTTTTTCTTTTAGTCTTGCAATCAGCACTTTATTAAACCATGGGGGGTGAAATTTAGGGCTATTAACATTTTTAATTGGAACAAATTTTTTAATGACTTCATTTATAGTATCATAAAATATTTCTAACATCCTATTCACGTCAGTGCATAGGGAGAAGATTGAGTTTCAATCCAAACTAAAAAGATATTTATTTATTACCTCGTAATCAGCCTTATAAAAATTATACTTAAGAACACTCATATTAGGCGTAAGTTATTCAGTTTCATCAGATGCAATATAAGTGCATATAGGTGGATGTTGTGGATCAATGTTGGATAAAACATCATAAGCAGAAGACACAGTACAGTTATCAATATCTGTAAGAACTAGATCCAATATTTTATCTCTAGAGTTAATTATACTGTTAATTTGTTTTAGATTATTAACAAAAGTAAAATCTATTAATGTTTGAAAAAGACTGGTGGTGCAGTAGCTTGAGTTATGATTAACCTGCGTCCAATCTATATTACTCATATTGAAGTCGCCAATAATACACAGATGTCCGTCAAAATTCTCAAGAATCGCATTACAATTATTAACAAAATGTTCTAACATGCTACGTTGAATTGGTGGCGGGAGGTAAACGGCGCAGAGTGCGATCTTTTTAACTACTGAAAGAGGCAGATTTATCACAATCCAAAGATCTTCACATGCACTATTCCATTCATTTATACAGTCAGATGATAAGCTTTTTTTGACCGCAACCAGAACCCCACCTCCATCCTTGCCACCTTCACGGTTCACCATGACGTTTCTCTATCCCTTCTGAATACTGTATAACGGTTATCAAATAGTTCGGAGCTCAATACACTGCTATTTAACCACGTCTCTGTTAAGACTGTTATATCATAGTCACTAGTTGCTATAAAATGTTTGCGTTTTGGTCCTAAGACCTTTAATATTCTGGTAATAAATTACAAACGAATTAATATTAGTAGATGACATTATATTTTGACTTATGATTAACTTAGATAAATAAGTAGCGAATTACTCTAGTTTTGACAATGAATCAAAATTTTTAATGAGAAAAAATCCTGAATTTTCACTTTTTCTTAGAAAGATACGTCCACCTCTCACCCAAACAAATTTAAACCCTTTTTCTTTTGCAGTCTTCCTCGCCGCCGAATGCAATTCTTTATTTGCAGCTGACAAGTGCTCTGTTACGTATACCGGAGTCTTAAGACCATTAAAACCAAGGTGACTAGAGTTCAACTTGTTATCCGGGTTAATTGTGTAAGCTATTATTAAATTTACTTATACTCATCATAACCAGCTAATGTCGAGCGTATATTATGAGTATGAATGGGTATGGTATGGGGTAACTATAGAAACGTAATTATCCGATAAACGCGAAAACGATATGTTGACTTCGTTTTGTGATGTCATAATATTTATGTCATACAATAAATGGCAATTATTTAATATGACTTTGATCAGTAGCTTCTTTTCATAAATAACTTTTCGAATGAATTTCATTTCTGAGACGGTTTTAGGACAAGTAGGTGTCCAACGCGCCGCCCCAAAGCATGTTGGCGGACTATACAGGTCTTCGGAATATTTTTTTTATTTCTTGGGCATGTTAATTTCCTCACGAAGTTTTGTTTCACCACTGATCACGTGGAATCAGTATTTAAAATTATAATTAATAAATTCTTTATTGCGCGCATGGATCAAAACAAGATTGCTTGTATACCTCGGAATTACAGCGAGCGCTTAGGCTAACACGGCTCTGTACTCACGTAATGTTACCCACATACCTGAAAATTGGTAAAATACCGTAGACTCATTGACATTGACTGATGCTGTTATTTTGACAAAGAGTGACAAAAGTTCCGCATGTCAAACTCAATAATATGAACAAATTGAAGATGGACGCGATATCGATATCAATAAGACCTCGACAAGGGTAATGTTACGTCACTACGGCCGATGTAGAGTGCATATTATTAAGTAATAGAGACTTGAGAAAGGACGTTGTGATCATTATATGATACGACGCGATACCGAAGATGCGATGTGTCCGCCTTGCGACATGATATTTATATGGCATTGTCACAACGGCCTTACTTGTAATCCATGATTGTCGCGTCCATGTGTGAGTAACTTAAGTAATAACTTATATCACTATCTTTTTCTATTGATATTTAGAGAAGAGAGAGAAAACTTTAAGCATTTAAATTCATGTCCAATTTAAGAGTACAGACGTTAATAATGCTTAATATCTGTTAAAACATAAATTTACAATAACAAGTTCGTGTCAGTAATAATTTTTCTATGTATGGTACATTTGACTATGGTATCGTTTCAAATGATGAAAAAAAAAATCCAATACCAAGTTTAATAATGTCGAGAAATCAAGAGATGTACGTGTTATTGACATTAGTAAGAACTACCTCGGGACGCACTTAGGGCATGGCTCTAACTTACCTAATCAATAAAATACCGTAAGCAATTTATATAAAAAAATATAAGCAAAATCCAAAGGATATTTTTATAGTTTCCACTATTTCATATTAGTAAATTTCAAACTGAATCTACTGTTTATTATGTTCAAAACCGCTTACTATATTAAGTAAACCTAATTAAGTAAAGTTCAATTTCACTGCGAGAATGTAACATACTAGTTAAATTTAACAGCTTAATATGTCGTTTGTTCAAGATTAAACGCGAGACTGCAAACACTTCTAAAGTTTCTTGAGATATATAGGATCGTATTTTCTCTGGCTCACTTGTAATATGACGTCTTAACTTTGTACAAAATATTTTATACTAAAAGAACTAAAGATAATACTGCTTTGCTGCGGTACTACAATAGAATGCGCCGTAAATAAAGGTTTGAATGGAAGCTATGAGAGCGATGTGATACATTGATACCATGTCGAAATTTTACCTATGTCGATATCGATATATGCAGCTATACCTGCATATGTAAATGTTTTTTTCCTCATGAGTGTCATAATATATTTTAAGTAAATTGTTAGAAACAACAAAGTGTTGTATATATAACACGCCGAATAAAATATTTCACTATCAAATCAAAAGATTTACGCGCTGCCTGATTGTTTGATACGACTGCGATACAACATCTGCTTTGTCAAGCTTACCGATGTTGATACTCGTATCAATACATTTCACAGCTGCAGCGTAACTCTACAAATGATTTTCTTATTAGATTTATATATATCATAGTAACTTGTAAAATAAAGAACACAAAAATTAAAATTGTGCTCGGATGATATTACAAAAACTGTCTCCAATAAAATATTGTACTGAAGCAAAAATCATATGTTATAAAAAATATATTGCGGTTACGGTTCGTGTGCTAAGGTATCGGTTTGTTATGCAAATGAAGAATGAATCTTGGTATTCAAAGCATAATGGAATAAAAAGGCAATATATCTTTCTCTGTGATGTGGAGTAGGGTGAACGTGTGGTATAGTGTGACGTACATACATTATTATTAGAAGAATGAAAGTTATGTATCTATCATAATTATGGATTTTATGTATATTTTATACAACTTGGTATCGTCATGAGAAACAATCATCCTATCTCTATCCGTAAATATCGTAGGAACTAAGATGTCTTATATCTTCTCAAACGTGGTAGATCCACGCTACAACTATATATAAAGGTTGCGGTATCAATGGTTTGCCTCGAAAGGTGAAGAAACACGCTTTCATATAATACTAGCTTAAAATAACAGCTATGTTTCAGCTTATTTTAACCGTTTCTCTTTTTTGGTAATGAGACATTCCATGTTAGTCTTTAGGGATGACAACGAATGTACAATTTGATTCAAAATCAAGGATAGATGTATGTCCATCCACTTACAATCAGGTACATTATGTGCTAGTTTTTCGCCCATTCTATAAAATTCTTTCTTTAGATAGGGAATACGACATATTTTCCGTAGTATAGAGAGGCTCATATAGCACTATATTGGTCTCCTCTATACTACGGGAGAAAAATAGGATTGCGATAATAGTCGTTGTAGTTCAATTCGATTGTTTTATATATATTTTTAAATTCTCCATATTTTTTGATATTTAGAAGGAAAGTAATTTGAAAAGAAATATATATATATATATATTATGCATTATTGTATATATAAACAATAACTAAAAAAATAATCATCAATACCGCATGCCAATCACACATGTTCACAATTAACGAAGATATTGGGTAACACACAAAAATAAACACTTAACACAGTCGAATTGTAATTCTATTCCTATTTTTTTACTTAAGCTTTTAAGCTTTTATTTAAGCTAAATGAAATAAAAATTATTCTTATCTGTTCTTTATTTTTAAGTAAAGGTAAAATAAAAATAAAACAGCTATTGCGGCCCACAGGTGGACACAGGCCTCCTTACATACTTTGCGGCTTAAAAACCAGTTAGCTCACCACTCTGCTCGTGTTCTAAAAATGTTTCTCAGATATACAATTTATTTAATAAAATTAACGAGACAAACAAACTAGCAGTCTACCTGTAAGTATTTACTGTAACACAGCTGCAACCAAATTCAAACAAAGGAGGTTAGTGATGCGTTGTCATCTCTGAGGATTAAGATGGAGTACCTCATAATCTGTAAATCTACAGACTCTATATATCCTTCAGATCGAAACACGGCAGAGCGCTGCTATTAGGCGTCAGAAATAGGGAAGAGGTAGACAGACCCCAATGCAAAAAAGAAGACATAGATTTTATCGAATAGGAAATTAAGTCTCCATTTAATGTTTTTATTGGTTCCTGTGATCGATCTTGGGTCATTTGAGTACGGTAAATTATCTCTATGAACTAATTAACACTGACGCAAATATTATCCATCTAAGCAAACTTCAAAGAGGCGCTGCACTTGTAGAATATTTTATTACAGTATCGAGCATAATTCTGAATATCTAATGAATGAGAATTCACAAGAGTAAATTATCACTATGACGAGCCCAATAAATTTACACCCTGTCTGTTTTATTGATGTGGCTTTTGGTGTCCCTTTCATTTGAGGATATAGCGCGGACTCCTAAAAGATTTTATAATTTACTGTTATCAGTAGGATTTTGAATATGAAGATAAAAGCACATATAGGGCACGAGAAATTACTTTCTATTTATATCATAAGTAATGATTTTTTTTTAAAACGAGCGAGTAATTTAACACTAATTACCTTATTAAGTACAATAATCAATCTGATGGCGCAGCAGCGTAGCGATTAAGTGTAATGTCCTGATGTCACGAGCTTGAAGGTTCCAATCACGTACGGAACAATTACTCATGTACAAACCATATTTTGCTATTGAGAGGTCTTTAAAATAAAACATAAAATTTATTTTAAAAATGCATGAAATTAATTGACATCTATAATAATATAATTCTCATCACAAGTGAACGGCAGAGTCTGCAAGGGACGCCATAGACGAAAATTTACTGACGAAATGAGCGATATATTCAAGATGGGTCAGATTAAGAATACCCTTAACCGACGGACATGTATGCATAGTTATATGGATGTAAAGCCTTTGTAATACTGGAATGCTGTATACATGGAATACTGTTCTCATCTCTGTGCCGGGGCACCCCAGTGCCAGCTCCTTCCACTTGACCGCATCCAGCGCAGAGCGGTTCGAATCGTCGACGACCGAGTTCTTTCTGATCGGCTCGATACACTGGCACTGCGTAGAGATGTTGCATCTCTTTGCGTATTTTATCGCATCTATCACGGGGAGTGCTCTGAGGAATTGTTCGAACTAATTCCAGCCGCTCAATTTCACCATCGCACATCGCGACAAAACTCGCGTTACCATCCATACCATCTGGATGATTGGCAGTCCACCACTGTGCGATTTAGAAGAAGTTTTCTCCCTCGCACAACTTCCTTGTGGAATCAATTACCACCAGCGAATTTTCCGGACCGATACGACTTAGGAACCTTCAAGAAAAGAGGTTACACCTTTCTAAAAGGTCGGCAACGCATCTGCAATTCCCCTGGTGTTGCGGTTGTTCATGGGTGGCGGTAGTCACTTACCATCAGGTGAGCCGCATGCTCGTTTGCCCCCTCTTCTATAAAAAAAAAGTCCAACGTCTCAGTTTTGTTTATAAAATACGATTATATTTTTTTTACAATACTTTGCTCGATTTCTCATTAAATTTCATTGATATCTTTGCGTTGACGATTGCTACGCTACGAGGGACTGTATTCCTTAAGCTTGAATTTATGTTAATTATCAAACGTGCGACAAGTGCGTTTGTGCGACAAGGTACTTTTGATAGGTAATATTTGATATTTCCTATTGAATGACTACTCCACAATCAGAATCATGCCAAAATTGAGACGAACTTTCATTAAAAAAATATTTTCGTATTCTTTCTTTTTGTCTTTTTTTCCCGTTCGTTACTTCACACTAGAATTTTCTTTTGTATCGTGGGTATTTTTTCATAACGACAAATATCCAGACCCGAAAAAATTATTTGTAGGTTATGCAAATACTTGTTCCGTGTGGGATTCGAGCTGGCGGTCCTTAGCGCTCCAACTCATACAACTTTTACTAAAACTTTTACTAAACTTATTGTTTATAATTTGTCAAACAATTCGGAAAATGCAATAATAAGAGGATATCTGATTTCGAGTTCTTTTTCACACTAAGTAATTTGTAAATGTACATTATTATGAATAAACCACATTCCTGTATATTATGAGCTGAATGAATGAATGAAATATACTTTATTTTACACCGATAAATGAGAGAAAAGGAATAAAAATTAAAAAAAGAAAACAAAGGTACAAATGGCGGCCTTATCGCTTCCAAGCAATCTCAACCTGGCAATCACATAGCAGAGGATATAATAACATGTGAGAAAGGGTAATGGTACGCAAGTTATTTGGAAATACAAACAACATACATTATTCAATAAATACATACATAATATAACATATAAATACATTTCAGTTACAAAAATACAGAAATACATATACAAGAGCATACACGAGTAAACAAGTAAGTTATATAAAAGCCATAACTCGAAAAATAAAATAAGCAGCTATTTTAATAAGCGACTTGTGTTCACATAGATAAAGAAATGATATATTCTCTGAATGATATATATAATGATATATATATATTTAAGGAGGAAAGACGTGCGATTTTACAAGTTTTTAAAATGTTCAATCGACTGCGCATCTAATGTACAGCGGTAAGGAGATCCAAAGCCGAACAGAGGAAGTGGGATTGAATAGAACACAGTATAATATTATGTGTGTGATGACCTATGGAACTGAGACGTGGTCCTTCACTGCTGGCCGTATGAGGAAGCTCAAGTTCACTCAGCGAGCTATGGAGAGGGCTATGCTCTGGGTTTCTCTGCGTGATAAACTCAGAAATGAGGATATCCGCAGTAGAACGAGAGTAACCGACATAGCCCAACAGATTAGTTAGCTGAAGTGGCAGTGGGCCGGCCATATAGCTCGAAGAACCGACAACCGATGGGGAAGAAAGGTTCTCGAGTGGCAGCCTCGTACCGGTAGTGGAAGTGTAGGGCGACCCCCCACTAGATGGAATGACGACCTGGTAAGACATGCAGGAAGTCGATGGATGCAGGTGGCTCAGGACCGCGCTTTGTGGCATTCCTTGGGGGAGGCCTATGTTCAGCAGTGGACTTATGAAAGGCTGTAATGATGATGATGATGATGATGATATTATTTGGCGTCCGCCTGTGCCCACCAGATGCCCGTTTATTGCAATTGGGCGTCCACTTTGAACCTGTTCCTGCGTTTTCCGAATAACCATGTATTTTTTATCTATACATATAAATAAATTTGAAGTGTCTGTCTATAATATTGAAATAACTGGTTTTTAAAAATGTACATATAAAATATTATTTAATTGCTTAATAGAGAGTAATCTTTTAAGATTTGGCGGGAAAAAGGTAAAAGAAATTATCAAAATAAGTAAAAAAAACCCAAACCCTTAATTTTCTATTTTCATCGTAGCATGGGCAAGTAACGATTTTTATTTATAACTTATCATAAAAAAAATTATCTCCTGCACACTTTTGCCGTCTCACCCTAATGAAATGTCAAAGCTACAATTACATGTTGTTAAGATTACACACTGAGGCCTCGAATCTCCCAAGGGATCCTTTAATAATATGTTTGTAAGTTTCGGAAACAATTTTTAAAAATATCTGAGGTAAATAAAACAGGAAATATATTTTTTCTAAAAATAAACATTATTGCCAGTCAAAGTGATAGAATCTTGGAGCGGTTCCTGAACAAATATGTACTGGTATAATATTATTTAATGACAGGCCGTCAAATAAAAAAGGCCCACTGGGTTTCTTGCTGGTTCTTCACGGGACAGAGGTCATACGTGGTAGAGCCATGCTGCAGCTATATTAGTAGTATAGTTGTAGTACGAATGGGTCGGCTCGACCGGGGAAGGACCACGCTCTCACAGAATACCAGCGTACAATAGCAGTTTAACACTGCTGTGTTTTGTATGGTGAGTGTAGAGAACCGGAGACCCTTTTTACTGGAAAAGAGGCATTCCATCTTAGTCCTCACGGGTGACAACGCATCTGCGTTTTGATTCGCAAACGAGGATAAATGTAGATGTCTATGGGACACAGCATCCACTTACAATCAGGTGGACTGTGTGCTTGTTTGTCACCCGATCCTATAAAAAAAAAGGTTTCTTCTCCGAATCAGTGGTATAAAATTCTAATATACAATATTTTATTAAAAAAAATCATCACACAATCCTTCTTTTCGCGGTATAGTCCTAAATCTATGGCTATAATCCATGGCTGAATGTCAAAATTTTTTGAATAAATAAAATTAACTTTTGTACGTGGAAAGAACCAGCCCTCTCGCCATCAGCGGCAATGGGCTCTATAGCAAATTATATCGCAAAGTCGCAAAGTCCAGCTGTCTCTGATGCCGGCTATAAAATTACCTGAGGGATGAGAGGGCGCCGACATGTCTATGCACGTAGCATTCCACATAAGGGCTTTTTTATAACAGTGACGAGCGAGAACAAGAACACCTTAATCATCTTAAGCATTGACGCATCCTATACCAACAAACGATTAATGCCAGATACTTTTATTTAAGAAACATATCCCCAGTTCAGTCCATTTCCAGTCTATATTACAAAATATTCATTTAGTAACTTAGAAAGACTTAAATTAAAAAAAAAAAAACTTTAACGGTTCGTAAATAATTGAACTGGTATTTTGTTTCAGAAAAGTGGTTTTTCATGCACTTCATTTACTGCAAAACGGCTCGTAAAAGAAAACAAAGCGTGTTAAATATAAAAACCCGGTGTAAGTAACGAGATGTTTTTCTTCTACATAGCCAGTAAATGATAGGTGATTTAATATGAAATTTCTGTTCTAACATACTAGCCTTATAACCTGAAAAAATATGCTGATGGAAAGATTGGATTGTTTGCCGTATTAAAATATTACTGTGTGGTAGGTATCCTATGCTGCTCACTACCCAGGGATGGACAGTAAGTGGTTACCGCCCTTTTACCTGTTTCTGATGCCAAAATAGCATTGCGTGCACTGCTGTGTTCGAGTCTGAAGTGTTGAGAGTGTCAGTATAATGCAGTCTGAGAAGCATTCCATCTGTGTCCTCAACAACGTAAGTATGTCACTATAATTTTATTTAAAAAATTAAAGTAATCCCTTTTAATCGTTTCCTTTTGTATTATGATACTAGCTGTGGTAAATGACATTTAAAAATTCCACTATCACAATTTTAGGAACCCACGGGACTGCTCCAGGTAAAGGTTGCTCGTTAGCCTTAGCTAACATTATTAACTCTTATTTTCACAGTATTTGTATGTTTCTTTAAACATTTCCAAAATATATACCTATACTTTATGTGTTGATATAAATATGTGTTTGTAGTGCAGTGGATATAAATGGGTCCCTTGTGTGGTTACTTACTTGTAGTGCAGAAAGAAAATTCCTTTTTATTGAATTCCATATAATAACAACTGAATTTCGTGATTTCCTCAACTAATTTGTTATGAGTTTTGTTACAACGAAGAATTGGCATTTAATCAAAGAAAAGTTACGATCATTGGTAGTACCTAACAAAATTAAAGATGTTGGTAGAATTCCTTTCCTAAGTAGGAGTCCGTCAATGTATGTACGAACCTTTAAACTTACCTATTTATGCCACCAAATAATAGTGCTTGCATTTCTGTGTTCTGGTGTGAAGGTTGAAAAAGGGGGGAAGAGCTATAGAGGCCCAGTTAGTCCAGAGGTAATCACCGGTATGTGAAGCGTTCCATCTTAGTTGTCACAGGTGACAAAGCACTTGTAGCCTTCTTTGTTTGCATTTAGTTACATGTGTCCATGGATTGTCGTGGTTACCATCAAGCGGACTATGAGTTACTATAGCTATGTTACTACAGTTTTATAAATAAACGTATCGATATATATCTAACTGGGTACTGAATATCTGAATAACAATAACGGATATGATACGGGTAGACTTTTTCTTCCCTATTTTCACAGCTTTATAATACATATTCGATCATATATCGTAGGTATCTTAGTGAATGCACGTTTTCTAACGACGTTTTCTGTGATCGATGAGCTGGTGGATATCCTACTAAATTTAAATTCAGCGGTGTAAGAATGCAAATATTTAGATTGGAGTATCAAGCAGGCTTACTATGAGTTATGTGAAATAGAAATTTTATTTTATATTTAATAAAGAATATAAGATATATTTATTGAAATTCATTCTTATATTTAATTTACCATTGTTTGGGAAAATACCTATGTTTTGGGAAAAAACGAGAAACCCAGCAGGACTGATTTCTTTTTAGAAAAATGTACAGTTTTCAGTCATCTACTCGTATTATGTTGCACATACAAGTCTTATTAGAAATAGCTTGGTAGCGATCACCTAATTTCCATGGATTGCTATCATTGACAGATTGCCGTGTAGTGGCGGTTAAGGATATCCACTACCCCATATCTTCCCGTGGGTGTCGTAAAAGGCGACAAAGGGATACAGGCAGGAGATGGGCAGCAGCATCTTCCTGGTAACGGCAAAATACAATAAAAAAACTGCGGTTGCCAACCCGCTCGCCAAGCGTGGCAACTATGGCAATATACCCCCCATGAAAGTTACGAAGAGACGGCCCCCAGTCCCCGGCAGCCCCGCTATTACTGGCTACGGTGGCGACCATGGTAACGGCGGTGCAGGGGGTGCTAAGAATCTCCGGTCGAGGTTCGGTTGCCACCTACGACGACTCGACCTGGCAACATACAACGCACGCACCCTGAGGACTGACGATAAGATTGTGGAGCTGGAAGAAGAGATAGACAAGTTACGCTGGCATATTATAGGATTATCCGAAGTCCGAAGAGAGGGGGAGGACACGGTAATCCTCGAATCCGGCAACTTGCTCTATCACCGGGAGGGCGACCATCTGTCCCAAGGAGGTGTCGGATTTATCGTCCACAAGTCTCTCGTTAACAACGTTGTAAAGATTGAGAGTGTGTCGACGAGGGTTGCGTACCTTATACTCAGAATCACCAAACGGTATTCGCTGAAGGTCATATCGGTTTACGCACCAACCTCGGCACACCCCGATCAGGAGGTGGAGAAAATGTATGAGGATATCTCTAGAGCCATGCATTCCTCCAAAACCCAATATACGGTGTTAATGGGAGACTTCAATGCAAAACTAGGCACAAGAGAGAACGGTGAGCTGAAAGTGGGAAAATTTAGAATAGGGCAACGGAACCCAAGGGGCCAGCAGCTGGCCGACTTCAAGGAGAAAGAGGGACTCTTTATGATGAACTCTTTCTTCCAGAAGCGGCCCCACAGGAAGTGGACCTGGTCGAGCCCCGACGGTTTGACAAAAAATGAGATTGACTTCATTATGACGACCAGACGACAACTGTTCAGTGATGTCTCAGTGATCGCGAGGGTGAAAACCGGCAGCGATCACCGAATGGTTAGAGGCACACTGAACCTAAACGTTAAGTTGGACAGGTCACGTCTAATGAAGTCAACGCTCCGTCCCCCTCGTGCTCTAATCCAAAGTCCCGAAACCTTTCAGCTAGAGTTACAAAACCGATTTCAGTGCCTAGAAGACTGCAATGAAGTGGACGATTTGAATGACAAGCTCGTGGAAACTGTCCATGCGGTCGGAGCTAAGTTCTGCAAGACCCGCCGCAGAAGGACACAAAAACTCTCCGATCACACTCTTAATCTCATGGCTGTTAGACGGGAGATGAAGCTACATTCTTCAACAGATTTGACAGCAACAGGCAATTGAACAGACAGATCTCCAAGTGCATGCGGCGGGACTTACGCAACTTCAATACAGGTCGTATTGAAGAAGCGATCGAGCGGAACCAAGGCTCCAAAGTCTTTGCCAGAGATCTGTCTGCCAGAAAGAGCCAACTGTCAAAGCTAAAGACAGAATGTGGCAGCATCGTTTCCGGGACACCTGAGATTTTGAGTGAGATTGAGAGGTTCTATGGGCAGTTGTACACGTCATCGTTGTAGCCGCACGCAAGTGTGAGTAACGATCCAAGAGCGAGTCTCATCCGACACTATTCCGATGATATCCCGGACGTCAGTCTGAGCGAGATTAGAATGGTTCTCCAGCACCTTAAAAACGGCAAGGCCCCAGGCGAGGATGGAATTACAGCGGAGTTTCTGAAAACGGGTGGAAAACCGGTACTTGAAGTCCTTCAGAAGCTCTTTAATTCCGTCCTCCATGGTGGCATTACACCGGAGGCGTGGAGCAGAAGTGCGGTGGTCTTGTTTTTCAAGAAAGGCGACAATGCTCTCTTGAAGAACTACAGACCGATTTCCCTTCTGCTGTTTTCGAGAGTCATTACGAATCGTCTCGCGTGCAGACTTGACGACTTCCAGCCTCCCGAACAAGCCGGTTTCCGAAAAGGCTTTAGCACCATAGACCACATACATACCCTTCGGCAAATTGTACAGAAGTCCGAGGAGTACAATTTGCCACTATGTCTGGCCTATGTGGACTATGAGAAAGCCTTTGATTCCGTCGAAATTTGGGCAGTGCTGCAGTCCCTTCAGCGATGCCAATTTGACTGTCGGTATATCGAAGTGTTGAAGTGTTTGTACAGTAGGGCTACGATGGCTATCCGAGTACAGAACCAGAGTACGAAACCTATCCAATTGCAGAGAGGTGTAAGACAGGGTGACGTCATATCCCCGAAACTCTTTACCGCTGCATTGGAAGATTTTTTCAAGCTACTGGACTGGAAAGGATACGGTATCAACATCAATGAGGAGTACATCACTCACCTTCGATTTGCCGACGATATAGTCCTTATGGCAGAATCGCTGGAGGACCTAAGCACTATGCTCAATGACCTCGATAGTGTTTCCCAACGGATAGGTCTTAAGATGAACATGGACAACACAAAGATCATGTTTAATGTCCATGTCACACCTATGCCGGTAGTTGTTGGGAACACTAAGCTCGAAGTTGTTGACGAGTATGTTTACCTGGGACAAATCGTCCGACTAGGTAAGTCCAACTTCGACCGAGGGTCAATCGACGGATTCAACTCGGTTGGGCAGCGTTCGGGAAATTACGACACATCTTCTCGTCAGGTATACCCCAAAACTTGAAAACGAGACTGTACACCCAATGCGTGTTGCCAGTGATCACATACGGAACTGAGACGTGGTCCTTCACTGCTGGCCGGATGAGGAAGCTCAAGGTCGCTCAGCGAGCTATGGAGAGGGCTATGCTCGGAGTTTCTCTGCGTGATAAACTCAGAAGTGAGGATATCCGCAGTAGAACCAGAGTGACCGACATAGCCCAACGGATTAGTAAGCTGAAGTGGCAATGGGCCGGCCATATAGCTCGAAGAACCGACAACCGATGGGGAAGAAAGGTTCCCGAGTGGCAGCCTCGTACCGGCAGGCGAAGTGTAGGGCGTCCCCCCACTAGATGGAGTGACGACCTGGTAAGATATGCAGGAAGTCGATGGATGCAGGTGGCTCAGGACCGTGCTTTGTGGCATTCTTTGGGGGAGGTCTATGTTCAGCAGTGGACTTGTGAAGGGCTGTAATGATGATAATGATGATGATGCTATCATCCATCAATTCCTTTTTGGATTTTATCTTCATCTGCCACGTATTAATTTTTGTATAAAAGTTACCCGACCTACCTAGCTCAGGGGTTAAACGCTCGCCGTAAATTCTACAGTACAGAAGCAATTTGGGTTCAATCTCCGTTTTAAGCTGTTAATTTCATTATTAAGTACTGATTTATAACATGTTTGGCGGTGAAGGTAAAAATATTGAAGAAACTCGCAATCTGGAAAAAAATCGAGCTCATGTGTTTTTTGTAAAGTATGTTACGCGATATCTTCGTCAATAGTAAATTGTTTAAAAGGATGTTTTTTTTTTTTTAATTAAATAGGCTATATATACATCAACGGAAGTTTTTAGAAAACATATTAACCATTACAGAAGTTGAAGTGTCTAATGATTAGATGAAATTCTCATTGTTACTTTAGCTTGTGATACACAAAAGGGTCCAAAAATATTTTTATTACATGAGAAAACTGACTTCAAAAAAATATATAGAATAGCTTCGAAATACCAATCGGATCGTTGGCAGAACACCTTGCCCGGCGGGAGATCTCCCCTTTTCCTTCCACTCGCCACATCTATATAGTTACTTTCTTATAAACTTTCGAGTGGCAACAATTACTAAATTAATAGGGATTTATTGAATTCTTGGTCTGGTAAAAATCTTTTTACGCTAGAAGCCGCGCTTGCGTCTGATAGGCCGAACGGCTACTTCACTTGCGCGCCGTTCGCCGAGCCGAAACGTTACGAACTTTTCTCTTTCGAAAATTTATTGTGTGTGTCCCTTTTATTTTACAACGAGTACTAAACAATACCCGAAGATACTGTGCCAGTGACCTATGGACTATTCTATTCGGAGAGACAGGTCTTCGAGTCACCTATTCAGCCAGCCAGCTTGCCAAGCCCCAACAGCGTGAGGCAGTGGAAGTGAGTTACCAAACCCTTAGCTCTTTCCTGAACGTAATTTTTTGATCATTCGAGCCGCATTTTTCTTTATTGTTCGGGTTTGTTGCCACGCTTTAATTACATTAGTTTCATATTTCATTTCGTTACCTTTATACAATACAAGATGGCGGAATCATCGTTGCACTCTCACGACATTTTCGAACGCGATATCGTTTAAGGAGCAATAAAGCATACTGTAGAAATCGTAGATTCTAACAGAAATGAATTTCTGGCGCGTTTAAAAGATATCGTTTTCCAACAACGTAAAGAAGGTTGGTTAAAACGTACCAGACGACGAAACGATGGCGTCACTATATGCCATATTTATGAAAAATATTCTTATTTTTTAAGGTCTTAAAAACACTAAAAATATCTCTCTAAGTAGCTACAAAAAAAGTTATCCTTTTATTTTTGTTTTTGTAACTGTTCCGAAATTATTTAAAATAATGGTTTCAGAACGCACTTGAACACACCTAATGACGATTCATTTCGCGTATGAAAGGACATTATATTCAAAGACTATAATTATTCACGTTTTTCTGAATATTTGTTAATTGTAATTCAATTCAATTAGTATTTAGGCACCAAATTAATTACTATATTGATTTATTATGTATTGGATTCATGACATAAAAATAATTATGTAGCTTCATAGTAAGTTAAGCGCTTTGTTTAATTACGTACAACGGAACATCATTTGTCATCGACAAAGTACATAATCTGTGGTCATCGAACGACACCATTGATTGTCACCCGGCAATTATTTGCATAACTCGTTGTTGTGGATTGTGAAACGCACTGTACTATTTTAGATTTCTTTCTGTTGTTTTGACCTTGGCATTGTTTTACGAAGTGATAGCTACCACTTGTAACGATTATTCTATGCTTTTGATTTCTGGACACCGACTTTGCATCTTGGATGTTTGTGAGAGACATCTGGCATACTGCAGCTACACAACAACGACAACTAGCCCTGCGATTGCTATGTGTTAATTGTAACATATGCATTGATACAATTCGCCGCCATCTCGTTTTTGAGCTTTATACCAGAGTTATTTCTAAGATTTGCGAGTGGAATTCTTCAACAGTAGAACTTATTTAAATACCTACTTATTTTATTACACTAAAATAAACCATCACACATAACACTACATCATAATACAAAGCTAATTCTTATTTTAGATCACTGAAGAAGATTTTTTTATAGGAGAGGGGGAAAACGAGCATGCGGCTCACCTAATGGTAAGTGACTACCGCCGCCCATGAACATCCGTAAGACCAGGGGAATTGCAGATGCGTTGCCGACCTTTTAAAAAGGAGTAGGCGCTTTTCTTGAAGGTCCCTAAGTCGTATCGGTCCGGAAAAATCGCTGGTGGTAAACTATTCCACAAGAAAGTTGTGCGAGGAAGAAAATATCTTCTAAATCGCAGTGGTAGATCGCCAATCATCCAGATGGTGTGCATGGTATCAGGAGTTCTGCCGCGATGTGCGTTCGTGAAATTTGGCGGCTGGGATTAATACGAACAATTCCTCAGAGCACTCCCCGTGGTAAATGCGAAAAAAATGCAAAGAGATGCAACATCTCTTCGCAGCGCCAATGAGTCGAGCCGATCGGAAAGGACTCGGTCGTCGACGATTCGAGCCGCTCTGCGCTGGATGCGGTCAAGTGGAAGAAGCTGGCACTGAGGAGCCCCAGCCCAGAGATGGGAACATTATTCCATTTGAGGCCGAACTTGCGCCTTGTAAAGTTGCAGGCGATGAGCCGGCATGAAATACTGTCCCACTCTGCTGAGCACGCCAAGCTTTTTAGAGGTCAATTTGGCCTTCTCTTCTAAATGACCACAAAACTGCACGTCACTCGATATTTCGACGCCGAGGATTCCGATACTGGCTGAGGCAACAAGGGGAGTACCTTGAAACTGAGGAGATACGACAAAGGGGTTCCTTTTAGCGGTAAACGCGCAAACATGTGTCTTTTAAGGATTAAACTGGACTAGATTTAGTCGCCCCCAATCCGAGACTTTGTTCAACAAAGTGTCGACTTCAGACACAAGTTTGTTCCGGTAGTCGGTGACGTTTTCCCGAGAAATATTGGCACGGCCGGTGTATAGAGCATCACCAGTGCTGTCATCCGCATAGCAATGAACGCTACCAATTTGCAACATATCACTGATATGCAGAAGAAACAGCGTTGGTGATAGCACGCAGCCTCGTGGAACACCAGCGTTAATAGGTTTGTAGTCGGAGCATGCACCGTCTACAACGACCTTGATGCCCTGATCTGCAAGAAAGCTGGTGATCCAATTGCATAATTTCTCGGGAAGCCCATAGGAAGGGCGCTCACGGAGGGCTTTTTATGGCCAGTGTGTCTATTGTTGCCTAACTCGTGTAACGTACATTCACTGTGGCTGGATTTGATCGTATTCTGTATGGCGTTTACACGCATTGACATGCGCGACTTCGGTCGATGTTTCTGCTTACGCACTATCAAGGGGCCGTCCTTCGTGAACGGGGTTCTTTAGCTTAAAATACGCTACCAACAGCTTTCGATTGCTCTTGTGAATATTAATTCTTCCCAGATTCACCTAAGAGAACTAAGTTACTGTACAAACACAACGTAAATAAGGGTCCTAACTAAGTCGATCACGCCATAAATGTATTAAACGGCCTATATTTAAACCTTTAGAAAGATCAATGTATGATTAATATACTGGTCACGTAAATTAGCTATATTTATATATCTTATAGATATAGATTCTAAAGAAATACAAGTATAAGTATATTTGGGGGGGAGACGTTACAATATGCAGAAGAAACAGCGTTGGTGATAGCACGCAGCCTTGTAGAACACCAGCGTTAATAGGCTTGTAGTCGGAGCATGCACCGTCTACAACGACCGTGATGCTCCGATCTGCAATAAAGCTGGTGATCCAATTGCATAATTTCTCGGGAACCCCATAAGAAGGGAGCTTCGAAAGAAGCGCTTTGTGCCAAACCCGATCGCCTTCGCAATGTCCAAACTAACGGCAAATGCCTCCTCCTTGGACTGTACTGCCTCAGCCCATCTATGAGTTAAGTAGAGCAGAAGATCACCAGCTGATCGACCCCGACAAAAACCGTATTGGCGGTCACTAATCAGCTGGTGATCCTCAAGGTACCGCATGAGGTGGCAGTTTATAACAGATTCCATTATTTTGGAGAACAAGGGTGTGATGGCGATAGGCCTGTAGTTGGACGGGTCTGAGCGGTCGCCTTTTTTAGGGATCGGGTGGACAAAAGCTGTCTTCCATGATTTCGCGACTATGCCCAGGGAGTAGGAATACCGGAAAAAACGTGTTAGAACCGGTGCAAACTCCGGAGCACACGTCTTCAGCAAAATTGGGAGGATTCCGTCAGGCCCACTCGACTTGTGGATGTCCAGGGAGAGGAATGCTCTGCGAACCGATTGCTGTGAGAACCGCAGATTTCAATTAGCATTCGTAAACGTTTTGAATTATCTTTAAGTAAGCCATTAGATATTCCTCAAGTAGACGGTCTTATAAAATTCATTGAGCGGGAAGTTTTGGCTTGTGAGTTTTTCGAATGCGGGCTGTTTAAAAAAAACGTATGCATCGTCGAACACTACGAGAGTGCGCGTCGACATCGGCGACAGCATGGCGCGTCGAGTACTCGCGACCAAGGTGACTTCGGTGAACTGTTCAAACGACTCTCGCACGTGTTAGAAAGAAAATAAGGTTAAGCATTGCGTGAAATGTGAAGCTCAAGATTCGTTGAGTAAATGATCTGAATTTTTAAACTTATTTCCTAAAGACAGGTATACCTTTCTCAAGGCTAAAAATGTTTGTTTTAATTGCCTGAATTTGGGGCACGATGTTATAAATTGCAAGTCTACTTATGTTTGTCGAACGTGTCATAGGCGTCATCATAGTTTGATTCATTTTGAATCTCAAGCGCTACCGATAATCGTAGAGGATAGTAGTTCAATTTCACTCACTGCCGCGCATCACGTAGTCGAGCGAGAATCAGATGATACTCGGGTAGCAATGACGACATCGATGAATTCTACGCCTGATACTAATGCGCACGCGCTGTCCAATGCGTACTCGATGTGTACTAAAACAGTACTCTTATCTACGGCGCTCGTCGATGTATGCATAAACAAACTAAAGCGGTCTACGATCCGATGTATAATCGACATTGGTAGCCAGGCTTCGTTTATAACGGAATCGTTTACAAATAAGTTAGATCTCCGTCGGCAACAATAAAATTGTTAACTGCAAATTAAACGCCACTTCACGTGCACGTAAAGAGAAAAACATTAAGAAATCTGTACATGTGACACAGAGGTATGTGTGCCTGTGATATAGAGTTATTTTTATAAAACTGAAGTGACAAACGATAATATAGTCCACCTGATGGTAAGTGGGTTGTAGTGCCTTCCAGTCTGCAATTATATCGGCTAAATAAAAAAGAGTGTAAAATGATTTAATGGGTAGAGTGTACTGAATAATATTATTTTCTCAAATCTAAAATGTTTATTAAAAATTTAAATTTATTAACTAAATGACAGACTATTGATCATAAAATGAAAGGAAACGATCAAAAGAGACTACTTTAATTTTTTTTTAAATATAATTATAGTGACATGCCTACTTAAAGCCCTACAGATGTTGTGACTACTGCGTTGTTAAGCACTCGGAAGGAATGCTTCACAGATTGTAGTTATACTAACACTCTCAACTCTTTAAATCCGAACACAATAGTGCAAGCAATGTTATTTGGCGGCAGAAATAGGTAAGAGGGTTTTAACTATTAAAAGCCCAGCCCTGGGTAGTGGGCAGCATAGGAGGCCTACCGTCTAGTAATGTTTTAATACAACAAACATTCCAATCTTTTCATCAGCATATTTTCAGGTTATGTGGCAAGTACGTTAGAACGGCATTTTTTATTAAATAGCCTATAATTTACTGGCTATGAAGAAACCATCTTATCTCTTATACCGGATTTTATATTCAAAAATGCTTCGTTTTCTTTTACAGGCCGTTTCGCAGTAAGTGAAGAGCATAAAACCCCTTTTTTTTTTTAAACAAAATACCGGTTCAATTATTTAAAAGTTAAGTTCAATTAGTTATAAGTTAAAAGTTTTTTTTTTCTCTTTAATTCATCCTAAGTTGCTGAATAAATATTTTGTAACATAAACTGGAGACCGAAACGTTTCTTGAATATAGAAATCGGGCATTAACCTCTTGGTGTTGGCTAAAGATGCGTTGTAGCTTAAGATGATTAAGGTGTTCTTTGTGTCGCTCGTCACTGAAATAAAAATCGTAATAAAAAGCCCTTATTTGGTAAAGTTACGTGCGTGACAACATGTCATTCCTCAGAGGTAATTTTATAGCCGGCATCAGAGACGACTGAGATTATTATATAACGAATATGTTTAAGTCTTTGGACTTGTGAAGGGCTGTAATGATGATGATGATGATATTAGTCTTTTGCTGTTCAGCGAGGGATTAGAATCATCGTTCTTAGGACTATATCGTGAAAACGATTTTGTGATAATTTTAGTTTTTTTTTATTGTTATAAAATATTGTATATCAGAATATAGAAAATATAGTATATTTTCTAATTTTTTTACGTGATAGAACAATGCTGCAGCTATATTAGTAGTATAGTTGTAGCACGAATGGGTCGGCTCGATCGGGGAAGGACCACGCTCTCACAGAAAACCAGCGTAAAATAGCAGCTTGACGCTGCTGTGTTTCGTATGGTTAGTGTAGAAAACCGGAGACCCTTTTTACTGGCAAAGAGGCATTCCATCTTAGTCCTCACGGGTGACAACGCATCTGCATCTTGAGTCTTTATTGAGGATAGATGTAGATGTCTATGGGTCACAGTAACCACTTACCATCAGGTGGACTATGTGCTCGTTTGTCACCCTGTCCTATAAAAAAATGCTGATTTAACCTTTATTTACGTATGCTATGTATTTTCGATAAACGCAAATAGCTCACGATCATTATCTCCACCTCAAAGCATATTTATGATTTAATTAATGTTTTTAATAATGCCGACAAATTATTATTCCACTCATTTAGCAAACAAGGTTCTTGGCAGTATTTTAATTTTGTGGTTGACTCATTCCAACTGAAAACTGCAAGTAGAATATTCGAGATTCGAACTATAGGGTATTACATAATACTTTATATGTTTTACAGTGCAGATCGCAAACTCAAAAACTGTTGGATTATGCCATTCAACTACTGTCATATCAAGTGTCATTGTCAAATGATGATTGAAAAAAAACTATCATGTTACTGAGAACGGGTAAAAAGGGTATATTGCTTCTTAAAATCAGACAAGTTTTTTAGACAACTAAAATTTCGGTCAATAATAGAAACAATAATGTGTGTCCATCACCTGGGTATCGTAAGAGGTTACTATGGGAAATGCCAGAAAAATTTTACGGCTCTCCATAGATGGCGGTAGTAAGCATCTCGTTGACATAAAGCGTAACGTGATGAGAGCGAGAGAACGGAAAAGGGCAACTTCGTCGAAGGTGCGGGACATCTGGTACTGCGGTTGTAAGCCTCCCAAGCGTGACGGGTAAGACCTCTCTACATCGAGAGGAATCCGTGTCTGGCACTGGCATTTAATACGTAGTAGAACAACGCTGCAGCTATATTTTGGTCGCAGGAGAAAGAGGAGTTGGCTTGACCGGATAAGGACCACGATAAGAATACAAGAGGCAATAACAGCGTAATGCCGCTGTGTGTCGTATGATGAGTGACAAGAATCGAAGACCCTTTTTCCTGGTAGAGACATTCCACCTTAATCCTCAGGGTGATTGGGCATTTGCATTTGGATTCTTACCTGAGGATAGTACACAACTTACCATCGGGTGGCTCGTTTATCACTCTTACTTTTTTAAATAAACAAAAAATGGACTTTTACGGACTGATAAAAAAGTCAAAATTTTAAAAATTAGGCAAACAATTCCTTCGGTATAGTTATGTAAGAAAAGGTCTTATTTTTCATTCAAACCATTAGTAGGGTTTGTAGCTAGAATTTTTAGCTAGAAGACTAGAACTAGATCTAACATGAACAGTTAATTAGTCTTTATTGGTAAACGTTGTATATTTTTGATTTACATTAGTCATACCAGCAAAAGTAGTAATCGACCCTCATCTATAAGGATTGATTGATTAATGGTGCGTTTTGTCGGTGAATGAAGAAATTGGGGTTTGTACTGCCTTTGTCGAAGGTATATTATTGACTCTTGATAATGATTTTGATTTTTTTTTCTAAAGTAATTAGGGAAATCACAATTGATTGTCTTTTCACTGAATATATTGAAAATCTGATCATGAGAAGTGTCCGTAGCCACAGTGCAGATCGCAAACTCAAAAACTGTTGGATTATGTCATTCAACTACTGTCATATCAAGTGTCAATGTCAAGTGAAAATTAATAATATTAAGTTATAATAGAATTCTGTCACGGAATTTACCACCATCTTAACTATTTTTACCACTAAGCAATAATAAATACAATATTGGGCTCTGGATAGAAGTATATGTACATACATGTACAACCAGTATTACAGGCTGTTTAGCATTTCATATTAATATACTCGACGCAAGTTGCTTGCGCAAGCGCTACCATAGCAATCTAGCATCAGGTGGATGGAGACGTAGTAGTTTCCTTGTTTGAGACTTTTATACCTCCTACATTCATTAGACCTTTATTTATAGCGAGTAAAAATTACATTCACACATTAGTATATATAATGTGTAAATATATACACATATACAAAGAAAGATGAATAAGTCAATGCACTTAAATTGACACCAATAATTAATTAGAATAATTACCACGCTTGACAGGCGTGTTGTCAGCAGCAGTTTTTATTTTTTAGATCATTTTAATAAGTATAAAAGAAAGCAACCCGGAGTCTTTAAGTCTGCCAATGGTGTAACCGGTATCCGTTCCCATCGCCACACAGTCTGCCAAGTTACCAAGTATGAGCACTTAAAGGCGCACCAGGAATTCATTGACCTATTAATGTACTTCGAAGCATATGATATATATCATTAGTGAATAATCGGATAAAGTGATTATCTACTAATGATGACGAAGTAGCTTAATTAAAATTTTACTACTTTGTCGTCAGTTATAGCCACAATACTTTATTATTAACGGTAAATTAAAAAATAATTTATAATTTTTTGTATATTTATGCTTTATAATGAAAGTATATTTTTAACTAACTTATTAGAATGTCCTATTTATATAGAATATAGTATTGTGATATTCTGTGAGAGCGTGGTCTTTCCACTGACTTCCTGATGGCACTATGTTCAATATTCTTAAGTCACGTAAGTTAACTGAGCCACGTCGTGCTGTTATTTGCTTACTATATTATTTTGGGGTTCATGAAAGAACCCCAAAATAGTTAGTAGTAGTAGTTAATAATAGTTTCTTGTCCCCGCTTATATCGTGTATTTACTATATATTAAAACTAATAATAATAAAAAAAACTAATAGTAATTCTTTTCTTTTACTTTTGCTTTATTTAAATAAAGATATTTTCATTATAATAATAATTTTTAAGGTTGTTTAGTCATTAAAAGGAAGACGCTGCTGTCCATCTTGTGGTTTGTCACCCTCTGTCGCCTCTTATGACACTTACGTGACATTATGGGGTAGTCGATATTCTTACACGTTCTTGTATAAAATATTAAAACTTCATTACTTAAGTGAAATAAAGTTACTTGATACGTACTAAAAGATAAATGGTCCATCGTAAATACACTCTGAATGTTTATCGCCTTACATAAATCTTTCATAACAACAAGGCAAAACTCCTGCAATGAGAAAGTGGCTTCTCACTGCTAACATTAGGTATGTTCTTCAACGTAAATACTTAATAGCATTTCATGTGAAATAGGCGCCCGCACAATGACGAGCAAACTGCCTTATGTTATCAAAGGAATGGAAATATAAAGGACAAAAATAACATATAGTACAGGAAGCTGTTAAAACATTTCTTTTCAGAGTATCTTGAAAGGAAATTGATGCATTTATTTGTATGTACTAATTTACATTGTGGTATTTACTAGAAGAGGGTATCCCGTAGATGTCTTAAGAGCAATACACCACCCCGGCCTACTGCCCCAATAGGCCAATAGGAAAAGTAGACATAGGTATAGGAAAAGTCTTCTAGAAGTATATATAGATTTTAAATAACACATTCATAAAATCAATTAACAGTTTTCCTTTCATTATTGCTCACCTCGAATACGAAGCACTGAGGATGGGTTCTACTATCAACATGAAGAAGATACACAAATGTATAAGCCTGATGCTTTTATTGACTTTTGTAATACCAGTTATCATAAAAATCTCAAACATTATCGTCGCTTTCCGGTTAGTCTATGTTCATTAAAAATCGATTTTGACCCAGATATCTCGAGAACGAAATGGCGCAATGACAATTTTTTTTCACTTTTTTCAAAATCACATCTGTACTCCTATTTGCCTTTTTTTTGGAATAAATTATAAATTATAAAGTATTACTTAATTTAGTTAAGTTGAAGACGCCATTATGTTAAAAGTCTCCTCAATTTCAATGTGACTGTTTAATTATATTATATGAAAGCCTATACTTACTATACTATACTATTTCATGATTCAAAAAGTTCGAAAAGTTCACTACAGGACATAGACCTCCCCACAACTGCCTTTTAACCAGCCGGCAGTTTAACATAATTTTAAGTTATTAGAAAGATTTATGATTTAGCTTTTCGTGTGGTGGTTGTTAGCATTTTATAAAAGCTCTAAACGTATAATATTCATTCGACAGAGCCACGAATTCATCAAATATTCGAGAAGTCGATACGTAATATGATTTAAGATCGTGCCTAATGTTTCATTCGTGCCTTACGGCATGTCCATATTTAGTTGTAAATTTCAATTGGAATATGAATAAAAGGTTTATTTGTAAGATAAGGGTGAAAATGAGCACACAGTACACCTTATAGCAAGTGGATACCGTGGCCCGTAGACATCTGCACATATCCACGATTAAGAATTAAAATTCAGCTGCATAGTCACCCCTGGGTACTAAGAGTACCCAGTTAAGAGTTTAGTAAAAAGGGTCTCCAGTTCTCTACATCACCATACCATGAGTCTTGTGGATACTACTGTTTCTTTTGTATTACTATTGACGCGAAGCTTCAATGGGGCCCCTTTATATATATAAATCAGCAAGCAAACATAGTTCTGCAGCTTACAGCTGGCTGGCTGATTAGGTGACTCGAAGGGATATAACCCTGTCTCTCCGAATAGAATAGTCCATAGGTCACTGGCACAGTATCTTCGGGTATTGTTTAGTACTCGTTGTAAAATAAAAGGGCCACACTCAATCATTTTTTAAAGAGAAATGTTCGTAACGTTTCAGCTCGGCGTACAGCGCGCAAGTGATCCAGCCGTTTGGCCAATCAGACGCAAGCGCGGCTTCTAGCGTAAAGGGAATTGTTACCAGACCAAGAATTTATTAATTCCTATTAAATTAGTAATTGTTGCCACTCGAAAGTTGATAAGGAAATAACTATATAGAGCATAAATATTATTTTAAAAAATATTGTTCCAATACGGAACATGCCGTTCACCTTAAAAGACGTGAGGCTATTAACAAGTTAAGTCTAAAACACAAAGTAAAAAGTATTGAAAAGAAAACATTGTTAAACTGAACAAATAAAATATGAAACTAAAGAAGGTAAATATAAAACCATCAGTTAAAATAAATTATGAACTAGGTTGGACATTCGTAATTCACTTTATTCCAGTGGAAGAGGGCAAATTTTTACGACTGGACGATTAACAAATTTGTTTCCTATTTGTAGAGTTACTACGCGAGTAACACTATTAGTGCCCAGATGTAATGCGTGAACTCGAGCGAGTCTCCACTATAAGGGAGGGAGATTATCTTCTCGCAGCATAAAAATGATACCTTCACGAATGGGAGTACCCCGATCCGAAAACCATTTATGAAATTGTTGAATTTCATGAAGTTACTCACGACTCCAGCGCTTCCAAAAGTGTTGAACATTCTGTTGTATCCAGTGCCACCTAGTAAGCCTACCTTTATTTAAATCTGGTAGTACATTAGACCCCGCCAAATTTTAGACCAATTTCTGTACTACCAACATTTAGTTAAATTTAAAGTTTCTTTTATATTAATAAATTGCTCCATAAAAATCAGTTAGGTTTTACAAGGGGTCGCTCGACAACTGACGCTGGAGTTGAGCTTATTAAACATATTTTTGTGCATGGGAGAATTCAGAGGATCCTTTGGGTATATTTTGTGAATTTTCTTAAAATTTATTTTTGCTGTAATGCTATCTTTCTCGTTTTTCGGTTACGCTTTGCTTATGTTTTTGCAACTTAAAAATGTTTAGAATAATGATTTAATAATAATCTTTCAATATAACATATCGCACCTTCATTTTGAAACCGTTACAAAACAAAAAAACTTAATTTTGCAGGAGACCTAATTTACGATTTTTGCATTTTTATTTACCTCTTAATAAGAACTAATAAAAACATTATGAGATATTTCTGAGATTATTTGTTAAATTATTGGTTTCTTCTTAAGATGTGTAGTCATTTTAATTTAACATATTCTATAATTATTTTTACCTTTCCAAGGCCTTCGACTGTGTTTACCATGAGATATTAATCAGGAAGCTATAGTACTAGAGTGTCAAGAACACAGCGCTTAAACTTATTATTTCATATTTAAGTAATAGAATGCAGAAAGTTATTATCAATGGTAAAAGTTCTTCCGGGTCACCTGTACTAATGGGTGTCCCTCAGGGCTCCATTCTCGACCCATTCCTATTTCTAGTGCATATTATTTTCTGATGATACTTGCTTGATTTTTAAACTTAAACGTCAATCATTTAAATGTGACGAAGTGAATGCATTGGCTTAACGTTAATAATTTAAACGGAAATGAAACTAAATATATTAAATTTACAACAACGAATGTTAAAAATCTGAGTACCAATGTGTTTTAAATGGGAAAGAACTGAGCCCTGTTGAATCTACTGTTTTTCTTGGCATCACTCTCGATGCAAATATTCAGTGGGGCCTCCATATGTCCAAACTAGCAAGCAGACTAAGTTATGCAGCCTATGCTGAAAAACGATTACAGGTCTCACTAGTGTCGAGACAGCTAGATTAGTTTATTTCAGTTATTTCCATAGCATAATGTCTTATGGGATTTTGCTATGGGGAAATCGACGTCGAGACGATGTAACGCTCCCAGAAATGCTTCTGTCAACAATTCGGATACTCGTACTATTTCTAGATGAATCGCTTTAACACTCATACATACAAACACTGCGACATAACATTTAACCACCTTCGCGTTGCGCACCTTATTAGCGCGCACGTAAAATGGAACAGCAAAGTCTACTGCTGTTTTGAAAAATTGTCGTTCTGGCTTAAATCTCACTGCCGGCAACAGGGCCATGCGTGGTTGGGGATACACAGGACGCGCACAAAAACAACGAAGGCAACGATGCAGACGTTTTCTAATAGCGTCATGACTTGAAATAATCCAGTATTTCTGTAAAAGTTGATACTGTATAAATTGCGGACCTGCATGTAAGTGAGTAATATGGGCGTCGTCAATTAATAAGAAAGTTAAGAGATGTTTTTTGGGTAATATCATTTGATGTTTGGACTCAAATTGCAGAAGCGATTTATATAGCCGTCCACCTACACGTAAGATTTGATCTTCATCGATAAATGGATTAAATTTTCTAAACTGATTAGAAGGAACCTTCCCTTGTGAAAGATAATTAATCTCGTCATGAAAACTGTAATGTTGAACCTGGCTAATAAGTTTTTTAAGACATAATCTATATTCAGAAACAGTGATATAATGCGAATATGTATTTTGGTTTTAATTTCTCCACTTTATGTTTTAATATATTATAAAAACGTAATACCAACGCTGTAACACTAATAAATTTCCTTAATGAAGAAAATTTAGGTATGATTTCGACATGAAGAAGTTGTGCTATTGCTACGCGAGCCATCGCTACAGGTAAGTTACATTTTTCGTTGTTTGTTTTAAAAGTTTTTTCCTTGAACAGGCCACTGGGACTCTGTGAGAGTGAGAGTGAAAAAGCCAGGGCGGACCGAAAAACTACACGGTATTATTTTTAGGGAATATTAATGGTAACATTTCGCGTGATGGTGCATCTGCCGGGTTGTCAGGAGAGGGCACATATCTCCACTGAGCAGCAGGAATTATAGACAGAATCTCGCATGTCCTATTCGAAATAAACGTCTTCCATTCGTAAGGTGGTAAGCGAAGCCACGCCGAAACGACGGAAGAATCACACCAGGCATATATGGGGTGGCGATAAAGTTATCACATTAAATGAAAATACTTATCCTATATAACGTTCTTCGAATATACACAACTAATAAATATATAAGAATTAACATTCTAGTCACAGTGGCCCTTTATTCGTTTTTTGCCTAATTACTTATGGACGGGAAAGTGAAGGTAAATAATAACCTTTGTCGATGCCGCATGAGCACTGCGTACCTGCCGCACCATTGCCGCTTTTACATGTCACTTCTGGTCAGTAAACTAATATTATCAAGGTGATTTATTTCGTGTCAATTTTAACGCTATTTATTTTGTTTGAAAGATGCATTGTTTTATTTTTGGCAGAATTATTTTTTATTTTATTTTAATCGACATATATAAACTTGTATATACCGCTGTGTTATTTAATGTGATAACCTAATCGCAACCCAGTATATGTTCATCCTGTATGTGATCATATGCTCGTTTTACCTTGACTATAAGATGGGCTAATAATAAAGCTGCCATAAGCTCCAAGCGAGGAATGGACAAACAAGGTGAAATGGGTGCAACTCGTGTTTTCGCCAGTAACAAATGTGATTTGATCATACCGTTTTCTATATAACGGAAATATACACATGCAGCGTAGGCCTTCTCCGAGGCATCGGAAAAACCGTGAAGTTGAATAATACTTTCGCGATGAGTAGGAAATATGTATCTTGCTATGGTGATGTCGAATAAGGACATCAAATCCTGGATGAAGCTATTCCAAGCAGTGATGATTTCAATATGTGGAGGAGCGTCCCAATTGACCCCGGAAATCCACAACAACTGCATTAAATGTTTTGCGTATACCGTGACCGGGGATAGCCGTCCCATAAGATCGTAGATCCTTGCAATCTGTGAGAGAATAGTTCTCTTGGTCACATTTTGTATAGAAACTGAAACACTAAAACTAAACTGATAAGACTGTGGATCCCACTGGAGACCCAAGACCTTAGTCTTCGTATCCCTTTCCATGGGTTCAACTGGGATTAGTTCCCGTTCACCGTGAGAAATTGGTGATTATATCGCCGCGAGTATCGCGGGCGAACTACTGTGCCAATTTCGGAGTTCGAAGCCTGCTGTTTGACAAATACCTATCGGCTCTTGTTGAAGGACAAGAGCCTCAGCCTGGCCATTTGCGCCACTGACAATATCGTCGAGAAAGGCCTGGTCTCGAAGTACACGAGAAGCTCGAGCAAATATTTTAGCCTCATCAAGAGCGAGCTGTTTTATAATCCGAAGAGCGAGGTAGGCAGAAGAGCTAATCCCAAACGCCACGGTACGAAGACGATATTCACGTAATAAGTTATGTGGTGAAGTGCGCCACAGAATGCGCTGGTAGTCCCTATCAGACTCTTGAACCAAAATTTTTCGATATATTTGTTTTATATCGGCTGTAAGCTCGATACAATGTGTACGAAATTTTAAAACAACGTCAACAATATTCTTATGCATCTTAGGACTCGTTAAAAGAAAATCGTTGAATGAAATGCTGTTTGAACTTTTGCATCCAGAATACATCAAAGAGTACGCGAGTCTTGGTCGTCTCACTAGCCGCTTTAACCACGCAGTGGTGGGGAATGTAATAGGTCGTCCCATCACTGGGAGGACTATCAACTAGCTCCATGTGGTTGATATCCATATACTCTTGAAGGCACGAGTGACACTCGCCCTTAAGGGACGGGTTTCGCTCTAATCTAGCTTCAAGTTTTTAAAGTCTAGAAGGCGCAATATCCCGCGACTCACCAAGAGGTGGTGCATCGGGCTTAAACGGCAGAGCAACCACGTAACGATATGTTTCGTCACGAGTATGTGTATGTGTAAATATGGACTCACATAAACTTTCCTCAGAAGTGAAGATTTTCTCTTCCTTCTGTAAAGATTCTAACTCCCAGAACCTAAGAAGGTCAATGTCATCGGAGAATGAGCTAAGATATACCTGGATGGGAGGCAAGGTATTCGATTCGAATTCGAGTTTGCCCAACAATAACTAATCAAATATACTATTTATACCTATCGGTGAACCGGGCTCCCCCTTAATTACGTTACTTAATAATACATGGGATAGTATATCCGCTCCTAGCAGCATTTCAACGGGCTACGGTAAATGAAAATTAGGATCAGATAGTTTTAAATGTTTTATATGGGACCACCCCGTATGCGGTACGGGTACGCTAGGCATGCGTGAAATAAGTTTCGGTAAAATTAATGCTTCAACCAGAATCAAAGGTTGATCCATTCCTGTGGGACTCATGTATACTGTAACTACACCCCTAGGGTATACTGGCTTATTTTCTCCAATACCTAATACGGGTATATTGGCACGTCGCCGTTTTAATCCTAACTAATTTGTAGACGATTCCGTTATAAACAAAGCCTGGCTACCAGTGTCGATTATACATCGGATCATAGACCGCTTTTGTTTGTTTATGCATACATCGACGAGTGCCGTAGATAAGAGTACTGTTTTAGTACACATCGAGTACGCATTGGACAGCGCGTGCGCATTAGAATCAGGCGTAGAATTCATCGATGTCGTCATTGGTACCCGAGTATCATCTGATTCTCGCTCGACTACGTGATGCGCGGCAGTGAGTGAAATTGAACTACTATCCTCTACGATTACCGGTTGCGCTTGAGATTCAAAATGAATCAAGCTATGATGACGCCTATGACACGTTCGATAAACATAAGTAGACTTGCAATTTTTAACATCGTGCCCCAAATTCAGGCAATTAAAACAAACATTATTAGCCTTGAGAAAGGTGTACCTATCCCTAGGAAATAAGTTTAAAATTCAGATCATTTAGTCAACGAATCTTTAGCTTCACATTTCACGCAATGCTTAACCTTATTTTCTTTCTCGCACGTGCGAGAATCGTTTGAACAGTTCACCGAAGTCACCTTGGTCGAGAGTACTCGACGCGCCATGCTGTCGCCGATGTCAACGCGCACTCTCCTAGTGTTCGACGATGCATACTATTTTTTTAAACAGCCCGCATTCAAAAAACTTACAAGCCAAAACTTCCCGATCAATGAATTTTATAAGACCGTCTACTTGTGGAATATCAACTGGTTTACTTAAAGATAATTCAAAACGTTTACGAATGCTAATTGAAATGTGCGGTTCACACAGAACTCGGTTCGCAGAGCACTCCTCTCCCTGGACATCCACAAGTCAAGTGGGCCTGACAGAATCCCCCCAATTGTGCTAAAGACGTGTGCTCCGGAGTTGGCACCGATTCTAACGCATCTTTTCCGGTATTCCTACTCCCCAGGCATAGTCCCGAAATCATGGAAGACAGCTTTTGCCCACCCGATCCCTAAAAAAGGCGATCGCTCAAACCCGTCCAACTACAGGCCTATCGCCATCACCCCCTTGTTCTCCAAAATAATGCAATCCGTTATAAACTGCCACCTCATGCGGTGCCTTGAGGATCACCAGCTGATTAGTGACCGCTAATACGGTTTTCGTCGGGATTGATCAGCTGGTGATCTTCTGGTCTACTTAACTCATAGATGGGCGGAGGCAGTACAGTCCAAGGGGGAGGCATTGGCCGTTAGTTTGGACATTGCGAAGGCCTTCGTTTGGGTTTGGCACAAAGCGCTTCTTTCGAAGCTCCCTTCCTATAGGTTTCCCGAGAAATTATGCAAATGGATCACCAGCTTTCTTGCAGATCGGAGCATCAAGGTCGTTGTAGACGGTGCATGCTCCGACTACAAACCTATTAACGCTGGTGTTCCACAAGGCTGCGTGCTATCACCAACGCTGTTTCTTCTGCATATCAATGATATGTTTCAAACCGGTAGCATTCATTGCTATGCGGATGACAGCACTGGTGATGCTCTATACACCGGCCGTGCCAATATTTCTCGGGAAAACGTCACCGAGTACCGGAACAAACTTGTGTCTGAAGTCGAGACTTTGTTGAACAAAGTCTCGGATTGGGGGCGACTAAATCTAGTCCAGTTTAATCCTCAGAAGACACATGTTTGCGCGTTTACCGCTAAAAAGAACCCCTTTGTCGTATCTCCTCAGTTGCAAGGTACTCCCCTTGTTGCCTCAGCCAGTATTGGAATCCTCGGCGTCGAAATATCGAGTGACGTGCAGTTTCGTGGTTACTTAGAAGAGAAGGCCAAATTGACCTCTAAAAAGCTTGGCGTGCTCAGCAGAGCGGGACAGTATTTCTTGCCGGCTCAACGCCTGCAACTTTACAAGGCGTAAGTTCGGCCTCATATGGAATAATGTCCCCATCTCTGGGCTGGGGCTCCCCAGTGCCAGCTTCTTCCACTTGACCGCATCTAGCGCAGAGCGGCTCGAATCGTCGACGACCGAGTCCTTTCCGATCGGCTCGACTCATTGGCGCTGCCAAAAGATGTTTGCATTTTCTTTCGCATTTACCACGGGGAGTGCTCTGAGTAATTGTTCGGATTAATCCCAGCCGCCAAATTTTACGAACGCACATCGCGACAGAACTCCCGATACCATCCACACCATCTGGATGATTGGCGGTCTACCACTGTGCGATTTGGAAGATATTTTCTTCCTCGCACAACTTCCTTGTGGAATAGTATACCACCAGCGATTTTTCCGGACCAATGCGGCTTAGGGATCTTTAAGAAAAGAGCCTACTCCTTTTTAAAAGGCCGGCAACGCATCTGCAATTCCCCTGGTGATGCGGTTGTTCATGGACGGCGTAGTCACTTACTATTAGGTGAGCCGCATGCTCGTTTGCCCCCTCTCCTGTAAAAAAAATCTTCTTCAGTGATCTAAAATAAGAATAAGATTTGTATTATGATGTAGTGTTATGTGTAATTGTATATGTTAGTGTAATAAAATAAGTAGGTATTTAAATATGTTCTACTGTTGAAGAATTCCACTCGCGAATCTTAGAAATTACTCTGGTATAAAGCTCCAAAACGAGATGGCGGCGAAGAGTATCAATTCATATGTTACAATTAACACATAGCAATCGCAGGGCTAGTTGTCGTTGTTGTGTAGCTGCAGTCTGCATGATGTCTCTCACAAATATCCAAGATGCAAAATCGGTGTCCAGAAATCAAAAGCATAGAATAATCGTTACAAGTGGTAGTTATCAGTTCGTAAAACAATGCCGAGGTCAAAACAACAGAAAGAAAGGAGTGATGCAAATGAAGGCCGAGTGACAATCAATGGTGTCGATCGATGACTACAGATTGTGTACCTTGTCGATGACAAATGATGTTCCGTTGTACGTAATTAAACAAAGCGCTTAACTTACTATAAAGCTACATAATTATTTTTATGTCATGAATCCAATACATAATAAATCAATATAGTAAATAATTTGGTACCTAAATACAAATTGAATTGAATTACAATTAACAAATATTCAGAAAAACGTGAATAATTAGAGTCTTTGAATATAATGTCCTTTCATACGCGAAATGAATCGTCATTAGGTGCGTTCAAGTGCGTTCTGAAACCATTATTTTAAATAATTTCGGAACAGTTACAAAGACAAAAATAAAAGGATAACTTTATTGTGGCTACTTAGAGAGGTATTTTTAGTGTTTTTGAAGACCTTAAAAAATAAGAATATTTTTCATAAATATGGCATATAGTGACGCCATCGTTTCGTCGTCTGGTACGTTTTGACCAACCTTCTTTACGTTGTTGGGAAACGATATCTTTAAACGCGCCAGAAATTTATCTCTGTTAGAATCTACAATTTCTAAAGTATGCTTTACTTCTCCTTAAACGATATCGCGTCCAAAATGTCATGAGAGTGCAACGATGATTACGCCATCTTGTATTGTAAAAAGGTAACAAAATGAAATATGGAACTAATGTAATTAACGCGTGGCAACAAACCCGAACAATAAAGAAAAATGCGGCTCGAATGATCAAAAAATTATGTTCAGGAAAGAGCTAAGGGTCTGGTAACTCACCGGTTTCCGCCTTCCACTGCCTCACGCTGTTAGAGCTCGGCAAGCTGGCTGGCTGAATAGGTGACTCGAAGACCTGTCTCTCCGAATAGAATAGTCCATAGGTCACTGGCACAGTATTTTCGGGTATTGTTTAGTACTCGTTGTAAAATAAAAGGGACACACACAATAAATTTTCGAAAGAGAAAAGTTCGTAACGTTTCGGCTCTGCGTACGGCGCGCAAGTGAAATAGCCGTTCGGCCAATCAGATGCAAGCGCGGCTTCTAGCGTAAAAAGATTGTTACCAGACCAAGAATTCAACAAATCCCTATTAATTTAGTAATTGTTGCCACTCGAAAGTTAATAAGCATGTAACTTTATAGATGTGGCGAGTGGAAGGAAAAGGGGAGATTTCCCACCGGGCAAGGTGTTCTGCCAACGATCCGATTGGTAGTTCGGAGCTATTCTATATATACTGCATTAACTTCGGAACTTTGTTAGTGCGATTTAGGCTTCGATGTGTTTTGCTTGTGGCGCGACGTCAGTGCCGCCACATCAACCCCCTGCTCAGAACGGAGGTCGATAGTGCAGTCCGATTGCCAGTGCGTCCTTAATGCCGGTAGGGAATGCATGCCGTGTGCGTAAGGGCAAGTGACGCCGGTGCCAACGATATGCCGGTGTGTAATGCAAGCCATACTACGCACTTGCAAGTGATGGGTGAGAACGATGAGCTGGAGCAAGTGCCAGGGATTGTCTTGTAGTCTGCGGTGAGTCGAGAAGAAGGCAAGTAATCTGCGGGAGTGCCGTGAAGCAGAGGCGAGCAGTAAGGCTCAGAGCCGTGCCGATTACTGTAGCGCAGAGAGTAGCTTGAAGGAACAGGATGCATTATTATTATTCCAGTGCTGCGATGAACCTTTGTAAAGCGTGAGTCAATTGTGTCAAATGTGGCGCAACGACAGCGCCGCCACATAGAGACTAAATATTAATTTTAAAAAAATTGGTTCCAGTACGGAACGGGCCTACAAATAACATTTTCTTCTTTGGGTCTTTATGTTAGTCCTTGTTCAATTTATTTTTGTAAACTGCCTATGCAATATAGGACAATCTTCTAGTGAAAAGATTTTTTTTTGATATCTCTCTTGGCATAATAAACATTGTATCAAAAGTTTTGTGTTGTAATTAAGAATCATGATTAATGGTCATTGCCACCAGCGCAAAACTTCTGAACAATCATAAAACATAAAGTGGTATTTTGCCACGTTTTGTGAACAGTAGATCATTCTAATATATTATCATTATATTATTAGAGACTGTTCCGATTGATGACGGTTTAGCCATATCTTATACGTAAACGTAAAATACCCTAACGGCGACGTGGATAAACGTCCATGGAGCGAGACCTCTGGTGCTGAGATTATCAATCACCCTGCCAAGTGTAACGAATAAGGCAAATTTTTCCTACAACGGTATAGATCCATGATCAGCAGTGGTCTATTTGGGGCTAATTATGAAGAAGAAGAGATGATTTTTGAATTAAAAATAGGAATCCAGTAACGAATAATTGTGTTATATTATTCAAATAGTTTGTTTCTATTTGGAAGAGTGTTGAATATTATAAAAAAACACTGCTTTTAAAGAACTCGAAACCATACATACAAATTTATGGCATCTTTTCGAATTAACTGCAAGGAAAATCAGAAAAATTTACACTAAACATTTTTGCTGTAGTTAACTACTAAATAAGACCAATTGTTATTAAATTTTTGTTGTTCATTTTGCATTACTATAGTATAATGAAATATAAACTAGATTAAAAGAAAAAGGATTCAAGTAAAATAGTTCTTCAGGCCTAACTCTAACGCCATATTTGTTTTACAAATGTTTGTTTAAAAATAGTTCAACTTGTGAAATATCTTTAAATGCAAATGTTTTTGAAATCAAATTGAATTTTATTTTTATTGTAATTTATGCTTATTAGAGACAAAAGTTGTAATCTTTAAATGTAAAATTGTCAAGGACAGGGATAATCGCTTCCTTTAGCTAAGCCCTAGGTTAGATAAAAGTGTTAAAGCCAGTAAGCTTATAGTGCTAACATATCAAAAATAAGACGAAAAAACTTTTTAAGCCGTGACTTCGTCCTCACGTCGGATAATGTTTTCATGTCTACGCTGGTGCACCTCATATGGCAGCGCGAATCGTCAACGTCCGAGTTCTTTCTGATCCGCTTAATTCATTACTTTGCAAAGAGACATTACATCTTTATGAATTTTTTATCTTCATTACCACAAGGAGAGTTCCGAGGAATTGTTCGGACTAATTCAATTCCCCAAATGTACAACCAACATATACATACACAATATTAATTTCTACCAGCATCATCTTGGTTTGAAATTCTTCACTGTGCGGATTTTTAGGGATTTCCTACCCCTTATTTACATTTATCAGAAGTCTTTCTAGACCAAAGGAACTAAGGGACCTTAAAAAACGAGTTTGTTGAAGCTGCAGTTCCTAAGATATTTTGGATATTCATGGGTGATTGTATAGTCTCTTACCATAGGTGCGCAGCATTCTTTTTGCCCCCTCTTATATTATAAAATACACACACAGATAGAACCGAAATATAACAATACGTTTTGGACACACTGTTGGCTACGGCTGAACCCTAACTTACGCTGCTTAAAAGCCAGGTGGCAGTAGTCAGGAGTTTCGTAGTACACATATTTACCAAACATTCCTACCCCTTAGGTGTTCATATTGTTTGTCGAATATTTAATTGATGTAATGATGATGCTAATCATGCTTTAGACTTAGTTTTTTATAGAATGAGGGCAAGAAAAGACCACCAAATGGTAAGTGGATTCTGAGGCTCATAGATATTTACATTGATGTCGTTTAAGAATCAAAATGCAGCTGCGTTGTCACACTTGAGGATTAAGATGAAATGCCTCATTTCCAGTTAAAATGGATACTGGTCCCCTCCACTCACCATACTAGACACAGTAGCATTAAGCTGCTATTATATATTGGTATTCCGTGAGAGCGTGTTAATTCCCAGGTTGAGACAAGTGCAAAATTATAGCTGCAGCATGACTCCACCACGCATCTATTGCTTAAAAAGATTTGTTAAAAAAGTTATTACTTTTCAAATAACTTATTCATATATAATATTATTAATATTACAATGCTTCTTTAAAAAAACGGCCTGTATATACGAACTACGAGCTGTGCGTTCTGCAATAGCAGGTCACGCACTTAACAAAATAATAAGTTTAGTTTTGTATCTCAACGTTCAATATTATTTGTTGGCGATAACAATACACGGTAATGTATCTTTATATTTATGGTTGTACTGTAATGAAAAGTTTAAGAATGTAATAATAAATTAAAAAATAAAATATGTAAATTTGTATATAAACATGTGCTACCAAAACTATGAAAATATAAGGCTACTTATACGAGATATCGGTATATTATATATATTATAAGTATTATTTATATTTATACAAGCTTATTAAATATTTATGTTACTAAATATTCAAACTCAGCTTTGTAAACTTTGAGTACTGATTGCCGAATCGCGGTTTCCAATTACCTATCAAGTTTAATTCCGGATTTATTTAGATAATATTACTTCTCGGTCTTTGAAAATTGTTTACACTGTTTAAGGTAACATTATTGTAAATATTTAGTTAATTAAGGGATTCTCCAATCATTAAATTATTCCTAGGATAAAATACAACATATACAAATTAAAAATTACATTTTTATGAATAAATAATAATATAGCATTTATTTCCTCTTATAACATCTCGTGTGTGCATGTGCCCGCGCGCGCGTAAGTGGAGCGCGCGCGCGCGCGCGCGTGTGTGTGTGTGTGTGTGTGTTTGAGGGTGTGTGTGTGTGTGTGTGGGTGTATGTGTGTGTGTGTGCGTGTGTACGTGTGTGGATGTGTGTCGTGTGTGCATTCGTGCAGATAGAGGAGAATGGTCTAAGATATCGTGGTTCTCAGAGGTCGACCACGTTCTCTTTTGTAGTCGCGAGGGAATCAATTTAAAAAAAATGAACTGTATCCGCAACTCACCGCTAGTGAGAGGACGGCTGGTTCTTTTTTGTACAAAGGCTAAGTAAACGTCATTCAGAGAGGAAACGCAGCTAGAATTCTTGTCACTATACCGCAGGGAGTAGGATTGTGTTATAACTTTAGTTTAAAGCTTTAGTTTTGTTTTATTAGAGTAAAAATTAATTGTTCGTAAATATTGAAGTCAATATAAGAAATGCTATAGTTGTTTATTCTCCTTTCACTAAATAATATTAGAAAAAGACAGGCATAGACATAAATAATATTTAAGTATGCGATAATAATGAAGAGATAGAAAAATAAATATTTACATAAAAACAACATAACATCGTTACTGAATAAACCATAAATATACACACAAGACCTCACTCTCTTTTAGTAGATAAATATTTAATGTATACACGCGATTCCGTTCTCCTCGCTATAAAGAGAAAGAGTTTGCTAACTTAAATACATTATGCTGTTTTAGCCGACGTTAACATAAGTATACCATGTTGTATGTTGTAACAAACATTATAAATCGTACTAATCCTACTTACTACTAATATTACAAATATGAAAGGGATGTGTGTATGTTTCTGCCTCAATCACGCCAAACTACTGAATAGATTTTAATAAAACTTGGCATAGCTGACAGCCTAGAATACATAGGCATAAATTTCTTGTAAAAAAATGTCTCACAAAATACAGGGTTTTTAAATATATAATATCACCTAAAATTTTCTTTTCGTGGCGTGTGTAAAAAAGATGTATTTTTAATGACAATTAAAAATACTAAGAATGTTAAACCTTTGAAGTATAGCGAAGGATAGCTTAATCAAGTTTTTCTACGCTAAGTGAGTTTTGTATTTTAGATTGATTCTGATTAGAGCAGTAGCACAAGAGCGATCTGCAACCAATCAAAATAATTTCAGTTATAAAAATATTCGGCTTATAATTGACAAATAAGTACGAAATATTTGAGAAATATTTCGTACTTATTAAAATGAGCAAACGAAGTTACATGGCCAGACGTGCCAAAGAGACAGTTAATTGTGTTGATTGACCACGCGCTCGGTAGTGAACGAAAAACGCGAGGAAACCGGCATGTCTAAAAATATTCTGGTAACAATACATACACGAAGCGTTCTCTACAAAATTGAGGCGTACGAATATTTAGACTGTTCCATTACTTTATATAATGTTATATCATCAGTTAATGAAAAACTCAATGGTCAGTAGACGTTTAAGTTTCCTGCTAGAGGTGCTAAATAAACCACGTTATTGAAACACTTGCTCGCTTTTTTAAATAATAATTTCACCTGTTGTTTATATCAAATCCCGGCATATATTCTACAGTTTGCACGGCTTGCGTGTAGATGCGTATGGAACTTGTAAACGCATTTTCTCCAACAGTATGGGACTGTCACTCATGCCATTTGCTATGTTAATTTAGAAACAATAGATCCACTATGCGCTTTCTTTCGTATAGCGGCAAATTGTGAAACTTTTGTGTAATCCTGCAGAAAGCTCTTAACTCGAAATTGAAGATGGCGAAGATTTTTTTCTGAATCCGTTCAATATGCTTCCAAGTGTGTCGATTATGATAAGTACTTTCTATAATGGAGAGACACATGATCAACAATAAAGAATAAAAACAGAAAAGATTTTGCCAGACATTCGCCAAACAATATCTGAAAATAACAATGAGAATATCAATGAGATCTAGAAACCGATTGTTGGCAAAAGCCCATCCAAAAACGCTTAATGAAATTGCATAGATTGGTGATGGGTTGCAGTATTACCAGTGTGAAGGCTTCGTTGAATACAGCGGATGACGGAAAACTTCCAGCCCTAGCTCTTGTAACTTGAAGACCGTCTGCTGGGCAGTATGAGGTCGCGCATTGTTGTGCAGGAGCAGCGGGAACGAGCGATTGACCAAAGCTGGTTGGAGACGTGTGAGCTTCACCATCATTGTGTTCAGTTCTTCATAGTACACATCTGCAGTAATGCTCATCCCGTTTGGTAAGAAGCTGTGATTAATAACACCGTTACCAGACCACCAAACAGTGACCATCACTTTATAGGGGTAAGTCTTCGTTTAGGGCATTGTTTAGGTGCTGAACCAGGATCCAACCAAGATGCTGAGCGCTAGCGATTGTCAAACAGAATCAATTTTTCGTCGCAGGTAACAATACGGTTCAAAATTCCTTCGGTTGTGTGCATGACGAGCAGTGCTAGGCACTTTTCGATAAGTACTTCACGCCAGCGATCATTGAGTTCGTGTGGCACCCATTTTACAAAAGTTTTAACCAACTTCAAAAAGGAGGAGGTACTCAATTCGACTTTTGTTTTTTTTATGTTTATTACTCATTGATTTTTTTAGTTAAACCGATTTCGATGATTCTTATTTTATTTGAAAACTGGTGCTTCTCATGTAGTCCCGTATAAATTTTATCATGCTTTGACGAGTAGTTTTTGAGTTATCCTTAATAATTTATATTAAAGTCGGTAGTACAATTTTTTTTTTAATTTTACTGCTTGTTTACATTTTTTCTATAGGATAGGGTTAAAAACGAGCACACAGTCCACCTGATGGTAAGTGGTTGCTGTGGCCCATAGACATCTACATCTATCCTCTAAAACATTACATTGCCAATTTTACGCAAATGGACCAATATTGTTTTGATGCTGACATTGAAAACTACCAAAGTTTTCGGATGACCATGGGGTTTTTTTTTGAGGTCCAAATTTTCAGATCGGAAGCGGGCTAGCCAATAACAGATAGTGCGTTCTTTTGTGTTCTTTTGTATTTTGTATTGTTTTGTAAGCGTCGTTGATGTTACGTGCCGCTTGTGCCGCGTTGCTGCCACGAAGGTACTCGTATGGAAAAAAGACACTCGAATTTTGACGAATAAGATTCAAATGCAATTAAAACATAACACTTATTAATAGATAAATGACTAATTTTAAAAAAAGAATTCCATGTTTTTAAATAAAATTAATTTGAAATTAGAACTCTTAGCCAGACAGAAATTATTTTGATTTGAAATTAATTAATAGGTAAACACTTCTGTGGATATCCTCGTCACGGATTTAATCATCCGTGACGAGGATGCTCCGAGCATAGCGTTTAGATCATTTTCTCTCTTGAGTAAATAATCTAAGGCATAGCCCTCTCCATTGCTCGCTAAGTGACTGCGTCAAATATTAAACCGAGAATTAAAATCTTATCTAAGTAAACTAGGGAAAATAAATGACATGAGATTTTGTACTCCAGATGAACAGATATTTAAATATTTTACCTTTTTTACTTTGTTTTAAGCTAATTAGTAATATAACTGCAATAGTAATGCTAATTAATATAGTATAAGAGTTACAATACGAATGGGTCGACTCGACGGCGTAAGGACCACCCTCACATAGAACACCAGCGTAAAATAGCAGCTTAATGCTGCTGTGTTTCGTATGGGGAGTGTAAATAACCGAAGGCGTAGTAGTAGTGCTAAATCAGCATCATGATTCTGTTCGTTGTGGTGGTCCTTTTGGTGCATGCTTGAAAGATGCTGTTGCTGAGAGTTTGCTCTGTGTTACACCGAAACGTGTAGTGTTGCTTTTGGTTTGCATATTTTGGTGTTATCATGTAATTATCACAAAAATTGATAAGGGCGTGCTTTTTGTTGTTTGGGCACGTTGAGCGAATGAGTGAAGACCGAATGATGAAGAAAATATATAGCGCGAAAGTTAATATTAAAAGGTGTCGAGGTAGACCGAGATTAACTTTCGAAGACCATGTGAGCAAATTGCTCGAAGAGGGTAGGCTCAAAAGTACTCGGATACCTAGACGTGCATGCATGAAGAAGATAATGAATCTGAAAGAAGCGAAAGTGGTTTGTAAGGATCGTGACACTTGGCGATCTGTTCTCTCTGGCTACCCCGTCAGAGATTGTGCGTGAAGATAAGTTAAGTTTTAAGTTTTATCATGTAATTACGTCACTCACATTACACTGGTGTATGATTGTGGTGGGAACGTGTAACGGTGTAGTCGAACTGTAAATGCTCTGTACAGAATGCATAGTGCGTTTCGCTCTTCTAATCGATAATGATTAATTTTGTAAGCAAGAGAGCAAGTTGAGTCAGGGGTGTCATCAACGCATCTGCATTTTGATTCTTAGTAACGGATGGATTTAGATGTGTATAGTATACAGTATCCATTTACCATGAGGTGGATTGTGTGGTCGTTTGTCACCCTTATCCAAAAAGAAAAGGAATTTTCATCTTAAATTACAATTTTATCATACTCATAATCACATAATCCACCCGTTACACAAGTTTACTATCAAACTTGAGCTTCTGGTGATTGACGATCGCAGAACCAGATATCCCACATCTGGTAATTCTTTTAATCTTGATTTTATATATTCTTCTTCACCAAACTCTAAAAATTCATTGTTGGGCATGGTTTCTCCGTCCGTTGTTAGAGCCTGCCTGGATTGCTACCGCCCTTGTATCTATTTCTGCTGCCAAAAAGTATTGCTTGCACTACTGTGTTCTTAAGGATATAGAGCCAGTATGACTAGAGGATGTGTGGCATTTCTTTTACTTTTCCAGAGCTGACAACGCATTTGTAATCTTCCTTCTATTTATTGTGTCACATTTATTTATTATGTCAGCCGCGACATAAATAAATGTATGACATTTATTTATGGAGTGATTATCGGCATAATAAAATATTATTACACCATTTAAAATTTATGAATTAATATTTTTTGTTGACCCTACCAACGTTAAATGACGTAATTTAATGTGTACGCGGTTATTTCTATTAGGCTGCAAATGGGTAACATAACGTTTAATTATTATACTAGTGGTTATAGTGGTCAAAATTCAAACATGGTTTATTAGAATTTTGTTTGTATATTAAGCAAGTTGTATTTCGATTTCAACCGCATATTAGTATATAAAACGTAATTACTCAATACTCCTTGATACCTATACCGAAACATGGTATGTTTTATTTTATTTAATATAATATAATATAATATTTAATATATCCTAAAGGAACTCCATTCGCGTCTGGTCGCTGATGCTGATGATAAGAGGTACTGGTTCTTTTCTCACGCAAAGGCTAAGTATAGCAATTCAGCGGGGAAACTCAGCCAGCGTTCTTGGCACGATACCGCGGGGAGTAGGATTTTTGGAGGCGGCGACACTCCTGGCTCGCTTCCCACCTCTGGACATACTGGCGGACATGGATGCGAGGGTGTACGATCAGACGCATGTCCTCCGCCAGAGCGTCGGGAGTGAGCCAGATGAAGTGTTCGAAGGGGTCAAGCGACAGGAACGAATTAACGCATTCGTAACCTGGCGCGCTCGCCTCTCTGAAGAGAAGTGCAAACGCGTTGTTGGAGCGTTGGAGTTTAAGACGACGCCGCCAAGGCGTTCGTCAGGGTCCTCCCCTTGATGATGGTGTTCCCCTATCAGAAACGGGGCCTCGGGGATTACGGGCATTCGGGGCGGGGGCCCCGAGCATCTAGTGATGAAACACCTGAGGAGGACGGTGACTTGAAAGTGGTCTCGAGCACCGTGATAGCATTGCGAGAGTGCTGGGGGTAGTAAGGACTGCCTCCGGGACGTGCTTTAATAGAGCAAAGCGTGAGAGTGGCCCCGGTTGCGTTCCGAACGGAGATCCCGGGACTCCTCATATACGCTGATGGAGACCACCGTGGGGTGTTGGCCGGTAGGAGTCCGGCATAACCTTTCCGTTGCCCCCGCAACAGAAGGTATGAGGATTTCCCCACGATAAAGAAAAAGAACTGTATGATAATTAAGTTACTAGTTTGAGTTTTAATTTTAATATTGTATATAATAAGTATTATTTATAATTTGTAGTATGATTAAATATTTGTTTTAATATATTGTATTTGCAACACATATTTTAAACAAAATTTACCTTTCTGCACTCTTTCTCTATATAAAATTTAACTATGCTAATTCTCACACTCCTCGGCACGCGCTATATAAAATATTAAAGCGGCATAGGTTAACAGCACTTCCATCACAGAATATACATAGATAGAATATATTAAAAGGCTACAAAATTTCTATTCATGTATTAAAATATAGATTATTAAATTTTTAAGGTTTATTTGCATCGAGTTTTCAGGAGTATAATATTAAAATCTGTTTGTATTGCGAATGGGCACTGAAACCATAAAATGGTACCGCTTGCTTATTTCAACTTGTTAATCAATCAAAGCTGTATAATTTACTAAATAAATATATATTCTGTAATATAAATGCGTCAAAAAGATTACTTTGAACAGATTTATACAGGGTACGTAACGTACCTTTTAGTCTAGAATTGTTCAGAAAATGCGACGTTCAAACTGATTTTTTGTGCTAAACGTCCATTGGGATTTCTAACATTACCAGAGTTAACATTTTCATCTTAAAGACTTTTTCTAAGAATTATATTATACGGTCGATTTCTTGCTCTTTTTCTACCTTTTAAGTGACTAATGTGTTTGTTTCCGAATATAAGTAATAGTAATAGTAATACCGGTTAGCTCGAGAGTGAGCAAGAGGTTGCGTCGCTCTAGTGGAGCATCATATCGATGGTAGCGAGGTGGAATTGAGGGTATATCAAGATACCCCCCACTCGTTTGCGCAGTATACAATTCACTGTGGGCGCCGTGGGTGAGAGATTTCGTTTAAGGCCGCGTTCCGACGACACGCACCCGCGTCTAACTCGCTTTGAAATTTGTTGCATATAATTTGAGTCTTCGGTCCATGTGTAGTCGGACAATTACAGGTTAACCTGATGTATGTTCCGACAACAAAAGTGGGATCTTTTTATGCAGATCCAATATATATATATATATATTGGTGATCCTAGAAATAAACAAATCATTTCGAAATATAATCACATTGGGATTATACCCAGCCACAGCCCTTTGTCTTAGAATGTGGTGGGTGTCCATAATATCACTCGTACATATAGTTGAAACATGGTTGCTCAGCTGAGCGCTTGTCATAAATTTGACAGTACTCGAGCAATGAGAGAGCGAATTAGCTTATTTTATATTCCCCTTTTTATTAAAATAATGACATCTTCTTGCAAACAACACTTTTCTCACCAGAGCCACTTCTAACATATGTCCATTCAATGCCTTATATATAAAATTAATTTGAACTAAGAATTCTAAGGTAAGGACCGGATGACGAAAAAAAGGTTAATTATCTTTATATAAAAAAATTACGTGTCACATTGTTTGTCCGCGATGAACTCCTAAACTAATGAACTGATTTCAATGAAATTTTGCACGCTGTGTGCAGTTTGGTCCAACTTGAAAGATAGAATACTTTTTATCCCGATAAGTGACCTTCAATATTTTTTTTTAAGGAAGGGTCGTCGGAAAGGGCAGAACAACGTCTGCCTGGCCAGCTAGTATAATATATGATAAGGTTGATTGCCTCACGCACTAAGTGACGCAAAGCAAGACGCCTATATCCAAAGCTTGCATCATATTACTGAATCGGCATAAAAAGGAGGAAATGTTGAGTAAATTTGTTACTTGCGATAAGAAGTAGATCCTATTTTAATAAGCAAATATTTTATTTATCAAGAATGTATAACGTTAAAGTTCATCTATTTTCGTGCAGCAGACTTTTACAGTTAGGACATCAACAAACTGTCTGTTATATGGCAAGAATACGTTTAGAAAAATATAAAAATTAATTTAAGATACCTTTTAAATTTGTTTACATCAATATTCCTTTGTATAAATATTAAGCCCTTACATATGAAATTGGCGTTTTGTACGGGAGGAATATAAAGTCATTTTTTTGTAAAATATATTTAATTAATCAAAGTATGCACCGTTTTTATCTATGCACTTTTGCCATCCAATAGGTAGTTCATTGATCCCTTTACTAAAAAAAAAACTATGGGGGGCGAGAGTCAATAAACTCTTTGAAGGCGGTTTGAACTGCTGCATTGGAGTTCAATTTTTTTTCTTGTAATAAGTTGTCCAAATTCCGGAAAAATTGTAATCTGTTGGAACAAGGTCCGGGGAGTACGGTAGATGTCGCAGACATTCCAATTGTAGCTCATCTAACTTAGTGGTTGTTTGTTGTGCAGTATATGGTCTTGCGTTGTCGTGAAGCAGCAGTGGCCTAGAGCGATTAACCAATCTCGGTTGTTAAGCAGCTAGTTATTCCTTCATGCTTTGCAGTTGCTGACAAAAGATATCTGCCGTAATCGTATGGCCAGATTTTAGAAAGCTGTAGTGAACGACACCGGTAGTCCAAAAACACTCACAAGTAAATTTTTCTGAGTCAATTTTCGTTTAGGGTAGAATTTGGCTGGGTCTACAGGGTTCAGCCATTGCGACGAGCGCTTCCGATTATCGTACAGTATCAACTTTTCATCACAAATAATGATTCGATTTAAAATCGCTTCATTATTGTGTCGGTTGAGCAAAGTAACACAGCAGTCGACGCGTGTTTGCAAGTTCGATTCACTCAATTCATGAGGTACCCATCGTTCAAGTTTTTTTTTACTTTCCCGATTTGCTTCAAGTGCATTAATACAGTTTCATCACTTACCCTGAAGCTTGCAACTATTTCTTAACTGCTTTGTGATGGATCCACTTCCACAATAGCCTTTAATTTTTCATTTTCCACTTTGGTCTCCGGCCATCCGCGGGGTTGGTTCTGAAGGTCGAAATTTCCAGAACGAAACCAAAAACATACGGTGCTTTCTTTTGCGACACCAGCGCCGTACACATCATTAATCCTTCGAGCTGTTTCTGCAGCACTGGTGCCACGGTAGAACTCGTACTCGTAAATATACCGATATTTCATGGTTTCCATTGTGCGGTAATAAGCGACACCAAAGAAAAAAATAATGAGGTAAAAACAAATGAATGACTGTTTTCTAAACTTAAATGTACCAGCTAAATGAAATTATAAATTTGAATTTGGAATTCTTAATCAAAGAGTAGATATTTCAGATCAAATTGGTCAGTACAACAAAGTGCTAATATCATATGCAAGGACCTAATATATGAGAAATCACAATCTTAAGTATAAAGGTATCATATTCTAGATTATGATATCTTATATTTACGCGAAGACTACACATTAAATGAAACTAATTTTTACGGATTTTATCGCGTTTACTTTAACTTTTTAATTCCCGACGTTTCGGGTGCTTTTCAGCACCCGTGGTAACGGGGGGGGGGGGGGGCGAGGTGTTTGACGTTCTGATGTCATAGTTATCCCGGCTACCTTCAGTTTTTGAATATTAATTTTTGGTCTGATCTACGCAGAATGAGCTTACAGTTACAGTATATTGAAGTCTTGCAGTGGTATGCTTGGGTTTGGATTTAATTTTATTAATTAATGTAATGGCAGGGACGATCTGGAACATGTTCACACACTGCAGACTTCCCGGAACGTCGGTACTTCAAGTCAGCTATATGTTCTTTCCGGCGGGTTTTTTATATATCTTTTTGTTTGTCCTATGTAAGAATGACCACATTCACAATCCAGCTTGTACACTCCCGCATCTTGTAGAGGGATATGACACTTGACAGTTGGTAAATATTGACTAATCTTCTTCGGCGGCTTGAAGTATGTTTTAATGGAAGCTCGCTTCAAGATGTAGCCAACCTTGTCTGTGACTTCTCTGACATAGGGTAGTACAGCGGGCACACGCTCGACTGTGGCCGGTTCACTCGGTCACTTTGACGTAGGCGCGGAACCCGAAGCTTGTTGTCTTGCAATACTTACTCGAAGCTCGGTGGCCAGATGTTTTCTGTCACAGATCCCTCGTGCTCTCTGAAACAAAGATTTTCCCACGGTAGCTAACTGTGATGGATGATGGTGTAATTCACATGGGTCTTTTTCCTATACACAGTATGACCCATAGTGTTATCAGGATTTCGGATAACTAAAATATCTAGAAAAGCTAAAGACTTGTTTGCCTCTAACTCCATTGTGAATTGTATTTTAGAGTTTATGGAATTAAGGGGGTCTAAAAATGCAGTTGCTTTGTCAGATGGTAAAATTGTTAAAGTATCGTCTACGTACCGTATGTATTAATCTGAAATAACAGTTTTATACTTTTTCTTTACGCATATTTTGTACTCAATTATATATAATAAAGATGAAGAAATCGGCGAAAACATTACAAAATTGTTTCCGGTGAGTTCTTGTTTGTTTAAAAAATTGATAAATAATGTATTATTTATTTTATCGCCTTAATTACCCTGTAAATTACCGGCATAAATAGGCTGTAAGCGATAGTCATGATCGGACGGTAAGTAGTAATAATAATTATTTAAGTATTAATGAAATTATATTACCCTCAATGAGAAGAGCCGTGATAGCTCAGATGTTTGGCGCTTGCCGTAAATTTAACAGTACGCTAGCAATCGCAGGGTTCGATTCCCGCTGGCAGCAATGAAATTATTAATTGCAATTTTAAGTGCTGATTTACCACGTGCTCAGCAAACATCGTGAGTAAACCTGCATGTCTAAGAAATAAGAAAAAGAATATTTCGAAGAAACATGTCATCGAAATACTCTTTTGAATTTCTCCAACAGGTGAATTTCTCCAACATGAATCGGGGCATCACGGCACACTTCCTTGCCCTAAAACCCTCTCAGAAATGAGAGGAGGCCTGTGCCCGGCAGTGGGACTTATATAGCAAGCGTGGCATCTATTTTTATACGTGTTAGAGTCATGCTGCAGCTATGTTTGTAGTATAGTTGTAGCACAAGTGGGTTGGTTCAACCGGGGAAGGACCACCCTCTCACAGAGTACCAGCGTAAAATAGCAGCTTAACATTGCTATAGACGAGATTTCTTGATTTAATTGAGTGAAGAATGAATGAATTTGTTGATTGTTGAATAGGATACCTTTTTGGCAGCCAATTTGGCATCGCCCCAACCTAGGTACTTTTTTCGTTTCCCTTTTAGGGTGTACATGTTTCTTTTATGTTTAACTAGCTGTTCCCCGTGAATTCACTCGCGTGGAATTTACTACGATGTCATGGGTTTTAATTTTTTGCGCGGAGTCCTAATTTTTTTCTAAAATAAAACATCCTATGTTACTCCTTATAACATCAGTTATCTGCCTGTGAAAGTCTCATTGAAATCGGTTCAGCCGTTTCGGAGAATAAACAGACAGACAGACAAAAATTTAAAAATTGTTTTTTGTTATTAGTACCGTATATACTATTGTATGCATTTAGTAAAAAGCTGTTATTTTAACATTACAAACAGACACTTTAATTTTATTTATTTGTATAGATGTATAAAAATTATTGCTTTGATTTTTATAACATTTTAACAGAGGAAAATAGAACAGCAGATGGGCAGCATCATTTCCTGATAAATCGGTTGTAATTAAAAAATGCGATTGTTAACCTGCCTGCCAAGTATGGCAACTATGGCAAAAATTTCCCTACGGGACAACTTAAAGGAGAGGCTTATGCTCAGCAGTGGACTTTTAAACGGTTTAATGAATGAATGAATGAATATAATTCAAAGGCACACTGCCGCTTGGCGACGGCTAGGTAAGGCGGCAAGTGGATAGGGGTAAGGTGACGTAAGCTAAATGTCAATGAATCCTTACCATCATTTTATTTTTTTATTATATTGAAGTGACAAGCGAACGAACAGTTCACCTAATGGTAAGTGTCTGTTCCAGCCCTCCAGGAAGGGTCGTTGGAAAGGGCAGAACAACGTCTACCTGGCGAGCTATTATAATATATAAATAAGATTAAAAAAAATATTGTCACTTTCTTATAACTCAAAAACTACAGCATTGTTTGCATAAGTTCAAGATAACAAGAATTCTGTCTTAATTGTTAGGTACATGAACAGTCTACCTAATGGTAAGTGGAAGATGTGGTGCATAGACATCGAAATCTACCCTCGATTATGTATCAAAATATAGATGCGTGGTCACCCCTGAGGACTAAGATATAATATCATGTTGCCAATAGAAAGGGTCTCGAATAAAAAAGGGTTCTCTTCACTACCCATACAAAACACAGCAGCATTACTCTGCTATTTTACGCTAGTATTCTGAGAAAGGGTGGCGTTCCAGTGTCGTACCGACCCATTCCTACTGCAGCCATAATAAAGCTACAGCATGGATCTATCACGTTAAAAACTAAAATCTTCATTCTCCAATTTTCCACCCCAAGGGCTCGAAATTCCTATAGTTTGGTATGGAATCACACTTGAATTATAACCTATTTAATACAAAAAGAATAATTTAAATGGGTTCAGTCGTTTCCAAGTAATCAGTGAACGTACGAGTACATTAAAAATGTAATCGAAAAGCATGGAATATAGAACCTTCTCGTTTTTATAACTCGGTAAAAATCGAGTTTTACACTAGTACTCGCGCTAAGATTTTGTCTGTGCTATTATAAAATATTTATTAATTGTATAAACAATAACAAAATATTTATTCAGACTAAGGAACTTTTATCAGTTACTATTATAATTAAAATTATCTACAACTTTTTTCACCATCTTAACATTTTTATCTCGCTTCATAAGAGATGGGTATATTTAAACTCTACTGTTATTATAAAAAGTACTTATACATCATATAACGACATTAAAGGTACATGGTTTCAAAATCGTCGACTCTATGAACCTTGAACTCTAAACCCGCTACATTGACATCTACTAACTATGACATCAGGACGTCAAACACCTCAGTCCCCCCCCCCCCCGTGATGACAGGTGCTGAAAAGCACCCGAAAAGTCGGGAATTAAAAATTTTAAGTAAACGCGATAAAATCCGTAAAATTAGTTTCATTTAATATTCTAGATTAATTGAAATTAACAATTATATAACTGGGCTAGAAATCATCACAATTAATCACCATTACAGCCGTTCACAAGTCCAATGCTGAACAAAAGGCTCCCCCAAGAAATGCCACAAAGCACGGTCCTGACCCGCCTAGACCTATCGACTTCCTGCATGCCTTTGGGGTTGTGTTGTTTCTTAACAAATTGTAAAATATTTTGTATGGCGGAGGAAAGCAGTGTAAACGGTGCGTAATGGTACGAAGCAGTACGAAAAGATTACGGTAAATTCCTTCTATAAAATGCCAAAATATAGATCATATTCAGCAATAGGTTTTTTTTTTTGACTCAAATAGACGATGTATTATATTATATTATGCTCGTAGCACGAATGGGTCGGCTCGACAGGAAGGCGACCACGCTCTCATTGAATACCAGCGTAAAATAGCTAAATAATAATACTGCTGTTTTTCGTATTATGAGTGTAGAGAACCGGAGACCCTTTTGACTGAATACGAGGAATTCCATCTTAGTACTCAAGGGTCTGCATTTTGATAGATGTAGATGTTTATGGGCCACAGTATCCACTTACCATCGGGTGGGCTGTATGCTCGCTTGTCACCGTTATTCTATAAAAAATTCTTAACAACCCGAAAACATTATACATAAGAAAATATAAAAAACGTTTATGTTTGGCACAGTCCTCTTAAAATAATTTATACTTTGGATAAAACTTGTCAAAGACTTTCCCTTTTCTGATAATAATCTTTCTTGTGCCTTTGAGATATTTGGTAATGATACAGAGAGTTTCCTTTGTATATTTCTATTTCTTAATAGACTTTTTAAAATAAAGAACGTTTTGTGAATTATTGAAAATACACAAATCAGTTAAATTTATAAACTAGAATATTTTTTTTTTCTTTTTATTAAAGTCTTTAACCCCTTAAGAAAGAATTTTCTCTTCTGCAAGGACAACCATCCAGCAAATGAACAATTAATTGTAGGGCATATATAGGTAGATAGTTGTTCCCTGCTGGATAATCTCTACGTATTTTAATGTAAAAATACGTATAATCTATACGTATTTTAATGTAAAAATGACTGATTAATATGGATCGAGAATTTTTGTATGCGTAATCTGGCCACAGAATTAACGTAGCATAGAACTGGGTCCACCTATAGGAATAGGAGTAGGAGACGGTAAGTGCATTTGATTAGTAATGAATTACATCATGTATAAATAAAGGTTTGCAATACAACAGATGATTTTTTTTAAATTGCTTATGTAAAATTACAATAGTCAAGGCAGTCTGATAGTCTAGACTAGATACAAAACAATTTTGGATGCAGTCCAACGTCTCTTGCAGTATTTTACTGAAAACGTAATTTGTCGTCGGATTGTGAAAATACTGTCATTTTTAAAATTATTTTATTTATTGTACAAGAAATATATATCGCCCTGGCAATTATCTACTTGCTAATAGAGCAAGTTTAAATTATTTTAACTTGTCGAATATTTTAGAATAGTGCGAAATCTTCAAGTAAGATTTTTCGTATTATATACCAAGAAGGTTCTAAACTGCAAAAAGCTTTTTTCAAGATTACATCAATACACTATAAAATAACTTGCGTCCATTTGCAAGGATTTTTTTCCATCGACTAGTTTCGACGAAATTGTTTTTGCCGTAATAGATACAGAATTTTTTTTATTCAATATAGATTATAAATACTACTTATTGAAAGTTACACTTTTGTATAATTACCACTGGTTCAAAAAATAGTCCTGGGAAAAATCAGCAAGAAACCCAAAATATTTTATTTAAATAATAACAGCTTACAATCATGTATGTTACTTAACCACACAAAACAAATTAGAAATAGGTTGGTAGCGATCACCTCATTTCCAGGGGTTATTATCATCCATAAATTCTTTAATATTCTAATAATAAACTTTTTATACAAACTTAGTTTAATAAAGTTTTTGAACTTTGAGCAGCCCTTCACAAGTCCACTGCTGAACATAGGTCTCCTCCAAGGAATGCCACAAACCACGGCCTTGAGCCACCTGCATCCATCGACTTCCTGCATATCTTACCAGGTCGTCACTCCATCTAGTGGGGGGACGGCCTACACTTCGTCCGCCGGTACGAAGCCGCCACTCGAGAACCTTTTTTCCCCATCGGTTGTCGGTTCTTCGAGCTATATGGCCGGCCCATTGCCACTTCAGTTTACTAATCTCTACTGCTACTGTACTGCGGATATCCTCATTTCTAAGTTTATCACGCAGAGAAACTCCGAGCATAGCCCTCTCCATAGCCCGCTGAGGGACCTTGAGCTTCCTCATCCGGCCAGCAATGATTATACAAATTTTGTATATTTTCTGGGATTTTGTTGTAAAATCGTGTACATCGCCCCGAGAATGAATTACTGATTCGATGGAGTGCGCTTGTGTTTGTTCTTAGTATTTACAGAATGAATATCACTTTTTTTTATTAGTATCTTTATTTTTGTGTACTTATGTACATAACATTTTCATAAATGTATTGAGAGGCCAAAGTTAATATATTAATATTCTTAAATTTTTGTTGGAGCGAATCTTTAGCTTTGAAATCATAGATTGCTATTATTGCTCTCTTCTGTAAAACAAATATAATTTCAGTGTCAGTCGCTTGTCCCCATAGCAAAATGCCACACGACATTATGCTATGGGAATAGCTAAAGTAAACAAATCTAGCTATTTCCACATTGGTAAGTCATCATTTTTGAATTACAGATGTAGAATATTATGTACCTGTCCAGTTGGACCTTGTACTGTTCTCTTATCTGGATAGAACTTAGGTCTCCGTCGATGGCTTGGCTTATTGGATTTGGATTTTTGTGAAGATTCATTGTCTGATCTGGAGTACCGTGCCACACACGCCCCCATTGCTGTTGCGTTTTGCAGGTTTCTACCATGTACGACACTATAGGTTGACGGATTGGGATGGGATGTGATCTTTATTGCATCCTACCCATGGAGGTGAGTTTGATTCTCGCCTGAAGTTCGCAGCGTGTTCGCTAATTCACTTCCCTCATTGATGTGATGATTCAGGGAATGGCACTATTTATTCCATCATCTGTGGTACCCATTAGAGTAGACCTCTGCTTCGATTTGGTCATTCCTGTAAAACTTAATTACGTAGTAAACAGGAGTGTTATCAGACCTTAACCATAGGACATAGGACCTGACGCATAGGTGGCCCGGAATGTAAGCGCCCTTAAAAAGCTATAATTCTGCCTCCAGATTCTTCAAAAGTGTTATTGCCAAGGCAATAAAAGTACATTAGTAAAAGTAGCGCACCAGTTCCCCTTCCTTCGGGTACCCGTGAATTTTGGTCTCTCGCCGAGTATGTCCAAGGAAATTTCTGTTAATTATCATTTTCATCTCTGCACAGAGAGAACGACTCAAGGTGACTTCAAGTAAAGTTTAAACTCTACTCTTGGTTATAGGGCGATCACACCGCCGACAATCCCGGAAGTAAGTGTTTCATGTCAGACGTTCGGTTCATACAGTGCTCATTATGCAAAGGAATCATCTACCTGAACATCCACAAGTCGAGTGGGCCTGCGCAATCCCCACAACTCTGCTGAGGGCGTGTGCTCCGCAGTTGAAACCGGTTCTTATGTGTCTCTCTCGGTACTTTTTCCTGTCATGGAATCCCGATCCCTAAAAAAGATAACTGATATGATCCATCCAACTAAAGGTCTATCGCCAATAACTCCTTGTTCTTTAATATAATGGAATCGATTTTAAACTGCCAGCTCATCCTTGAGGTACACCAGCTGTTTAGTGACACAAATCGTTATTTTCGAGCTTTCCTCATATAGGTTTCCCGCAAAATTTTGTAACTGGCTTACTAGTTTATCGAATACGACCTTAAAGCCTCGCTGATCGAGGCTTTAAGGTCGTATTCGATGGTGCATGCTCCGACCTGTGAATGCTGGTGTTCCACAAGTGAGTGAGATGGCCTACCTTGTTCTTTCTGTATATCATTGATATGTTTTATTCCAGTTATAATCATTATTATGCAGAGGACAGCAATGCTGCTTTATACACCAGCCATCACGAATGTGCCAGCATATTTAGGATTGCTAGTTTGCCTGAACTTAGTAAACATTTTTTTTCATTATTAATTTATTTTTGCTGCACTACCTTCCATAAGTTTATTTCTGTTTAGCCTTTGACTAGTAGAGAATGCCTTGAGGAACTAAGTCCACCATATAGACTTATATACACAAATAAATAAAAAATAAATATTCACGGATCATCTCAACTATTTCATAAGATTGGATTTGACAACAAAATCCTCACAAAAACATCGATTCCTCCCAAGAATATATTTTTACAGCTAAATATCGATAGGCAGTGAAAAGAAATCAAGAAAGGAAATATTTAACTTACAATAAATATTTGCCTTTGTATGGCAATTGAAAGAGTAACAAATGTTATTCGATATCCATTTGATAAAGCAATCCAATTTATCGGTACTTTGAACAGCAGTTGCAATTGATTATGTTGTCGTTTGAGTGCATGCAGACTATTTCAGAACGCTGTGATATATATTTTCAATTCAGAAGCTTATATTAGACTTGTTAACATCATTTTCACCACAACACAAGCACACATTGCAAAGATTTAAAATTATTTTTTACAAATTGTGTCTGTACCAAGTAATTTGGTGCATTCTAGCAAGATTTATGTCAAGATGTGGGCTTAAAGATACTTTTGATAAAACCGCCATTAATCGAATGTTAATCAAAAATTGATTTATTGCAAAATAATTATGACAAAATATCTTTCCTAGAAGGGACCCATTCCCATCAGCGTACTGTTAAAGGCAGAACACAAGCTGATCATAGTTTCGTCGTCACTTGAAATGTATGCAGTGCTCGATTAATCTTACTTTGTTGATCTGGGGTTGATGTTTATTAAAGGTAAGTAGAACATTGAACAAGAATAAATTTGATTCGTTTGACTAGTATATTTCCAATTTAAAAGCACACCAACCTGCTTATTTCATTTTCACTTGTGTTATATTTACGTATGGAAGGACAGTGGGAAACACCTGCATAATCTTTCGGCTTCTGAAAAAATTACGTTTAACGACACGTATAATGTAAAAAAATTAAGCTTGTAGCTTATTCAAATTTCTTGGTCTCGAAAGTATCATACACATTGACTTTACAAAAATAAAACTCTTGACGTAGCATCATATTAAAGAACATTATTCCCTTATCGTCTGATATAGCTTCCATTTGCATAAGAATCGGACGAGCATGCATAAAACATTTCACGAATATTTTGTAATATTACAATCTTAGAGGAAATTTAAATAAAACTAATTTTACGGATTTTATCGCGTATGTTAACTTATTTTACATTCCCGACGTTTCAAGCACTTTACAGCACCCATGGTCACGGGGGGGACTGAGGTGTATGACGTCCCAATGTCATAGTTATCCACGGCTACCTCCAGATTAAAAATTATTAATTTTTGTTCTGATCTACGCAGTATGAACTTACAGTATCATGAAGTCTTGCAGTTGTAAGCTTGGGTTGGGATTTAATTTTATTAATTATGGGATCCCAAGCAGATGGTAGCACCCAGCCATCTTCTCTATTGAAATTAGGATGTTTTTTGATTTCAATAGCCTCGCGAATCATCCTTGGAAGGAATCGGTGTTATTTAGCGAGGATTTGTGGTCTATCAAATCTAATGTAGTGACGGGGGCGATCCTGTACATGTTCACAGACCGCAGACTATTCTTCACATCAGATATGTGTTCTTTAACGCGGGTTTTTATGGATCTTTTAGTTTGTCCTATATAAGAGAGACCACATTCACAATTCAGCTTGTACACTCCTGCATCTTGCAGAGGAATATTACACTTGACTGATGTTAAAAACTGACTAATCTTCTTCGGCGGCTTGAAATATGTTTTAATGGAAGCACGCTTCAAGATGTACCCAATCTTGTCAGTGACATCTCTGATATATGGCAGTACAGCAGGTACTCGCTCGACTGTGGCCGGCTTCACTCGTTCACTGTGACGTAGGCGCGGTTAACGAAGCTTATTGTCGTCCAAAACTTGCTTGACGTTTTGGAGTTCGGTGGCCAGGTGTTTACTGTCACAGATCCCTCGTGCTCTCTGAAACAAAGATTTACCCACGGTAGCTAACTGTGAAGGATGGTGGTGAGAATCACTGTTTAGATATCTATCTGTATGGGTCTTTTTTCTATACACAGTGTGGCTCAAGGTGTTATCAGGATTCCGAATTACTAACACATCTAGAAAAGCTAAAAAATTGTTTGCCTCTAACTCCATTGTGAACTGAATTTTAGAATTTAAGGAGTTAAGATGGTCTAAAAATGCAGTTACTTTATCTAAAGGTACTCGTAGAATTGTGAAAGTGTCGTCTACGTACCGCTTGTAGAATCTTGGGTTTACGGGAGAAGAAGTAAAGAAAATTGTAAATGTATATTATACATAACCAAGTAGACCTTGATTTGGCCTTTCATGTAGGTGCCACAACAAGTTTCTCTTCAAACTCAATTTAGTAATGTTAATATTGTAAATCACAAAATAAATATTAATAACTCGCCCACAGTGATTTGAAATAAATAAATAAATAAATACTAATACTGTAATATAGTGCCATCTTTCTTATCAAAGCATTGTATTCATACATTATATTAGTTTTATCAACACGATGGTTCTGTCTATGAACACACCGCCGACCATCTCGCGGTGTGAGTGCTCCATGACGGATGTGCGGTTCTCACAGCGCTCGGTTCACAGAGCACTCCACTCCCTCGACATCCACAAGTCGAGTGGACCTGACGAAATCCCCCCAATTGTGCTGAGGACGTGTGCTCCGGAGTTGGCACCGGGTCTAACGCGTCTTTTCCGGTGCTCCTACTCCCTAGGTGTAGTCCCGAAATCATGGAAGACAGCTTTTGTCCACCCGATCCCTAAAAAAGGCGACCGCTTAGACCCGTCCAACTACAGGCCTATCGCCATCACCCCCTTGTTCTCCAAAATAATGGAATCCGTTATAAACTGCCACCTCATGCGGTACCTTGAGGATCACCAGCTGATTAGTGACCGCCAGTACGGTTTTCGTCGGGGTCGATCAGCTGGTGATCTTCTGGTCTACTTAACTCATAGATGGGCGGAGGCCGTAGAGTCCAAGGGGGAGACATTGGCCGTTAGTTTGGACATTGCGAAGGCCTTCGATCTGGTTTGGCACAAAGCGCTTCTTTCGAAGCTCCCTTCCTATGGGCTTCCCGAGAAATTATGCAATTAGATCACCAGCTTTCTTGCAGATCGAAGCATCAAGGTCGTTGTAGACGGTGCATGCTCCGACTACAAGCCTATTAACGCTGGTGTTCCACAAGGCTGCGTGCTATCACCAACGCTGTTTCTTCTGCATATCAATGATATGTTGCAAGCCGGTAGCATTCATTGCTATGCGGATCACAGCACTGGTGATGCTCTATACACCGGCCGTGTCAATATTTCTCGGGAAAACGTCACCGAGTACCGGAACAAACTTGTGTCTGCAGTCGAGTCTTTGCTGGACAAAGTCTCGGATTGGAGGCGACTAAATCTAGTCCAGTTTAATCCTCAGAAGACACAAGTTCGCGCGTTTACCGCTAAAAAGAACCCCTTTGTCGTATCTCCTCAGTTTCAAGGTACTCCCCTTGTTGCCTCAGCCAGTATCGGAATCCTCGGCGTCGACATATCGAGTGACGTGCAGTTTCGTGGTCACTTGGAAGAGAAGGCCAAATTGGCCTCTAAAAAGCTTGGCGTGCTCAGCAGAGCGGGACAGTATTTCATGCCAGCTCAACGCCTGCAACTTTACAAGGCGCAGGTTCGGCCTCACATGGAATACTGTTCCCATATCTGGGCTGGGGCTCCTCAGTGCCAGCTCCTTCCACTTGACCGCATGCAGCGCAGAGCGGCTCGAATCGTCGACGACCAAATCCTTTCCGATCGGCTCGACTCATTGGCACTGCGAAGAGATGTTGCAACTCTTTGCATTTTCTTTCGCATTTACCACGGGGAGTGCTCTGAGGAATTGTTTGGATTAATCCCAGCCGCCAAATTTCACGAACGCACATCGCGGCAGAATTCCCGATACCATCCACACCATCTAGATGATTGGCGGTCCACCACTGTGCGATTTAGAAGATGTTTTCTTCCTCGCACGACCTCCTTGTGGAATCGATTACCATCAGCGATTTTTCCGGACCTATACGACTTAGGGACCTTCAAGAAAAGAGCCTACTCCTTTTTAAAAGGCCGGCAACGCATCTGCAATTCCCCTGGTGTTGCAGTTGTTCATGGACGGCGGTAGTCACTTACCATCAGGTGAGCCGCATGCTCGTTTGCCCCCTCTCCTATAAAAAAAATAACCTGAATAGGTTTAGTTGTTCAAAAGTTACATCATCACTAACAGATGCACCAAATAATGCACAAAATACCTAGGAGACCCACCTTTATACGGTGTTAAGAAAATATATTGCTTTCTCAGGAACGGCACCTCTTTAGATAGACTTGGAAATTAAAACATATAAATACGTTTCATGTTGCATAATGGTGTTGTAAGAGGCGATATAGGGAAATTGAAACTGGTAATGGGCAGCAGCATATCATTCCTGATGACAATACAAAATAATCAAAAACTGCGGTTGACAACCCGCTCGACAGGCGTGTCAACTATGGTAAAATCCCCCCTTAGATGCAATCTTGTAGCGGCCCGCCCTGATCTATTAATGTGGCGTTATTTAGATATAATAATTATAATCAAATCCAATAATTTTATCAATCTCTTGTTGTTTTAGACGTCCAAGGTTTTTGGATACAGTAATACCTAGATCACTCCTGGTATTGATTTCGAACTGTTCGTGAAGTTTCGGTATAATCGAATCAGCCATTCCGATGTTTAGACTGGACAGACAGGCAGACTGATAGAAATTTTAAAAATGGTTATTAACGACAATATAAGGTAGCTATTTCAATATTACAGACAGACAATTCAATTTTATTTATAGGTGAAATGGACTTATATTAATAAAAATAAAAAAAATGCCAACTATGAAATTATCCACCTACATACACGGTAAGCTGTGTCTGACAAATTATATTTTATTTCGAATAAAAATTGTGCACTTGAAAGTTATTCTTTAAATTATTTAATTGTTACCTTATATCTTAATTTATCTTTAGTTAGATATCTTGATTTATGATTTCAACCGAACTGAATAGCAATTTAATTAAGTGTCATCAACATTCAAAGACAATACAAAGCTTAACGGAGAGCATAAATTTGTAAGTTTAATTTGTAAATTTGTAAAAGTAGCATCTGCGCTTCATAAGTTATTGTTATGAAAATAACATCTCATATACCGTGTAATGGCAGTGAAAGCATATTCACTACACCGTATCGTACCGTACATGTCGTAAGAGGCCACAGAGAGACAAATCCAGCAGCGGGGCAGTAGCATCATCTTTATAATAAGAAAAAAAAACTGCGGTTGCCAATTCGCTTTCCAGCGTGGCAACTATAGGAAATATTCTCCCTATGAGCCAATCTAAGGGAGAGGACAATGTTCAGCAGTGGATTTTGATAGACGGTAAGGTAACAGTGTTGCGTATTATGCCCGCGGCACGAATGGGCGTGTCGAGGAATAACCAGATTCGCACAGACTGCCAGCGTAATATAGCAACACAATGCTGCTGTTCTTATTATGTTGAGTGACAAGAGCCGAAGACCGATTTGATGGTAATGAGGAATTTCTTCCTATACATAACGTTTTATGATTCATGTTGGCTTTTGATATAGGCATTTTGGGTAATAGAATCACTTCCATCAGTTATCGTTTCGTTTTACACTTTTACTTAAAAATATAATAGTATGTAAAACTCGTAGTATTGATAATAAATATTAAAAAAAAATTGAAAAATACTACTAGCTTGAAAATACTAAGAAGCCAGACATTTAAGACAGATCAAGCAGAGGACTTAAATATATAGACGGAATATGCTGATGGTGATGGCATATGATGACAACGCCGTATAAGATGTAAAGGATGATAATAAGATTTCGTCGCGCGGCTGTACTACGCAGGTTCGTAATGTATAAAAATATAGAACGGATATTAAAAAAGAAAATTACTGAAGTTAAATTAACTCCATCATGTCGCAACCAAATAAATCGATTGCGTCTTACTTAACAGGTTTTGTTACTTCGAAACTTTCTTAATCAAGAGTTATCGGAGGAATTTTGTTCGATTAACGTTAATGTGTTTTGTTTATTCAAAAAAGGCCTGTTTAAACATTTATTTTTATAATAATATTATTTATCTTGTATTAACATACATTCATGACATTATAAACAAGCTGTGTGGTCGCTTCGTAAGAGAATCCAACACCCCTTGTCTTGTTGGAAATTCTAGAAAAATCTTATGGCATCTGAAACATAGCACATGGGTCTTTTCTGTTGTAGAGAGGACTAGTCTTAATCTTCACGATTTGCAAGAGGTTTGAATTGGATTCACATCGCAGTGCCAGTTGTCTCGTAACTGGCGCTGCTACCCGTCGTCAGTTTGATTATTTTATATCTGACATTTACGAAATGGTTATAACGATAGATGGCGTTATAATCAGCCATAAGATTTCTGTGAAATTTCTATAGTAGCTTCTTACGACAACCTTGGGATGAAATAGGAGTGGTGGACTGTCTTACACTGCTTCCAGACGCTTAATTGTTATTATTTGTAAATATTTATATAAAATTTTAAAGATTAAGTAATTCTTGCTATCATTTTTTTATTTAATGTAGCTGTATATACAAAAAATTAACTTCAGTAAATGTTTAGCGCTCTGAAAAATATGCCGCGTCATTAGTTATGTAATTTTGTTCCGCCCATGCCGTTTATTTATTTTGGGCGCAGATGCTACTTCTGCTTACAATCAGTGAACTAATTTCACCGCCAAAATATATTAGAGAAATAGCTAAATCACAAATAGCAGACATAATATTTCTCATGTTTTATTTATTCTATAAATGATATACCCTTTTAAGTGCTTGAAATTATTTTTACTTCCAGAACAAAATGAAACAAACGGGCGATGAATTTGAATAAATAAAAAGATAAAGAATTTAAAGATAAAGATTAACATACTTTCCTTTTTACATCATCAAACCTCTTTGGCATCACAATTCCCGATCTGAAAACGCTTGAATCAACTTTGTGCTACTCTTACTGACACTGCATTTGGTCCGTAAAAATCACAATTTTTTCGGTGGTTGATTAGCATTTTTCACTTTTTTGTTATAAAACTTCAGAATGTAATGAATTTCTTTTCTTCTTTCCTTTTCTTTTCTTTTATTAGATTCACTGATTTTGGCGGACAATTAGCGGACAAGAAAAACAATTGAAAAATGGCGGGAAATGTTTTTTACTTTTTACTTTGCTTTTTCTTAATATCCAATATGTATTGATATTAAAACCAGCCAGATACAAACAGTACAACCAAAGAGATTTTTCTTTAATTTTATTCAAACAAAATTCGAAGAAAGTTTTTCCCCGGCCTATTATATATATTTATTGCTATATATTCTTAAAGTGACCGCTAACGCATAATAGAACGTTATTTCAGCTAATAATTAAACTGTATTGGAAAGGCGATCCCTACAAAAGGCCATTGATAAAAATTACCAAGCAGTTGTAACGAATGTACGCAATACAGTAAATTACGCGAAATAAGATTTGGAATAGGCTAAAACTCTGTCTAAAATATTTATAGTAAAATATTTTAGTGTATAGCTTTACTTATCTAATACGTCAAATGTAATGAATATAAGAATGAAAATTTGTCAGAGTTGTTATAATATTATGTACTGGTATTTTTTTCATTGGTAGTGGGCTCGTACAGTTGTAATTTGCGAATATCAAGTAATAGAAAATTATCATTTACAATAAGTTGTTTAAAAACTTCCTCGCAGTACGTCGATTCAACACATAGTGGAGTTTTTGGGAAGTTACGACGGCAGTTTAAAGCAGACAGTCGATGACGACACTATCTCAAGTTCCTATGGCGCCTAACTTTACTAACAGTATAGAAATGCGCAGACACCTTTACTTATCAAAGCTTTCTGAGACATTATATTCCTACGTTAAGATATTCTCATATCACTATATTTCTCCAAGTGAATGGCTTTTCTTAACGGAAGCATTTTTATTAATCTCAAAGAATTGCGAAAATTTCCAAGACTTTCATAACTGTCGTTTATTGCGCCAAAAGCCTTCACGAAAGCCTTGCTTTGCTCTTATGGTCGTTATGCCGAGATATGTAGCTAAATTAAAGACGATATAACGTGTAAGAAAAGTATTATTAAAAACAGAGAATTTAACTCTCGTTAATCTAGTAAAAAATAATAAATGATTAAATATAGTTTTTTAATAATTTAATAATGTGTTATGTGCCTGCCCCAACTGTGTTCATTTTTCTGTCTCGTGTTAGTTAAGTCTAGATTTTTTATTATACCTGCTAATTTTTGTAAGTCAACGGTTCAGCAATCTTTGAATCTCCTCTTACCTTTTAACCTCAGAAGGTCACAAACTTTGAAAGTACAGAGACTTTCAAAATTGAGTAGTTTTATCCATTTTTCATTTGTTGCTTTTTTGAAATAAATTTGAGATAATTTACAGTCTATTTGATGTTGGTAAAGTTACTATTACAGCCCAAAGAATTCTGCAACCAGCTTGAAAATAGAAGGCTATGGAATCACAGCTTGGAATTTTACTGACTCCCTTTATCCTTCAGAATGGAAAAAAGGATGCAGGCACTATTATTTAGCAGTAGAAATTGCTAAGTGGTTATTGTTTTGAACTCTTTTTAAAATTAAGGCAACGGATTGCTAATTTGACCTTCTGCATCTTTATACTTTTTATACTTTGGATATTTTTTCTTAGATCAATGCTCTTCTGTTTTTAGCGCGTTGGTATGGCCCTATTTCAGTTTTTGTGATTCTTTTAAAGGTTCATGTTTGGCTTCCGTATGTTAGGCAACAGGCCGAAAACTATGTCTATTTCCTTTATGGGAATTTTTGAGTTCAATATTACCTAAGAGCTCTACAATTTCCTCTGCGGTTTCGCAAATAAAAAAAAATTAAAATTCGCTTATTTATCTAATACTTGCTATTTTTTAAAATTTTACGTTCATCCCTCAAACTTAAAATTTTCTGACTCGGTTCATTATGTCCAGACAAAAAAAATTACAAAACCTCTTTTTTATATAAAATTTTAAGTTCTACCCATTTTTATTAGAAGTTTTTACTCTGATGTTTAACGCTTTTTGACAAAAACACTTTTGACAATTTTTTTTCAACCCGTGCAGGAGGTTGCAGACACGAAAACCTTTATACATTGTTTTGTATCATTAAAAGTACATTATATCAAAAATGCGAAGGTAAGTGCTAAAATTTTGATTTCAGACCTTATTTGACTGTACTATAACGGCATTCTGTGCCAGTCAACCCGTGAAGTGATGAGATTTTCCAGCAGGTGCAAATTCATATGTATACATAAATACATCCATCCATACAAACATACATTTATACACACGTACTATGATGTACACATAATATACAAAAACTTTACATACAGTTTATATAAAAATATGATGAAAAATATGTATCATACATAGATATAATATATATCTAACATATGACAAAAATTTATTGGTAAATCCAATTGTGCATGCTTGAGCGCATTAAAAAAATACGTATAATATGATTATACGTAATTTTTTAAGTATTTTAATGACACACAAGTTTTCACTAAAAACCTTGTAATTGTTACTATACTATACTTCAAAATTTTCGATCATTTTACATCAAATTTCAATTTATAAAAAAAGCTTGGAAAATCTAAAAATGCACTACTCATAATGCTCATATGATCGTGAAAAAAATAAAAAAATGTAAATTGTAGTTATATTTGTCAAAGAGTTCCAGTAGCAGTCACCGAAGTACACTTTCAGGTCACTCTATCAAGTCCGGAGTTAAAGTCTCATCATAACTAACGAAACGAGCCCAAATTCGGCACATCTAGTTCTCCTCGTAGAGGAGTTCCTGTAGCAGTCATCAAAGTACACTTTCAAGTCACTCTATCAAGTCCAGATGTAGGGTCTCATCATAACACACAAAACGATCCCAAACTCGGCACATCTAGTTCTCCTCGTTGTAGAGTTCCAGAAGCAGACATCAAAGTACACTTTCAAGTCACTTTATCAAGTTCGGATGTAAAGTCTCATCATGACACAAACGAGCCCAAACTCGGCACATCTAGTTCTCCTCATCAAGGAGTTCCAGTGGCAGTCTTCAAAGTACACTTTCAAGTCACTCTATCAAGTCCGGATGTAAGGTCTCATCATAACTCACAAAACGAGCCCGAACTCGGCACATCTAGTTCTCCTCGTTGTAGAGTTCCAGAAGCAGTCATCAAAGTACACTTTCAAGTCACTTTATCAAGTTCGGATGTAAAGTCTCATCATGACACAAACGAGCCCAAACTCGGCACATCTAGTTCTCCTCGTCAAGGAGTTCCAGTAGCAGTCTTCAAAGTACACTTTCAAGTCACTCTATTAAGTCCGGATGTAAGGTCTCATCATAACTCACAAAACGATCCCAAACTCGGCACATCTAGTTCTCCTCGTTGTAGAGTTCCAGAAGCAGTCATCAAAATACACTTTCAAGTCACTTTATCAAGTTCGGATGTAAAGTCTCATCATGACACAAACGAGCCCAAACTCGGCACATCTAGTTCTCCTCGTCAAGGAGTTCCAGTAGCAGTCTTCAAAGTACACTTTCAAGTCACTCTATTAAGTCCGGATGTAAGGTCTCATCATAACTCACAAAACGATCCCAAACTCGGCACATCTAGTTCTCCTCGTTGTAGAGTTCCAGAAGCAGTCATCAAAGTACACTTTCAAGTCACTTTATCAAGTTCGGATTTAAAGTCTCATCATGACACAAACGAGCCCAAACTCGGCACATCTAGTTCTCCTCCTCAAGGAGTTCCAGTGGCAGTCTTCAAAGTACACTTTCAAGTCACTCTATCAAGTCCAGATGTAAGGTCTCATCATAACTCACAAAACGAGCCCGAATTCGGCACATCTATTTTTTTTAATAGGATCGCGTGACAAACGAGCACACAGTCCACCTGATGGTAAGTAGTTACTGTGACCGATAGACATCTACATTTATCCCCTTTTGCGAATCAAAATGCAGATGCGTTGTCACCCGTGAGTACTAAGATGGAATGCCTCTTTTCCAGTAAAAAGGGTCTCCGGTTCTCTACACTCACCATACGAAACACGGCACTCAGTGTTAAGCTGCTATTTGACTCTATCTAGTTCCCCTCGTTGTCGAGTTCCTGTAGCAGTCTTCAAAGTACAGTTTCAAGTCATTCTATGAAGTGCAGAGGTGATATCTCATCATAAGTCATAAAAAGAACCCAAACTCTGCACATCTAGTTCTCCTTGTCGAGGAGATCCAGTGGCCGATATCGAAGAACACTATCAGGTCTGTAAAGCCCAAGAAGTATATTTATATACAGAATGGGGTCCCGCATATATGTAATAAATGAAACCACATACTTGTTATTGCCTTTGCTGACGATATACAAAACATGAACGTAATCGGTCCAGTAATTAGCTCAAAAATTAGAGTTTTAATTTTAAGCAAATTTGAACTCTCTTGGGTCACTAAGTCAATGATTCAATGAACTTGAATCCATGAACATTAAAAAGCGACGCTGCCACGCAGTGCAAACTATTGCGACGTATTGACAGCGGAGTCTTTTGGCGGCGTCCATAAACAAGCGGTACGAGGCAAGCTGTGTTCTTCAAAGGCGACGGTGCAAGTGCGCGCGCGCCTTTGTCGTAGAGTAGGACACCTGTTATCGCAGATTAGCTTCTTTCAAAGGAAGTAATAATTCGAGGGTGTTGAAGCCGATAGTGCCGTTGAAATGTAAATCCAAGATGGAGGCTGCAATAGGTATCAATTTTCTCATCATGGGTGTCATTCTCTTGGTTTTCGCCGGTGTTGAAGCCGAAAGTGCTGTCGAAATGTAAATCTAAGATGTCGGCTGCAATGGGTATCAATTTTTTCATCATGGGTGTCATTCTCTTGGTTTTCGCCGGTGTTGAAGCCGAAAGTGCTGTCGAAATGTAAATCTAAGATGTCGGCTGCAATGGGTATCAATTTTTTCATCATGGGTGTCATTTTCACGAAGGTGTTGAAGCGGATAGTGCTGTCGAAATGCAAATCCAAGGTGGCGGCTGCAATAGGTATCAATTTTTTCATCATGGGTGTCATTCTCTTGGTTTTCGCGGGTGTTGAAGCCGATAGTGCTGCCGAAATGTAAATCCAAGGTGGCGGCTGCAATAGGTATCAATTTTTTCATCATGGGTGTTATTTTCATGGTTTTCAAGTGTGCTAAAGCCGATAATGCTGTCGAAATGTAAACCCAAGGTGGCGGCTGCAATAGGTATCAATTTTTTTTATCAGGGTGTCATTTTCATGGTTTTCGAGAGTGCTGAAGCCGATAGTGCTGTCGAAATGTAAATCCAATGTGGCGGCTGCAATATGTAAAAATGTTTTCATCATGGGTGTCATTATCATGGTTTTCGAGAGTGCTGAAGTCAATAGTGCTGTTGAAATGTAAATCAAAGGTGACGGCTGCAATAGGTATAATTTTTTTTATCATGGGTTTTATTTTCATGGTTTTCGAGGGTGTTGAAGCCGATAGTGCCGTCGAAATGTAAATCCAAGATGGAGGCTGCAATAGGTATCAATTTTTCATCATGGGTATCATTTTCATGGGTTTCGAGGGTGTTGAAGCCGATAGTTCTGCCGAAATGTAAATCCAAGGTAGCGGATGCAATAGGTATCAATTTTTCATCATGGGTGTCATTTTCACGAGGGTGTTGAAGCCGATTGTGCTGTCGAAATGTAAATCAAAGGTGGCGGCTGCAACAGGTATCAATTTTTTCATCATGGGTATCATTTTCATGGGTTTCGAGGGTGTTGAAGCCGATAGTTCTGCCGAAATGTAAATCCAAGGTGGCGGATGCAATAGGTATCAATTTTTTCATCATGGGTGTTATTTTCATAGTTTTCGAGGGTGCTGAAGCAGATAGTGCTGTCGAAATATAAATCCAAGATGGCGGCTGCAATAGGTATCAATTTTCTCATCATGGGTGTCATTTTGACGAGGGTGTTGAAGCCGATAGTGTGGTCGACATGAAAATCCAAGGTGGTGGCTGCAATAGGTATCAATTTTTTCATCATGGGTGTCATTTTCATGGGTTTCGAGGGTGTTGAATCCGATAGTGCTGTCAAAATGTAAATCTAAGGTGGCGGCTGCACTAGGTATCAATTTTTTCATCATGGGTGTCATTTTCATAGGTTTCGAGGGTGTTGAAGCCGATAGTGCTGTTGAAATGTATTTAAACTACTTAAAAATTCCGTATAATCATGTTATACGTAATTTTTAATGAGTTTAGGGCATGCCCAATTGGATTTACCAATTTTCTTATTTAATTTATTTTGTATTTCTACGGCAATCTTCTTCGCTGCAAACTAGCGATACAATATCCACTTACAACGGCAGCCGAGGCCGGAATGACGAATTGACGATTGACGGGTGAAACAGTGTATTTAGTTAAATAAAATTCATACAAGGCTGCTAAGACACCGAAAATTTCGACATTTTGAAACCGAAAAAAATTATTATAACAAAACAAAATTAAACTGCCATTTACATTCAATGGCTTCTCACATGATAGATGAAGAGTTTTAAAAATAGATTGAGTAGAAGAATTGATATTTTTAAAAGTTTTCGTGTTCACAAAGGGTACTTGATAAATCCACACCATTAGCTACTAAAACCCCTTGTTTATGTGAAAATTGCAATTAATCGATTTTAAAAAAACATTTGTAAGTTCAACAATCATTTATCTTTCTGACAATGTGCTTTTTATTTTATTTATATGTATAATATGATTGCTAGATACGATTTATTGGGACAAAACGTTGGAATCTTGATTTTTAGGCGCTAGTAGAACATAACCGCGCGCTTCGCGGTTACGTCATGCAATACATATATTGAAATATTGCAAATATTAAACATCTAAGTATATCAAAATATATCATCATCATTCTTAAACGTCCTACGTTTCAAAGAATGTCATGTACCAACTTTTTAAAAGAGTCCTTACCTTGGCGCTCTTCTTACGTTTTGGGCAAGGAGTTTCAGAGTAGTTTTGTCTGATTTGTAAAAGAATTGCGCTGAGCCCAGTGAAATAATATAGAACACTGATGTTAAGATAAGATTTTGATTATATTTTTATATATATAGATAGATATTTTTATTTCTCAAACATTTAGGTTTCCTTGAATAAAACTACTTTTACGGATTTTATCGCGTTTAATTAAGTTATTTTATATTCCGACGTTTCGGTTGCTTTGTCCCAGAAAATTTACAAGGTCTCTCTATTACCAATTTTAAATATTTCACCAACTAAAAAGTGTATAAAAAGGGTTATAATAATATAAATTATTACATGGTTGATAATACCCCTGGGAATGAGGTGGTCGCTTTCAAGGTGTTTCTAAAATAAATTTTGTAAATAGTTTGTACATACATAATACATTAATGTAAAATTTACTTTAAATAGTCCTGCTGATCTATATTAAATAAAGAATATATTCTATCATATTCTATTTTATTCTATTCAATGGACAAAATATCTAATATGAAAAAATATCTATAGAAATGCGGAAATAATTTTTTTCCAGGTATGTTTCTCTTTCGAAATTACCCGCGTCAACGTATTTTAATATAAATAGGGTTTTATGTGAAAAATAAGGGTGGCTTTTAGATTTTAAGTAATACAGCAAAATATATATGTAAGACATTTTGACCCTACTAAGCTGTGAATCTCAGGTGTTACACGCGTACGCCTAATTTATCCTAATCGTCTACAAGTAGGTAATTTTTTGAAGAGTTTCTTTTTTATTAGTTTTTGTTTTGTCGTGATAGAGCCTTATTGTTTGACTAACTCACCTGATGATAAAATATACTGTGACAGAAGATTGCAAAGGTACACTCTCTTCGTTTAACAAAAGTTATTTTTCCCACCCACTCCTGTCTTGGCGACATCCACGTAGTCATCTGACGGAAAGACAGACACCGGAAAATTATTGCACTCCTTTTCTATACGCATAAAGAACGAAAAATCAATCCGTTTGGTTCAAACGCATGGTATGTGAAATGACACCGAGGGTTGGTGACCCGCTGACCTTCTAGTTGTCCGATGGTGGAATACAGGTAGAGGCCTTGAGTCGTGTACTTTCTGCGTTTATAATCCAAAATGAAACCCGTAGATTACCGACAGGTTGGCAATACTGAAAGTATGCTCGAGACTGCCTTTAACAAATTTGAGGTCACCAAAAAGCCTCGTAACACTCCTCTCTACTGACTTCAAAGCTGCTAAGTGAGATTTTGCAACACCTGCTCATATGTATACACTTTGCATAATGTAAGAAGCTGTTGCGACCTAAGGTACCAACACCGCCGTAGGTACCTTTATAAGAATACCAAACTTCTTTGCTCACTGCTATTGCTTACTTTAGTCTTAGACTCAGAGAGTCATAAAGTTTAGGATATAAGAAATCTCAACCCTTTTTGGTATTTCTTAACATGGAGAATTGCCTACGCATAGTACGGATATAGTATGTACAAGTACGGATTATGTCGGATACGCACTGACTAAAACCATGGTTTTCCATTTTCGCCGCATATTATCAGATAATCAAGTAAGGCGCACCAGAACACTAAGCGGCGCCTCACAATATCGACACTCTTCTCCCCCCCCCCCCCCCCCACCTACACACATAAACTGTTCAGCCCCGCCAGATTCGCAGAAGATAGTGCGAGTAGCGCATTACTATACCAACACTCCTCTTCCCGCGCAACTCCGCCTCGTCTGTGGCGGAAAGGGGACACTCCTTTCGTGACTGTCCACCAAGGCGCATCCGATGTGGACTAGGCTAGCCCACTCGGAGCAGCTACCTCGGACCTGCCCTATACTTTATACTAATAGTTTTAATTTTAAGCAAATTTGAACTCTCTTGGGTCACTAAGTCAATGATTCAATGAACTTGAATCCATGAACATTAAAAAGCGACGCTGCCACGCAGTGCAAACTATTGCGACGTATTGACAGCGGAGTCTTTTGGCGGCGTCCATAAACAAGCGGTACGAGGCAAGCTGTGTTCTTCAAAGGCGACGGTGCAAGTGCGCGCGCGCCTTTGTCGTAGAGTAGGACACCTGTTATCGCAGATTAGCTTCTTTCAAAGGAAGTAATAATTCGAGGGTGTTGAAGCCGATAGTGCCGTTGAAATGTAAATCCAAGATGGAGGCTGCAATAGGTATCAATTTTCTCATCATGGGTGTCATTCTCTTGGTTTTCGCCGGTGTTGAAGCCGAAAGTGCTGTCGAAATGTAAATCTAAGATGTCGGCTGCAATGGGTATCAATTTTTTCATCATGGGTGTCATTCTCTTGGTTTTCGCCGGTGTTGAAGCCGAAAGTGCTGTCGAAATGTAAATCTAAGATGTCGGCTGCAATGGGTATCAATTTTTTCATCATGGGTGTCATTTTCACGAGGGTGTTGAAGCGGATAGTGCTGTCGAAATGCAAATCCAAAGTGGCGGCTGCAATAGGTATCAATTTTTTCATCATGGGTGTCATTCTCTTGGTTTTCGCGGGTGTTGAAGCCGATAGTGCTGCCGAAATGTAAATCCAAGGTGGCGGCTGCAATAGGTATCAATTTTTTCATCATGGGTGTTATTTTCATGGTTTTCAAGTGTGCTAAAGCCGATAATGCTGTCGAAATGTAAACCCAAGGTGGCGGCTGCAATAGGTATCAATTTTTTTTATCAGGGTGTCATTTTCATGGTTTTCGAGAGTGCTGAAGCCGATAGTGCTGTCGAAATGTAAATCCAATGTGGCGGCTGCAATATGTAAAAATGTTTTCATCATGGGTGTCATTATCATGGTTTTCGAGAGTGCTGAAGTCAATAGTGCTGTTGAAATGTAAATCAAAGGTGACGGCTGCAATAGGTATAATTTTTTTTATCATGGGTTTTATTTTCATGGTTTTCGAGGGTGTTGAAGCCGATAGTGCCGTCGAAATGTAAATCCAAGATGGAGGCTGCAATAGGTATCAATTTTTCATCATGGGTATCATTTTCATGGGTTTCGAGGGTGTTGAAGCCGATAGTTCTGCCGAAATGTAAATCCAAGGTAGCGGATGCAATAGGTATCAATTTTTCATCATGGGTGTCATTTTCACGAGGGTGTTGAAGCCGATTGTGCTGTCGAAATGTAAATCAAAGGTGGCGGCTGCAACAGGTATCAATTTTTTCATCATGGGTATTATTTTCATGGGTTTCGAGGGTGTTGAAGCCGATAGTTCTGCCGAAATGTAAATCCAAGGTGGCGGATGCAATAGGTATCAATTTTTTCATCATGGGTGTTATTTTCATAGTTTTCGAGGGTGCTGAAGCAGATAGTGCTGTCGAAATATAAATCCAAGATGGCGGCTGCAATAGGTATCAATTTTCTCATCATGGGTGTCATTTTGACGAGGGTGTTGAAGCCGATAGTGTGGTCGACATGAAAATCCAAGGTGGTGGCTGCAATAGGTATCAATTTTTTCATCATGGGTGTCATTTTCATGGGTTTCGAGGGTGTTGAATCCGATAGTGCTGTCAAAATGTAAATCTAAGGTGGCGGCTGCACTAGGTATCAATTTTTTCATCATGGGTGTCATTTTCATAGGTTTCGAGGGTGTTGAAGCCGATAGTGCTGTTGAAATGTATTTAAACTACTTAAAAATTCCGTATAATCATGTTATACGTAATTTTTAATGCGTTTAGGGCATGCCCAATTGGATTTACCAATTTTCTTATTTAATTTATTTTGTATTTCTACGGCAATCTTCTTCGCTGCAAACTAGCGATACAATATCCACTTACAACGGCAGCCGAGGCCGGAATGACGAATTGACGATTGACGGGTGAAACAGTGTATTTAGTTAAATAAAATTCATACAAGGCTGCTAAGACACCGAAAATTTCGACATTTTGAAACCGAAAAAAATTATTATAACAAAACAAAATTAAACTGCCATTTACATTCAATGGCTTCTCACATGATAGATGAAGAGTTTTAAAAATAGATTGAGTAGAAGAATTGATATTTTTAAAAGTTTTCGTGTTCACAAAGGGTACTTGATAAATCCACACCATTAGCTACTAAAACCCCTTGTTTATGTGAAAATTGCAATTAATCGATTTTAAAAAACATTTGTAAGTTCAACAATCATTTATCTTTCTGACAATGTGCTTTTTATTTTATTTATATGTATAATATGATTGCTAGATACGATTTATTGGGACAAAACGTTGGAATCTTGATTTTTAGGCGCTAGTAGAACATAACCGCGCGCTTCGCGGTTACGTCATGCAATACATATATTGAAATATTGCAAATATTAAACATCTAAGTATATCAAAATATATCATCATCATTCTTAACGTCCTACGTTTCAAAAGAATGTCATGTACCAACTTTTTAAAAGAGTCCTTACTTGGCGCTCTTCTTACGTTTTTGGGCAAGGAGTTTCAGAGTAGTTTTGTCTGATTTGTAAAAGAATTGCCGCTGAGCCCAGTGAAATAATATAGAACACTGATGTTAAGATAAGATTTTGATTATATTTTTATATATATAGATAGATATTTTTATTTCTCAAACATTTAGGTTTCCTTGAATAAAACTACTTTTACGGATTTTATCGCGTTTAATTAAGTTATTTTATATTCCCGACGTTTCGGTTGCTTTGTCCCAGAAAATTTACAAGGTCTCTCTATTACCAATTTTAAATATTTCACCAACTAAAAAGTGTATAAAAAGGGTTATAATAATATAAATTATTACATGGTTGATAATAACCCCTGGGAATGAGGTGGTCGCTTTCAAGGTGTTTCTAAAATAAATTTTGTAAATAGTTTGTACATACATAATACATTAATGTAAAATTTACTTTAAATAGTCCTGCTGATCTATATTAAATAAAAGAATATATTCTATCATATTCTATTTTATTCTATTCAATGGACAAAATATCTAATATGAAAAAATATCTATAGAAATGCGGAAATAATTTTTTTCCAGGTATGTTTCTCTTTCGAAATTACCCGCGTCAACGTATTTTAATATAAATAGGGTTTTATGTGAAAAATAAGGGTGGCTTTTAGATTTTAAGTAATACAGCAAAAATATATATGTAAGACATTTTGACCCTACTAAGCTGTGAATCTCAGGTGTTACACGCGTACGCCTAATTTATCCTAATCGTCTACAAGTAGGTAATTTTTTGAAGAGTTTCTTTTTATTAGTTTTTGTTTTGTCGTGATAGAGCCTTATTGTTTGACTAACTCACCTGATGATAAAATATAATGTGACAGAAGATTGCAAAGTACACTCTCTTCGTTTAACAAAAGTTATTTTTCCCACCCACTCCTGTCTTGGCGACATCCACGTAGTCATCTGACGGAAAGACAGACACCGGAAAATTATTGCACTCCTTTTCTATACGCATAACGAACGAAAAATCAATCCGTTTGGTTCAAACGCATGGTATGTGAAATGACACCGAGGGTTGGTGACCCGCTGACCTTCTAGTTGTCCGATGGTGGAATACAGGTAGAGGCCTTGAGTCGTGTACTTTCTGCGTTTATAATCCAAAATGAAACCCGTAGATTACCGACAGGTTGGCAATACTGAAAGTATGCTCGAGACTGCCTTTAACAAATTTGAGGTCACCAAAAAGCCTCGTAACACTCCTCTCTACTGACTTCAAAGCTGCTAAGTGAGATTTTGCAACACCTGCTCATATGTATACACTTTGCATAATGTAAGAAGCTGTTGCGACCTAAGGTACCAACACCGCCGTAGGTACCTTTATAAGAATACCAAACTTCTTTGCTCACTGCTATTGCTTACTTTAGTCTTAGACTCAGAGAGTCATAAAGTTTAGGATATAAGAAATCTCAACCCTTTTTGGTATTTCTTAACATGGAGAATTGCCTACGCATAGTACGGATATAGTATGTACAAGTACGGATTATGTCGGATACGCACTGACTAAAACCATGGTTTTCCATTTTCGCCGCATATTATCAGATAATCAAGTAAGGCGCACCAGAACACTAAGCGGCGCCTCACAATATCGACACTCTTCTCCCCCCCCCCCCCCCACCTACACACATAAACTGTTCAGCCCCGCCAGATTCGCAGAAGATAGTGCGAGTAGCGCATTACTATACCAACACTCCTCTTCCCGCGCAACTCCGCCTCGTCTGTGGCGGAAAGGGGACACTCCTTTCGTGACTGTCCACCAAGGCGCATCCGATGTGGACTAGGCTAGCCCACTCGGAGCAGCTACCTCGGACCTGCCCTATACTTTATACTAATAGTTTTAATTTTAAGCAAATTTGAACTCTCTTGGGTCACTAAGTCAATGATTCAATGAACTTGAATCCATGAACATTAAAAAGCGACGCTGCCACGCAGTGCAAACTATTGCGACGTATTGACAGCGGAGTCTTTTGGCGGCGTCCATAAACAAGCGGTACGAGGCAAGCTGTGTTCTTCAAAGGCGACGGTGCAAGTGCGCGCGCGCCTTTGTCGTAGAGTAGGACACCTGTTATCGCAGATTAGCTTCTTTCAAAGGAAGTAATAATTCGAGGGTGTTGAAGCCGATAGTGCCGTTGAAATGTAAATCCAAGATGGAGGCTGCAATAGGTATCAATTTTCTCATCATGGGTGTCATTCTCTTGGTTTTCGCCGGTGTTGAAGCCGAAAGTGCTGTCGAAATGTAAATCTAAGATGTCGGCTGCAATGGGTATCAATTTTTTCATCATGGGTGTCATTCTCTTGGTTTTCGCCGGTGTTGAAGCCGAAAGTGCTGTCGAAATGTAAATCTAAGATGTCGGCTGCAATGGGTATCAATTTTTTCATCATGGGTGTCATTTTCACGAGGGTGTTGAAGCGGATAGTGCTGTCGAAATGCAAATCCAAAGTGGCGGCTGCAATAGGTATCAATTTTTTCATCATGGGTGTCATTCTCTTGGTTTTCGCGGGTGTTGAAGCCGATAGTGCTGCCGAAATGTAAATCCAAGGTGGCGGCTGCAATAGGTATCAATTTTTTCATCATGGGTGTTATTTTCATGGTTTTCAAGTGTGCTAAAGCCGATAATGCTGTCGAAATGTAAACCCAAGGTGGCGGCTGCAATAGGTATCAATTTTTTTTATCAGGGTGTCATTTTCATGGTTTTCGAGAGTGCTGAAGCCGATAGTGCTGTCGAAATGTAAATCCAATGTGGCGGCTGCAATATGTAAAAATGTTTTCATCATGGGTGTCATTATCATGGTTTTCGAGAGTGCTGAAGTCAATAGTGCTGTTGAAATGTAAATCAAAGGTGACAGCTGCAATAGGTATAATTTTTTTTATCATGGGTTTTATTTTCATGGTTTTCGAGGGTGTTGAAGCCGATAGTGCCGTCGAAATGTAAATCCAAGATGGAGGCTGCAATAGGTATCAATTTTTCATCATGGGTATCATTTTCATGGGTTTCGAGGGTGTTGAAGCCGATAGTTCTGCCGAAATGTAAATCCAAGGTAGCGGATGCAATAGGTATCAATTTTTCATCATGGGTGTCATTTTCACGAGGGTGTTGAAGCCGATTGTGCTGTCGAAATGTAAATCAAAGGTGGCGGCTGCAACAGGTATCAATTTTTTCATCATGGGTATCATTTTCATGGGTTTCGAGGGTGTTGAAGCCGATAGATCTGCCGAAATGTAAATCCAAGGTGGCGGATGCAATAGGTATCAATTTTTTCATCATGGGTGTTATTTTCATAGTTTTCGAGGGTGCTGAAGCAGATAGTGCTGTCGAAATATAAATCCAAGATGGCGGCTGCAATAGGTATCAATTTTCTCATCATGGGTGTCATTTTGACGAGGGTGTTGAAGCCGATAGTGTGGTCGACATGAAAATCCAAGGTGGTGGCTGCAATAGGTATCAATTTTTTCATCATGGGTGTCATTTTCATGGGTTTCGAGGGTGTTGAATCCGATAGTGCTGTCAAAATGTAAATCTAAGGTGGCGGCTGCACTAGGTATCAATTTTTTCATCATGGGTGTCATTTTCATAGGTTTCGAGGGTGTTGAAGCCGATAGTGCTGTTGAAATGTATTTAAACTACTTAAAAATTCCGTATAATCATGTTATACGTAATTTTTAATGCGTTTAGGGCATGCCCAATTGGATTTACCAATTTTCTTATTTAATTTATTTTGTATTTCTACGGCAATCTTCTTCGCTGCAAACTAGCGATACAATATCCACTTACAACGGCAGCCGAGGCCGGAATGACGAATTGACGATTGACGGGTGAAACAGTGTATTTAGTTAAATAAAATTCATACAAGGCTGCTAAGACACCGAAAATTTCGACATTTTGAAACCGAAAAAAATTATTATAACAAAACAAAATTAAACTGCCATTTACATTCAATGGCTTCTCACATGATAGATGAAGAGTTTTAAAAATAGATTGAGTAGAAGAATTGATATTTTTAAAAGTTTTCGTGTTCACAAAGGGTACTTGATAAATCCACACCATTAGCTACTAAAACCCCTTGTTTATGTGAAAATTGCAATTAATCGATTTTAAAAAACATTTGTAAGTTCAACAATCATTTATCTTTCTGACAATGTGCTTTTTATTTTATTTATATGTATAATATGATTGCTAGATACGATTTATTGGGACAAAACGTTGGAATCTTGATTTTTAGGCGCTAGTAGAACATAACCGCGCGCTTCGCGGTTACGTCATGCAATACATATATTGAAATATTGCAAATATTAAACATCTAAGTATATCAAAATATATCATCATCATTCTTAACGTCCTACGTTTCAAAAGAATGTCATGTACCAACTTTTTAAAAGAGTCCTTACTTGGCGCTCTTCTTACGTTTTTGGGCAAGGAGTTTCAGAGTAGTTTTGTCTGATTTGTAAAAGAATTGCCGCTGAGCCCAGTGAAATAATATAGAACACTGATGTTAAGATAAGATTTTGATTATATTTTTATATATATAGATAGATATTTTTATTTCTCAAACATTTAGGTTTCCTTGAATAAAACTACTTTTACGGATTTTATCGCGTTTAATTAAGTTATTTTATATTCCCGACGTTTCGGTTGCTTTGTCCCAGAAAATTTACAAGGTCTCTCTATTACCAATTTTAAATATTTCACCAACTAAAAAGTGTATAAAAAGGGTTATAATAATATAAATTATTACATGGTTGATAATAACCCCTGGGAATGAGGTGGTCGCTTTCAAGGTGTTTCTAAAATAAATTTTGTAAATAGTTTGTACATACATAATACATTAATGTAAAATTTACTTTAAATAGTCCTGCTGATCTATATTAAATAAAAGAATATATTCTATCATATTCTATTTTATTCTATTCAATGGACAAAATATCTAATATGAAAAAATATCTATAGAAATGCGGAAATAATTTTTTTCCAGGTATGTTTCTCTTTCGAAATTACCCGCGTCAACGTATTTTAATATAAATAGGGTTTTATGTGAAAAATAAGGGTGGCTTTTAGATTTTAAGTAATACAGCAAAAATATATATGTAAGACATTTTGACCCTACTAAGCTGTGAATCTCAGGTGTTACACGCGTACGCCTAATTTATCCTAATCGTCTACAAGTAGGTAATTTTTTGAAGAGTTTCTTTTTATTAGTTTTTGTTTTGTCGTGATAGAGCCTTATTGTTTGACTAACTCACCTGATGATAAAATATAATGTGACAGAAGATTGCAAAGTACACTCTCTTCGTTTAACAAAAGTTATTTTTCCCACCCACTCCTGTCTTGGCGACATCCACGTAGTCATCTGACGGAAAGACAGACACCGGAAAATTATTGCACTCCTTTTCTATACGCATAACGAACGAAAAATCAATCCGTTTGGTTCAAACGCATGGTATGTGAAATGACACCGAGGGTTGGTGACCCGCTGACCTTCTAGTTGTCCGATGGTGGAATACAGGTAGAGGCCTTGAGTCGTGTACTTTCTGCGTTTATAATCCAAAATGAAACCCGTAGATTACCGACAGGTTGGCAATACTGAAAGTATGCTCGAGACTGCCTTTAACAAATTTGAGGTCACCAAAAAGCCTCGTAACACTCCTCTCTACTGACTTCAAAGCTGCTAAGTGAGATTTTGCAACACCTGCTCATATGTATACACTTTGCATAATGTAAGAAGCTGTTGCGACCTAAGGTACCAACACCGCCGTAGGTACCTTTATAAGAATACCAAACTTCTTTGCTCACTGCTATTGCTTACTTTAGTCTTAGACTCAGAGAGTCATAAAGTTTAGGATATAAGAAATCTCAACCCTTTTTGGTATTTCTTAACATGGAGAATTGCCTACGCATAGTACGGATATAGTATGTACAAGTACGGATTATGTCGGATACGCACTGACTAAAACCATGGTTTTCCATTTTCGCCGCATATTATCAGATAATCAAGTAAGGCGCACCAGAACACTAAGCGGCGCCTCACAATATCGACACTCTTCTTCCCCCCCCCCCCCCCCCCACCTACACACATAAACTGTTCAGCCCCGCCAGATTCGCAGAAGATAGTGCGAGTAGCGCATTACTATACCAACACTCCTCTTCCCGCGCAACTCCGCCTCGTCTGTGGCGGAAAGGGGACACTCCTTTCGTGACTGTCCACCAAGGCGCATCCGATGTGGACTAGGCTAGCCCACTCGGAGCAGCTACCTCGGACCTGCCCTATACTTTATACTAATAGTTTTAATTTTAAGCAAATTTGAACTCTCTTGGGTCACTAAGTCAATGATTCAATGAACTTGAATCCATGAACATTAAAAAGCGACGCTGCCACGCAGTGCAAACTATTGCGACGTATTGACAGCGGAGTCTTTTGGCGGCGTCCATAAACAAGCGGTACGAGGCAAGCTGTGTTCTTCAAAGGCGACGGTGCAAGTGCGCGCGCGCCTTTGTCGTAGAGTAGGACACCTGTTATCGCAGATTAGCTTCTTTCAAAGGAAGTAATAATTCGAGGGTGTTGAAGCCGATAGTGCCGTTGAAATGTAAATCCAAGATGGAGGCTGCAATAGGTATCAATTTTCTCATCATGGGTGTCATTCTCTTGGTTTTCGCCGGTGTTGAAGCCGAAAGTGCTGTCGAAATGTAAATCTAAGATGTCGGCTGCAATGGGTATCAATTTTTTCATCATGGGTGTCATTCTCTTGGTTTTCGCCGGTGTTGAAGCCGAAAGTGCTGTCGAAATGTAAATCTAAGATGTCGGCTGCAATGGGTATCAATTTTTTCATCATGGGTGTCATTTTCACGAGGGTGTTGAAGCGGATAGTGCTGTCGAAATGCAAATCCAAAGTGGCGGCTGCAATAGGTATCAATTTTTTCATCATGGGTGTCATTCTCTTGGTTTTCGCGGGTGTTGAAGCCGATAGTGCTGCCGAAATGTAAATCCAAGATGGAGGCTGCAATAGGTATCAATTTTTCATCATGGGTATCATTTTCATGGGTTTCGAGGGTGTTGAAGCCGATAGTTCTGCCGAAATGTAAATCCAAGGTAGCGGATGCAATAGGTATCAATTTTTCATCATGGGTGTCATTTTCACGAGGGTGTTGAAGCCGATTGTGCTGTCGAAATGTAAATCAAAGGTGGCGGCTGCAACAGGTATCAATTTTTTCATCATGGGTATCATTTTCATGGGTTTCGAGGGTGTTGAAGCCGATAGTTCTGCCGAAATGTAAATCCAAGGTGGCGGATGCAATAGGTATCAATTTTTTCATCATGGGTGTTATTTTCATAGTTTTCGAGGGTGCTGAAGCAGATAGTGCTGTCGAAATATAAATCCAAGATGGCGGCTGCAATAGGTATCAATTTTCTCATCATGGGTGTCATTTTGACGAGGGTGTTGAAGCCGATAGTGTGGTCGACATGAAAATCCAAGGTGGTGGCTGCAATAGGTATCAATTTTTTCATCATGGGTGTCATTTTCATGGGTTTCGAGGGTGTTGAATCCGATAGTGCTGTCAAAATGTAAATCTAAGGTGGCGGCTGCACTAGGTATCAATTTTTTCATCATGGGTGTCATTTTCATAGGTTTCGAGGGTGTTGAAGCCGATAGTGCTGTTGAAATGTATTTAAACTACTTAAAAATTCCGTATAATCATGTTATACGTAATTTTTAATGCGTTTAGGGCATGCCCAATTGGATTTACCAATTTTCTTATTTAATTTATTTTGTATTTCTACGGCAATCTTCTTCGCTGCAAACTAGCGATACAATATCCACTTACAACGGCAGCCGAGGCCGGAATGACGAATTGACGATTGACGGGTGAAACAGTGTATTTAGTTAAATAAAATTCATACAAGGCTGCTAAGACACCGAAAATTTCGACATTTTGAAACCGAAAAAAATTATTATAACAAAACAAAATTAAACTGCCATTTACATTCAATGGCTTCTCACATGATAGATGAAGAGTTTTAAAAATAGATTGAGTAGAAGAATTGATATTTTTAAAAGTTTTCGTGTTCACAAAGGGTACTTGATAAATCCACACCATTAGCTACTAAAACCCCTTGTTTATGTGAAAATTGCAATTAATCGATTTTAAAAAACATTTGTAAGTTCAACAATCATTTATCTTTCTGACAATGTGCTTTTTATTTTATTTATATGTATAATATGATTGCTAGATACGATTTATTGGGACAAAACGTTGGAATCTTGATTTTTAGGCGCTAGTAGAACATAACCGCGCGCTTCGCGGTTACGTCATGCAATACATATATTGAAATATTGCAAATATTAAACATCTAAGTATATCAAAATATATCATCATCATTCTTAACGTCCTACGTTTCAAAAGAATGTCATGTACCAACTTTTTAAAAGAGTCCTTACTTGGCGCTCTTCTTACGTTTTTGGGCAAGGAGTTTCAGAGTAGTTTTGTCTGATTTGTAAAAGAATTGCCGCTGAGCCCAGTGAAATAATATAGAACACTGATGTTAAGATAAGATTTTGATTATATTTTTATATATATAGATAGATATTTTTATTTCTCAAACATTTAGGTTTCCTTGAATAAAACTACTTTTACGGATTTTATCGCGTTTAATTAAGTTATTTTATATTCCCGACGTTTCGGTTGCTTTGTCCCAGAAAATTTACAAGGTCTCTCTATTACCAATTTTAAATATTTCACCAACTAAAAAGTGTATAAAAAGGGTTATAATAATATAAATTATTACATGGTTGATAATAACCCCTGGGAATGAGGTGGTCGCTTTCAAGGTGTTTCTAAAATAAATTTTGTAAATAGTTTGTACATACATAATACATTAATGTAAAATTTACTTTAAATAGTCCTGCTGATCTATATTAAATAAAAGAATATATTCTATCATATTCTATTTTATTCTATTCAATGGACAAAATATCTAATATGAAAAAATATCTATAGAAATGCGGAAATAATTTTTTTCCAGGTATGTTTCTCTTTCGAAATTACCCGCGTCAACGTATTTTAATATAAATAGGGTTTTATGTGAAAAATAAGGGTGGCTTTTAGATTTTAAGTAATACAGCAAAAATATATATGTAAGACATTTTGACCCTACTAAGCTGTGAATCTCAGGTGTTACACGCGTACGCCTAATTTATCCTAATCGTCTACAAGTAGGTAATTTTTTGAAGAGTTTCTTTTTATTAGTTTTTGTTTTGTCGTGATAGAGCCTTATTGTTTGACTAACTCACCTGATGATAAAATATAATGTGACAGAAGATTGCAAAGTACACTCTCTTCGTTTAACAAAAGTTATTTTTCCCACCCACTCCTGTCTTGGCGACATCCACGTAGTCATCTGACGGAAAGACAGACACCGGAAAATTATTGCACTCCTTTTCTATACGCATAACGAACGAAAAATCAATCCGTTTGGTTCAAACGCATGGTATGTGAAATGACACCGAGGGTTGGTGACCCGCTGACCTTCTAGTTGTCCGATGGTGGAATACAGGTAGAGGCCTTGAGTCGTGTACTTTCTGCGTTTATAATCCAAAATGAAACCCGTAGATTACCGACAGGTTGGCAATACTGAAAGTATGCTCGAGACTGCCTTTAACAAATTTGAGGTCACCAAAAAGCCTCGTAACACTCCTCTCTACTGACTTCAAAGCTGCTAAGTGAGATTTTGCAACACCTGCTCATATGTATACACTTTGCATAATGTAAGAAGCTGTTGCGACCTAAGGTACCAACACCGCCGTAGGTACCTTTATAAGAATACCAAACTTCTTTGCTCACTGCTATTGCTTACTTTAGTCTTAGACTCAGAGAGTCATAAAGTTTAGGATATAAGAAATCTCAACCCTTTTTGGTATTTCTTAACATGGAGAATTGCCTACGCATAGTACGGATATAGTATGTACAAGTACGGATTATGTCGGATACGCACTGACTAAAACCATGGTTTTCCATTTTCGCCGCATATTATCAGATAATCAAGTAAGGCGCACCAGAACACTAAGCGGCGCCTCACAATATCGACACTCTTCTCCCCCCCCCCCCCCCACCTACACACATAAACTGTTCAGCCCCGCCAGATTCGCAGAAGATAGTGCGAGTAGCGCATTACTATACCAACACTCCTCTTCCCGCGCAACTCCGCCTCGTCTGTGGCGGAAAGGGGACACTCCTTTCGTGACTGTCCACCAAGGCGCATCCGATGTGGACTAGGCTAGCCCACTCGGAGCAGCTACCTCGGACCTGCCCTATACTTTATACTAATAGTTTTAATTTTAAGCAAATTTGAACTCTCTTGGGTCACTAAGTCAATGATTCAATGAACTTGAATCCATGAACATTAAAAAGCGACGCTGCCACGCAGTGCAAACTATTGCGACGTATTGACAGCGGAGTCTTTTGGCGGCGTCCATAAACAAGCGGTACGAGGCAAGCTGTGTTCTTCAAAGGCGACGGTGCAAGTGCGCGCGCGCCTTTGTCGTAGAGTAGGACACCTGTTATCGCAGATTAGCTTCTTTCAAAGGAAGTAATAATTCGAGGGTGTTGAAGCCGATAGTGCCGTTGAAATGTAAATCCAAGATGGAGGCTGCAATAGGTATCAATTTTCTCATCATGGGTGTCATTCTCTTGGTTTTCGCCGGTGTTGAAGCCGAAAGTGCTGTCGAAATGTAAATCTAAGATGTCGGCTGCAATGGGTATCAATTTTTTCATCATGGGTGTCATTCTCTTGGTTTTCGCCGGTGTTGAAGCCGAAAGTGCTGTCGAAATGTAAATCTAAGATGTCGGCTGCAATGGGTATCAATTTTTTCATCATGGGTGTCATTTTCACGAGGGTGTTGAAGCGGATAGTGCTGTCGAAATGCAAATCCAAAGTGGCGGCTGCAATAGGTATCAATTTTTTCATCATGGGTGTCATTCTCTTGGTTTTCGCGGGTGTTGAAGCCGATAGTGCTGCCGAAATGTAAATCCAAGGTGGCGGCTGCAATAGGTATCAATTTTTTCATCATGGGTGTTATTTTCATGGTTTTCAAGTGTGCTAAAGCCGATAATGCTGTCGAAATGTAAACCCAAGGTGGCGGCTGCAATAGGTATCAATTTTTTTTATCAGGGTGTCATTTTCATGGTTTTCGAGAGTGCTGAAGCCGATAGTGCTGTCGAAATGTAAATCCAATGTGGCGGCTGCAATATGTAAAAATGTTTTCATCATGGGTGTCATTATCATGGTTTTCGAGAGTGCTGAAGTCAATAGTGCTGTTGAAATGTAAATCAAAGGTGACGGCTGCAATAGGTATAATTTTTTTTATCATGGGTTTTATTTTCATGGTTTTCGAGGGTGTTGAAGCCGATAGTGCCGTCGAAATGTAAATCCAAGATGGAGGCTGCAATAGGTATCAATTTTTCATCATGGGTATCATTTTCATGGGTTTCGAGGGTGTTGAAGCCGATAGTTCTGCCGAAATGTAAATCCAAGGTAGCGGATGCAATAGGTATCAATTTTTCATCATGGGTGTCATTTTCACGAGGGTGTTGAAGCCGATTGTGCTGTCGAAATGTAAATCAAAGGTGGCGGCTGCAACAGGTATCAATTTTTTCATCATGGGTATCATTTTCATGGGTTTCGAGGGTGTTGAAGCCGATAGTTCTGCCGAAATGTAAATCCAAGGTGGCGGATGCAATAGGTATCAATTTTTTCATCATGGGTGTTATTTTCATAGTTTTCGAGGGTGCTGAAGCAGATAGTGCTGTCGAAATATAAATCCAAGATGGCGGCTGCAATAGGTATCAATTTTCTCATCATGGGTGTCATTTTGACGAGGGTGTTGAAGCCGATAGTGTGGTCGACATGAAAATCCAAGGTGGTGGCTGCAATAGGTATCAATTTTTTCATCATGGGTGTCATTTTCATGGGTTTCGAGGGTGTTGAATCCGATAGTGCTGTCAAAATGTAAATCTAAGGTGGCGGCTGCACTAGGTATCAATTTTTTCATCATGGGTGTCATTTTCATAGGTTTCGAGGGTGTTGAAGCCGATAGTGCTGTTGAAATGTATTTAAACTACTTAAAAATTCCGTATAATCATGTTATACGTAATTTTTAATGCGTTTAGGGCATGCCCAATTGGATTTACCAATTTTCTTATTTAATTTATTTTGTATTTCTACGGCAATCTTCTTCGCTGCAAACTAGCGATACAATATCCACTTACAACGGCAGCCGAGGCCGGAATGACGAATTGACGATTGACGGGTGAAACAGTGTATTTAGTTAAATAAAATTCATACAAGGCTGCTAAGACACCGAAAATTTCGACATTTTGAAACCGAAAAAAATTATTATAACAAAACAAAATTAAACTGCCATTTACATTCAATGGCTTCTCACATGATAGATGAAGAGTTTTAAAAATAGATTGAGTAGAAGAATTGATATTTTTAAAAGTTTTCGTGTTCACAAAGGGTACTTGATAAATCCACACCATTAGCTACTAAAACCCCTTGTTTATGTGAAAATTGCAATTAATCGATTTTAAAAAACATTTGTAAGTTCAACAATCATTTATCTTTCTGACAATGTGCTTTTTATTTTATTTATATGTATAATATGATTGCTAGATACGATTTATTGGGACAAAACGTTGGAATCTTGATTTTTAGGCGCTAGTAGAACATAACCGCGCGCTTCGCGGTTACGTCATGCAATACATATATTGAAATATTGCAAATATTAAACATCTAAGTATATCAAAATATATCATCATCATTCTTAACGTCCTACGTTTCAAAAGAATGTCATGTACCAACTTTTTAAAAGAGTCCTTACTTGGCGCTCTTCTTACGTTTTTGGGCAAGGAGTTTCAGAGTAGTTTTGTCTGATTTGTAAAAGAATTGCCGCTGAGCCCAGTGAAATAATATAGAACACTGATGTTAAGATAAGATTTTGATTATATTTTTATATATATAGATAGATATTTTTATTTCTCAAACATTTAGGTTTCCTTGAATAAAACTACTTTTACGGATTTTATCGCGTTTAATTAAGTTATTTTATATTCCCGACGTTTCGGTTGCTTTGTCCCAGAAAATTTACAAGGTCTCTCTATTACCAATTTTAAATATTTCACCAACTAAAAAGTGTATAAAAAGGGTTATAATAATATAAATTATTACATGGTTGATAATAACCCCTGGGAATGAGGTGGTCGCTTTCAAGGTGTTTCTAAAATAAATTTTGTAAATAGTTTGTACATACATAATACATTAATGTAAAATTTACTTTAAATAGTCCTGCTGATCTATATTAAATAAAAGAATATATTCTATCATATTCTATTTTATTCTATTCAATGGACAAAATATCTAATATGAAAAAATATCTATAGAAATGCGGAAATAATTTTTTTCCAGGTATGTTTCTCTTTCGAAATTACCCGCGTCAACGTATTTTAATATAAATAGGGTTTTATGTGAAAAATAAGGGTGGCTTTTAGATTTTAAGTAATACAGCAAAAATATATATGTAAGACATTTTGACCCTACTAAGCTGTGAATCTCAGGTGTTACACGCGTACGCCTAATTTATCCTAATCGTCTACAAGTAGGTAATTTTTTGAAGAGTTTCTTTTTATTAGTTTTTGTTTTGTCGTGATAGAGCCTTATTGTTTGACTAACTCACCTGATGATAAAATATAATGTGACAGAAGATTGCAAAGTACACTCTCTTCGTTTAACAAAAGTTATTTTTCCCACCCACTCCTGTCTTGGCGACATCCACGTAGTCATCTGACGGAAAGACAGACACCGGAAAATTATTGCACTCCTTTTCTATACGCATAACGAACGAAAAATCAATCCGTTTGGTTCAAACGCATGGTATGTGAAATGACACCGAGGGTTGGTGACCCGCTGACCTTCTAGTTGTCCGATGGTGGAATACAGGTAGAGGCCTTGAGTCGTGTACTTTCTGCGTTTATAATCCAAAATGAAACCCGTAGATTACCGACAGGTTGGCAATACTGAAAGTATGCTCGAGACTGCCTTTAACAAATTTGAGGTCACCAAAAAGCCTCGTAACACTCCTCTCTACTGACTTCAAAGCTGCTAAGTGAGATTTTGCAACACCTGCTCATATGTATACACTTTGCATAATGTAAGAAGCTGTTGCGACCTAAGGTACCAACACCGCCGTAGGTACCTTTATAAGAATACCAAACTTCTTTGCTCACTGCTATTGCTTACTTTAGTCTTAGACTCAGAGAGTCATAAAGTTTAGGATATAAGAAATCTCAACCCTTTTTGGTATTTCTTAACATGGAGAATTGCCTACGCATAGTACGGATATAGTATGTACAAGTACGGATTATGTCGGATACGCACTGACTAAAACCATGGTTTTCCATTTTCGCCGCATATTATCAGATAATCAAGTAAGGCGCACCAGAACACTAAGCGGCGCCTCACAATATCGACACTCTTCTCCCCCCCCCCCTCCCACCTACACACATAAACTGTTCAGCCCCGCCAGATTCGCAGAAGATAGTGCGAGTAGCGCATTACTATACCAACACTCCTCTTCCCGCGCAACTCCGCCTCGTCTGTGGCGGAAAGGGGACACTCCTTTCGTGACTGTCCACCAAGGCGCATCCGATGTGGACTAGGTTAGCCCACTCGGAGCAGCTACCTCGGACCTGCCCTATACCTTGCGCCAGCCAATTGGGTTACCATGGATTCTTTATTTACCGGGGGTGACCAAGCCACAGCTGCTAAATTCTTTGCCACGAACTTCAACCCTAACGGCTGAAAGGGGTCGGTGTATTTCTATCATTACTTTACAAGCGCTGCTTACTCGCTCACGGCCAGTGCCGCCTTCCCAAGCCCCAAAATCGAAGCCCGTCCCACAAGGCTCGTCTTCCTTCGCTGATTTTGTTCGATGTCACGGAGCGACTAAACTCCAATGTTATCGCGCCTGAGACTCTAACTCGTTACCCATTTGCAACCAATCACCAACCGGACGTCCTTGACGTAGATATACTCAAAGATGTCCGCTTGTCGATATCATCGATTGAAACAATATTAGAACTCGATTCGAACCAGTCCTAATGCAGCTGGACCAGCCCGCAAGTGAGATCCTTCAGACCAAACCCATCATGGACTGGCTCAAGCTCGAGGTCGAACTCGAGGCTACTACCCCGCAGCACTTAGATAAAATCCCTGACAAGATAAACGCGCCTGAGGAGGCCAATGAGGCGATTAGCGCACTTTCGGCCCACCTCACTTCCACAAGTGAAGAATACTCCGTAGGGTTCGGGTATCGAAAATTTTTTTACCATGTGAAATTCACAAATATAAGACAACAATTATAAAATTGTAAGCATGTTGTAGCACATTGTGTGTAATTTTGAAAAATTAAGAAGGCAGGGCCAACTTATTTTGGGAAATAAACCCCGTATTTCTTACTTACAAATAACAAATAAAGAGAGACATAGCTAACAGTCCATTTGATGGTAAGTGGCTACTGCAGCTCATAGACATCTTCAACCACGGAGCAAATACAAAGTGGAGGTGTTGTAATTAGACAATTTGCGGGAATCAACAATGCGTTTGCGGGATGAGGGGGTGTTAAGCCCCGCCCATTAAAGTATTTGCCATCTACCGATAAATAATAAAACTACTCGCATCGTTCCATATCGACGTTGAAATGTAGTTTAGCTACCTTGACGATAGATGGCGGCCTGTTCACAAAATGACTATAAAATCTATAAAAATAATATTTTGGTGATTAAAAATTCTTTAGGCACCTTCGTATGATTATTTTACCTATACTGAGATCTACGTTCCTTTATATTTTTAGTTTCCATGACACAAAGTGTCGCCATCTAATGTCGAATATATTTAATTATATTTGAAAGCCGACGCAAAGAGATTTTTCTAGAACTATTTCAATATATTTGGTATAAAATTACTTACAAATGCAATGTGATGCCATCCATAGTATCAGAGTGTCTATCTGAATAGCTTTTACAGAATAAAACACAACATTTCATCTTTACCTTATTAATACTACGAAAATACACCAATTTGTTATTTTCGACACATAACCGGACAGGATGAACGCTGACAGTATACTAACTAAAACCATGCTCACTATGATGACGTCAGGACCTAGTTAGAATCACAGTGCATAGTTGCTTAGGCCGTCTACTCTTTGTATTTGCTCCGTAGCTACAACTGACTTTAATATATTTTAAGAACTTTATTTCGCATTAAGAATTAACAATAACTCGCTTAATGAGAAGCTGAATTTAACAAAATATATTTATATTGAGCGTACAGTCGTATTTTACATAAAATATAAATCTTAAAATATTAAAACATTTTAATTATTAACCAAAGAAAATACATATTATGTGTAATCAGCTTTTAAAACTAATATGAAATGTCTCATAAACTGTGGTTATATTGGCTCGACATATATAGATAAGAATGTGGTACCAACCTAGAAACATTTACAAACAATAAATCTTACTAACAACACTTATAATAAATGTAATAGTAAAATTAAATGATTTATTAATAAATCATTAAAATTATGCACTGGGTGGAGTGATATTTAAATAAATGAGTAATTTCCTATCGGTTGTCCGCATTTCTTGCAATTAATACTTATTTTCAACCTAGGTTCAAAACTTCCGCTCGAAGCTTAATCAGCGTATAGTAGATTGAGTGTACTTATAGAGAAATAATGAATTCCAAGAGCAAATTGAGACAAGTGTGTCTGAAAAGTTCAGTCAAGGATGTTAGTAAATAACAAGAGTTACACATACTTTATTATCTTTACTGTAATTCAAAGTAATTATCATTAATAATTACTTGGAATAAAAGAGTAAGAATAATTATATCATACATGGTATCCACGCTGCAGCTATATTATGGTTGTAGCACGAACGGATCGACTCGACCATGGACCATGCTCTTTGAAATGCTTGCAGAAATGGTATTTTACTGGCTAATTATGTCTCTATGGTGCACTGATTTAGGACTGAGTTATGGCGTACAAAAAGATACAATAAATTTTATATTTTCCGGACCAGTTAACTTCCCCGCTATGAAATCTGTCAAATATTATACCTCGCTTTCTAGTGACGCCGCCGTGATGATAGAAAAAGTCGTGGATGCCCTTATTACTAACCCTTTGCAGTCGAGTAACTGGTCTTGTCACTATTTACAAAAAGTACATCACTATTTTTAATAAAACTATTTTTGTTTTTGGGTACATACTATACGTTTTCTTAAATATATTGAGAGGCTAAAGTTTTTTTTAGTTAATATATTTATTTCTTTAAATTTTTCTCTAAGGTATGTATTCCTTCAGCCCTAGGTTATAAATTGCTCTTATGGCTCTCTTTCGCAAAACAAAGATATATACTAATCTAGCTGTTTCAACACATGTAAGTTAAAAACTATTAAATTTCTAATTCTTTGTCCAACATGCCTTGCATATTTTGATGCACCAGATGTATACAATTTTTATGATTGTTTTTGTGAGAAATTATACAATTAACCATTTGTGGGCTACATTCTGGATCCTTTAAATTGTTGCTATGATTACTAGAGATTACCTCTATTGTCTCATTTTCTATTGCATGCCTTAAGCGTGAAGCGCGCAGGTATGTTCTGCTAGGGCCTAAAAATTAAGATTCCAACGTTTTGTCGCATGAAATCTAGCAATCATATTATACATATAAATGATATTAAAAGCACACTGTAAGAAAGATAAATTATTGTTGAACGTATTAATATTTTTTTTAAATCGATTACTTGCTATTTTTACATAAAAAAGGGGTTTTAGTGGCTTATGGTGTGGATTTATCAAGTCCGCATGGCGGCGTAAACACGATAACTTTTGGAAATATCTATTGTTCAACTCAATCAATTTTTTAATCTCTTCATCTATCTTGTGAAAAGCCATGAAATATAAATGCCAGTTTAATTTTGTTTTGTTTAGTTATAATTAATTTTTTCGGCTGCGAAATGTCGAAATTTTCGGTGTTTTGGCAGTTTTGTTTTCTTCCTCGCACGACCTCCTTGTGGAATCGATTACCATTAGCGATTTTTCCGGACCGATACGACTTAGGGACCTTCAAGAAAAGAGCGTACTCCTTTTTAAAAGGCCGGCAACGCATCTGCGATTCCCCTGGTATTGCAGTTGTTCATGGGCAGCGGTAGTCACATACCATCAGGTGAGCCGCATGCTCGTTTGCCCCCTCTCCTATAAAAAAAAGCCTTGTATTAATTCATTTTACTAAATAGACTGCCTCACTCACTCACCTCGGCGTCAAACGCTGTGGTGAGTGGATACTGTATCGGTTGTTTGCAGCAGCTCAAAAAGTTCGCTGTACAAATACAAAATATTCGAGAAACAAAATTTGATACATGCTTGACTATTATAATATTTAGAGATTTTTATTACAATATTTTAAAAGCACATAATAAATATTAGTATTAGTAGTACGTACTAAAAGTATGTAGGACATATATATTTGTACTTAAATACGGCTTGCACTTTATGGAGTGACCTAAATAATTATATGCACTGAGCACTTTTAAATTTTCCAAAGTTTTTTAAATTGAAGTTTGACATATAATTATTGGAAAATTGGAAGTATAATAGGGTTATAGGTGAAAACTTGTATGTATTTAAACTACTTTAAAAAATTTCCGTATAATCATATTATACGTATTTTTTTAAGCGCTTAGAGCATTCACAATTGGATTTACCAATAGTTTTTAAATTACTTGGAACTGATTTCAAATTAAATGTAAAGTCATTACACTGCTCAATAGAAGCAGATGTCTGGGCAGCCAAATTCTTGGCTGAGTTAAAATATAAATAATACGATAGCACATTTATACTATACTTGTCTTATACTCGTACTATACTTGGATAGGTAATACCTATCCTCAGTCATAAACTTCTTAATTAAATTATTTATGTCAACCACATGAAATGTATCATTATAATTCTTAGAATTAAATGTCAAATTTAAATTACTATTACAAGTCATTCATTGATATCAGATATCAGAGCGTACTCTAGCATTATAAAAATGGAACCACAACTTAACCATAAACACAACGTATACAAAGAACACTATTAAATTTGTTTTTATGTAATACATAAGTGTTCGTAAAGAAACGTATATCGTTATGACAATTTTAGTGCATGTATAGATTTTCTGTCTCACTTTAGATTTAAAGGGGTGTTGTAGATAGTATCTTTGCAGCGACACCTACTCACCTTTATTTAACCTGATAGTAGACAGGCCTAATCTCGTTTATCTTTCGAGCCTTAATTTTAGAAATAGGAATGGCGTCTTTTGTTAAAACTTTTTTAATAAGTGGCTGCTGCCTTTTGTATCCACTCTTATCTATGTAAATTTAAATTAAACTTTATGCAATGTACTTAGTGGTTCGTGTCAAATTATTTACAATGGAATATTAATGGAATGATCTCCGTGCTTACTGTATTTTTATCTGTCACAGTTGTATTTCTCTAAAATTGTTTCAATAATGGAAATGTCGGAAAATTATAAAATACCATGGTCTCTGTGTAGTGGCGATGTAATATCCACTACCCCATGTCCTTCCGTAGGTGCCGTAAGAGGCGTAACATATTTCTAATAACAATTAAAAATTAAAAAAAATCTGCGGACGCCAATTCGTCTACAAATTGTGGCAAATATAAGTAAATGTAAATATAATAACCCTATGAAGCCATCTATTAGGGAGGCCTATCTTCAGCAGTGGACTGTTAATAGACTGTAACGTTAATGGTATAAAATAATATGGCGATTCAATCGAATCGATCAAATGTTTTTTGTTTTATAGAATAGAGTGGCAAACGAGCACACAGTCCACCTGATGGTAAGTGGTTACTGTAACCCATAGACATTTACATCTATCCTCAATAAAGACTCCAGATGCAGATGCGTTGTGACCCGTGAGGACTAAGATGGAATGCCTCTTTGCCAGTAAAAGGGGTCTCCGGTTCTCTACACTCACCATACGAAACACAGCAGCGTTAAGCTGCTATTTTACGCTGGTATTCTGTGATAGCGTGGTCCTTCCCCGGTCGAGCCGACCCATTCGTGCTACAACTATACTATTAATACAGCTGCAGCATGGTTCTACCATATATTAATGATAGATGGAGATGTCTATGGGTAACAGTATCTAACTATTTACCGTCCGATATGTGCTCTATATCATGTGTGTAATGGACGGTGTGCTCGTTTGTTACCCTTATTCTATAAAATTTTTATTTTCTTCGCGACGATATCCATAATATAATCTAAATAACTTTAGGTGAGGAATATTGCATAAAAAACATAACTGACTGAATATCATCTTGTAATTTTTTTTTGAGAAGACCGAAGTGTACATTCTGCACCTTGGTCTTGCGTATATCAACTGTGAGAAAGCCTTTGATTCCGTTGAAATTTGGGTGGTGCTGCAGTACCTTCCGCGGTGCCAAGTTGACTGTCTATATATAGACGTACTGAAGTATTTGTACGGTAGAGCTACGACAGCTACCCGAGTAAAGATCCAGAGTATGAAGCCTATCCAACTGCACAGTGGTGTAAGACAGGGTGTCGAAAACCCGTAACTCTTCACTGTTGCATTAGAAGACATTTACAAGGTTTGAACTGGAAAGGATACAGTATTAACGTCAATGTCAAATACATCACTCACCTTTGATTTGCCAACAATTTAGACCTTATGGCAGAATCACTGGAGGAGTTAAGCACTGTTATACTCAATAACCTCGAAATTGCCTCCCAATGTAAAGGTCTTAAGATGAAAATGGACAAAACAAAGATCATGTGTAATGTCCATGTCACACCACTGCTGGTAGTTGTTGGGAGCACTAAGCTCGAAGTTGTTGACGAGTATATTTACCTGGGACAAATAGTCCGACTAGGTAAGTAAATATATAAAATAAACAAAATGGAAACCATTATTAACAGCCAGCTCATGCGGTACCTTGATGATCACCAGCTGACTAGTGACCGCCAGTATGGTTTCCGTCGAGGTCGCTCAGCTGGTGATCTTCTAGGTTACATTACTCATAGATGAGCCGAGGTAGTGGAGTCCAAGGGAGGCGTTGGCCGTTAGTTTGGACATAGCGAAGGCTTTCGATCGGGTTTGGCACAAAGCGCTTCTTTCGAAGCTGCCTTCCTATGGACTTCCGAGAAATTGTGCAATTGGATCACCAATTTTCTTGCAGATCGGAGCATCAAAGTTGTAGTAGACAGTGCATGCTCCGATTACAAGCTCATTAACGCTGGTGTTCCACAAGGCTGCGTGCTATCACCAACGCCGTTGCTTCTGCATATTGTGACGCTTCATAATTAATATTAATAAATAATAATTAAATTCATTATAAGGACATTTAAAAATGTCATAGAAATTATATTTTAAACAATTAAAATGCAAATAATAAGCATAAAGTTCAAATATATTCATATGGAATATTGAATATTATAGTATTAGTAAACGAATAAATTGTCTCTAAAAATCTCTAAATTTATTAAAATTCTGCTTAAAATATTCAAAATGTACTAAATCATATAAATACAAGTCGATTATATTGCAATAATAAAGATAAATAACATTTGTAATATAATAGAAAAAATGGATCAAAGTTTTCTAAGTTGAAGGTGTTCTTATAATAATCGGAAAATTTCTAAGTTGATGAAGGTGTTCTTGTAATGTTACCTTATATGGGGGCGTTGCCGGAGACATACCCAAGGTTGTACATATATATGTGGTGGTCGGCTGACCGACTGCTAGTAGTAAGGTTGCACAATGACTAGTCCTATATTAGGGACTTATGAAAGTAGGGTCTAACGAACCAAAGCATTAATATAGAAGGTCCCTATGATGCATAAGTATTATGGTAGCGGAGTTATGACTTGAAGTCCCATATGAATAAGACATACAATAGTATGGTCTATGAAATAAAGCAAATATGTGGAAGGTCTCAAATATGTAAAAGCATTATATTGAAAGAAATGGGACTTGAAAAGGATTATTATAGTGGCGTGTAGGTTGCTTCGCAGCCTCCGAGACCGACGAGAGAAACTTGGACTCGCTAACCGAGGTGTCCTAGACATATCATCTTAGTGTCGGTGGTAAGCGGGTTTGTTGTAGCAATACGACTTGCCCGTGGACATCGCACACCCCTACCGTTTGTGGGCGGCGTCTTAGCGCATAGCGTTATGATACGTCGGCTATCTTTCGGATTAGGGTGAGTGTGTTTGGTAGTACTTTTAAGTGCAGCAAGCATACTCAACTCCATGTCTTAGTGCAATAGCGCTATGATACGTGGAGTTTTGGCTACTGACGTCTTAGTACCGTACTACTATGATACGTTGGTGGTATTTTTAGTTAACAACATTATCAATTTTGTTACCAAAGTCGATAGGGATCATGTGGGTGTGTTGTGAGGGGGCGAGATCCGTATGATAGTTGCATTGATGCTTACTGCTACTTGCAGTACTGCGTCTTGTGATGGATCTGCGGGTGTGTTGCACCTGATTAGACGCATCTTGTGGTTCTGGTCAATGGAGGTATGCGGGTGGTGATGTCTGCTGGTACTGTATGAGGGACCTTGTGATGGTGTAAGCCCGACGATAGTTGTATTGATGCTTGTTGCGTTCAGCAGCACTGCGTCTCTGCGATGGTTGTTTGGCGGGTCGCTATTCTCAATGGCGCTCCCTGCATCTTGGTTTGACTCACAACCTAAGTAGCTTTGCCCAAGTCGGGTCCCTTCATTGCGGAGCTGCAAACTCTCTGACCTCCATGATGTTTTATATAACAACATAATAATATATCTCTATTAAGTTCCCACCTTTGAAAGATTGAAGGCAACTTGTTGGTGGGTGAGACAAACATGATCGAAAAATGCATATACTCAACGTCAGTGACACAAACCCTTTCTGATGGCGAATTATTACAAATATTTTATAACTGCCTATTGGCTATATCTGCCATTGTATTGGTTGGTGGAGCATATGTGTCGACCTCATGTGGGTGAAAGCTGAAGGGAGAATCTGAGGAGGCTCTCAAGTCTGCGGCCGGAAGCCGCGCAACGTGGGACCCCATTCCCTTGAGGTGAGCGGTAGACTCATGATGCGCTCTGCGGCCAATTGGCCGTGCTGACCATGCAATTGGTGGTGATGCCTTAAACTTACATCACGTCTGCAGGAACGGCGGTCTGGCAGGTGGTGTTGCTCACGGAGGGCTATTATGGTGCCTATTGTATAACCCGTGTGACGTACATTCACTGTGGCTAGATTTTATCGTATTCTGTATGGCGTTTACACGCATTGATATGCGCGACTTCGGTCGATGTTTGTGCTTACGCACTTTCAAGGGGCCAAGTCCTTTTTTACTGGTTCGCCAGTTATTTTGCTGTGGACTATGGTCCAGTTCCCAACTTAGCGTACCCTTCGGGTGGAGCGTATTAAAATGGTTGGCGCTCACCGTGCACGGCGTGTGCGGGGCCGTGTACCTCCTCCACATTTTTTTTTAATGTGGGAGAGCAAAGTCCTTGAATCTGGTATTTGATATAAATATTATGAGCCTTTTCCAAGCGGGAAGGGATTAAATAATAAGGAATTGACTGTTGTGAACCTGATACAAGTGGAATAGGGACAATTTATTGTTCTTAACTTTTTTGAGCTCTGTCTTCGTGAAAGGGGTTCTTTATTTTATAAGACGCTAACAACAGCTTTCGATTGCTCTCGTGAATATTCATTCTTCCAAGATACACTTAAAAGAACCAAGTTACTATACAAACACAGCGTAAATAAGGGTCATAACTAAGATGATCATGCCATAAATTTATTAAACGGCCTATATTTAAACCTTTAGAAAGATCAATGTATGATTAATATACTGGTCACGTAAATTTAATATATTTATATATCTTATAGATAAAAATACTAAAGACATACAAGTATAAGTATATAGAGGGGGTTCGTTACAATATCAATGATATGTTGCAAACCAGTTACATTCATTGCTATGCAGACGACAGCACTCGTGATGCTTTATAGACCGGCCGTGCCAATATTTCTCGGGAAAACGTCGCCGAGTACCAGATTAAACTTGTGTCTGAAGTCGATACTTTGTTGAACAAAGTTTCAGACTGGGGGCGACTAAATCTAGTCCAGTTTAATCCCCAGAAGATACAAGTATGCGCGGGTACCGCTAAAAAGAACCCCTTTGTCGTATCTCCTCAGTTTCAAGGCACTCGTTTTGTTGCCTCAGCCAGTATCGGTATCCTCGGTATCGAAATATCGAATAATGTGCAGTTTCGTGGTCACTTGGAAGGGAAGGCCAAATTGGCTTCTAAAAAGCTTTGCGTGCTTAGCAGAGCGGGACAGTATTTAATGCAAGCACACCGATGGCAACTTTACAAGGCGCAGGTTCAGCCTCACATGGAATACTGTTCCGCTCTCTGGGCAGGGGTTCCCCAGTGCCAGCTCCTTCCACTTGACCACATCCAGCGTAGAGCGGTTCGAATCGTCAACGACCGAGTTCTTTCCGATCGGCTTGACTCAATGGCACTGCGTAGAGATGTTGCATCTCTTTGCGTATTTTATCGCATCTATCACGGGGAGTGCTCTGAAGAATTGTTCGGACTTATTCCAGCCGTTATATTTAACCATCGCACATTGCGACAAAACTCGCGATACCATCCATATCATCTGGATGATTGGCGGTCCACCACTGTGTGATTTAGAAGAAGTTTTCTCCCGAGCAAAACTTCCTTGTGGAATCGATTACCACCACCAATTTTTCCGGACCAATACGACTTAGGAATCTTCAAGAAAAGAGCCTATTCCTTTTTAAAAGGCCGGCAACGCATCTACCATTCCCCTGGTGTTGCAGTTGTCAATGGGCGGCAGTAGTCACTTACCATCAGGTGAGCCACATGCTCGTTTGCCCCCTCTCCCATTAAAAAAAAACTAGGTAAGTTCAACTTCGACCGAGAGGTCAATCGACTGATTTTCCGTACTAACGAAATACCCCACTGTTTTTGTTAATTAACTTCTAGTGGAACATTAGCACCGAAACAGGGCGTTAACCATGTTTGCCTACTTTATTACTTAAAATTGTTGTTTGTTTTGTTCGTTTTTTTAAAAAATACGATTACTTGAAATTACCAAATTACTCGTATGTTACATAAGTCATTGAGACTATCCATGGAAGCAATAAAAACAGGAAATACAACGCTAAAAAGATTTCTTACATCAATACCACCAAATTTTATAGGTAAAGTAACTTGAGTCCTGGCTGTTGTATTTAAAGTTAAATTTAGAATTTTTTCTTTAGCTATTTTAAGATTATTATCAATATCTTTTAAAATATACGAATATTTCCAGGCGAGACTCGAGCGTAGTATGTAAATTTAGGTATAAGAAGACAATATTTTGAGATAGTAAGAGCAATGTGCGGATTTCAGATATACAATTTATCAACATGGTTTAAAAACCAATCAAAAGCTAGCAGGTAGAGCAATTTCACACTGACAGGTTTTATTCCTGGAGAAATATGATTGAAATTTTTAATTACATTAACTGTTAGAGCTAGATACATTTTACTTATTTTTAATTCCCGACGTTCCGGGTGCTTTGCAGCACCCTTGGTCACGGAGGGACTAAGGTGTTTGACGTCCCGATGTCTAAGTTAAACCGAAGTACCTTCAGCTTTTTCATCATTAATTCCATGGCTTTGCGAATCATCATTGGAAAACAATCAAGTGAAAATCGGTATTCTTTTGCGAGTAATTGTTTGGTTGTGCCAACCATTACATCGGATTTGAAAGATGATAGACAATAAAATCATTTGTACCTAAAATTATATTCAGTTATCTTTTAAGCTGACTCCATTAACATACAAAGCTTATAAATAAATAAATTATAAAATAAATTTAGAAACAGCTTATAAAATAATAATACATATAGAGAGATTTCTTATATTTACGCGAACACTACACATTTTTAAATAAAACTAATTTTACGGATTTTATCGCGTATATTAACTTATTTTTATATATTCCCGACGTTTCGGGTGCTTTCCAGCACCCGTGGTCACGGGGGACTGAGTTGTTTGACGTCCTGCTGTCATAGTTATCCCGGCTACCTTCAGTTTTTTAATATTAATTTTTGGTTCGATTTACGCAGAATGAGCTTACAGTATCTTGAAGTCTAGCAGTGGTATGCTTGGGTTTGGATTTGATTTTATTAATTATGGGATCCCAAGCAGATGGCAGCACCCATCCATCTTCTCTATTGAAATTAGGATGTTTTTTAATTTCAATAGCCTCTCGAATCATCCTTGGGAGGAATCGGTGTTCTTTTGCGAGGATTTGTGGTCTATCAAATCTAATGTAATGGCGGGGACGATCTTGAACATGTTCACAAACTGCAGACTTCCCGATACGTCGGTGCTTCACGTCAGCTATATGTTCTTTAACGCGGGTTTTAATAGATCTTTTTGTTTGTCCTATGTACGAGAGACCACATTCACAATCCAGCTTGTACACTCCTGCATCTTGTAGAGGGATTTGACACTTGACGGATGGTAAAAATTGACTAATCTTCTTCAGCGGCTTGAAGTATGTTTTAATGGAAGCTCGCTTCAAGATGTAGCCAACCTTGTCTGTGACTGCTCTGACATAGGGTAGTACAGCAGGCACACGCTCGACTGTGGCTGGCTTCACTCGGTCACTGTGACGTAGGCGCGGGACCCGAAGCTTGTTGTCTTGCAGTACTCGCTCGACGTGCTGAAGCTCGGCGGCCAGATGTTTTCTGTCACAGATCCCTCGTGCTCTCTGAAACAAAGATTTTCCCACGGTAGCTAACTGTGAAGGATGATGGTGAGATTCACCATTTAAATATCGGTTTGTATGGGTATTTTTTCTGTACACAGTATGACCAATAGTGTTATCAGGATTTCGGATGACTAAAACATCTAGAAAAGCTAAAGTATTGTTTGCCTCTAACTCCATTGCGAATTGTATTTTAGGGTTTATGGAATTAAGGTGGTTTAAAAATGCAGTTACTTTGTCAGATGGTAAAATTGTGAAAGTATCGTCTACGTACCGCTTGTAGAATCTTGGATTTACAGGAGCAGTAAGAAGGGCTTTCTCCTCAAAGTCCTCCATGAATATGTCGGCGACTACGGGAGATACAGGTGAGCCCATTGCCACTCCGTCTACTTGCATGTAGAACTCTTCTTTCCACAATAAATAGCCAGATGTGAGGCAGTGTTTGAGTAATACTGCATATTCTGTAGGCATGTTGTTATCTTCTAGCTTTCTAGTAACAATTGAGATGCAGTCTTCAATAGGTAGGCATGTGAATAGTGACTGAACATCAAAACTGACCATAGTTTCATTGTCAGCGAGATGTAGGTCTTTTATCTCACTAACAAAATGGTATGAATCCTTTGTGTGTGCTCTGGTATGTCCTCTTAGTGGTGACAGTATTTTTGCCAAGTGTTGAGCCAACTTATAAGTTGGTGAATCGATCTGGCTTACTATAGGACGTAGTGGAGCGTTTGGTTTGTGTATTTTCGGTAACCCATACAACCTCGGTGGTTTGGCACATGATGGTATTGTCGAATTCACGTCAAGATCTAATTTTTGGGAGTATTTCTTTATTAAATCAGTAGTTGTTTTGAGTGTATTAGTTGTAGGGTCTATTTTGACCTTTTTGTATGTACTTACGTCCGATAAAAGTTGTTGTATTTTGAAATTATACTCTGACGTGTCCATTATTACCGTAGCATTTCCTTTATCAGCGTGGAGAATAGTGAGCTCTGGTCTGTTGCGTAAGTTGTACAACGCTTTAAATTCGTCTTTTGGAAGATTTAGTTTCGGCGCTGAACTTCGACGAAACAAGCACGAAATGTCTTGACGTATAGCCTCTAAATCCTCTTTACCGATATTATTCTTAAACAGACAATCCTCAACAACACAGATCATTTCTTCGTACGGGATTTTTTGTGGCGTGATAGCAAAATTTAAGCCTTTCGACAATACTTTTATTGTAGGTTCGTCCAGTGTTTCTTTTGACAAATTATAGACCGTGCGTTGTTTATTGTTTGCGTCTGTGGTCAACGGTTGTTGCGTTTCGTTTCTACGTTGACATGGATGTTTGGCATTTGATTTGATAGTTAATTATTGGTATTTTTCTATTTGTTTGTCTTTTGCATTCATTGTATTTCGATATTTCGCGTTTGTTTAAAGTTTCAATGCAATTATTAAAATCAAATGTCGTTAAAACTGTCTTTAACTCACTGGACAAATTGTCTATGGTATTATTTATGATTTGTAAATCGAACCGTTTTTGCTGAATCACCGTTCGTAACAACTTTTTACTTGCCTGATTTAAGATCTTAGCGCTTCCTCGAATGTCCTTTTTAGTAGATATTTTGACGCACGTAGGAATGAGATGGTGATCGCGGCACCGCTTTAGAAAGTTCAATGCTGTTACATATCTTGCGCGCTTGGTCATGAGATCTTCTAATCGGCGAATTTTATTTGCAATTACCAGTCCGTACTGGTTTACATAATGATTTCTTATATTTACGCGAACACTACACATTTTTAAATAAAACTAATTTTACGGATTTTATCGCGTATATTAACTTATTTTTATATATTCCCGACGTTTCGGGTGCTTTCCAGCACCCGTGGTCACGGGGGACTGAGTTGTTTGACGTCCTGCTGTCATAGTTAGCCCGGCTACCTTCAGTTTTTTAATATTAATTTTTGGTTCGATTTACGCAGAATGAGCTTACAGTATCTTGAAGTCTAGCAGTGGTATACTTGGGTTTGGATTTGATTTTATTAATTATGGGATCCCAAGCAGATGTCAGCACCCATCCATCTTCTCTATTGAATTTAGAATGTTTTTTAATTTCAATAGCCTCTCGAAACATCCTTGGGAGGAATCGGTGTTCTTTTGCGAAGATTTGTGGTCTATCAAATCTAATGTAATGGCGGGGACGATCTTGAACATGTTCACAAACTGCAGACTTCCCGATACGTCGGTGCTTCACGTCAGCTATATGTTCTTTAACGCGGGTTTTAATAGATCTTTTTGTTTGTCCTATGTACGAGAGACCACATTCACAATCCAGCTTGTACACTCCTGCATCTTGTAGAGGGATTTGACACTTGACGGATGGTAAAAATTGACTAATCTTCTTCAGCGGCTTGAAGTATGTTTTAATGGAAGCTCGCTTCAAGATGTAGCGAACCTTGTCTGTGACTCCTCTGACATAGGGTAGTACAGCAGGCACACGCTCGACTGTGGCTGGCTTCACTCGGTCACTGTGACGTAGGCGCGGGACCCGAAGCTTGTTGTCTTGCAGTACTTGCTCGACGTGCTGAAGCTCGGCGGCCAGATGTTTTCTGTCACAGATCCCTCGTGCTCTCTGAAACAAAGATTTTCCCACGGTAGCTAACTGTGAAGGATGATGGTGAGATTCACCATTTAAATATCGGTTGGTATGGGTATTTTTTCTGTACACAGTATGACCAATAGTGTTATCAGGATTTCGGATGACTAAAACATCTAGAAAAGCTAAAGTATTGTTTGCCTCTAACTCCATTGTGAATTGTATTTTAGGGTTTATGGAATTAAGGTGGTTTAAAAATGCAGTTAATTTGTCAGATGGTAAAATTGTGAAAGTATCGTCTACGTACCGCTTGTAGAATCTTGGATTTACAGGAGCAGTAAGAAGGGCTTTCTCCTCAAAGTCCTCCATGAATATGTCGGCGACTACGGGAGATACAGGTGAGCCCATTGCCACTCCGTCTACTTGCATGTAGAACTCTTCTTTTCACAATAAATTTGTAAATCGGTTTGATTTACAAATCATAAATAATACCATAGACAATTTTTCCAGTGAGTTAAAGACAGTTTTAACGACATTTGATTTTAATAATTGCATTGAAACTTTAAACAAACGCGAAATATCGAAATACAATGAATGCAAAGACAAACAAATAGAAAAATACCAATAATTAACTATCAAATCAAATGCCAAACATCCATGTCAACGTAGAAACGAAACGCAACAACCGTTGACCACAGACGCAAACAATAAACAACGCACGGTCTATAATTTGTCAAAAGAAACACTGGACGAACCTACAATAAAAGTATTGTCGAAAGGCTTAAATTTTGCTATAACGCCACAAAAAATCCCGTACGAAGAAATGATCTGTGTTGTTGAGGATTGTCTGTTTAAGAATAATATCGGTAAAGAGGATTTAGAGGCTATACGTCAAGACATTTCGTGCTTGTTTCGTCGAAGTTCAGCGCCGAAACGAAATCTTCCAAAAGACGAATTTAAAGCGTTGTACAACTTACGCAACAGACCAGAGCTCACTATTCTCCACGCTGATAAAGGAAATGCTACGGTAATAATGGACACGTCAGAGTATAATTTCAAAATACAACAACTTTTATCGGACGTAAGTACATACAAAAAGGTCAAAATAGACCCTACAACTAATACACTCAAAACAACTACTGATTTAATAAAGAAATACTCCCAAAAATTAGATCTTGACGTGAATTCGACAATACCATCATGTGCCAAACCACCGAGGTTGTATGGGTTACCGAAAATACACAAACCAAACGCTCCACTACGTCCTATAGTAAGCCAGATCGATTCACCAACTTATAAGTTGGCTCAACACTTGGCAAAAATACTGTCACCACTAAGAGGACATACCAGAGCACACACAAAGGATTCATACCATTTTGTTAGTGAGATAAAAGACCTACATCTCGCTGACAATGAAACTATGGTCAGTTTTGATGTTCAGTCACTATTCACATGCCTACCTATTGAAGACTGCATCTCAATTGTTACTAGAAAGCTAGAAGATAACAACATGCCTACAGAATATGCAGTATTACTCAAACACTGCCTCACATCTGGCTATTTATTGTGGAAAGAAGAGTTCTACATGCAAGTAGACGGAGTGGCAATGGGCTCACCTGTATCTCCCGTAGTCGCCGACATATTCATGGAGGACTTTGAGGAGAAAGCCCTTCTTACTGCTCCTGTAAATCCAAGATTCTACAAGCGGTACGTAGACGATACTTTCACAATTTTACCATCTGACAAAGTAACTGCATTTTTAAACCACCTTAATTCCATAAACCCTAAAATACAATTCGCAATGGAGTTAGAGGCAAACAATACTTTAGCTTTTCTAGATGTTTTAGTCATCCGAAATCCTGATAACACTATTGGTCATACTGTGTACAGAAAAAATACCCATACCAACCGATATTTAAATGGTGAATCTCACCATCATCCTTCACAGTTAGCTACCGTGGGAAAATCTTTGTTTCAGAGAGCACGAGGGATCTGTGACAGAAAACATCTGGCCGCCGAGCTTCAGCACGTCGAGCAAGTACTGCAAGACAACAAGCTTCGGGTCCCGCGCCTACGTCACAGTGACCGAGTGAAGCCAGCCACAGTCGAGCGTGTGCCTGCTGTACTACCCTATGTCAGAGGAGTCACAGACAAGGTTGGCTACATCTTGAAGCGAGCTTCCATTAAAACATACTTCAAGCCGCTGAAGAAGATTAGTCAATTTTTACCATCCGTCAAGTGTCAAATCCCTCTACAAGATGCAGGAGTGTACAAGCTGGATTGTGAATGTGGTCTCTCGTACATAGGACAAACAAAAAGATCTATTAAAACCCGCGTTAAAGAACATATAGCTGACGTGAAGCACCGACGTATCGGGAAGTCTGCAGTTTGTGAACATGTTCAAGATCGTCCTCGCCATTACATTAGATTTGATAGACCACAAATCCTCGCAAAAGAACACCGATTCCTCCCAAGGATGATTCGAGAGGCTATTGAAATTAAAAAACATCCTAATTTCAATAGAGAAGATGGATGGGTGCTGCCATCTGCTTGGGATCCCATAATTAATAAAATCAAATCCAAACCCAAGTATACCACTGCTAGACTTCAAGATACTGTAAGCTCATTCTGCGTAAATCGAACCAAAAATTAATATTAAAAAACTGAAGGTAGCCGGGCTAACTATGACAGCAGGACGTCAAACAACTCAGTCCCCCGTGACCACGGGTGCTGGAAAGCACCCGAAACGTCGGGAATATATAAAAATAAGTTAATATACGCGATAAAATCCGTAAAATTAGTTTTATTTAAAAACATATAGAGAGAGTTCTAATGTAAAATAATTCTATCCGAATGTGCCGAAAGGAGCAAATAATGCTTGTTCATAACTCGATTTTGTTTTTCGATTTGAATCGGTTTGGGAGTTATATTAAAAAAAGAATCGACACGAAATGGAGTTCGGATCAAAAACTGAATTTATTTCAAAATCGATGTCAGGAGTTTTCTCTAAATTGCTCAACTTAATCTGTGCAGACCGCTGGGCTATCTTCAAGCTATTATAAACATCATAATATTCATTACATATATTTAGAACTTATGGCAAGGTAGTGAACTCATTGTCGGTGTAATGTATTATACTTGCTCTCTATATTCTTTAGACCGAAACACAACAGTGCAAGCACTTCTATTTGACGGCAGAAATAGGTAAGAGTTTAATATTTTCCCCGACGGACGTAGTCTAGTCGTACAACCTAATAAAATGGAACACGTTAATGAAATGTTATATTATCCATCAAGATACACATACTACATACTGAATAAATCTGTAAGAAGGTCACCTTTGTAAGATTTAATCAACTACTAAAATTATGTATACATTATAAAAGTAATATGATTTATTTTAATCACGCAAAAGTGTGCGTGTTCTCGAATTTTGAATTATCGATAATAACTTTATAATTAATATGATTTTAAAAAACGAAGTATTGAGTCGTGGTCAAGGCAATCGCCTCATATTAAAAGTAAGCATAACCTGTACAGTCCGAGTTGCATACCTTACAGCAGTAACTCACAGAATATTTAAAATTTTACAGCAACATTATCCTGCTATTTTACGTTGATACTCTGTACGAGCCGGACTGGCTTATTCATTCCAGCCATATTGCAGCTACATCTTGACTCTACCACGTAATATACATTGCATTAAGACACACATTGCAATTTGATATTAAAGCGTACATTGCAAAGATTCCAGAACAAAACAAGTATTAGGTATTTAAAGAAAAAAAAATATTTTCAATAATAATACCGCATTATAAATATCACCCTTATAGTAGAGAAACGATGCTGGTGACATTCCTTTTAACTACTTACCTTTTTTTTTAAACGGGGAAAGGATAAGGACGGGCTATATCAAACTCGCACCGACTAAAACCTCATGGTGTTTCCCTTTCGCCGTATGTTGGCAGGGCCACGGGAACGCTTTCGCACACATCTGCAGCCCCACCTCATCAGGACTTCTCCTCCTTCTTTTTCTTCTTAGCTAAGGCAACAGCAAAACAGGGCGCGCCTTCATCCGCGGTCTCAACTCCACTTGTGCAACGAATTCCACTTAGAGCGGCCACCTCAGGCCAGCTAAATACTTCTTTGTTCGCCATGGGTAACTAAGCCACGGCTACTATGCTCCCCCGCCACGATAAGACACAATAGACCCCCCGAACGGGAACCCGTTCTACTTAGCCTAAGCCTAACTTAAATAATAACGCACTTTTAAAAAAAAATATATATCCTAAAAACTAATTTTGTTTAAGGCTACGACATCGAAAGCGTATAAAAGCAAAGTTAAATAATACGTGTAGGTACATACAATAAAACGAGCTCAAAAAAGGGTTTTAATTTTGCTAAGCGATTTCATCGCAATACGTTTTCTGCAGTTATACAACGATATCAGAGTATAAAGCTTGCTCTATTGAATCCTTTTTCATTTTTAACTGCGGTACAGAAATGCTCACAAGATAATTATGAAAAACACGAAAAGTGATATAAAGAACTTCTTTATAGGTCCATAACAGTCCCCAGATGCACATAGAGCTATGGACTTTATGGATGATTGCAGGGAAGATTTTCCTTAATCGTCACGCTTGGCATGGTGGACATTCGCGGTGCCTCCAGACGTCTCGCTCAAATAATGCTGCTGCTTGAATTTTTATATAGAGACTTTCGTTATTTTTAACATGTTAGTTCCAATGTACCTTATAACTAAATAATACAAATCAATTAATTGACTTACTTGCACCATATACTTACTAAATGATCTACCATTTGACAATGGTTTAGAGAGAATACTTTGCTATTTTTATCATATTAGTTCCAATGTACTACCTTACCTTACAGTACCTTAACACTAAATAACTACTTGTAAAATATACAAAATAGTACTAAATGAACACCATTTGACAATGGTTTACAGAGAATGCTTTGATATTCTCGTTTGTTACACATTTTTATGTTAGTTTTATCGACCAATAGTTTTTGGTGGAAAGTTTTATAATAGTTAATAAAACCACATCACCAAAGTTCAGAAATTTATTAACATAGGTACTTAAAATACAACAATGGGTACAATGGTTAAGTTATATAATTATAAAATTACCCTTATCACAAAAGCGTTTATAGAGTACTTGAACTACGCACTAATATTACATGTCTTCGTCACAAAAGTTTTGGAGCAAAAGGGTTAAAGTTGGTCTCGGATGCGGAAGCGTTAGTTTCTGGGTTGCTAGTTATATTCTCTATGATTAAAAACTAAAACGCTGCGTTTCCATCTCGTGATGGTTCTTGGTACTTTATGTGAGCATATAATCATTAATTGTGTGCATATTTCGCTATATGGAGATTGTTTCTTTTTCATCCTGTCGTCGATTTTTAAGTGTGGCCTAAACGAAATAGATGTACCTGGATGACGTGTGTCTTTTTATGGGAATTGAACCATTAGTCGGCTCTTACGCACCCACAGAACAAAACGTGGTAATGAAATCTCTTACATCGCTTTTGCACAGCTGAGTGTGAAAATAATATCAGTAAATTCACAATCATTAAAATATTTTAATGGTAATATTGTGCGTCAAACAATTGCAATTATAACACAATCACTGAAATATTAACAATGTAATATTGTCAGAGATTAATAATACCCATGTTACCCTTCAAGCCGACCAATTAATCACTGTTTCTTATTTACTTTGTCTTACTTTTTTCTAATTTTTCCTGCTTTCAGTTAGCAAGCGTTTATGAAAATATATATTATCACATCATTTTATATAAAAAAATTTTGGTAATCACTAAGTTTATGTGATTTTTTATTCAATTTATTCCACGTACATACTTACAGTACGACCACATATAAAACCATTAAACCCTTACCTAATTTTTACTACCTTTTTAAAATCTCTATTAACAAGTTTAAATATTTTATTAAACAAAAACTATATAAATAGGTTCAGATCCAAATGCAAATGAATATATGCTGAAAAATAATCCCTGGGAATGAGGTGGTTGCTTCCAAGGTGTTTCTTAAATAAGTTTTGTAAGTAGTTTATATAACCTCTGTTCTTGTTGTGTAATATGAGATAAAACCAGGAAGAAACCCAGCGGCACTTTATTTTAAACAAAAATTTATTCTATAGTAATATAATAACGCTTATTGAACAATTTTTTCTCAATATTTTTTTTATTTTTTTATAGACAATTTCTGCAAATATTCTGTTACATTGATGCATAAAGCAACTCGGGCTGCCGACGTTCCGGACCTTTCTTATATAAGTGGTAAAGCGATTATTTATATTTTCTCCGCATTTTGGAGTATTGCCTGAATAAAAATAAATAAAAGCGGTACGAAATGCATTCACATACTTTGTAGAATTGTCTAGAAGTTTCAGGTTCTCCTCATGAATAAGATTTCTCCTCGATTAAGAAACATATCGATAATTAGGTTAAATACTTCGATCAAATAAATATTATAGCTTTTCTTGGAAAAAGACGTTCGATTTTTTAATATAATACAGAAATCTCATAAACTTTAACCCCTAATATATAAAATTTTGTGGAGGTATACCAGGGTGGTCTGAAAAGTTTCTGACTCAACTTGAAGATGGCAGCACTCGTCAATAAAAGCCATATACTTAGAATATACTGGCGTATAGACCGACATAGCGTGCAAGGGAGAACAAAATTCCTTGTGGCAAGAATGCAAAATAGAAAAGGATACCAAATCTAATGACTCTGTAACCTATTTTGAATGACAGATCGGCATAAGTCGGCACGCAAGAAATAGCCCCAAGATATTTTATAATTTTTTAGAGTGTAATAGTGGTTATTTTTAGTAAACAACTTTGTCCATAATGGATACTTGTTCTGTGAGTGACTATGCTGATAATAACAGAAATTATCTTGACAATTGCACATTTCACAGATAAATTCTCAAGACGTCGTCAATGTTATGACGCGTTTATTTTTGGTTAAAATTTATATTATATACTGTTTAAAATGTAGAATGTTTACAATTATTTTGTTAATTTTCATATTTTGTAAAGTATAAAGTCAAGTTGTCGATAATTTGCAAGAATTTGGTAAATACATTTTTATACAAAATATTTTACATGTACCCTAGGATTTACTCAAATATGTCAAAATTAATGTCAATATTTATCTTGAATGTTTATAATGAATCGATAGACTTGCACACACAACTTGCACACAACAAAAAATAAATCCCTGCTTTGCGTGCCAAAAGGTAATTTTATTTTCCCGTTTGTCAAACAAATTTCCTCCGGATTCTATAATTAGAAAAAACGGTTAAGGTTAATTGGACGGGTTCGTTGGAATCCAAAGAAGAACTCAACAATTTGCAGTAATCATTATCTTCAGAAGTATAAAAGAAAAAGTAGAATAAAAATAATTTTATTAAAAGGTGTCATTTATACATTATTTGTATAATATTGTTGTAATAAGACTTCAACATTTTTACTTTCAAAACTTTAGGTAAAAATAGAGACAGGTTTATATACATTATAAAACTGTAGTATATTAAAAATAAAAAAAAAATTGAGGTTATCCTCTTTAAGCCGATACGAACCCAACTACGTATCTATTTATCAACCAAAATAAATGTATGACCTTACTTAACCAACCGCACAGCCTCACGCTATTTTCCCCAAGGGGTTGAGCGGATCTTCGGATTATATTCCCAAGTTACAATCACGAAGCAAATACAAAGCGGAGGTGTACTAATTATATTTCACTACGTAAAAACGCATGACAATTTGCGGAGTGAGGGGTGTTAAGCCCCGCCCACTTAGCTATTTGCCATCTACCGCTTAGTAGTAAAACTAGTCGCATGGTTCCATATCGATGTTGCAATGTAGTTTAGCTACCTTGACGATAGATCCTGTTCACAAAATGATTATAAAAATTATAAAAATAATATTTTAGCGATTAAAAATTATTTAGGACAAAACAAATTTCAGCACTTTCGTGTGATTATTTTACCAATACTGAGCTTTAACTACCTTTGTATTTTAGTTCCCATGACACAAGGTATTGCCATCTAGTGTCGAATATATTTAATTATATTTTTAAGCCGACGCAAAGAGAATTTTCTAATATTAAATTAATAAATTTGGTATAAAATATACTTACAAATGAAATGTGACTTTTTACACGATAAAACGCAACACTTCGTCCTTTTTTTCTTAATGTGGCGGCGCTGTCGTCGCACCACATGCGAAACATATCGAAGCCTAAATTGCGCTAACAAAGTTCCGAAGTTAAAGCAGTATATACAGAATAGCCCCGAACTACCACTCGGAGTGTTGGCCGCTCCCCGGGCAGAACAACTTGCCCGGCGGGAGCTCTCGCCTTTTCCTTCCACCGGCTACACTGGTGACCACTGGACATGATATGAACACGCAACCTTCGGAAACTACAACTTCAAAAACTTCGTCATCGTCCTCAAGTACCCCATTCATTCGCTCCCGAGCAGATATTGTCTGCACTATTCACATTCTGCAAGCCATCTAGCTTTACAAAGCTTCATCGCAGCACTGGAATAATAATGCTTCCTGTTCCTTCAAGCTACTCTCGGCGCTACAGTGTACGGCTCGGCTCTAAATCTTACTGCTCGTCTCTGCTTCAGGCACTATCGTAGATTACTTGCCTTTTTCTCGACTCACCGCAAACTACAAGGCAATCCCTGGCACTTGCTCCGGCTCATCGTTCTCACCGCCATCACTTGCAAGTGCGTAGTACGGCATGCATTACACACCGGCATATCGTTCGCACCGGTGTCACTTGCCCTTACGCACACAGAATGCATTACCCACCGGCATTAAGGACGCGCCGGCAATCGTACTGCACTATCGAACTCCGGTCTGAGCAGGGGGGTGATGTGGCGGCGCTGTCGTCGCGCCACAAGCGAAACATATCGAAGCCTAAATCGCGCTAACAAAGTTCCGAGTTAAAGCAGTATATATAGAATAGCTCCGAACTACCACTCGGAGTGTTGGCCGCTACCCGGGCAGAACGCCTTGCCCGGCGGGAGATCTCCCCTTTTTCTTCCACCGGCCTACTACGAAAATACACCGATTTGCTATTTTCGACACATAAGTGCACAGGACAAACGCTGACAGTATACTAACTAAAGTGTAACTACTGTGATGACGTCAGGACCTAGTTAGAATCACAATGCATAGTTGCTTATGCTCTCTCCTCTTTGTATTTGCTCCATGGTCACGATGATAAAACTTTAACGTAGTTAGGTATAGATATATTTTAGTAATGCTCCTGAAGCGCCACTAGACGCTCGCGCATGAGATGCGATAGTATAAATTCCATAGTATTTGATACTCTCAACGCTCGATGCCCGATTCATGCTTGATGGCCGACGACATAGTGCCGAGCGCCTAAATAGCGTGGTTTATCGCCTACAGTGTTAGAATAGAATAAGAATAGAATAATTTTTTATTCAATATCGATTATTACATAATTCTTATTGAAAGTCATTTTTTATCTACCACTGGTTCGGAAAATACCTCTGTCCTGGGAAGAACCAGCAAGAAACCCAGCGGGAAAAGTTAGTCTTAGAGAATAGGAACTCGTGGTTAAGTAACAGGTCAATAGATCTGCGATATTAAGTTGCACTTGCCGCGGTCAGTCCATTAATGAGTGACCTTTTTCTTAACATACCGAGATTGAGAGAAATGAGAGTGCATCTGTATCCTCAGACTCTTGGTGCACTTTACTCTCTTTAGATCATTATATTTTTAAAATTCATGCAGCTAAAATGATAATAAGTTTATTATTACTTTATACTTTTCAGCGACAGATGGAAGAACATAAACATGAAGCATGAAAAAGCCTCATAAACATTTTGGGCCTTTAAACACAGCAATCTTATTTAACTGATTTCCACAAGTTTCCTTACTTAATATATTAAGTTTACATTCATATCTAAGTCAAATGTCAAAATAAACTTCTATAATGTATTTATTTATTAATTATTAAATGTTTGTAATTGTCAAATTAATACTTATATGAAAAATAAAGCAGCTATTGTGTACTCCGTCTTCCCGTTTTTTATTTCCCCATCAAAACATTTTATAAAATATATAAAATATAAAAAGGTATAAACTTAGTTAAGTATATACCTATTTATATTTCATATATAAGTAAATAGGTATATACTTAACTAAGTATAGTATGTACCTATTTATATTAACAATATGTTAAAAAAGAAATTCCGGGGAAACTGTCCATGGCAATAGATAAATTTAATATTTTTCTCTAATGTTCATAGCTCGTAAACATAACTTTCCGATCTGATTCTTGGGGAGTTCTTTTTAAAGATTATCGCTAGAGTCACCTGGGATTTTATACCTTTGAATTAAATTCCAACAAAAGGCAGGTAGGTTTAGCTCATACCCAGGAACGTGTTATATGAATATTTTTTTAATTATTTTGGAACTATCATAGTAAAAATTCAGTTAATTTTAAAAGTTTTTCAATTTTTTACATCTTTTTACCGCTTCCTTAACAATCACTTTTCGATAGAACTCGTAAGTAAAATGTACATCACTAGCTAACGCACACAATGACTAATCAAAATTAGTAACGCGTTTTTGGGCTGTCAAAAATACAGTCAAAACAGTGGACTGCAAAGGGGCACCGGCTCAAAAATAAGCAAAAACTGTTTTTTAGCTAGGAAAGTAATGGCGACTGTTTTTTGGAATAGTCATGAAGTTATCTTAATCTATTATCTTCGAAAAGAAAAAAAACATTACAGGAGCATACTAAGCATCATTACTTGACTTGAAAATGAAGGCAGACATAGCGTAAAAACGGCCACATTTGAAGAAAAAAATCCGGTTTCACCACGACAACGCGCTGTCTCACACTTCAGCGGTTGCCATGGCGAAAATCCACTAATTACGGTTTGAACTGCTTGACCACCAATCTTAGTAACCAGATCTAGCCCCAAGCGACTTCTCATGAAAAACGCCGAGTACTATTCGGACGGGTTACGGAGATGGGAGTATCGCTGGGAGAAGTGTGTAGAATTACAAGGAGACTATATAGAAAAATAATGTTACGAGCTTGGGTTCGGGACAATTAAAAACTGCCGATTGAATTACCAAAATTGACACTTTAATTACACAACACTAATTACAATCTAAAACCACAGTAATAATAAAACACAATTGTACTACTGATCACTTAAGTTCGCAGTTGTTTCGCTTCGAAGTATTCTCTTGTATCGCCAATTCAATACTGCCTTGGTCGTGGTCTATACCGGCCTTATATAGGGCCTCAGATAGTTTCCAGAACCTTCTACTGAAGCGACATCTAGAATGTTCGCGTACATATCGGTCACGAAATTTCTAGAAGGATCTTGACTCTTCTAGGTCTGCTACTCGACACTAGAGGGCGCTAGTGGTAACAACACTGCCACCTCCTAAAACATGCTCGTCCCGAGCATTATTAGCCCCATAATAACGCCCCAGTCGATCCACATGGACGATCTTAGGAATACCTCTGGCACCTTTCTGTATCCGGTAGGTTACGTCATTGATCCTTGTCACAATCCGGTACGGTTCGTCTCATTTAGCTTGAAGCTTAGGAGATTTCCTTTTGCTGCAAACTGAATTGTGTAACCACACTAGTGAACCTTCGTCAAACCCCTTGTTGTTCATTTTGCGGTCATACCGTGTTTTCATCTTCTCAGACGTTTGCTGGCCCGTCTGTCTAACGTGCTCATAAATGTCATTCATTTTGTTCCGCAAGTCATTTGCATAATCGGTTATACTGAGTGGGGCATCAGGTGGTATTCCGGTGATCAGGTCTGCAGGCAGCCGTAATTCTCTCCCAAAGTTTGCGAAAGCTGGTGTCACTGATGTACTTTCGTGAGCAGCGCTTCGATATGACAACAAAAATGGTTGTATGTGCTTGTCCCAGTCTCGTTGCCGTTTATCCACAACTTTTGCTAGGTACCTCTCCAATGTCTGATTAAATCGTTCTCCCATTCCATCAGATTATGAGTGGTAAGACGTTGTTCGTGTTTTATGAGTAGCCATAACTCGGCAAGTTTCCTGGAATATTTGAGACTCGAAATTCTTTCCTTGATCGCTGTGAATCTCTAAAGGTACTCCAAAACGACAGAAGACTTCATGAACTAGTTTATCTGCAACTGTTGAAGCTTCTTTATTTGGAATGGCGAAGACTTCTGGCCACTTAGTGAAGTAATCCATAACAACCATGAAATACTTGTTACCACTTTCACTTTCCGGAGACGGCCCCGCAACGTCAATGGCTATTCTCTCCCATGCTGCACCAACATTGTACAATTTCAATGCGCTCTACTACGAATTTGAGGTCCCTTTACAGCCGCACAACTTGTATGTTTGCGACACCAGTCCTCGACATCATCACGACAGTGACCCAGTAAAACCGTTCTCGGATCTTCAGTAGAGTTCGTTTAACTTCCAGGTGGCTTCCTGAACAACCACTATGGTACAGCTGTAGAACATCCGGTACTTTAGCCTTAGGGACAACCATTTGCAAATGACAACTGTCTCCCCGACCATTTTCATATTTACGGCACAGGACTCCATCCTGAATCAGCAAGCTGTCCCATTGGGCCCAATAGCTTTACGTGGTCGAACTCATCGCTGAGACGTCACTCCACTTGGCCTTGGAGCACTAGCCTTCATCCATTCCAGAATCGCCTTCATGTCCGAATCTTACTGCTGTACATGTTGTAGGCTGTCTTTCCACTCATTGCTGAGCTGGTCTGTCCTGAGTATTCTCACAGATACCACTTCCTTACCCTCTTGCCTAGTACAACGCTTGCAATCTTCAGGACAAAGTCTTCTTGACAATACATCTGCGTTGCCATGAGATTTCCCGCTGCTCTGGGCGGTGCTGTTAGCCACACTACCCTCTCGAAATCTATCACCTTACCTTTCTACAGTTTGCTTAGAGCAGCTGGATCAAAGATGGCCCCTTTCCCCACAGCCATAGCACCTAGGACTGTAGCCGTTATTGCGGTCCCGAACTGTAGCTGCTGTAACCTCCCTGACGCGATGGGAAAGATGATCCTGCCGCACGGCTTCTACCTCCAATGCATGGGTCAAGGCGTCCTTAAGCGTCTCGTGGTGCCCGAGCCTCACAGCAGCTCTAACTTCAAGGTCGCTGATGCCGTCGATGAATGTCTGCACCAGGTTCCCTACAATGAGCGCAGGTACAGACTGGTATGCTTTTCGAACCAGCTTCTCCACCTCAAGGGCCCACTGCTGCAGGTTTTTGTTACTGCGTTGCACGCAATCTTTGCGCTGCGCACGAAAGACGTGTTTCAGGTGAGCGTTGCCATATCTTGCCTCCAATGCCTCAAGGAGCTGCTCGTAAGTCACTTTCTTACCGAGAGCTTCCAGAACAGTTAAGGCCTGGTCGCGCAGACCAAGGGTGAGAGCAGTCATGGCCTGACTTTTATTCCAGCCGTTCGCCTTCATGAGAACCTCGAATTGGATTTTATATGGCCGACCAGGAAGAAGTCCCGTCGAACGGCGGCACTTTGAATCCACGTAGCGAAGGTGTTGTAGCTACCACGGGAGCTGTAACTCCATACCCAATTTTGAGGTCTTCCAGCGTTTTCTTCACGTCAACCATAACGTTGTCAACCCGATTATTCACTTGGTCGATTCGGGTTTCAGCTTCCGACAGGCGATCGTCATGTTGAGCAACCCTATCCTTCACTTCCTTTATCTCTTTTCCGAAGGTAGCGTGAAGGTTCTTCCTGAGGAGAATCTGCTCTTCCATACCGCGCTGCAGCTGCTCTTCCAACCAACGGGTCTGTTCCTCCTGTCGGCGGGCCTGTTCCTCCTGTCGGCGGGTCTGTTTCTCCTGTCGGCGGGCCTGTTCCCCCTGTCGGCGAGCCTGATCCTGCAGCATCATCATTAGAACACCTAAATCAGGTGCTGCAGATGCAGGAGCTGCTGACGGGCCAACCTCCGTGGTCAGCAGCTGCCTCTCCGACGTTTGCGGCGTTGCATTACCAAATCATTTCTGGTTCGTCTTCAGCTGGCGTTGACTTCGGGTGCGAATACCCTCCATGTCGTTCTTTGGTAAAATCGGCATGATTTGATCCCACTTCTGATACCAATTGTTACGAGCTTGGGGTTCGAGACAATTAAAACTGCCGATTGAATTATCAAAATTGACACTTTAATTACACAACACTAATTACAATCTAAAACCACAGTAATAATAAAACACAATTGTACTACTGATCACTTAAGTTCGCAGTTGATTCGCTTCGAAGTATTCTCTTGTATCGCGAATTCAATACTGCCATGGTCGTGGTCTATACCGGCCTTATATAGGGCTTCAGATAGTTTCCAGTAACTTCTACTGTAGCGACATCTAGAATGTTCGAGTACATATCGGTCCCGAAATTTCTAGAAGGATCTTGACTCTCCTAGTTCTGCTACTCGACACTAGGGGACGGTAGTGTAACTAGTGTTGCCATGTACAAGACATTAATAGTGGCGCGCCACAATAAAAATAAATATAAAGGAAAATGCCTTGTATCTTTGTTAGTTCGGAAGCTTTTCATACCACCCATGCATAACATTTTCTACAAGAAACGGCGAGCCTTTGATGTGTGTAATTATCTCTAATCAAATGGCCCAGCAAGCAAGCTATGGAGAGAGCTGTTGTTGGAGTTTCTCTGCATGATTGACTTATAAATGAGGATATTCGCACCTAAACAACCACCATGGTTCAATGGATCAGTAAGCTGAAGTGGCAATGAGCTGGCCATATAGCTCGTAAAACGCAAAACCAATATACTTAACATACATGATGTTGGATGATAACCAATATACATGATGTTGGACTTGTACTTAATTCCAATAAAACGAAACTAATTTACATCAGCTCTAGTAAAAACAGAAGCACTTTTAGATTAAAACTTATAGCACACAACCATCAATGTCTACATTTAAAACAATCAAATAACACTCAATGTAACTGTGACACCATAGAACAAGTAAGTAAATATACATATCTTGGACTCGTAATCGACGATCGGCTAAACTGGAAGGAGCATATTAACCATGTGAGTGACAAATTAAGGGTAATATTAGCCAAATTCTCAATTATAAAATCTAAAATACCTTATAAAACACTTCTACTACTCTATAAATCCCTGGCTGAGTCTATAATATCCTATGGATTGTCCAGTTATGGAAGGACCTCTAAAACACACCTAGACAATATTTTTTCACTCCAGCTACGTATACTAAAAAGAATAGTTCCTATAAAAATAAAAGATACCTTTAAAGATTACCGTAAGCTATTTGCATTTTGTAAAATTTTACCAATTCATGAAAAAGTAGAACTAACTCTTTTATCACAATATTATTTTACTGAAAATCTACAAAAACTACACAAAAATTATTCAATCCGTAGACAAGATAATCTTAGACTACAACTAAGGTACGTTGGGGTAATACCGGACGGATTTTCGAATAGTTGGAAGAGTCTGCCAAAAACTTTAATTTCTCGACATTCGTATACGTCAGATTTATGGAACATGGAGCAAACTGTTAATCGTTAAACGTAGTTTAGCTCTGAGAATCTTTTCCTTGTGTAAACTCAACGGTTTCTGCTTTAAAGGTGTGCGAAAACTAGACATACTTGTTTATATGCATAATGAAAAATTGGCCATTAAGGGGTAAGACCGGACTTAAATTTAAAACCACTTCTACTGCTTAGAGAAAAAAGTTTATAAAAGAGATTTGTCCTATCTTTAACGCTCAAAAACATATTTCAATATGATCTATAAATTACTAGAAACATAAATGTTCCAAACGATTTTCTCTTTTTTTGTTTCTTGCCATCCGATCTTATCCCTGATATAAAGAAATTGTAATTTTATGTTTCTCAAACTTTGTTATGACATAAGATAGAATTACTCAATATAAGAGAAAGATCGGATGCATTTGATTTTATATGGGAAAAAAAAATAACAGTAAGGACTGGCGAAATGCCCTGGGATAATGCAGGAGTTAAGGAAGATATAAATATTTTAACAAAGCGGCATTTATTATTATAAATTATTTTTTAAATAATTATTATAAATTACATTTTGATTTGTAATAGAGGATAGATATAGATGTCTATGGGCCGCAGCATTCACTTAACATCAGGTGGACTGTGTGCTCCTTTGTCACCCTTATCCTAAAAAAAATGTATTTTAATGTGTACTTAAAAGTAATAAAACCATCGTATTGTTTTATTACTTTTAAATATACAGACTTGCTAACGAGACTGAGTCCCATAGTCACTTGAGTAATCAACGAAAAAATATACACGACCAATGAAAGTTTAACAACCACTGCCATATTTGTAACAGGCAAAGATCGGATAATATTCATCCGATCTTCACTCACGTGGGGAAACATCGGATCTCGGCCTACAGCGATCTTACCCCTGCATGGACCAGCTTTATTTAGCTGTAACTTCATAAAAATTAGTATCTACACAAAATAATAACAAAAGAAGCCATATTCTCGCTAAAAATCGTAAATAAAAGTGATAGGGAAAGATCGGATGGACAAAAATAATACAAAAATTACATTGTTTTATAAAATGCCACGCAGCACAGGTCCCACTTGCCGGAGTGACTGGCGCGAACTGAGGGTCGGGGCAGGATGAAATGGCGTCGTGTAGCATATTGTTAGCTTTTCAAAATATAGCATAATTCGCCGGGAATTTGAATCCTACGGTCTTGCCCCATCACCGATCTTACCCCAACGTACCTTACCTTCTTATAATAACCTGTATGGTAAAAAACGATTAAATTACATAATACCTTATCTAATTAACATTATACCTAATCCTATTAAAGAAAAAATAACATATAAAAATCTAAAAAACATCTTGAAACAATATTTTCTACAAATAATAAACAAAAAATACACATAACAACATTATATCTATCTATATAATATATATGTATGTGTATGTGTGTGTACGTTGTATATTATATATGTATATATGTATGTGTATATATATATATATATATATATATATGTGTACATGTTTATATATATGTATATATGTTTATGTTTTATAAAATACACATATGTAATAAATATAAACTAACAACACTATATAATAATAATCACAAACCACACTTTATACCATACTTGTTAAAACCGTAATACTAAAAAACATTCTGTAGAATAAAAAAGTATCAATAAATGAAGAGAATGCTGCATAGGAACGTCCACAAAAGGTTTTTACATAATTTTATTTTGTGATATACCCGCATGGTGTTTATAAATCGTGTGGCTGTCTTATGATTGTTTCTTAAATATGTATGTATGAAGTGTGTAGCAAATATTGTTATAAATAGTTTTAATTTTTATTGTTGTATATTGACGGCGTGGGGTGTACGGTAAAACTCAAAAGAGTTTATGTTTACACCTTATTAATTGTTATACTTCCTACTGTCTATTAAATAAATAAATAAAAAAAAAATAGGGAAAAAGGTCTCTGAGTGGCAGCCTCATACCGGTAAGCGAAGTCTAAGATGGATACTCTTTAGGCAGAGTGTCGACCTGGTAAAGAATATAAGAATTCGATGGATGGAGGTGGCTCAGGGCCGTGCTTAGTGGCATTCCTTGTGTGAGGCCTATGTTCAGCAATGGACTTATGAAAGTCTGTAATAAATGAATGTATAAATTAAAATTGAGTCAATTGTCCCCACTTACTATTATAAAACGCATGTCATTACATAACTGTTAATCTAGTACAATTCATTTACTCTATATTTTTGAAAAAATACCTACCGTTGGATTTCTTACTCATTCTCATAAGATCTTTTAGCGGCAACTTTACCGCCGCCTGCTCCTGTATCATCGTTTATTTGAAGTTACGCACAAATGCCTCCGTTTTGTGAAGAACGTAACGTTTTAGTAGGCGAATGGTTAAGAAGTTACCAGAAAGAATGTTAAAAGTAAGAAAATAATGATTTAAACACAAAGGTACTGAAAATTTTATTCATATTTAAATTGTGTATCTAAAAATGTAATTTTCCAAATCATTGCGTGTGAATAGCACACGCCACGAAAGATATTTATTGCCTTACATTGTCATGTGGGATATAATTTTCATTTACGTAAAGTTCTATTATACCTCAACGTACGCATAGAAAGCGGGACATTTGAGATTCATGAATTTTGTTTTTATGTTGTGCTTTTTGACTGTCAATATGTTACAAGAAAACGAAATTTACAGGCTATATTTTTATACCCGAAGGAGGTTAGCGTAGAACATTATTTTTTTAATTAAATTGTATGCCAATTAATTGATCCTTAAATGCTTGAGTAGAATTCGAAATTGCTCCACCTCTATTGTTATTTGTTTATTTATAATTAATTAAAAAAAATTAAGTATCGAAAATTTAATTTTGCTATAAAACATAAAATATCTACTTTTTAAAATTAACCTGTATGCCAATTAATTGCTCCTCAAATGCTCCAGCAGAATCCGAAATTGCTCCACTTCTATTGTTATTGGTTAATTTATAATTAATTTTTAAAAAATTTAAGTATCGAAAATTCAATTTTGCTATAAAACATAAAATATATACTTTTTAAAATTAAACTGTATGCCAATTATTTGCGCCAAAAAAATGTTCTACGCTATCTTCCATCTGGTTGTTTTTATTGCAATGTTGATAATTATAACTGAGTGTCCAAATATAAAATTAAAAAATTGCAACATGTCTGGTACTGTGATCATTAATCCACCTTACGAGCAAGATAATTAACTTGTTCATTTGCTTAAGGGGTGGAAGTTTTTCTCCAAATATATATCAGACTACCCTTGAAGTGTAATCTATTTAATATAAAAATAATCATCAAAATTGGTTCCCAATCTGTGGAGATATCGCGTAAAATATATACACAAAAGTATAAACTTGAATTGAGAACCTCCTCCTTTCTGAAGTCAGTTAAAAACAAAGGGATAGACCTATCCAGTAGTGGATATTTACCCACTGGTGTTGAAGTATACGTTTAGATGTTAACGCTAACTTAAAAAGTTACAATGCAAACTAAAGAAAGTGGCTTTGAGGACAGACAAATAGGGCTTTATATATTCGTTCGAAATGTTGATCGAAGAGCCGGGGAAAGCACGTAATTCAGGACTCCATTGTGTAAATATACGAAGACAATCTATGTTGAGTAGTAATTGGACTTCTATCTGATATCGCTATGGTCAAAATAGACCAGCAGAATGTAAGATATGGTATATTTTCATACAATGCACGACTAAATTTAAACAAGTGGCCACATGTAATTGCTATTTCGAAGACTTTCGAAGATGAATTGTCTCATAACCTGTAATTATAAAGGCCCTTCTTTTTGTTCACTAGAAAAAAGCAGTTCATGACTTAGTACTTGCTTAGATAGGAGGGTACTAAACCCTGACAAACTTCTAGGCAGCATTGGAATCCTTAAATTTGAGAAAAAAATGTTTTTAGGTGTTTTGAGGAGAATAACGATAGATAAGAAAACTAAAATTTAAGAAATAATTCCACCATCATCGTCGTCGTTACAGCTTATCAGAAGTCCCTACCGAACATAGGCCTCCCCCATAAATTACCACACAGGTTAGATAGCGGGTCTGCAACCGCAGTTTTAAATTTCTAGATGTTATTAGGAAGACGCTGCAGCCGATCTTCTAGTGTGTTTCCATTATCTGATATGTATATCCATCGATATGCTAAACAGTTAATCTTCAGAATGACTTCACAATTAAACCCGTTACTAAATACCGTTACTGTAACAATTAGGATTCCTGAACTCAAAATTTAATACAAAGGAAACTTCATTTCAAAGATTAATTTTTCAACTTCCTCGAACAATTTATCTTGTAAAATACGTTCCAAAGGATGTAATTTTAAAAAGTACGCAGTGGAAATATTTTTCGCAGGTATTTCAAAGTTGTAGTGATTGAACTTATACAGTCTTCTACTGCTACTTCGAAAGTCGGCAAGGAATTTAGAAACACCATCCAATTTATTATGAGACTAGCTGTTCCCCGCGACTTCGCCCGCGTGGAATTTATTGCGATTGGATTTCATGGTTTCTAATATTTTTTTGCGCTGAACCCTGATTCCTCTTCTAAAATAAAAGTGACTAAGTTACTCTTTATAACGTCAGCTAGCTGCCAGTGAAAGTCCCGTCCAAATTGATCTAGCCGTTTCGGAGATTAGCCGGAAAAATCAGACAGACAGGTGAAAAAATTTAAAATTGTTTTTTGTTATAAGTACCGTATATACGATCATCTATATTTCGTATCATATAAAAAGCTATTATTTTGTCATTACAAACAGACACTTCAATTTTATTTATTTGTATAGATTTCGCATTATGTTGCAGTCATTATACAAGTCAATACACAGCATATCATTGTCTTGTATGTCAAAAAATAAAAATATATTGCATGCCTTAAGCGCAAAGCGCGTAGGTATGTTCTACGAGCGCCTAAAAATCTATTCCAACGTTTTGCCGCACGAAATCGTAACTAACAATCATATTGAAAATGTAAATGATATAAAAAGCACATTGTCAGAAAGATAAAGGATTGTTGAACTTATTAATTTTTTTTTATTGAATAATTGATATTTTTACACAAAAAAGTGATTTTAGTAGTATATGCTGTAGATTTATCAAGTCCGCATGGAGGGGTAAACACGATAAATTTTGAAAATATGAATTGTTTAACTCAAACTAATTTTAATCTCTTCATCTATCGTTTGGGAAGACATTTAATGTAAATGGCAGTTTGATTTTGTTTTTTCGGCTGAGAAATGGCGAAATTTTCGGTGTTTTGAGCAGATTTGTAATAATTTATTTTACTAAAAACACTTTGCCTCCCTGCTCATTCGCACTTCGGGCTCTTACAGCAGCGGTAATAGTCAGCAAAAATATCGATTGCTGTAGAAATATAAAATATTTCAAGAGCCAAATTAGATACAAACTTTTTTTATAGAAAAAAAAACAACATATTTTATACATATTTTTATAGTATTATACTTATTATTTTTATAATAACAGATTTTTATTACAATATTTTGTTTTGCTAAGAGTACATAGGAGTTATATATAAAAATACTTATACTTCTAAGACTATATGGAGAAACCTGAAGGTGTAATTCGGTATCTGCTACTGGAACTCCTCGACAAATAGAACTAGGTATGCCGAGTTTGACCTCGTTTTGTTAGTTATGATGAGACCTTAGCTATAGACAGTATCGAATTATCCTTAAGGCAAACTAGGTACGTGCCTGGCGGCGCATTTCGGTGAATTCTACTGGAACTCCTTGAAGAGTAGACCTAGGTGTGCCGAGTTTGGCTTCGTTTTGTTAGTTATGATGAGACCTTACCTCCGAACTTGATAGAATGACCTGAAGATGTACTTCGGTAAAAGCTATTAAAACTCCACGAAGAGTAGAACTAGGTGTGCAGAATTTAGCCTAGTTTTGTTAGTTATGATGAGACCTTATCTCCAAATTTGATAGAGTGAACTGAAAGTGTACTTTAGTGAATGCTACTGGAACTCCTCGAAAAATCCTAGGTGTGCCGAGTTTGGCTTCGTTATGTTAGTTATGATAAGACCTTACTTCCGGACTTGATAGAGTGACCTGAAGGTGTTCTTCGGTGAATGGTACTGGAACTCCTCGAGGAGTAGTATTAGGTGTGCTTAGTTTGGCCTCGATTTGTTAGTTATGAATAGACCTTACCTCCGGACATGTTGGAGTGACTTCAAGATGTACATCGGTGACTGCTAATGGAAGTCTTTGAAATTCCTAAAAATTAAAATCTAAGATACCTTTTTTTTGGTATTCTTTGTATTAATATGTCAATATATATGTTTTATATAATACTAACTTTTTTTGCAACTTCGTCCGCGTACAATTTAAATAAAAACTGCAGGTCCATAATAGGTGCCTTTGCGCCAGTAGCTTAATTTCGAAAACCACTTTAAAGTCAGTTATTGCCATATTTCGAAAAGTATGTGCGGTGATATAGAAAAATATCTAATTAAAAATTAAAGATCTATTAATTTCGCGTAAAAAGCCTAAGCTCTTCATCCTTTAACACTCATAGTTTTGTTGTAAAAAAGTTTTGAAATAACAAAAAATCTATTTTGCATCAAAACCTTAAAATAATAGATTAACATTTTACTACTTTTCGAGTGTTAGAACCTTTCTGAATTCGTAACCATCGGTTCAATAATTCTGAAGATTAACCCAAACAGACAAACAGATAGACGGACAAGAATTTCCGCAAATAATCCCCTGAGCTTAATACAACAGACATAAACTTGTTTGTATTATTCGCATGCCATTAAAATATATATATATATATGAAGAATTTTCAAAATTCTTTCTGATTAGAAGAGACAATACCAGAAGGGATTAAAGCTATATGTTTATTATTTTAAACGTGGTAGAGCCATGCTGCAGCTATATTACTGGTATAGTTGTAGCACGAATGGGTCGGCTCAACCGGGGAAAGACCACGCTCTCACAGAATACCAGCGTAAAATAGCAGCTTAACGCGGCTATGTTTCGTATGGTGAGTGTAGAGAACCGGAGACCCTTTTTACTGGAACCGAGGCATTCCATCTTAGTCCTCAAGGGTGACAACGCTTCTGCATTTTAATTCGTAATGGAGGATAGATGTAGATGTCTATGGGCCACAGTAACCACTTACCATCAGGTGGACTGTGTGCTCGTTTGTCACCCTAATCCTATAAAAAAAATGTTATTCGAAAAAAATTTTTTTTTAAAGCAATGAAAATTTGATTTTGATTAACATTTTAGAAAGTAATTTTTACGGATTTTATCGCATTTAATTTAACTTTTTAATTCTTGACGTTTCGGGTACTTTACAGCGCCTATGCTCACGGGGGGGACTGAGGTATTTGACGTCCCGATGTCATAGTTAGCCCGGATACCTTCAGTTTTTGAATATTAGTTTATGATCCGATCTACGCCGAATGAGCTTATAGTATCTTGAAGTCTTGCAGTGGTATGCTTGGGTTTGGATTTAATCTTATTAATTATAGGATCCCCAGCAGATGGCAGGACTTTCTATGGACTATTCATGGAGTATTTTGAGGAGAAAGCCCCTCTTACTGTTCTTGTAAATTCAAGATTCTACAAGCGGTACGTAGACGGTACTTTCACAATTTTATCATCTGACAAAGCAGCTGCATTTTTAGACCACCTTAATTCCATAAACTCTAAAATACAATTCACAATGGAGTTAGATGCAAACAATTCTTTAGCTTTCTTAGATGGTTAAGTCATCCAAAATACTGATATTACTATGGGTCACACTGTGTATAGGACAAAGACCCATACCAACCGATACTTAAATGGTGAATCACACCATCATCCATCACAGTGGGAAAATCTTTGTTTCAGAATGCACGAGGGATCTGTGACTGAAAACATCTATCCGCCAAGATTCAGCACGTCGAGCAAGTATTACAAGACGACAAGCTTCGGGTCCCACGCCTACGTCACAGTGACCGAGTGAAGTCGGCCACAGTCGAGCGTGTGCCTGCTGTACTACCCTATGTCAGAGTAGTCACAGACAAGGCTGGCTACATCTTGAAGCGAGCTTTCATTAAAAATTACTTCAAGCCGCCGAAGAAGATTAGTCAGTTTAAATCATTTGTCAAGTGTCATATCCCTCTACAAGATACAGGAGTGTACACGTTGGATTGTGAATTTGGTTTCTCTTACATAAGACAAACAAAAAGATCTATACAAACCCGCGTGAAAGAAGATATAGCTGACTTAAAGCAACGACGTTCCGGGAAGCCTGCAGTGTGTGAACATGTTCAAGATCGTCCCCACCATTACATTAGATTTGATAGACCACAAATCCTCACAAAAGAACACCGATTCCTACCAAGGATGATTCGCGAGGCTATTGAAATTAAAAAACATCCTAATTTCAATAGAGAAGATTGATGGGTTCTGCCATCTGCTTGGGATCCCTATAATTAATAAAATAAATCCAAACCCGAGGAAACCACTGCAAGACTTCAAGTTACTATAAACTCATTCTGCGTAGATCGGACCAAAAATTAATATTAAAAAACTGAAGGTAGCCTGGCTACAAAATATGTTAATACGGGATAAATTCCGTAAAACTAGGTTTATTTAAACTAGACGTTTGAATAACAAGCAGTTTTTTGATTTGTGTTCTCAAAACATTCGGCTATCGAAGGTAAATACAAAGCAAATAAAAAATTTACACCCAACATAAACAGAAAATTAAAATTTTGGTAAATCCATTTGTGCATTCCTTAAGCGCATTAGAAAATTACTCGTAACATGACTATACCTAATTTGTTTAAAGTAGTTTAAATATACACAATTTTCCTCTAATAACCTTATTACTATACTTACATTCCTTTAACTTCTAGGAAAAGGGTCTTCTTTTGACAAACACTATGTTTAATCACAAGAAAATCCATATGTATACTAGAGAACGAAAGAATGAGAGAAGTATGATTGATTTGTTCCTGGTGGATGACCGACTGCGAAAACAGGTGATGGATACGCGAGTTTTCAGGGGTGCTGACCTGGGAACGTATCACTATCTAGTGATTACTAGATTTAGGGGTCTGTTCGCGGGTTGGCGCTACCGGACGGCAGTAACAGAACCACAGTCGGTCTGTCGCATCCGAAGCTGGAAGCTTCAGGAAGCGGATACTAGGGACAAATATCATGCGAGGGTAGCCGAAAAGCTTGACACCATCGATGGCAGAAAAGAATGTGTAGAAAGAACTTGGCAGAACCTTAGGGATGGAATGGTAAGTGCAGCGGAAGAAGTGTGTGGAACAATAAAAAGAGGCAGTAGTAAAAGAAGAGATGCATGGTGGAATGATGAAGTGAAAGAAGCTGTAAAGAAGAAGAAGAAAGCATGGTTAGACTACTTGGCCTCTAGTAATGATAAGGATATGAGAGAGAAGATGAAAGAAAGATATAGGCTGCAGAAAGTTCACATGAAAGCACTGATTGAGGAAGTGCGTGAAAGGTGTAGAATGGAAGCGGACGAAAGGTTGTCGCACAACTTCAAGGAGAACTCCAAACTCTTCTGGAAAGAGGTTGGAAGGACCCGAAGTGGTGCGACGGCCTTAAGAATGAACAAAGTGCTTTCGAGAACTAATGACGTCCTCTCAGAAAAATCGGACGTCATGCAGCGATGGAGCGAATTTTATAGAGAAATGTATGCGTGTGATGATCTTAGTGAGGGATCCGGGGATGACGCCGTGACTGGTACGCCAGACCCGGACCTCGATGACACTGAGGTCATCAGGATGAAAGAGATTTAATGTGCGATTCGAAGTTTGAAATGTGGTAAGGCTGCGGGACTAGACAGAGTTACTGCTGAAATGGTCAAGTATGGTGGGCCTCGCGTCTGGGACAGCTTTCATCTGCTGTGCAATTTGTACTGGCGGACGGGGGATGTCCCGGATGATTGGCGATCCGCAGTCATTGTGCCTTTATATAAAGGTAAAGGTTCACATTTTGACTGCGGGTGCTATCGGGCGATCAGCTTGACCAGTTTAGCAAGTAAAGTTTACTCGAAAGTTTTGACACGTAGGATGCAAGAGAAATCGGAAAGATTTCTATGGGAGGCACAATGCGGATTTAGACCGGGAAGAGGATGCACGGATCATATGTTTTCTCTCCGCATGATCACGGAGAAGCTTCTGGCTGCTAACCAGAAGATTTTCTGTGCTTTTGTGGATCTTGAGAAAGCATTTGATAAGGTTGTAAGGAAGAAAATGTGGGAACTGTTGCCGGGGTATGGTGTGGATGGTCGATTGCTAAGGGCTGTGCAGTCTCTTTACTGTGACTGTAAAGCCTGTGTGCGGGTAGGGCATGACCTGTCACCCATGTTTAACGTCCAAACGGGCGTAAAGCAGGGTTGTGTTATGTCTTCCTGGCTGTTCATACTGTATCTCGACAGCTGTTTACAGAAGCTGAAAGATAGTTGTTTGGGTGTGAAATTGGGTGACATTAAAGTAAATTGTCTGCTGTATGCTGATGATGCAGTGCTTATTGCACCATCAGAGGCAGAACTGCAGGCATTAGTCACGTGTATGAAAGAGGAATCTGAAATTAAAGGTCTCCGTTTGAATGCTAATAAAACTAAGGTTATGGTATTTGAAAGGGACGAAGAGAGAGCGAAGTGTGAAATATGGGTAAATCAGGAATGTCTAGAACAGGTAAATGAAATTGTATACTTGGGGAGTGCTTTTAGCCGGGATGGAAGATGTGATTTAGATGTGGACAGGCGTGTCGCTGCCGGGAACAAAGTCAATGGTGCCCTGACTGCGTTAGTCAAAAGGCAAGGCGTAGCGAAGAGTGCACGCCTTGCAATACATAACGCAGTGTTGGTACCGACTTTGTTATATGGTAGCGAAACCTGGGTATGCCAGAAGAAGCATAAAAGTAAGTTGAATGCAGTGGAGATGCGATCTCTTCGTAAAATGTGCGGCGTTACCATGGCCGACCGAAAGCGAAACGAAGAGATTCGCAATATGGCAGGTTTGAAAGATGACCTTATCACAAAAATTGATAAGGGCGTGCTTCGGTGGTTTGGGCACGTTGAGCGAATGAGTGAAGACCGAATGGTGAAGAAAATATATGGCGCGAAAGTTAATATTAAAAGGTGTCGAGGTAGACCGAGAATAACTTTCGAAGACCATGTGAGCAAATTGCTCGAAGAGGGTAGGGTCAAAAGTACTCGGATACCTAGACGTGCATGCATGAAGAAGATAATGAATCTGAAAGAAGCGAAAGAGGTTTGTAAGGATCGTGACACTTGGCGATCTGTTCTCTCTGGCTACCCCGTCAGGGATTGTGCGTGAAGATAAATAAAATAAATAAATAAACTATACTTCCAATTTTCCGATAATTTTATGTCAAACTTCAATAAAAAAAAGTTTCGAAAATCACTAACCACGACTCATAATGCTCATATAATAGTGAAAAAATTAAAAAATGTAAATTGTAGTTCTATCCGTCAAAGTTTTTTAGTGATAGTCACCGAAGTACACCTTCAAGTCAGGGTTGGGTTTAGAATCAAGTCGTCTGAATTTGAGGAGTCTGTCACTGTGGGGAGGGGGTCAAGGAGGCTTATCTCAAGCGCCCCCATGCAATTTTAGCTGCTTGAGCTGCATCGAAATATTTAATATAATTTTCTAAAAATATTAATAAATCACTAATTAATACCTAAAACAGAACTTTTGACATTGACAGTAATCAGTAGCAGATATACTCGACCAAAGAGTATATAATAACTAGGTTTATAATGCGGATTTAGACCTGGAAGAGGATGCACGGATCAAATGTTTTCTCTCCGTATGATCACGGAAAAGCTTCTGGCTGCTAACCAGAAGATTTTCTGTGCTTTTGTGGATCTTGAGAAAGCATTTGATAAGGTTGTAAGGAAGAAAATGTGGGAACTGTTGCCGGGGTATGGTGTGGATGGCCGATTGCTAAGGGCTGTGCAGTCACTTTACTGTGACTGTAAAGCCTGTGTGCGGGTAGGACATGACCTGTCACCCATGTTTAGCGTCCAAACGGGCGTAAAACAGGGTTGTGTCATGTCTTCCTGGCTGTTCATACTGTATCTCGACAGCTGTTTACAAAAGCTGAAAGATAGCTGTTTGGGTGTGAAATTGGGTGACATAAAAGTAAATTGTCTGCTGTATGCTGATGATGCAGTGCTTATTGCACCATCAGAGGCAGAACTGCAGGCATTAGTCACGTGTATGAAAGAGGAATGTGAAATTAAAGGTCTCCGTTTGAATGCTAATAAAACTAAGGTTCTGGTATTTGAAAGGGACGAAGAGAGAACGAAGTGTGAAATATGGGTAAATCAGGAATGTCTAGAACAGGTAAATGAAATTGTATACTTGGGGAGTGCTTTTAGCCGGGATGGAAGATGTGATTTAGATGTGGACAGGCGTGTCGCTGCCGGGAACAAAGTCAATGGTGCCCTGACTGCGTTAGTCAAAAGGCAAGGCGTAGCGAAGAGTGCACGCCTTGCAATACATAACGCAGTGTTGGTACCGACTTTGTTATATGGCAGCGAAACCTGGGTATGCCAGAAGAAGCATAAAAGTAAGTTGAATGCAGTGGAGATGCGATCTCTTCGTAAAATGTGCGGCGTTACTATGGCCGACCGAAAGCGAAACGAAGAGATTCGCAATATGGCAGGTTTGAAAGATGACCTTATCACAAAAATTGATAAGGCCGTGCTTCGGTGGTTTGGGCACGTTGAGCGAATGAGTGAAGACCGAATGGTGAAGAAAATATATAGCGCGAAAGTTAATATTAAAAGGTGTCGAGGTAGACCGAGACTAACTTTCGAAGACCATGTGAGCAAATTGCTCGAAGAGGGTAGGGTCAAGAGTACTCGGATACCTAGACGTGCATGTATGAAGAAGATAATGAATCTGAAAGAAGCGAAAGAGATATGTAAGGATCGTGACACTTGGCGATCTGTTCTCTCTGGCTACCCCGTCAGGGATTGTGCGTGAAGATAAGTAAGTTTATACTCGACTTCGCGACTCGCCTCATAAGCGTCATTCCGTTGCTTCCGAGTTTACGTGAATGTGCTCCTTATTGCTATTATCTGCCTCCTGTTTTTGGACGACTTCGCTACCCCTCTGGATACCGATTACTTGCTATTTTACGACGTTTATGGAAATGGTGGAAGTTAACATTTTGGTGTGATATTTTGTGTAAGAGCGAGCGAAGCGAGCTCGGTACTTGGGACACCCCGACTCGGACATGTTAGGTTATAAGGGGATGGCGGGGTCGAGTGAGCGAGCGGAGCGAGCGAACAGACCCCTCCATCCCCTTCGTGGTTATTTTTTTATAAACCATCCAGAAATAGGAGACCCGCAAAGCGGGGCTCCGTCGACCAGGTTTTCTTCGACTCCGCCACGTTGAGTGGCGTTGGGCTACCCTCCCTCAACTCTCTGCCCCCACAAATCAGGTTTATATTGTCAAAAACATTATGAAAACATAACCTCAAAATGAGATTTTTAAAAATTTTATAAAAAAAACTAAGCACGTCCGGCAGGAAATGGGAGTAGAGGGTGACTCTACAACTCCCATCTCCTCCCCCCACTACCCACCAACCCCAAATTCAGGCGACTTGATTCTACACCTTACCCTCAAGTCACTCCGTCAAGTCCAGGGGTAAGGTCTATTCATAACTAACAAAACGAACCCAAACTCGGCACATCTAGTTCTCCTAGTCGAGGAGTTCCATTATCAGTCAACAAAGTCCACCTTGAAGTCACTCTATCAAGTCCGGAGGTAAGGTCTCATCATAACTAACAAAACGAGCCCAAATTCAGCACACCTATTACTACTCTTCGAGAAGTTCCAGTAGCATTCACCGAAGTACACCTTCAAGTCGGGGTAAGGTCTCATTATAACTAACATAATGAGCACAATCTCGGCACACCTAGTTCTATTCGTCCAAAAGTTTCAGTTGCAGATATCGAAGTACACCTTCAGGTCGCCAAAAATTCCAAGACGTATAACAAGTATATTTATATATAAATCATGATCATAAAGATTACGTAGGGAGCGGTTTACGGCAAAGGTTTTGATCCTTTACCGCAAATAACGAAATACCTTCAAAAGAAATAACATTTCGTTCAAATTGTAATCATTTTCTCATATAACTGTTATTGCTTTAAGAACCTAAGTTGGAAGCGAAGTTTAACGTACTAGCAGTTTTAGTTTTAAAATTGTTCTAGTAATGGAAATAGTCTATTTTATGATTTATCATCCATTTATTGTTTTCTACTTATATTGTTAATTTTCTTAATTTATTTATTTACTTTATTTGTGTATTGTGTTAAAGGTTATATTAGTTCAGAATATAATTTATGAAATAATTATTCAATTATTTTTAAGTATATTTAATTATTTACTATAAACACCTGTCATTTCTGAGGAGACAATAGAGTTTTTTTTTAATAAAATGGTTGTGACAAATGAACTTACATTTCGCCTGATAGTAAATGGCTACTGCAGGCCATGGACACCTACAACAAAATTCTAATTAAGAAGGCTATATCTAATTGCGTTGTCACCCTGGTGGACTAAAATGGAATGCTTAACAACCTGTAATTATACAGGTTCTCAATGCCTTCAGACCGGAAAGAACAATATACGTACTGCCGTTTTTTACGGCAAAAGTAGTTAAGTGTATGGTATCTACCCAGAAGGATACTTATACAGCAACGGAGTTCTATTATTTTGAAGATAGCTTCCCTCCCACCACCATCAGAAAGTTATTTTTTTCCTGATGTTCCTCGCTTAAAGGCAAAACACGTTTTATCGACGGTGGTGTGCGTATCTTGATGTGGTGGTTAACGTGGTTATCGAAACTTTATTTCGTGTTTAAATCAAATGATCTTACTAATACCTACTACTAACTTTAACGCGGGTTTTTATATATCTTTTAGTTTGTCCTATATATATATATATATATATATATATATATCCTTCCAAGGATGATTCGCGAGGCTACTGAAATCAAAAAAACATCCTAATTTCAATAGAGAAGATGACTGAGTACTATCATTTGCTTGGGATCCCATTAAATTAAATTCCAACCCAAGCATACAACTGCAAGACTTTAAGATACTGTAAGTTCATACTGCGTAGATCGGAACAAAAATTAATAATTTTTAATCTGTCCGTAGCCGTGGTTAACTATGACATTTGAGTTTTGGCGGGAACTTGACCGGCGTCGGTTTGCTGCTCCTGTGTTATTGTTTAAATAATGGTTTGAAGTGGACTTTGATATGTAAAAGTGGTGCGATTTTGTGTATTAACTGTCTACGCATGTGAACTATTAGTGGAAACGGTGAAACAAGTGCTCTGATGGTGATGGATTCTCAATATAAGCTGTTTGTCTACATATGCGCCTTTAGATACCATCGCCAACTGTCAGCTGTCTGCTGGCTCAAGTTGCCGTCAAAATCTCCCAAGGGCTGCACAATGTGACGCATCAACATATTGTGAAGCAGTGAACTATGAAGGATAATTATACATTTGGGGAAATTATAATAAACCGAATAAAAATACTTAAGACTTGGCCTAAAGGTCTAGATACCAGGCCATAAACTCCAAAAAAAAAACTATGACATTGGGACGTCATACACCTCAGGGTGGAATATAAAAGAAGTTAATATATGCGATAAAATCCGTAAAACTAGTTTTATTTAAATGTATAGTGTTCGCGTATATATAAGAAATCTTTATTTCGTGTTTTTCAAACTAGGTAAATACAGCTTCTTTTATATTTCATGCGGATTTTAGTCAATAAATTCCACGACCAATGAATTTCCACAAAGTAACGCCTTCTTCCATTAATTATCTGGATAAGATTGCCAATTACTTCAGGGTGGGTTATTAGACTTCACAACTTGAAACAGATTTAATTTCACGACCATACTAGTTTACCTGTGATATTTTTCTTTGAGACATTCACTAACTAGATAGAGTGTCCTGGTTATGCAAAAGGTTTGTCTTTGCAGAGGGTGGTCGAAGTAGGAGAACCAGGGCCGTACTTTCATTTTGGAAGGCCAAATGTTTAGTAGTGAACTTGTAACGAGCTGTAATGATCAAAGTAATGATGAAAGTACAAAGTACTTAAGCATATCATATCACTAATTTTATAATTTATAATGCATATAATGTAATTAAGTAATATAAACCACATTGAATATTGTTGTTTTTGTGGCATTTGACAATTTTTTACATAATTTCATCCAATGAGTGTTGAAGAATTTAACTAAAGTATATACTTAGTAATTATAGTAAGTTAATTACTAAGCGGAAGCAGCAAGGGGTCGACCATATAGCTGGAAGAACTGACAACCAGCGGGAAGAAAGGTTCTCGAGTGGCAGTCTCGCACCGGTAAGCAAAGTGAAGGGCAACCCCCACTAAATTAAGTGACGACCTAGTAAGAGATTCAAAAACCGATGGATATATGTTGTTCAGAACCGTGCTTCAGAAAGGAGCTAGGCCTCCAAGGAATACCACATATTCCTTGGAGGCCTAGCTTCTGCCGTGGACTTGTGAAGAGCTGTAATGATGATGATAAAGATGAAATGTTTAGTTCAAACATCGTTTGGTTTCCACATAATCATCACGTTCCTATGCAATATACACAAATCGGCAAAATGAAGCAATATCAAAAGTGCAAGATGATGTGTGCAGATATCAGACGTAGCGACTATTTTGATTCCCCCCTTTTTAAGGCGAAGACGAACAAGAGCAGAAAGAAAGAAAAAGATATCCAATATAAAACTAAATCCACTAGAAACATATAGCAGAGAACATATATATATATATACAGACAAAAGTTCGAATCAAAACAACCTTTGAAAACCCTTTTGGAATAATACCTAACAAAACAAGCACTGAATTACTTATACAAAAGTTGCGCTTGAAATTTTTGCTGTTTTTTTTTGTAGTTATCGCGTTGTTTTGCTGAATTTGAAAAGGATTGTAAAATGAAACAAAAGATATATTTTAATCCTATACTACAAGTGAAACAACACGTGGTCCTTCACTGATTTTTATATGGGGAACCTCAGGACCGCTCAGCAAGCGACGGAGGGACTATGCTCGGAATTTCTCTGCGCGATTGCCATCGAAATAAGGTTATCCGCAATATAACCAGAGTAATTAACATAACGCAACGGATTAGTTAGTTTAAGTGGCAATGGCAACCATACTCTCATCCATCAACCATACAATCATACCATAATCGCAAATATACCTTGAAGAATCGGCAACCGGCAACCAATGGAAAATAAAGTTTCGCGAGTGGCAGATTTGCAACGATAAGCGAAATGCTATACATTTGCGGCCCCCACTAACAAGAGATGCAGAAAATAGATGAATACAGGTGGCTCAATACCGTGCTTTGTGGTATATCTTGGGTGAAGCCTGACTTGTAATGGGATGTAATGACGATGATGATGATGATGATGTATATGTGATAAGTTTCTTTCCAAGATTATCTTGATATTTTATAGCCTAGTCAAGCTTAGTCACCCAAGTATTATGACCTAAAGTAAATAAGATATGTTTATTGGTAAACATCGAAAGTTGTTAAAGTTTTTCGGTATTTATTATAGGTAAATAGAAGGGAATTTATACGTGGTAGAGCCATACTGCAGCTATATTAGTGGTATAGTTGTAGCACGAATGGGTCGGCTGGACAGGGGAAGGAGATCGCTCTCACAGAATACAAACGTAAAATAGCTGCTTAACGCTGCTGTGTTTCGTATGGTGAGTGTAGAAAACCGGATACCCTTTTTACTAGAACCGAGGCATTCCATCTTAGTCCTCATGGGTGATGACGCATCTGCATTTCGATTTATAATCGAGGATAGATGTAGATGTCTATGGTCTACAACAACCACTTACCATCAGGTGGACTTTATGCTCGTTTGTCAACTTTATCCTATAAAAAAGGTTAAGGTTCCTCTTTCCTCTCGGACCGCTCTCGGAGTGCACGTCTGTCTGCACTGTCACTATTTTTCTTATTTTTAAATAATTTAAAACTAGTAAAATCGAATGTAATACTAAGAGTGCATGAGTGAAGCATAAGTTACGCGGGCCGCTACGAGAGTAATCGTACTGCAGTCTTAGCTCCGCCCACCGACTTGTCGTAGCACAATACCGGCACACCTGCCGTAGGCGCGTACGAACTGTGCTACGAGTCACCACTATCTGCTACGACGACGCCTATCTACAGTAACGAATCTCCACGCTTTGCTGTCGTCCTGGTACTTTGGAGCGATTGCGTCGAAAGAGCAGTGAGCAAGTTTGTTTATTAACATCGCGATATCGAGCGCCGCGCTTTACCTTCACCTATAATCATTGCGCCCTCGTAGCGAACGGACAGGAAAGTATGCATGCTTCGGTCTCGGACTCTAATATTGCCGAACAGGCTAGTGGAGTGCAAACACCACCTAACTATGTTTACCAACGACAAAAACGAAACCGAGAACACGAATTCGAGGATGAATTTAACACGTTTAAAGATGACATGAAGAACATGATTACTTCGCTGTTCGCTGCACAACAAGCTGAACTGAAAAAGATTGTAACGTCTCAAACTGAAATCAAACAAACTAGCAATAGCATACAAGAGTGCCTTGGTTTTCTCACGGCCCAAAATGAAGAGCTAAAAAAGAAAGTGGAACAGTTCGAAATTCAGTCTAGAAAAGATAAGGACTATATTACAATCCTCGAGGATAAAATCGAGGACCTGCAGCGTGTAAATCGTAAATCCACTATCCAACTCAAAAACGTTCCTCTAATTACTAGCGAATCAAAAGAAAATCTCACAAATATGATAACGTGCCTCTCAAAGAGCATTAACTGCAACGTTAGAAAGGAAGACATCAAGGATATTTACAGAATGCGTGGCAAGAAAAATCCTGATAAAAGCTCACCCGTCGTGGTTGAGCTCTCGTCAACATTACTAAAGATATCTTAAAGATGTGCAAACTCTTTAACATTAAAAATAAAGAAAAACTACGAGCCAAGCACTTAGGAGCCACCAAAAACGAAGAAACCCCCATCTTTGTGTCAGAACAATTAACTGCTCGAGGTGCTCGTATACACTTCATTGCCCGTGACTTCGCAAGATCCGAAGAATATAAGTTCTGCTGGACCGCCTTTGGACGTGTGTATCTCCGGAAGGATGAAAACTCACCTATCATTCTTGTTAGAAGCGAATCACAGGTACACAACCTAAAATTGGCAAAATGACTAGATCTTATTCCTTATATGTTAGTATATTTTATGTTTTATCACGTGTATCTGTTTTCAGTTAAAAAAAGCATTAATATAAACTTAAATTCTCACACACAACGCACACATCAAACACTCGCATACACATATATAGTTCTAATAATTACAAACAATCACCCTAAAACTTCGTCCATAAATTCACCTTCCAATCGTCTTTTCAACATTAAAACCTGCAGTTATTTGCAGTTTACAGAAAAACTTAATCTTATAGCACCATCATCACATTCAAAAGCAACAGATAAAGTAACACGTTTCCTTTTTGTCATGAAACATGAATAATGTTCTTACAAATATGAATGAAATAGACAACACAGAAATAGCCTCTGCCTTTGTTTGTCGTACTGATGATCTGCCTACACTGATGCCAGTTCACATGTCCGACTTTGTTATAGTGTCACAGAACATCCGGAGCATTTACGCTAATTTAGCTGACTTTCAAATAAACCTGTGCGACTTTAAAACAAAAGTAGATTTAATTATTCTTACTGAATGTAGACTCCATACTGACAAGCATATTCCGCAAATTAATTCATTTATTTCATTTAATACAACTAAACACTTAAATCATGCTGATGGAGTGGTTGCTTTTATTAGAGATACAATCGCGGCTTCAATAACTGAAATAAAACTTACCCATGCGTCATACTTACAAATTACCACGTCTGAACTAATTATTATTGGCATTTATCGTTCCCCATCAATTAAAAACGCTGACGATTTTATAAACTCTTTGAATTCACACTTAAGTACTATTAATAAATGCAGTAATATAATTATTACAGGTGACATAAATATTATCTTAATATTTAAAACGGATGAAACAACACAAGAACGCAATAATAGAACAAATTATCTTAATATGCTTGCCATGCACGGAATGCTACCAGGACATCTCCTACCAACAAGAGGAGAAAATTGTCTTGATCATTTCATAATAAAATTTAGTAAAGGTTATAAAACAGCGTCCATTGCAGTTATTGACTCCAGTATCACAGACCACTTTACAATTTTGGTTAAAATATCAAATATAAATATCAATATTAAAAAGAAAACTAAATTAACTACAAACTTCGAAGAAGCACTTAAAACTCTAAAAACCACAGATTTATCTAACTTATTAACAGTTAACGACCCGAATTTCATAGTAGAGCAGCTTACATTAATTATGCAGAAGTGCCTTCAATCCAACATGAAACAAATTTCGATTCCTAGAAAAAATAGAATAATCAAACCTTGGATTACGCTGGGAGTTCTCCGCTGCATTAAAAATAGGAACGATATGCAACGTAAGGTAAAATTAAATCCAGAAAACGAGATTTTCAAAATCACATATAAACGTTACCGTAATTTTTGTAATTGCTTGATTAAAAAATTAAAACTTAACTATGACAAAAATCAACTAAAACTAGCTATCAGAAACCCAAAAAAACTATGGCAGATGATCGATAGTCTTACTCAACGCAAACCTGCCAAAGTTCAAAGCCTGGATCTTCTGAAACTAACTTTATCCCCCCAGGAATCTGTTGACACTGTTAACAGCTACTTTGCTACGGTAGGGCAACAGTTAGCAGAAGGAAATATTAAAAACACAACACAACAAGCTACTAATACTAATATCATAACAAATACTCAAGTTATATCTTTTGTTATTTTTGACACCGACCGTGAAGAGATATATAGTCTGCTCATGTCCATGAAATCAGACAGTGCCCCTGGTTATGACAATATACCAGCTCATTTTCTAAAAAGTGCCCATAAAGAGATTATACCAATTCTTGTTCACCTAGCTAACCTTTGTTCTGAACAAGGCGTCTTCCCGTTAGCTCTTAAACAGACTATTATCACACCTGTATATAAAAGTGGTGACAAGTTTAATCCTTCAAACTATAGGCCGGTATCGGTGATATCTGTAATAGCAAAGATACTTGAGAAATTAATAAACATTAGATTAATAAAGTTCTTTTCAAAATTTAATATACTTTCAACATCACAATTCGGCTTCCGTCAGAATCTATCTACGGAAGACGCAATTATAGCACTGACTTCCCGTACGGTAAACCATGTTGATTACGGAAGAAAATGTCTAGCTGTCTTCTTAGATTTAAAAAAGGCCTTCGACACAGTTTCCGTCCCTATTCTACTACAAAACCTTAACAATCATGGTGTTAGAGGTATTCCGCTAAAACTTCTTGGTGACTATCTCAGCAATCGTAAAACTCGTGTCAAAATCGGCTCAATAACTAGTTCTGAGGCTACTGTCACATATGGTGTCCCGCAGGGCAGTGTGTTGGGTCCCACTTTGTTCTTGGTCTACATCAATAGTTTGTGTAATATGCAGATAGAGGGTGGTGACATCTTCTCATATGCGGACGATACAGCTATTGTTTTCTCTGCTAATGATTGGCAGCAACTTAAAAATCGTGTGGAGACTGGCTTAGTAAAATTAGGATCC